>CM046657.1:107126158-107793658 GCA_025594165.1 Tamias sibiricus
GGTTTTCATCGCTGTGACCAAAATACCTGACAAGAACAATTTAGAGGAGGAAAAATTTATTTTGGCTCACTGATTCAGAGGTCTCCATCCATGGTCAGCCAACTCCATTGCTCTGGGCTTAAGGTAAGGTAGAACATCACGGCCAAATGGTGTAGTGGAGGAAAGCTGCTCAGCTCATGGTGGCCAGAAAGCAGAGAAAGAGGGAAGGAAGCAGGGAGAGAGGGAGAGAGAGGGAGATTAAAAAACCAGGGATAAAATAGAAACCCCAAAGGCACGCCCCCAGACCCACCTCCTCCAGCCTTTCCCCACCTGCCTACAGTTTGTACCCACTTGGTCCATTCAAACTAGGATGGACTGATGAGGTTACAGCTCTCATAATCTAATCATTTCACATTTTAACATTCCTGCACGTACCCAGGAGCTTTCTGGGGACACCTCATGTCCAAACCTAATACCTTCCTTGCATCATCTTAGGTTTCTGGGGGTGGCAGGCAATCCTTGGCACTCCTTAGGTTGCTTCCACATCACTCCAGTCTCCATCTCTTCCATCTCTGCCATTCTCCCTGTGTGTCTGTCTTCACATGGTGGTTTTCTTCTTTCAAGAATACCACTTGTGCCAGGCATGGTGGCACACACCTGTAATCCTAGCACTTGGGAGGCTGAGGCAGGAGGATCACAGGTTCAAAGCCAGCCTCAGCAATGGCGAGGCACTTAGCAACTCAGTGAGACCCTGTCTCAAATAAAATACAAAAAAGGGCTGGGGATGTGGCCCAGTGGTCGGGTGCCCCTGAGTTCAATCCCCAGTACCAAAAAAAAAAAAAAAAAAAAAAACCACCACTCATACTGTAACAATCAGGATTCTACAGAGGCATAGAAGTGTGGGTGGGGTAGGGAGAAAGAGAGATTTTAAGGTATTGTCTCAAGCAATTATGGGGTCTGGCAAATCCAAAATTTGGCAGGTTGGAAATAGGTCAGTGTTGATATTACAGTCTTAGGTTCAAAACCTATAGGCAAGGCAGGTCCAGGGCAGTCCCAGGGACCTACATTAGAGTGCCGCCAGGCCCAGGCTCTAGCCAGTCCCGCAGACCTCCACCCCAGAGCAGGAGACAGAAAGGGCAGACCTGCCAACTCTGCCTGAGCCCAGGAGGGCCCAGGGCAGTCCTGCTGAACTTCGATGAACTTCAAAGGAGTGCTGTCAGCCCCAGGTCAGTCCTGCTGACCCCCCACTGGTGTGAGACCAGGCTCCAGCCAGCCCTGCTGACCTCTGCCCCAGAGCAGGAGACAGCAAGGACAGACCCGCCAACTCTGCTTTGAGTTCAGGCAGGCCCAGGGCAGTCCCGCTAACCTTCACCCCAGCATGGTTAGCCCCAGGCCACCTGGGGAACTAAGACTCAACCAGTTCAACCCACACCAAGCAGCGTGGACCCAGCCCCAGGAAGCATACTCTGAGGATCAGCGGCAGGTTTTGATAGTCTAGCGCTAGGGGGAGGCACAGACAACCTGCAAGAGTATTATAAGAATACAGGGAAGAAACTGTAATAACTCAGATCTACACTGCAAGAAAGTAAGGTAAATAGACAACATGAAAAAACAAGGGACGAAAGTACCCCAAACAAAGCAGGATTCTACAATAACAGAACCGATGCTCAGCGAAGTTGATGAAATGTCAGAGAAGGAGATCAGAAGATTCATAATTAAAATGATCTGTGAATCAAAGAATGACCTAAATAAGAAAATACAGGCAAAAATTGACCACTACAACAAAGATATAAGAGAGCAAATACAGGTAGCAAAAGATTACTTCAAAAAAGAGATAGAAACTCTGAAAAAAAATCAGTCAGAAATCTTTGAAATGAAGGAAACAATTAACCAAATAAAAAACACAATTGAAGGCATCACCAACAGACTAGATCAACTGGAAGAAAGAACTTCAGACAATGAAGACAAAGTATATAATCTTGAAAATAAAGTTGACCACACAATGAAGATAGTAAGAAACCATGAACAGAACATCCAAAAAGTATGGGACAGCATCAAAAGACCAAATCTAAGAGTAATTGGGATAGAGGAAGGCACAGAGTTTCAAACCAAAGGAATGCACAACCTCTTCAATGAGATAATATCAGAAAATTTCCCAAGCATGAAGAATGAATTGGAAAAGCAAATACAAGAGGCTTATAGGACACGAAGTGTACAAAATTACAACAGATCTACACCAAGACATATTATAATGAAAATGCCTAGCATACAGAACAAGGATAGAATTTTAAAGGCCACAAAAAGAGAGGAATCAGATCACATATAGGGGGAGACCAATTCGTATCACAGCAGATTTTTCAACTCGGACACTCAAAGCTAGGACATCATGGAACAACATATTCCAAGCTCTGAAGGAAAAGGGATGCCAACCAAGAATCTTATACCCAGCAAAATTAAGCTTTAGCTTTGAGGACGAAATAAAAACCTTCCATGATAAACAAAAGTTAAAAGAATTTACAAGTAGAAAGCCAGCACTACAGAACATCCTAGGCAAAATATTCCATGAAGAGGAAAAGAAAAACAATGATGAAAATCAACAGAGAGAGGTATTACACTAAAGGAAAAAACAATCAGAAGAGCAACCATGTCAAGGTAAATACCAAAAATAAACAAAAATGGCTGGGAATACAAAACACATCTCAATAAAAACTCTAAATGTTAATGGCCTAAACTCACCAATCAAAAGACATAGACTAGCAGATTGGATCAAAAAAACAGACCCAACAATATGCTGCCTCCAAGAGACTCATCTCATAGGAAAAGACATCCATAGGCTGAGGGTGAAAGGTTGGGAGAAATCCTACCACTCATATGGACAGAGGAAACAAGCAGGGGTTTCCATCCTCATATCAAATAAAGTAGATTTCAAGCTAAAGTCAATCAAAAGGGATAAAGAAGGACACTATGTACTGCTCAAGGGAACCATACACCAACAAGACTTAACAATTATAAATATATATGCTCCAAATAATGGAGCATCCATGTTCATCAAACAAACTCTCCTCAAGTTTAAGAGTCAAATTGACCACAACACAATAATTCTGGGTAACTTTACCACACCCCTTTCACCACTGGATAGATCTTCCAAACAAAAGCTGAACAAAGAAACTATAGAACTCAAAAATACAATAAACAACTTAGACTTAACTGACTTATATAGAATATTTCATCCCTCAACAAGTGAATACACTTTCTTCTCAGCAGCACATGGAACCTTCTCTAAAATAGACTATATACTAGGCCACAAAACAACTCTGAGCAAGTATAAAAAAGTTGGGATACTACCCTGCATTCTATCAGACCATAATGGAATGAAATTAGAAATCAATGATACAATAAGAAATAAAAGCTACTCCAACACCTAAATAATATGCTACTGAATGAACAATGGGTTGCAGATGACATCAAAGAAGAGATTAAAAAATTCTTAGAGGTGAATAAGAACACAGACACAGCCGGGCGCGGTGGCGCACGCCTGTAATCCCAGCACTTTGGGAGGCTGAGGCAGGAGGATCGCGAGTTCAAAGCCAGCCTCAGCAATGGCGAGGCACTTAGCAACTCAGTGAGACCCTGTCTCTAAATAAAATACAAAAAAGGGCTGGGGATGTGACCCAGTGGTCGAGTGCCCCTGAGTTCAATACCCGGTACCACAAAAAAAAAAAAAAAAAAAAAAAAGAACACAGACACAACATATTGAAATCTCTGGGAAACTATGAAGGCAGTTCTAAGAGGAAAGTTCATTGCATTGAGTTCATTCCTCAAAAGAAGAAAAAGTCAACAAATAAAGGACTTAAAACTACATCTCAGAGCTCTAGAAAAAGAAGAGCAATCCAACACCAAAAGTGGTAGAAGACAGGAAATAATTAAAATCAGAGCTGAAATTAATGAAATTGAAACAAAAGAAATAATTGAAAAAATTGACAAAACAAAAAGTTGGTTCTTTGAAAAAATAAATAAAATTGACAGACCCTTAGCCAGGCTAACAAAGAGAAGGAGAGAGAAAACTCAAATTACTAACATATGCGATGAAAAAGGAAATATCACAACAAACACTATGGAAATACAGGAAATAATTCGAAATTATTTTGAAAACTTGTACTCCAACAAAATACAAAACACCAAAGGCATCGACAAATTTCTAGAATCTTATGATCTACCCAAACTTAAGCAGGATGATATACATAATTTGAACACACCAATTTCAAGCGACAAAATAGAAGATGCCATCAGAAGCCTACCAATCAAGAAAAGCCCAGGACCAGATGGATACACAGCCAAGTTCTACAAGACCTTCAAAGAAGAACTAATACCAATGCTCTTCAATTTATTTCAGGAAATAGAAAAAGAGGGTGCACTTCCAAACCCATTCTATGAGGCCAATATCACCCTGATCCCAAAACCAGGCAAAGACACATCAAAAAAAGAAAACTTCAGCCGCGCGCGGTGGCGCACACCTGTAAGCCCAGCACTTTGGGAGGCTGAGGCAGGAGGATCGCGAGTTCAAAGCCAGCCTCAGCAATGGCGAGGCACTTAGCAACTCAGTGAGACCCTGTCTCTAAATAAAATACAAAAAAGGGCTGGGGATATGGCCCAGAGGTCGAGTGCCCCTGAGTTCAATCCCCGGTACAAAAAAAAAAAAAAAGAAAACTTCAGGCCCATATCTTTAATGAACATAGATGCAAAAATTCTCAATAAAATTCTGGCAAAACGGGTACAAAAACATATCAAAAATATAATATACCATGATCAAGTGGGGTTCATTCCAGGGATGCAAGGATGGTTCAACATATGGAAATCAATAAATGTAATTCATCACATCAATAGACTCAAAGATAAGAACCATATCATTATCTCAATAGATGCAGAAAAAGCATTTGACAAAATACAGCACCCCTTCATGTTCAAAACACTTGAAAAACTAGGGATAACAGGAACATATCTCAACATTGTAAAAGCTATATGCTAATCCCCAGACCAACATTATTCTAAATGGAGAAAAATTGAAAGCATTCCCTCTAAAAACTGGAACAAGACAGGGATGCCCTCTTTCACCACTTCTATTCAATATAGTAATTGAAATGCTGGCCAGAGCAATAAGACAGACAAAAGAAATTAAGGGGATACAGACAGGCAAAGTAGAACTGAAATTATCATTATTTGCTGACGATCTGATTTTATACCTAGAAGACCCCAAAAATTCCACCAGAAAACTTCTCGAACTCATACATGAATTCAGCAAAGTAGCAGGATACAAAATCAAAACCCATAAATCTAAGGCATTTCTATATATCAATAACAAATCCTTTGAAAGGGAAATGAGGAAAACTACCCCTTTTACAATAGCATTTAAAAAAATACTTGGAAATCAACTTAACTAAAGACATGAAAGATCTCTATAATGAAAACTACAGAACACTAAAGAAAGAAATTATGGAAGACCTTAGAAGATGGAAAGATCTACCCTGTTCTCGGATAGGCAGAACTAATATTGTCAAAATGACCATACTACCAAAAGCACTATACAGATTTAATGCAATTCCAATCAAAATTCCAATGACATTCCTCATAGAAATAGAAAAAGCAGTCATAAAATTCATCTGGAAAAATAAGAGACCCAGAATAGCTAAAGCAATCCTTAGCAAGAGGAGTGAAGCAGGTGACATCACTATACCAGACCTTAAATTATACTACAGAGCAATAGTAACAAAAACAGCATGGTATTGGCACCAAAATAGGCTGGTAGACCGATGGTACAGAATAGAGGACACAGAGACTAACACATATAATTTTAGTTATCTTATATTAGACAAAGGCGCCAAAATGTACATTGGAGAAAAGATAGCCTCTTCAACAAATGGTGCTGGGAAAACTGGAAATTCATATGCAAGAAAATGAAATTAAACCTCTATCTCTCACCATGCACAAAATTCAACCCAAAGTGGATCAAGGATCTAGGAATTAGGCCAGAGACACTACACCTAATAGAAGAAAAAGTAAGCTCTAATCTCCAACATGTTGGATTAGGCCCCAAGTTCCTTAATAAGAATCCTGTAGCACAAGAATTAATATCAAGAATCAATAAATGGGATAGATTTAAATTACAAAGCTTCTTCTCAGCAAAAGAAACAATCAGTGAGGTGAGTAGAGAGCCTACTAATTGGGAACAAATTTTTACCACATGTACGTCAGATAGAGCACTAATCTCTAGAATATATAAAGAACTCAAAAATCTTAACACCAAAAAAACAAATAACCTAATCAATAAATGGGCCAAGGAACTGAACATACAGTTCTCAGAAGAAGATATACAATCAATCAACAAATACATGAAAAAATGTTCAACATCTCTGGCAATTAGAGAAATGCAAATCAAAACCACTCTAAGATTTCATCTCACACCCGTCAGAATGGCATCTATTAAGAACACAAACAACAATAAATGTTAGCAAGGAGGTGGAGAAAAAGGCACACTCATACATTGTTGGTGGGACCGCAAAATGGTGCAGCCAATATGGAAAGCAGTATGGAGATACCTTGGAAAACTTGGATTGGATCCACCTTATGACCCAGCTATCCCACTCCTTGGTCTTTACCCAAAGGTCTTAAAAACAGCATACTACAGGGACACAGCCACATCAATGTTTATAGCAGCACAATGCACAATAGCTAAACTGTGGAACCAACCCAGATGCCCTTCAGTAAATGAATGGGTAAAGAAAATGTGGTATATACACGCAATGGAGTATTACTCAGCAATAAGAGAGAATAAAATCATGGCATTCGCAGGTAAATGGATGGAGTTAGAGAATATAATGTTAAGTGAAGTTAGCCAATCCTAAAAAGCCAAATGCCAAATGTTTTCTCTGATATAAAGAGGCTGATTCACAGTCGGGTTGGGATGGGGAGCATAGGAGGATTAGAGGAACACTAGAATGGCCAATGGGGAGAGTAGGGAAAGAGGGGGACAAAGGGTCAAGAAAAAAAAAGATGGTAGAATGAGATGGATATCATTACCCTAAGTGCACGTGTGAAGTCACGACTGGTGTGAATATACTTTGCATACAACCAGAGATATGTAAAAATGTGCTCTACAAGTATAATATGAAATGTAATACATTCTGCTGTCATTTCTAACAACTTAGAATAAAAAACAAATTGAAAGAAAAAAAAAAAAAAACCTATAGGCAGGCCAGGAGGCTGGAAACAGGTGGTTTTCTGTGTTAACAATCTTAAGGCAGAATTCCTTTTTCTCCAGAAAACATCAGGTTTTTTTCCTTCAACAGATTGGATGAGCCTCACCTACATTATGGAGGATAATCTGCTCTATTTGAAGACAAATGATTGTAATGTTAGCCACATCTACAAAATGCCTTCACAACAACATCCAGACTAGCATTTGACCAACTAATTGGGCTCCATAGCCTAGCCAAGTTGATACATAAAATTAACCATCACAGCCACTTTCACAGGTACTAGATTCAAATTCTATTGAATATGTACAGGTGCAAATCTTTTTTAATTCAACCCATAATAGAAGGCCACATTAATTTTGTTTTTAAACAGACAGCTAGTTGACCCAGCAATAGATATTGAAAAGTTCATATTTTCCTTACAGATTTGAAATACTTATTAATATTCATGAGCTTTCAGTTATCCTAAGTATCCATGAGTTGCTGGTTTCAGGAACTCTGAAAATACCAAAATTTATGCATGTTCATGTCTTTATATAAAATTTATATAATATGTATATAATATTTTCATATAATCTACACACATCTTCCCATATACAGTCATATATCTTTTAACAATGGGAATTAAGAGAAATGCATTGTTAGGCCATTTTGTCATTGTATGAATATTATAAAGTTGCAGTTCACACATATCATAGAATTTACATAAAAAGGCAACTATGATGTGATTAGGTAAGCACTGTTATATATGCAATTTATCATCAACTGAAATTTTATGAATATTCCTGATCCTCAGTTTGTTGAATCTGAAGATGTAGAATACAGGTGTAGAGGGCCAAATGTTACTTGTGTGCTTCTCCTCAGATCTCACTTTATAGTAATATTTTTTTCTTTTCTGCTGCCAATACTGTACTGCTTCATTTCCTATAGCTCTACAGTATGTCAAAATAGATCAAGTTCCTTCTCTTTCTCCAATTTTTCTTGCCTATTCTTTCATATTTTTCTTCAACATGAACTTGAGAATCAGTTTGTTTAATTGCCTAAATATTTCCTATTGGAAGACTTCAGTTTAAACATGTTTTGATAGCCAAGTGCTGCTATTTCTCATTTCATGAAATACCAAGAATATGAGGATAATTCAGGAAGAAAGTATAGACACATCCAGATAATATGAAATGGAAAGGAGTCAATGGTAGAACAGAAACTTTAGAAGGGTTTTGAGGATGGAAAGCAGATGACGAAGCAGTAACTAATTTGGTAGAGCAAAGGAAGATACAGCCTCGTTGCTTGAAGAGGCAATGGTAAGATGTGGAAAATCTTTCCCCAGACATGGGCTAGGGTGGGACACAGGAGACTCTGAAGTTAAAGGCAGCACAGTAGGTGGAGGTTTGGAGCTGCAAATGGGTTATGAGTTTCCTCTCTTCCAAGCTCTGAAGTAAATGGGAAAGCAGAGATTTGAGAAGCCCAGATAAAGACTGTGTGGAACCCCAGGGAAACAGAGGGTGGTTCCTATCTGATGTGGGGAGTAAGGGGCAGCTCACAGCAGAAGAGGGTCAGGCACCACACTGGAAGGGGGTCTTTGGACGGTGATCTATGCTCCACCACAGTTTCTGGAGTGGTTGTGACCCTCCTGGACCCTATAGGATAGAAAGACAGCAGCTCCAGAGGGCACCACAGAATGAGTGGGAGAAGCACCAAGGAAGCAAATGAGCCTGGCTGCTAAAGAGCAAGAGACAGCAGGTGCAGGAGATCAGCAAGCCCAGAGAGTTCTTTCCTCCCTTAAGAACAGAATTCAGAAGAATAAAATACAAGTGTCATCCCTGTACAATAGGACATCTTGAAGCAAAGAAAAAATGAAGGGAAATGTCAAAGAAAAAATAACCCCCAAATTTCCAGGATTAGGAAAGATGAAAGACCTCAGAATCAAAGGGCTCAAGGAATGCCAAGTAAGAAAAATATAATAAAACACATTATATGAAAATTTAAAAACACAAAGAAAAAGGCAAAATGGTACAAGCTGCTAAAGAAAAAGAGACAATCACTCATAAAGGAATAAGAATTTGATTGACATGCAGCTTCTGTTCAACAGTGACAATAGAGGCAAAAAGACAGGTGCATAATATTTTCAAAGTACTAAAGAACTTCAAACCTCCAATCTATATTCAGAAAAAAATTAAATAAGCGGATGCCATAAAAGTAATTGCAGGCATAAAAGACCTAGTTAACACACAAAACTCTCTTTGAAAACACTCTAGAGAATGTACTCCATTTAGAAGAGAAATAAATTCATGATGCTACAATGAGCTAAAAAGGAAATGAGTGTGGATTCATAACATAAGAAAAGTTAATTCAAGTACTATATAAAAAAGGAGGGAAGAAGAAGGAAGGAGAGAAAAGAAGGGAGCATGGAGGGACAGAGAGTATGAAAAGCATTCACAACCACCTGGAAATAAAACCTGTGCACCACCAGCATGACAAGCAATGAGCAGAGAATGTAAAACAGTGGCTATGAGGAGAAGCCAGAAGTAGGTGAGAGTATACTTCTTTTGTTATAGAGAAATATATAAGAACAGTGGTACATGTCTGTATTCCCAGTGACTTGGAGGGCTGAGGCAGGAGGATAGCAAGTTTGGGGCCAGCCTTGGCAATTTGGCAAGACCCTGTTTCACAAAGAGCTGGAGATGTATCTCAGTGGTAAAGTACCCCTAGGTTCAATCCCCAATGCCACACACACAAAAGGTATTTATATCTATCTAAACATACAGATCTATATCAATTAATGTATGTGGATATAGATTGATCTATATCTATATAGATGGATATACACAGACATATACATACATAGACATACAATAATGGTTGGGATTAATGAGAAAAAATAAACGAGAATATGATTGCTAGAGTTAATTTTAACTACCAAGAGCATAAAGAATAAAATTCAAAATGTTCAAGTCCCCAGAAGAAAATTCTATCCAATAAAATATAAGAAAGGAGAGAGAGAAAGAGAAAAGTAAAATATGTTAAGTATAAATTAGAAATAAGATAGCTGGAATAAATCCTAATATAGAATTAATCACATAATTTGTGTTATGAATTGAATTGTGTCTCTCCAAAAAATATACTGAATTTCTAATCCCTAATACTTTAGATTGTAACCTTATTTGGAATAGGGTAGTTTCAGATGTCATTAAGAGGAAGTCATGGTGCTGAGGATGTATATAGCTCAATGGTAGAGCACTTGCCTGGCATGCCCAAGGCCCTGGGTTTGGGGGGTAGGAGGAGAGGAAGGAGAAGGAGGAGGAGGAGAAGTCACCCTGGAGTAGGGTGGCCTCCTAATTTAATAGGACTGATGTTCTTATAGAAATAGGCAGGTGCCATATGAAGACAAACTCACAAGGAGAGCAACACTGGCAATAAAGACAGAAACTGGAGTTGTGCACCTGCAAACCAAGGAATGCTGGAGATTTCTAGCAAACAACCAGAAGCTAGGAAGAGGTGAGAGAGAATTTCCCTAAAGAGTTTAGTGCGAGCATGGCCCGGCCACCTTTATTTCAGATTTCTAGGATCTAGAACTGGGATCTGGAAATATATTTTTGTTATTGTAAGCTACCCAGTGTGTGGTATTTTGTTATGGCAACTCTAGGAAACCAATACAATTTGTCATCAGATTAAACTCACTAATCGAAAGATACACACCGTGTCTGCTGTTGTTTAAAGCAATATCTGGCAATATGTTTTCAACAAGAAATGACAGAGAAGTCATAAGTAAAATGATAGAAAAAAAATTGAGGCACTTTTGAGCAAAATAAAACCAAGGAACAAATTTAATATTAAGCAACATTGAATTCAAGGCAAAAAGCAATCATACAGATAGATATAACAATATGAATATATATGCATATAAAAACATAGCTTCACAGTGCAAAATCAATGACTAACAGAAGTAGAGAGAGAAACACCTAGCAACTGCAGTTAGAGCCTTTTTGCAACCATCTAAGAAACTGATGGAGCAAGCACACATAATATAAGCAATGATGAAGAAGATTCAAGCGGTTTGGTTCATAAACTTAAAGTATGTATTATAGGAGAACTTTACAATTATCAGTCAATAAGAAGAAAAAACACATTTTTGAGCATACATAGAACATTCAAAAATCAGCATTTATCAGATCACAATGAGAAATTCAATACTTTAATAAATTGCCCCATAATCATTATACACGTCATTATCATAATACAAAGGAATAAAATTGGGAATTATTAATAAAATAGCATATTTATAATCTGCAAAGTGAATGGTATTATGCTAAAAATCCTTGGGTTAATAAGAAAATACAACGGAAATAATAAAATACTTAGAAATGAATAATAATGATGAAAAAGGCAGACCAGATATCTAGAAAGACTGAAAAACCAACCCTAAGAATGAAAGTTTGGCTCTGAACACATTTCCCAGGAAGAAAAAAAAAAGAACTATCAAAAGCAAATGAAGCCGGGTGTGGTGGCACATGCCTGTAATCCCAGCACTTTGGGAGGCTGAGGCAGGAGGATCGCGAGTTCAAAGCCAGCCTCAGCAATGGCGAGGCACTTTGCAACTCAGTGAGACCCTGTCTCTAATAAAATACAAAAAAGGGCTGGGGATGTGGCCCAGTGGTCTAGTGCTGCTGAGTTCAATCCCCGGTACCAAAAAAAAAAAAAAAAAAAAAGCAAATGAGCTAAGGTTTCAACTGAAGATGTTAGAGAAAGAAAAATAGACCAAACACATAAAAATAAGAAAGTAAATCTAAGGACAGATTCAATACAAGAATGATGTATCTCAGTGGCAAAGCTCTTGCCTAGCATGTGTGAGGCACTGGGTTCAATTCTCAGCACTGCAAATAAATAAATAAATTAAATAAAGGTCCATTGACAACTAAAAATATCTTTTTAAAAATGATTATAACAGCAGCATCAACTACAAAATAGATAAGAGTAATCAAACCCAAAATGGACCTTCAAAAAGATTCTGATGATGTACCAGCCTCCAACAGAAGCTGATCAAGGATAAGAAAGATGCAAAAATATAAAAATTCAGAATAAAAGTGTTATGGGGAGACCACTCAGAAAACACACAGTCCAAATTTAAAACAAATCTAAGAACTTTATTACCTGGCCAGGGACTGTTTCCCGCAGAGACTGCAGTCCCTCGGGAGAACAGCAGCTGACTGGCCTGTGCCCCGACTATTTAAGGAGGAAAACCACATCTCATGGAATTTCCCTGGCAGCATGCAAGCAAACAAATTACAGAAACTGAAACAGCAGTTAGCAGAACTAAAGAGCCCCTTAGCAGATCTAAAGAGCGTCTCGGTGGACATATAGTTTGGGTCTTAGAACATTTGCCAGGTACAAAGTACAAAAAAGACAACTCTTTAAAGGAAGACAGCTTTTGAATCAATTTCTCAGAAACAAGGAGCCTTGCTCACTTGTCACAAGAAAGATGTGACAGTAACAGTTTCTTTTTACTGGAAGAGCAATGGAGTCACTATGGCTATGCTTGTTTTCAGCAGTTTATTTCTTAATTGTGTTATTTAGCTATTTCTATCTTAGAACTTAACATATTATCTTAATGCTTACCTATGACTATAGTTAACTTATGGGCCCACACACTTATTATTATACTAACATCATTAAATCCTATGTAAAGCTATATGATTATACTACTATATTATTATTTCTTTTCTCTTACAAATAGAGCAGACTAAGGTATCTTAACATCATTAATCCTATAACACTTATTCTTAATTCTACTATTATTAATCTATATTTCTTAATCCTAATCTATTATTTACTTCTTATAAACTGTATTGATTAGTTCAAACCATAACAAAATAAGGAAAAAACCTGAAGATAGTCATAAAAGAGTGTTATGCATAAGTATTCACTAATAAAATGAAAATCAAGACAAAATAGATATATTGATAGAGAAATATAAAACTGGCCAAAGAAAAATGTGGGTAAACCAACAACAAAGAAATTGAAATTGTTAACTACAACAACAGAAAAGACACACCTTCCCTGACTCTAAGGGGGAAAAAAATATCCCTAGGCTAGGTGGTTTTACAAATGATATTTCAAAAAACAAGGTACTCCAGTCTGAAAAATGTTTCAGAAAGTAGAAAAAAAAGGTAAAAACTGTGCAAATCATTCTACTCAATTAGTATTGATTAATTCAAAACAAGAATAGGATAAGAAAATAATATAATAGTCATTTTTACTTACAGATTCTAAAATCTTAAATAGAATATAAACCAACTAAATTCAATAGCATATAAAAAGTATACAATATGATTAAGTGAGGTGTATTCTGGTAACATTAAAGTCATTTGACAACAGAAATCTATGAACATAATCCGTAGGGAGAAAACAAAATGATTCCTCAATCACTCCAGAAAATCATTTGATAGAAATTTCACATACATCAATGATAAAACTTCTCACTAAAATAGGAATAGAAGGTAATTAATTCCTTTACTTTAGTAAAGTATCTATGCTCAAAATATACAGCAAATATTATATTCAATGGAGAAGACTAGAAAAACACAAAGAATATTGACTATCCCAACTTCTGGATAGCCCAGCTAATGCTAAAACCAAGAACAACAATCAGAGGATTTAGGTTGAAAGGAAAGTGACCAAACTTTCATGATTTTCAAATTATATGCTCACGAATGAGGAATTCCCATAGATGCAAAGACACACTGAGATCTAATAAGAATTCAGAAGGGGGGATAAATGCAAGACCCATCTACAAAACAAAAAAAAAAGCAGCATTTCTACATTTCTACAGACTTCCAAACACTTAAAAAATGGAAAGTAAGACATTATTCACAATAGCAACAAAATCTGTACATCTAGGAAATAATCGAATAAGAAATGAACATGCTTCTAATGACAAGTTTAAAATTTATTGAAGCTCATTTTTTATGAAGCCAATCTCCAAACTATATTCTGATAATCATATTTTTTAATCAAAAAAATAAAAATAGAGAAAAGCACAAGAATTTTTCTGATGCTTTTCATTATCACAGAACACGCCCCCTACAACATGTGCAAAGAGGACATGAGGGGTGGCAGGTGAGGAAGTTCAACTGGGAAAGGCTGGATGGTCATTTCACTTCTCTTTCATTTTGTCTTTTTCCTTTATAGCCAGAAATCATCATGAGTTTTTAGAAGAGAATAACAGAATCTAAGAAGAGATCAACACAGTGCCAGGTATGATCCTTATTGACATTTTCAGCCTTTTCAATAATGAGTTGTGTATCAGAAAGGACAAAGCCACACATGACCACCAGCCCCTACGGAAGTTTGCCTGGAAAAGCCAAATGGATCCAAAGAAAAGGTTCCCCAGGGAAGACAAAATCATCATCAGGCTTATGACTGACATCAAGATACCTCCCAGAAAGAGGTGCCTGGCCTCAGGGGGAAGCAGGTGAAGATCATTGCTGTGCCCATGAAGGCCTGGGAAGGATGCTGGGATTGACAGCAATGCACAGCAGAGCCAGGGCCCAGGCCAACTTTTGTAAAGTAAGCAAATCAGACCAGAAGTCCCAGTCTTTTCTGCTCAGTTTCACAGCTTCAAGGTGTTTCCATCAGCTAAATTATTAATCCCAGGGAGCCCAACGCAAAGAGCAGACCCACCTAAATGAAATGAATGCCCACATGGACACAGACCCCACAATCTCCAAAAACATACAAATGAAAAAATGACTGGGGCTGGGGTTGTGGCTCAGCGGCAGAGCGCTCGCCTTGCACGTGCGCGGCCCGGGTTCGATCCTCAGCACCACGTAAACATAAAATGCATTGTGTACAACTAGAATAAATGGATAAATATTAAAAAAAAAGAAAAAGAAAAAGAAAAAAATGACATAGATTTCCTTCAAGGGCTACTGTCTCAAGGGGAAATACGTGAAAATTATAAGTGCATCAAAGTTGATCTTCTGATCAAATCTATTCATGGTTCTAGAGTCTGTGTGACAGCCACCACTCTTCTGAATCTGCCTTTCAGGAGCCTTCTGACTCTTCTAACCCAGATATGCTCTCTAAAACTTATTGAATTTTTGAAATCTTTTTTTTTTTTTTTTTGGTACCGGGGATTAAACTCAGGGGTACTCGACCACCTGGACCACATCCCCAGCCCTTTTTTTGTATTTTTATTAGAGACAGGGTCTCACTGAGTTGCTAAGTGATGGAGAGGAGGAGTGGAGGGCTTTGCTGACTTTGAACTCGAAATCCTCCTGCCTCAGCCTCCCAAGTGCTAGGATTACAGGCATGAGCCACCACACCCCACCTGAAATCTTATCTAAAAGACATAAAGAAGGAGCCAGGCGCGGTGGCACACGCCTGTAATCCCAGCACTTGGGAGGCTGAGGCAGGAGGATCGCGAGTTCAAAGCCAGCCTCGGCAATGGTGACGCACTTAGCAACTCAGTGAGACCCTGTCTCTAAATAAAAAAATACAAAAAAGGGCTGGGGACGTGGCCCAGTGGTCGAGCGCCCCTGAGTTCAATCGTCAATCCCCGGTACCAAAAAAAAAAAAAAAAAAAAAAAAAAAGACATAAAGAAGGTAGAAAATGTAGAGCTCTAATTTTTCCAGAATTAACCTATAAAGTCAATACAATCCCAGACAGAATACTATCCTAATTTTTTGAGGAATTTGACAAAATAATTCTAAAATGTGTTTGGTAAACTAAGGACGTCAACTTGCAAAAACCAATTAGGAGCATCCAATATCCAACAACAAAACAAAATATAAAAATTTCTAAGATTAAACAAATAACAAGTCAGCTGACCTATAAGATAATAAAAGTTATATGTGATTGGAGGACATTAAAGAAGACCTGAATAGAGAGACATAGCAATTTACCATTTTCCCAAATACCATAGTTCAGTGTTGCAAAGATGCCAGTTCTTCCATGTAAATCTATAAATTTATTTCTATCCAAATTTCAATTGGTGCAGTTTGTGGACACACACACACATACACATATTTATGCATTACAAATATCTCTATTTCTAAGTATATTGAGAAAATAAAGAAGAAAGAATGCTCTTGCTTATTCTCTCATCTTAGCCCAATCCGTGCATGTTCCTTTCTAGTTTGGGAGGGAAAGGATCAAAAAAACAAACAAAAGCCTGCCCAAGGCTGACTAGATGGGTAGAATTTCAGTATGCATCTTTTCTCTAGAAAAAAAAAAAAATCTTTTACTGCCTACAAAAATGTCCTAAAGATATCAGAGGGGGTCCTGTGAATACCCTATAAGCATCAGTGCATAGACAGACTTCTGCTACCTCATTGTAGGCTGCTCTAAAAACAGAATAAAGGTGATAAATGGGATACTGGCTCTTCTTGGCTTACTCAGAAAGGCAGGAACAGGCTCCTCTTTCCAGATGGCTAGGGTGTAGAGGATCTAACTCTAACCCAGAAGGACCCCGGACTTCCCTGCATTCTCCTTAACATCTCAGAGCAGAGAATCTCTGCACTGGAAGGAATCACTGTGTGCTGAATCACTGCTCCCAGGAAGAGAAAAAAACCTTTCCATTCCTCAGCAAAATCAGGAAGAAGGGCACACTCCCTCCCATTCATGGTACCAACTGGCACCTTAGCTCCCTCTTGCTCTTCTTGATTTTTCCTTTTCACACCCTTTCCACACTCATTCTCTCATTCAACCAATAGTTATTAGAATTTTCCTACCTACCAGGCACTAGGACTCTGAGGAAAACATACTGGTTTAGGTACTAATCCAAAGGATGCAACATGCTTCTACTCCAACTTCTTTCCAAAAGGTTTGTGTTCTAAGAGACCTCAGAGAGAAGACAATGCTTAATCCAAAGATGGTTATGTTGGGGCTGGGGTTGTAACTCAGCAGTAGAGTGCTCACCTAGCATGTGCACGGCCCGGGTTCGATCCTCAGCACCACGTAAAAATAAAGGCATTATGTTCAATTAAGCAAATAAATAAATGTTTTTTAAAAAAATTTTTAAATGATGGTCATCTTTGTAATTTAAGAAATTTCAGATACATATTATTATATATCATTAAAAAGTCTTTGGTCAACAAAAATCTTTATGTTATTCCTCCAATCAACAATAGCTAGCAGTGCAATAAAATTTTTTTTTAATTTAAAAAGCTTCCAATGAACATTTTCTCAATTAACCATGAAGAACAATGATTGTCACAGTGAGAGGTGCCAGAAGATCTATAGGGTAGAAAAAGGATAATACAGGAACTTCTAAAACTTCAGATAAAATAAAAAAATCTTTTATTTTCTGTTTGAGCTTTATAACACGTAAATTGGTACAAATGCATTTGTGTAGAATTTAAAAATAAATACATAAAAACTAAGGTAGTTACTTAAAAATGTTTTACCAATAAGAAAGCATGATAGGAAATTTTGGAGACCCCAGCATCAATAGACAAATAGATATCAGGAACAAACAGTCCAGTGTGTGATGCTTAAGTCAGTCTTGGTGGTACCGTCTTGGCAGGTACATGAGATGTCAGGGTCTGTGTCCCCAGACCACAGTCCAGCTCAGTTTATCTCTGGGTCATTTCATTCAAGTCCATAGCCCAAAGGAAACTCTGGTAGAACAATGAAGGGAAATAAGGGAGTCAGAAACAGAGATTGGAGGGAGAATTGGCTTTTCCAGGTCACTGGCTCATTCACGGGCAATATCCCAGATCTAAAAATAGAAGAACCATCTGCAGTTTGCCTCCTGGAGCTTGGATAAGCCCCAAGACAACCTCTGGCAGACTGGTGGCCATGATGACAGCACGGGCCTCCTCAAATGACCTCATCAAATGATGACCAGGAGACAAAGCCGAGATACTTCCACAACCAGGGTCCTCATGGTAAAACAAGAGAACCAGGGTTGAGCAGGGACCTTGGCTGTTTAACCAGAGAGCTGGATCTTCCTTCCTGGCAGCAGTGTGGGAAAGGACAGGAGAAGGCTGGAAGAGGAATTCAAAGGGAATCTCTATTATCAAGCACAGCTACAGGACTAGGTGTTTGCCCAATGTCCTTTTTTATTTATCTGTTAATTTTCCTTGGGACTCTCTGGGCCTGGAACATAGTAAGATTTTAAAATGCTACGTCAGAGAAAGAAAATAAGGGTTTATCAGTACAAGTTCTTGAACTGGACTGTAAGGAGAATTTGATTTCCAACTGGTATTTTCACCTGGAGACAGTTATTCAGAAACAAAAGGAAGGTCCTGGCTGAATCCTGGGAACATCTTTGGGCTAGGTCTTTGTGGAAATCTACTCGGAAAGGAGGGAAAAGAAACTTCAGTCCTCTGCCTCTCTTTCTTAGAAGAAAAGGGTGAGGAATTGTTCAGGAGTAATAGGGAAGGGCTTTTGCCCACACTGAAGAAAAAGGATGGAATTAAAGATGCCCAAAAAAGGGCAAGGACTTCAAGAGGACTGCCTCTTCCTCTGTTCCTTGCCTATTTCCCATCTCCAAAGCTTTCAAGTCTCCCATTCCTTCATTCTTTCTGGATGTGCCCTTCACTTTCATTTTGCCCGTTCCCCAAGGGCTTTAGAAAATAGAAATTTACATGAATCAGTGAACAATCTATCTCTTCTCATCCCCCCTCCCGTTTGTTCTCCAAGAAAAATAATGAAGCTGATCTGTGGTTGATCGGCTCTGAGTTTGTGCTTGCTAGAGGAAAGCTGCTCAGCTTGTAGTTGCTACAAAACAGAGAGAGAGCATGTTGAAGGGGCTGGGGAGAAGACAAATCCTTCCAGGGCACATCCCCAGTGACCTACTTCCTCCAACTAGGTCCCAGGTCCCAGCAGTCCACTCAGGTATCAATGGATTAATCCATCAAATGAATTAATCCATTGATGAAGTTAAAAACCACAAGATCTAATCCTTGCCCAAAAGCCCCACCTCTCCTTGACATGTTAGGGACCATGATTCCAACATAAGTTTTTTCTCTTATGAGCTTCGGGGGACACGCCAGGTCCAAAGCTTAACACGAGTGACGTTAAATGGAACTGGGAGCTTGTTGGGCTCTGGGCCCAGAGGCTGCAAAGAGCAGCTGGGACGTCAGCTCCTTGGGAAACAGGAACTTAAAACACTTCACAAAAACAAGGTACTGAAGCCAGGAGTTTCTACCACCCTACTCCTCTCCCAAATGGGGGGGAAAAATTAGAGACTAGAAAATATTACTGACAAATGCTAAGAAAATATGACTTACAAATCTCTGTAAGCTGCAGCCTGAAAATGTGGGACGCCAGAGGCAGTCTTATACCAAGCCTTGGGATCTGTGACAATCCACTATCACCTCAGGGGAGAACTCTGAGTAACCATTAGAAGACAAGATTCTGGAATAGGTACCAAGTAGACTGGGAGGAGGTAAATGCAAACCACTAGGCAAGAAGGGGTGGGGAGAGAGAAGAAACACAACACAAAAGAGATTGAGCTTTCCACTCACAGTTTTTCCTCACAGAAAATGTGCACATTTTTTGGTAAGTTTCTATATTAGTACTGTCAATGAGTATTTTTCTGATTATATTTCTGATTGGTTACTGTTCTTGTAAATGAATGCCATTGTCTTTTGTTGTCGCCGGAAAAGGATTGCAGCCTGGAACGGCAGCGCCGCGGGAAGGAGTCCGGAGACAGGATGGAGACGAAAATATTCTTTAATCTTACAAGAAACTACAATATATCTACACAATAGCGATAACCCTGTCTTTTCTCCCTCTGGTCTCTTCCCATGCGCCCGAGCAGCAATGGCGCTCGCTCGATCTGCTGAGTCACCGTTCAAATCTCTCGAGAGCCTCGGCCAAGTCCCGCGAGATCCCGTGAGACTACGGAAAGCGGAAATGCCCAAAAATGTCTATGGCCCAATAGCCAACCGCAATCTTAGCTATCTCCGCAAACAGAGCTCCTGCATTTCCCCCTTTTGTTTTAAAAGAGGGGATGCTCTAGGACGTCTATGTGCAACCAACATTCTTACCCGTCATCGGATAATCAAGGCTGTGCCCTTGACTCCTGTCTTAGGTTGATATGTCGGCCACATGAGACTATCCCGTGCGACTGTGCCTGTCTTAGGTTGTCCCCCTCTGGGGATCTTACCCGTCATTGGCTAACCAGCCATCCAATGGAGCCCTTTAGGATCGACTGTGTAAGTTGACTAACAGCCGTCCAATTGTGGGGAGATGCTGCGGCTTTAAGGCGACAAGCCTTTTGGTGACGAGCCAAATTGCATAGCATATCAAATTCTTTAAACAAATCAGCTGCCTTAAGTTCTATCAAGTAACACACTGAGTCCTCTAAACAAATACCCCCAAGGTACTGTCCCAAGAAGTCCCAAACAATGAAAGATCAAAATGTCCACTTGTTATAACACGTAGATCTAGGAGGCCCCATGCATGCAGAGCAGAGGCCACACCGCTGGTGAGGTTGTTTGACATTTGAGCAGCAGGGATGCTTGCAGCGACCGCGATCCCTGCATCTGTAGCAGGGTGAATGCCAAATATTTTAGTAGAAGTTTTAAGTCCTTGAAGAATAAGTTTAGCCACCATGGAGGTATAAGACTCAATTATGCCTTTAGGAGAGACAGGCAAATGTATCCATAATAAAGGCCCTTGTTGCCAAAATACTCCTGTGGGTGTATATTGTGAAGAAATAATAATCAATATCAGCGGTTGAGTTAAATCAAATCTGTCACAATGAGCTCCTTCGATGGCTTTTTCTACTACCTTTAAAGCTTTCCTAGCATCAGGAGTCAATGTTCGCGGTGAGGATGGATCAGGGTCCCCTCGAAGGATATCAAATAAAGGTTTTAATTGGCCAGTAGTGAGGTTTAGTGTAAGGCGAAGCCAATTAATGTCTCCCAGTAGTTTTTGGAAATCATTGAGGGTGGTTAAATGTTCTTTATTTATTAAAATTTTTTGGGGTCTAACAAAAGTATCCATGATTTTAAATCCTAAATATAATATGGGAGATCTGGTTTGAACTTTTTCTTCTGCTATATATAATCCGTATTTTTTTAAATTTTCTACCACATCACTGAATATATTAAATAAGATTTTTTGATTAGGGTGGGCCAGTAAAATATCATCCATGTAATGTAGACACATGAGGTTTGGATATTTATTTTTAATGGATTGGATGGCCTTGTCCACATATATTTGGCATATGGTGGGGCTATTAGCCATTCCCTGTGGCAAAACCTTCCATTGATATCTCTGATCAGGGCCATTATTGTTAATAGAAGGAACTGAAAAGGCAAACCTGGGGGCATCCAGAGGATGTAGGGGAATAGAAAAGAAGCAATCCTTTATATCAAGACTAATAACATGGAAATTTTTTGGAATAGCTATAGGATTCGGAAGTCCAGGTTGAGTAGGGCCCATGACTTGCATGGTTTTATTAATTTGTCTAAGATCGTGTAATAATCGCCATTTTCCTGATTTTTTCTTGATCACAAATATGGGGGAATTCCAGGGAGAGGTGGAAGGTTCTATATGTCCTGCTTCTAATTGTTCCTGAACTAGTAGGTGGGCCGCTTGTAATTTCTCTTTAGATAGGGGTCACTGAGGGACCCACACTGGCTTATCAGAAAGCCATGGTATTTTCAAAATTATTTTCTCAGTGGCCCCAAAGAAAAATGTCTTTTTCCTATATGATAATGATTTCTTTTAGGGTTAAGCTTACCCTGTACTTTTTGATGATTTCTTATAGGGTTAAGATTACTCTGTAGATTTTTACATTTAACACCTGCAGGTTTGGTTGCAAGGTGTACTCCCATTTGTTGTAAAATATCTCTTCCCCATAAAGTAACCAGTAGATTAGGTAAAACATAAGGCTGAAACGTGCCTTTATGTCCTTCATCATCCTCCCATTTTAAAATTACCGCACTTTTTTCTGGGAGGTTATTATATCCCAAGCCTCTTAAACTGGTTGAAGCTTTTTGCAGAGGCCAGTGTTTGGGCCATTGACGTAAATTAATGATGGAAGAATCAGCTCCAGTATCTATAAGACCCTCCATTTCTATTCCTTGGATTCTTATTTTACACATAGGCCTCCTTGTACAGTCCCGAACCCAGCAAACCATGGGTTTCGAATCAGTGGAACAAAATCCTCTATTGTTCCTATTTAGAGGCATATTCATTTTAAATGACTTATGTAAATTTGGAAGGAGGAGCAACTGAGCAATTCTATCTCCCTGATTAATAGAACTTATACTTTGGGGTGAGCTAAGCATTATTTTTATTTCCCCTTTATAGTCTGAGTTTATTACGCCTGGGGTCACTTGCAAACCTAATAAGCTCTCAGGACTTCGCCCGATAATAAGTCCTACAGTCCCTGAGGGAAGAGGTCCCCTGACTCCTGTGGGAATCAGTTGAACCCCCATTTCAGGTGTTAACACTATTCGGGCGGTGGAACAGAGGTCTAATCCTGCATTTCCTCCTGTTCCTCTGGCGAGGGAGTGGATGGGTAATAGGGATTGTGTCGGGGAAGCATCTGAGTGGATGCTTGAGGATACTCCTCCTCCAATGCCTCGTACATTTGTGGGCCCCGGGGCATGGGCCCCTTGCCCCGTTTTTTGAATTCCTGAATAAAGGATTTCCATGGATGTCAAATTTTGAATAGCATTTATTGGCCCAATGATTTCCTTTCTTACACCTGGGGCAGCAACCTGGAGCACAGTATGAATTTGGTCTTATTTCTCTTTTAGGATTTTGCCTAGAATAGCCTGATTGATTATGATAATTTTGCCTAGAATATCCTGATTGATTATAATGTCTATGTTGAGCTCTTGTAAAGTTTTGAGGGGCAGCATCTCTCACAGCTGCTGCAATCATATTCCCTGTGACAAAGGCATCATTTATATCTTTACATAATTGTATATATATGGAAAGATCCTTTTTATTTTTCCATGGCCTGATGGCTTCCTGGCAATACTTATTAGCATTTTCGTACGCTAATTGGACAACTAATGGCATAACTTGATCAATGTCTCCAAAAACTCTACCTGCAGTTCTCAAAAGTCGATCAGCAAAGTCGGCATACGGCTCATTAGGTCCTTGAATCACTTTTGACAAGCTACCTTGTAGATCCCCAGGTCCTTGTACAGTTTTCCATGCCTTTAAGGCAGCTGCATTTATCTGAGCATATACTCCTGGGGTATAATATTTTTGATCCTGTACGTCTGCGAATTGCCCTTCTCCTGTGAGCATTTCTATATTATGGTCTCCAAACCCCGCATCTGCATTTCTTTTAGCTGTTTCTATACAAAGTTCTTGAAATTGCGATCGCCAAACCAAGTATTGTCCCCCACTTAATGTTGCTTTACATAGACGTTTCCAGTCTGCGGGGGTTAAGCTAAAGGTGTTAAGGGACTCCAGTATACTCAACGTGAAAGGAGCTTGGGGTCCATAAGTCATTACTGCCTCTTTGAGATTTTTTATTGTTTTGAAATCTACTGGCTGGTGGTCCCTCCGTCCATTTCCATATTCAAATACTGGCAGTTCCCAACGTATCTGTGAGTTACCCTCGAGAGCACATAAGCGCTCAGAAAGACTTTTTATTTCTGTTTCTAGGGTATGCAAACGCCTAGTGATACCCTTCATATTTTCTGTAATCGATTTCACCCATGGGGGAGTAGAGGACACAAGTTCCTCCACTTGATGATCCCTTATCTTGGTCTTCCTTAATTTCCTTTTGTTCATTTTCTCAAAATCACCTTTAGTTAATTCCTCCTCACTACTACTACTCTCATTGGTCCTAATTGACTCAGTAACATCCTGAGTCCCAGGTTCAATTGAGACCATGTATCCTTGAAGTATCTCTAATAAATCTTGAATAGCTTTAGCAGCTCGGATCTTTGTCATTTTGGGGACGCTTCTAATACTCTCCTTACTGGTCTTAGTTGACTCAGCGGAATCTACGCTTTCATGATCGCCTTCACTGTTTTCTAAATCCTCCTCGCTAACGACAGACTCATCTATATCAAAGAATTCATCAAGAGCCTCGTACACTTGGGTCTTAGATATTTTCGAACCCATTTTAACCGCTCTGACTAGAGACTCCTGCGAGGTTTCTCAGTTCTTACCTGCCGTGCTGAATTCCCCGTACGGGCCACCAACTGTTGTCGCCGGAAAAGGATTGCAGCCTGGAACGGCAGCGCCGCGGGAAGGAGTCCGGAGACAGGATGGAGACGAAAATATTCTTTAATCTTACAAGAAACTACAATATATCTACACAATAGCGATAACCCTGTCTTTTCTCCCTCTGGTCTCTTCCCATGCGCCCGAGCAGCAATGGCGCTCGCTCGATCTGCTGAGTCACCGTTCAAATCTCTCGAGAGCCTCGGCCAAGTCCCGCGAGATCCCGTGAGACTACGGAAAGCGGAAATGCCCAAAAATGTCTATGGCCCAATAGCCAACCGCAATCTTAGCTATCTCCGCAAACAGGGCTCCTGCAGTCTTTGTAGGTTGGTTTGGTATCCAGTGAACATGAAAAAAAAAAATTTTTGTTAGTTCTCATAGCTTGTAGATTCTCTTGAATTTTTGATGTGATCAAATCATCTGCAAAGGGAGCCTATGTGTCTTTCCAATCTTTTACTTCTTGTTTATTTTTATTTTAATGAATTATCTACAGAATCAATTGTAGTTGTCCTGTGTTTATTCCTGTCTCTAATAGAAATACTTCTACAACCTCCCCATTAAGTATGTTGTTTGTTAATCTTTTAGAAGTATCCTTGATCAGGTTAGGGAAAACCTCTTCTAACAATCTGCAAAGAGTTCTGTTTTAATTAATCTGACAAGAGTGTTGGAGCCAGGCGCGGTGGTGCACGCCTGTAATCCCAGCACTTGGGAGGCTGAGGCAGGAGGATGGTGAGTTCAAAGCCATCCTCAGCAATGGCGAGGTACTTAGCAACTCAGTGAGACCCTGTCTCTAAATAAAATACAAAAAAAAAAAAAAAAGGGGCTGGGGATGTGACCCAGTGGTCCATTGCCCCTGAGTTCAATCCCCGGTACCAAAAAAAAAAAAAAGAGTGTTGGATTGCATTAAATGATTTTTGCTTTGCATCTATTTGAATGAAAAAAATTTTCCTTTAATCTATTAAAATGAGATAGTACAGCCAGGGGCAGTGGCATACATCTATAATCACAGAAGCTCTAGAGGTTAAGGTCAGAGGATCACAAGTTTGAGGCCAAACTCAGTGAGACCCTGTCTCAAAATAAAAATATTTTGAGATATTTTGGGGGATAGGGCTTAGTGGTAAAATACTCCTGGTTTCAATCCCCAGATTTAAAATAATTAGATATTACCTAAATATATTTTCTAAGATGTTATGATTTGGTTGTGAGGTGTCCCCCAAACCTCATGTATGAAACAACATTCAGAGGTGAAATGATTGGGTTATGAAAGCCTTAACCTAATCAGTGAATTAATCCTCTGATAGGGATTAACTGAATGTTAACTAAAAGTGGGTATGGTGTTCTTAGAAATGTGAGTCATTGAGGGTGTGCCTTTGGGGTATATATTTAGTGAGCTGAGCTTAGTCTCTCTCTCTCTCTCTCTCTCTCTCTCTCTCTCTCTCTCTCTCTGTGCCTCCTGATCATCATGTGATCATGTGAACTGCTTCCCTTTGCCATAGTCTTCAGCCATGATGTTCTGCCTCACCTAGAGCCCGGAGTAAAGGAGCCTGCTGCCCATGGACTGAGCCCTCTGAACCCATAAGCCCCCAAAGAAACTTTTCCTCCTTAAAATTGTTCTTGTCAGATCTTTTAGTCACCACAGGAAAAAAAGCTGACTAAAATATAAGCAAATGTGGCTTAAAAATAATCCTTTCATAAACGAGATTATAGATGCAAGGGTGTCTGTTTTATTAGTTTTGTTCTTGTTTCCATGTTTGAAATATTTCACAATATAAAAAGGAAATTAAATCAACAAAAAGAAATGATACTAATTATGTTCTTAGTCCTAGCTCCATAAATAATCTTCATAGTGGATAATATATGACTTTAAAAAATTCAATATTTATTTACTGTCTTCCAGTAACAGGACCCTGATTTTAATCTAGGACACAAAAACTTATCAGATCTGGGTCTACATGGCTTTGGTATGACTGATCCCCACCACCTCAAGACAGGGTGTATTAGACTCAAACCTGACCATTCAGAGCATTGTATTCTCCTAGCCAAGGTGATTGGTTCAGGATGAAGATGTGACCAATGGAACTTTTTCATTGTTGCTGTTGGTAGAAAGGCTCATCATTCTGCTGAATTTAAGCCTGGAAAGTTCAAAATGTTCAGCTTCTGGTAGCCATCTTGCCACCATTAGGGACTTGACAATGAAGCCAAAATAAATCGTTACTGTTCACCATTACTGTTTTCCATCTCACGAGCCAATATTCTGTGTTATGGTTTGGATATGAGGTGTCCCCCCAAATCTCCTGCTAATGCAGAAATATTAGAAGGCAAAATGATCAGATTATGAGAGCTGTGACCTAATCAGTCCATCCTAGTTTGAATGGACTGACTCGGTGGTAACTGTAGGCAGGTGGGGCATGGCAGGTGGATCACTGGGGGCATGCCCTGGAAGGCTTGTTCTTCCTATGGCCCCTTCCTCTCTCTCTCTCTCTCTCTCTCTCTCTCTCTCTCACTCTCTTCTCACTCTCTTCTTTCTGATCCTGCCATGAGCCAAATAACTTTCTCCCACTGGGCCTTCTGCCATAATGTTCTGCCTCATGTGGGCCCAGAGCAATGGTGTTGGCCAACTAAGGACTGAGACTTCTGAAACCATACGCACCAAATAAATTTTTCCTCCTCTAAGTTTTTCATATCAGATAACAGTCACAGCAATGAAAAGCTGTTGAAAACACTCTCCCTTTTTCTTATGCCAGTTTTGACTTCATGATTCTCTTACTTGTCAGCCAAGAGTCCTAACTGACCCAACCTTTCATTCTTCTCATCTCTTCACCAGATCTTACCTGTCTATAAACAAGCTCAGGTCTCCCAATCTCATAAACTCCTTCTTCAATTCTGTCACTTTCTCAACTATTCTCCCTTATCTCTTCTTCTTTTTCCACTGTCAAAATGTCCAAAGAGGTCATACTTGTGTCCTTAGAAACCCACTAGCTGTTAGCATCATGCCTCACTGACCCATGCCAGCTCTCTACAGTAGTACCTTGTAAAGCATGGCTATGGACCACTTCCTTGAGAATCACCTGAGAAGTAGATTTAAAATGCACATTTCTCAGTGCTATATTAAAGAATCATAATCTCTAGAGATGGGGCCCAGAAATCTCGAACTTATAAATGTATTCCAGGTTGTCCATTTTGTCCCCACCAAAAAATTGAGCAACAAAATAAACCACTTATAACTCTGAAATAATATATGAATATATATTATATTCACAGGATTGAACACTTAGAACTTAATGGGTTAAACACACTAAAATTTAAGAATTATTCCATTATAGAAATCTCTCCTCACATGAAAGAACATTAAATAGGACAAAGGGGAGGGAGAGAAGGGGAGGAGTCAAGGGAATAGGAATAATGGCAGAATGAGTTAGACATCAATTCCCTAAATACATGTATAAAAATACAAATGGTGTGAAAATACTTTATGTAAAACCAGCGACTTGAAAAATTGTGCTCTTTATATGTAATACAAAATGAATTGCACTCTGCCAGCATGTATAACAAATTAGAATAATAAAAAAAAAAGTTTAAGAATTATTCCATTGTAGAAATCTCTCCTCACAACTTGTTAATTTTTTTATTTTCAATGACATAAAATTATCCAGCCATCTTGGCCTGCCTGCAGTACTCAACACTCATGTTTACCCCTCTCTTGTTAATGTCCTTGCAGCTATCTGCATCTTCCCCCATTTTCAGCTATTCTTTGTAAGCCCCAGGTATATAGTGAACTGGAAGGAACACTTTATCTAGAAAACTCAACTTGCCAGGTGAGCTGAAGAATTATTTTTTTCATACCACTGGGGATCAAACACAGGTCTTATGCTCACTTGGCAAGTGCTCTACCACTGAGCCGTTTCCCAGCCCTGAGTTTAAGAATTTGAAGTGTAAGTCTTATCTGTTTGTGTCTGCCAGATTCAGGAATCAGTCTTAACTTGCTTGTCTGCAGCTTCCTGAATACTGCTATACCTCCAAGGTTGATGGCTTATGTTTCCACCTACCCTGGAGTGTGCATGGACTGAGTTTATTATCAGACATGGTTCAATCTCACCAATAAGATTAAAATCATCTCCTTTGTATAGCTCTTCTTCTAAGGGTCCCTCCATGTCCAAGTTTCACGCTTTAAGTGAACCAAAGCTATATAGGTGGATACCGACTCAGCCACAAGAGGCTGTACAATGAGGAAAATATAGAGGGAACTCTGACCTCGAGCTGCCAGTGAACATGCTGCTCCCAGATTTATCTAAGAGGGTGTTCAGTGCCCTTGCCAGAAAGTGGACAAGAGAGTTAAACACTGTCCTTCTCACATGAGTTTATAGTTGGTTATCTTGGTCTACTCGCTCTTTTTTCAAGTTAGAATAAGTGAATAATTTTTAAAACTTTAATTTTTCTCATTGATAGATATAGGCTAAATTGGAAATTTTAGAGTATTTCTAAAAAATATTAAATTCACTAACATGTTCTTCATTTATACTGCATAAACCAAAAATAAATTAAAATGAAATGACAGAAATAATGGATGTAAATACTCTTTGGATCAGTTGAAATAAATTGGGGATCTACAAAGAAATTAATTCTAGATTTGAAATTTCTTTCCTTTAAGTTTGTTTTCAAACATGTAACTCAGAATTCACTGTTTTTTTTTTAAAGACCTAAACATTTCAACCAGAATATTAACATACAAACTCTGTGCAAATCAATAAATTTATTTAGTTAAATGGCTCTCATTCTTTTGTTATAGGAATCTATACCAACTGACTTGGCTAATAACAAGGAAAATAAATTTATTTTATAATCACTAAAAAAATACATGTGTCCATGTTTAGCATATGTATATATGGACATTTGTATGTACCTACCTCCTGAACCCTCCTTCCCACAAATGCACATCCATCACTTCACTGAATATCCACACTAACATTGTTGGATACATTGAAAAATTGAAGGTCTATTAGTAAATCACTCTGAATTTTACATACTCTTCATCATCATTATTTCTTCATTATTTCCTGACTCAAATAACAAAAAATAATTTTGGAATATTCTAAGGTTATGTTGTAATCTGCAGTCCTACAAGGTATTTATAACTAATATTTTCATATTAATATATCATAGGTAACAGAAATTCATTTTCAACCTACATTAAACTGAGTTTACCTTCAAGACAGTCTGAGAGAGAAAAAAAAAACTAACCTCCAAAACTCACTAAAACCCTTCATTTCCCCTTTGTAAATCTTAGTTTAAATTTTTTTTTCATTTCCCTTCATTTCCCCTTTTTTAAATTTTAGTTTTAAATATACCCTACAATATACTCAAGGGCAATAATAACAAAAGGAACTACAGTGTCCATCTACTTGAGCTGCCATAACAAAATACCATAGACTAGGGCTTAAACAACAAAAATTTATTTTCTCACAGTCTAAAGGCTGGAAAGTCCAAGATTAAAGTCCAGCAGCGTTCAATGTCTGTGAAGATACTCTTACAAACTTGCAAATACCCACTTTCTTGCTGTGTCCTCACATGGGGAAGAGAGATAGAGAGCAAGCTGTCTGGTAACTCTTCTTAAAATGGCAATAATTCCATCATGAGAGCCTCAGCCATATAACTCCTTTAAATCTCTTTACTTCCCAAAGACCCCATCCCCAAATACCATCATACTGGTAGTTATGACTTCAATATGGATGTGGGAAGTGTAGAAACAAACATTTAGTTCATTCAGTGCAAAAACAAAACAAAAGCTAAATGTTTTCCATAATCATACTGTTGGTAGAAGCATTGGCATATTCTCAGCATTTTGTAGGATAAATCAAATGAATAATTGAGAACTGGTATTTTTTCATGAAAAAAAGAGATACAGATGTAACATCAAACATTTAAATCAAAACCTTGTAGTCTTTTGTATGTGTGTGAAGGGGGGGGGGTACTTGAAATTGAATCCATGGGCACTTTACCACTGAGCTGTATCTTCAGCCCTTTTTGTTTTTTCTTTTGAGACAGGGTCTCACTAAATTGATTAGGACCTCATTAAGAAAGAACTTGAAATCCTCCTTTCTCAGCCTCCTGAGCCACTGGGATTACAGGCATGCAATACTACACCCAGCTAAACTTGTAGTCTTGAATTTGAATTAGAAGTATCAAAAATGAAACATTTTTAACAAATATATCCCATCTCTGAAAAACTCTAAAACCAATGACTAAGCCAGTAGCGATGAACAACCCTAGCACCCAGATTGTGGTCTTTAAAGATATATTCCACTAAAATAAACCAGGGCTCTGAGAAGAAATAGTGATTCCTTAGGCAAAACATTTGCAAGATAAGCCTAGAACATCTTGTCTTATTAGAAACTTGTCAACAACTGGGATCATGTCAAGAAAGCTCAAAAGCCAACTTAAAGAAGCTCCTACAGGCCAAAGATGGGGAAAAATATGTGTTATTAAGAATAACTATAATTACTTAAACTCATTAAATATGTTTTGATCATGAATTAATAATGTTTAATTTTTAATTTTTTGATAAGCTCTATCTGTCATTTGGAGTGTAAAATGAATATTGAATTTCAAAGACAGTAAATAAAATGTAAAATATCTCAATAATGTTTATAATGATTACATGTTAAAATGATGGTATGTGAAATATGTTGGGTTAAATAAAATATTTTATTAAAATTACTTTACTTTTTCTTTTTTACATTTTATGGTATTAAAGAAAATTTTAAATGGAGGTCACAGTTTGGATACGTCCTTAAGCTAATCACCTATAGCCATGTAACTGAAACTTAAGCTATCCTGATTTCTGTGAAATGTTTTATCTAACTGTTTTGGTAAGCTTTTTGCTGCTCTGACTAAAAGATCTGACCAGAACAATTGTAGAGGAAGAAAAGTTTATTTGAGGGCTCACAGTTTCAGAGGTCCCAGTCCATAGACATCTGGCTCCATTCCTCAAAGCTTGGTGTGAAGCAGGACATCATGGAGGAAGAGTATGGCAGAGGGAAGCAACTCACATGATCAGAAAGCAGAGAGAGAGACTCCACTCACCAGAAACAAATATATACCCCAATTAAGCACTTCTTCCAGCCACACACTACCTGCCTCCAGTTACCACTCAGTTAATACCATCAGGCATTGACTCACTGATTAGGTTAAGGCTATTACCCAATCACTTCTCTTCTGATCTTTCTTGCATTGTCCATCCAAACCATAACACTAACCATAAATAAAACATATTTTTTTAATTCAGAACCAATCAGTTACAAATGAACTTATGCAGCTCCACTGGTCTTTAATGGAATATAAGTTTAGAATAGCCATACACACAAAAGTCAATGCGTTTTCTCATTTGTGCTTAATAAGCAGCACTGTAATTACTGTTGAGCAGAGCCTCTTACCATTTGTGGCTTGAAGTCTCCCAGTTTAAGAACTGGTTTCTTATGCATAACAAGTTCTTAAAATTTTTAACTGATTCTGATTTTATTTTTGACAATGACTACTATAAATTTCTACCTAGGCAGTAAGCACCAATGTCTACCAACAATACAAAATGACAATAACCAGATATTATATGTGAAGGGCAAAAATCACACTGGGGACGGCCGTGCAGCCAAGGGATTTATTCACCAGCCTTTATGGCTGGTTAAGGGTAGAAAAGGAATGGGGCAAGGAATCAGGGAGAGGGAAGTGCGCAAGCTCTGGTGGGAGAAGGGAGTCAGGGAGAGGGAAGTGTGCAAGCTCAGGAAGTGTGCAAGCTCTGAATGGAAGGTGGGAGTCTGGTCCCACCAGCTGCGGTCTCTGAAGCTATCAGCTGGGGCAGCTGCCATCGGGCTGGAGATGTTGGGTAAGTGTGCAGTGGCTCTTCTCTGTCTCTTCTCTGTCTTCTCTGTCTCTGTTGTCTCTCTTCTTGTCGTCATCTGGCTCTTTTTCATCACCTCGCTCTTCATCTCGCTGGCTCTCCATCTCGCTGGCTCTCCATCAGCATCTGGCTCACTGGCACACTGGCACACAAACTTCCAATGGATGGGAGTTTATATAGGGATTACTGGTGGGGGTGCGGGGGAGGTACCAGAGCGAACTTTAAGCCAATTGGCTCCTTCTCATGGTGTGAGGGCAGCCTTCAAGCCTATTGGCTCCTGCCCGGAGATGAGGAAACATCCTGCTCAGAGATGATGAAACATCCTGCCCAGAGACCAGAGCAACGTTTTGGCCCTCTGCCTGTGGAACAGGGTGAACTTTTGGCGAACTTTAAGCCTGCCCATCTCATCTAACAATATGCCTCCTGATAGATATACACAACACCATTTAAAAAGCATTCTTACAGGGCTGGGGATGTAGCTCAGCGGTAGAGCGCTCGCCTAGCACGTGCGCGGCCCGGTTAGATCCTCAGCACCACGTAAAAATAAACGCATTGTGTACAACTAAAAGCAAATAAATAAACATTAAAAAAAAAAAAAAAAAAGCATTCTTACAGGAAAAAAAAGGGGGGGGGGGGTGTCCTGAATCTGATGAAGACTTTATAGCCAGACAATAAACCATGGTAAATACAGGCAACAGAGGAACAAGGTAATGACAATTTGGGCAAGCAATTGGCAAAATCCAGGAGCCTCCCTACTTGTACAGCAGATAAAGTGCAAAGAGGGGGAAAAAAGAGGAAATTTAATAAAAAGATTTTAAAGCATATCAACTACATGCAAGTTGTTAACTTTATTTAGATCTTGATTGAAAAGAACTATACAAAAATAAATTAAGATACAACAGGATCAATTTGAACTCTAACCATATACCTGGTTATATTAAGAAATTCTTAAGAGTGTAGATAATGGTATTATAGCTCTTTTTAAAAATTTTATCTTTTAAAGATGTATACAGAAATATATATGGATAAAATGATAGGACCTCTAGGATTTGCTTCAAAACAATTTTAGAGGTAGAGGAACAACAGTGAGAATATTATGAAGAGAGTGGCTATAATTAATAGTGTAGGATGATGGGTTCATGGGTGCCATTATACCATTCTAAGTACTTTGATAGGTACTAAATTAAATTTCCCACAATAGAAAGCTAAAAACAATTTTAGAGTACAGAACTCATTATTAAAAACAGAAAGAGGTAGAACTATTCAATGATTTCTCCATGCTAATAGGAAACAGGGTTACAGAGCTAATGGTTTGTCAAATTTCCTTCTGGTATTTTTTTCTACATATTTATTATAGCACATAATTCATTTAAGGTAAGATTTTTTTCATCTTATTTTGTTTGCTTAATGTTTTATTCATTAAGCAAATTAATATATTTAGCAGTAAATAATTGTTGAATAAATGGATGAATTGTATCTTCATGCTGCTAGATAGTCTTCACATCTATCTTCTCTATCAGCTACATAATTCTTCATGCAGTGGGCTGCATCATGTACTCAAGTGATCCCTTTCTCAGTTTAATATTGTAAAATGAGAACTCATATCTCCTAACCCACCTCAGAGGAAAACTTGTCTCCCTTATTTTAAAAGTTAGTAGTCCTCAACCAGATCTGTGCCTGGGCTGGGATGTGACTTAGTGATAAAGTGCTTGCATGGCATGCATGAGGCCCTGGGTTTGATTTCTAATACTACCACACACACACAAAAATAGATCTGTGTGCCCCCCCCCCCCAGATTTCCCAAATGCCATGTGGTAGGTTGACCAAGTGTCAGAGCTCTGGCCAATCGTCATTTCTTATTACCCACAGAAGATTGGTTCTAGGACCTGGTAGATCATCTCTAGATTACTTGAAGTACCTAATCAAGGCAAATGCTATGTAAATAATTGTTGTACTATATGCTTTGAAGAAAAGTGACAAGGAAAAAAGTCTATACATGATTAGTGCAGACACCATATTTTTTCAAATATTTTCAATCCACAGTTGGTCGACTCTGCAAATATGGACCACATGGACATGGGAGGGCCAACTATAGGATAAAGGAGGAAGAGATGTGTGCCAGCTCTAGGCCTGGCCTGTAGCAAGTACCACCTCAAACGTCCCACCTGAGATATTAGCATAATCATAAAGTAGAAGGAGCTTGGCTGGGTCTCTGAGTCACCTCTTAGAAGGTAGCTGTCCAATAGAATAGCTCTGTCAACATCAAAATAACTCTAACATACCCTCCAAGCTAGAATTCAGCCCAAGAAGTCAAAAAAAGGAGAGACCTTCTGAGCATTTGAGACAAGAGTAAGCAAAAGCAATTGTCTATCTATTACTCAAGGTCACTCCAACACACAGGAAGACATTTTGCCAGGAAGTAATGCTTAAAGCTGTCCTAGGTCTTTTGCCACATATATAAATTAGTTTTACAACTAGTGAGTTAAAGTTCTGCATTACAATAGAGATAAAGATCAGATCTGAAGTTAGAGAACTGTCAATATAATCCAAGGAGTAATTATGTGAAATGGTAGTGATGTATTCAGTAGTTAGACACTTCCTAAAACAGTTCAAGATTTTATTTAAATGCTGATTGTATTACTGGTAGAATTAATAGTCCTATTATACATACCTACCAGATATGAATAAGTGCATATGACTGTACAAGATTAGAAATCTTATCTCAAATGAAAGAGAAAGAGAAAAGTAACCATTTCTTGAAACAACAAAGAGAGCATAGAAAAGATACTTTTGAGAGCTGGATATTGAACATCACAAAAATCACCATTACATAGAAAGAAATTGATTTCTAAGAAAGGAAACTAAATAAATACTAGAAGTGTTGCATTATATGGAATTAGAGTAAGTCTTTATGTCCAGATTCACTCTGAGTTTTTATCAACACTGATGTTATGTTAAATGCAATCAATTCATTGGTGTTTTACTAAAGAGACCAAATATTAAGTAGGATGTTGAAACTGCTTAGTTTTGGTTTGTACAGTGATTTTAAAACAAAGGCATGTTTGTTATAATTTGTTATATGGTCCAGGGAGCATGAAAGGAATGGAGGGATTTTGGATAGGGCAAAGGGAAGGAAGTAGAAGGGAAGGGGTATGGGGGCAGAAAGATTGTGGAATGAGATGGACATCATTACCCTAAGTACATGTATGAAGACAAGAATGGTGTGATTCTACTTTGTATACGACCAGAGATACGAAAAATTGTGCTATATATGTGTAATATGAATTGTAATGCATTCTGCTGTCATGTAAAAACAAATTTGAATTAAAAAAAAAAAAAAAAAGCTGAAACCAAAACACAGCATGGATGGGTGAGTTCTTTGTCTTGCAAATTCAAAGACTGAAATCCAAGGACTCAAGGGTGAGAGCAAAACAACAGAATTTATTAGAGTAATAATAGAAAGAAAGCAGAGCTCCTGGAGAGGGAGGCATCCCAAGAAAGGGATGCCAATGGGTGTCTTTTGTCTAGGGGTTTTATGGGCTTCATTGTCCCTATAGGTGATTGTAAGGTATAGCATTCAGAAAGGGGCCAAGCAACTCTATTTTGTCTTCCTCAACAAATCTTGGAAGAGCAGTTTTCAAGCCTTTATTAATATAAGGATGGGGGTGAGGGTTTGTTGGAACAAGAAGAAGTACTTTAGGGATGATTTTGTGGATGTCCATTGCTAGGGGTAAGGATGGAGGTAACTAAGGAAGAACTATTGCAGTTGAAGCCACCAGGGACAGTGACAGGATGTTCTCCAGAGCCTGTGTCTCCTTCAGGAGATGTTCTCTTGATGTTCTCTTCCCCTCCTTGCCTTCTCCCAGGCCCTATCCTGTCTGCCTATGGGAGATCTACTTTCCTGCCTCATCCCCTCATAACCACAAGTTGCAAAACTGTACTTGAACTTGCAAAATTGCTCAATTGTACCAAACCATGTTTTGGGAAAACAACTAAAATCAAACTATTTTAACACCATCTCATAAAGATGCAAATGTTGCGGGGCGCGGTTGTGCACGCTTGTAATCCCAGCACTTGGGAGGCTGAGGCAGGAGGATCGCGAGTTCAAAGCCAGCCTCAGCAACGGCGAGGCACTTAACAACTCGGTGAGACCCTGTCTCTAATAAAATACAAAAAAAAAGGACTGGAGATGAGGCCCAGTGGTCAAGTGCCCCTGAGTTCAATCCCTGGTACCAAAAAAAAAAAAAAAAAAAAAAAAAAAAGATGCAAATGTTCTACCAGGCGCAGCATAATGTACCTGTAATCCCAGCAGCCTAGGAGGCTGAGACAGGAGGATTGCAAGTTCAAAGCCAGCATCAGAAATTTAGCGAGGCCTTAAACAACTCAGTGAGACCCTGTCTCTTAAAAAAATATTGAAAAAGGGCTGGAGATGTGGGTTTAGTGCTTAAGCACCCCTGGGTTCAATCCCTGGTACCAAAAATAAAAAAAAACTTCGAAAATTTAAAATGTTAGATACAAAGTTCCATGCTAAGACCATGGGGAAATGATTTAACAGAGACTCTGAACGAACTCAGGCTTCAAAGACAAAACCAATGACCAGTCCAGAAGTTCACTTGGTTTACAAATGAACTGCCCAGACCTCACTAATTTCCATCCTACAACTACCCTATCAAAAAAGTCCATTAACATCCCCCTCTTGAGTCCTGTCCAGGTAATGCTCCCTTTCTTGGTATGTTTAATAAACCCCACTGTGCATGGTCACTAGATTTCCCAGTGGCCTTTGTCAGAGGGCTTCAACAGGCAGGCCGGCAGAACCCTGGTCCTTTGCTCTTAGAAGGTCAGCTTGGTTTATCAAAATGGTCAGTTCAGCATCTGGATTCACTGCATATGGAAAATTCACTGCATTTGGTCTACAGAGTACCAAATGCTTCAAAGAGGTTAGTGAATCACTCCTCTCCATTCAAATCTTAGAACGTTTGGCCAAATCCTTGAAGTTAAGTTTGTTTTGAGTCTTTTCTTATCCATTTTGAACAGTGACCAGGAGCCTGAAGGAAACATCAATTGGACACTTGTCTTTCAATGTTTGGAGCTCTATGGCTCTATTTTTGAGGCAGAAATAAAGTCCAATGGAAAGATGGGAATGATGTGCTTTTTGTCTGCCTGGCCCAGGGCTGGAGGATAAGCTGTCCCTAAAGGTTGCCTGTGTCCTTTCTGTAGATGAGCATGCACAGGGAAGAGGGGAGTGCCAAGAGAGAGCCCCACTTCCACACAACAAGAGCAATCACCTCCTTCCTCTCATCAGCTCCAGCTCCTAGAATGTTCCCTGATCTTTAACTCCGTTCAACCTTTGCTCCACGATGCTTATTAGTAAGTGTCCTAGCCCATTCAGCCTACTGTATTAAAAATCATAAAATGTGTGGCTTATCAACAACAGAAATGCATTGTTCACCCTTCTGGAAGCTGGGAAGTCCCTGATCAAAACGTTGAGAGACTCAGTCTCTGGTGAGGGCCCATTACATTGTTCATAGATGGCACCTCTTCCCTTTGTCCTCACACAGTGGAGGGGCAAGGCAGCTCTCTGTGGTCTCTTAAAGGACACTGACCCCAATCATGAGGGCTCCACTCTGATGACTTAATCCCTTCCAAAGGCCTCAGCTCCTACTACCATCACTTTGCAGGTTAGGATACAAACATTCAAACCATAGCAATAGGTATAAAGGTTATTAAGGAAGGAGGGGGAGGAAAAGAAAGAGAGGAGGGAGGGAGGCAAACAGTATGACTTTGAAGTTCCCTGCTATCCTAGCCTTGGACGCAAAGCTGTCCAGCCAGGCAGACATCATCTCTGTTTTGAAGCCACCATCCCATCCTCATCTGTCAGCTTGGGGAGCAGTTCTCCTTTTCTTTCCCTCAGTCCACCTCTAGTTTGCTCTATTCTTCTGCTTCCAAAGTTGTCTCCCTGAGACTGATCTTGCTCATCCTCTAAGTCTTTGCCACCTCTTACAGATCTCTGCCTCTGGACAGGGCTCCCCAGTTCTTCTAACTCCCAATCCCAGAGCTCTTGCCTCCCCACCAAAGGTGACAGAGCAGAAGTTCTACTCTTTTATTCACCTCCTCCATCCTCACCAATAATTAACATCATCATCATCATCATTATTATTATTTAATAAAGACACATAGAAGACTTTTTTTTCTCGGCTTAATGACCTTTATTAGTTTTAATTCTGTCCATTCTTTTTTTTGTATTCAAAGTTGTTGTATATATAACAATAGTATGCATTACAATTCATAGCACATATATAGAGCACCTTTTTACATAACACTGTATACAAAGTATATTCATACTATTCATGTCTTCAGTCATGCATTTAGGATACTGATATCCATCTCATTCTACCATCTTCTTTTTTTTCCCCTTCATACCCCCTTTCTCTCTTCCTTCCCCTCCCTCCCCATTGACCTTTCTAGTGTTCCTCTAATCCTCCTATGTTCCCCGACCCAACCCCACTGTGAATCAGCCTCCTTATATCAGAGAAAACATTCAGCATTTGGATTTTTGAGATTGGCTCACTTCACTTAGCATTATATTCTCCAACTTCAACTCACAATAGCCAGGTTGTGGAACCAACCTAGATGCCCCTCAGTAGATGAGTGAATAAAGAAAATGTGGTATATATACACAATAGAGTATTACTCGGCAATTAAAGAGAATAAAATAATGGCATTCGCAGAAGACATTCTTATTAAAGCACCATAAACACTCGGCCCCAAATAACATTTGGAATTACATTGTCATATCCATTACCAGTCAGAAAGCGAATGAGGAGAAAGAACTTGCTGTTTGAGGGGTTTCTGCACTTTTCCCACATTACAGATGGTTTCCAACAACAACAAAACATCAGGCACACTTAATGAAAAATGTGCCCACCAAGCCAGAAAGACAGCCAAGAAGGACAAATTGACAGATGTTACTATTACAGCTTCTGTTTTGCACTCAAAGACAGGATGTGTACACAGACTTCACATCATGCCATAATAAAATCTTTACTTAATCTGAAGGAAAAAAAAAAGTTATACAAATGTTTGTGTTCAGTATTTTTTTTCCACCAGACATTGAGTTCAAACACCACATTGTTCAGTTCAAAACCAGCACTTGGTGTCTGCTGCCTGCCTGGGCCCCTGAGCCAGACTTAGCCAGTTTCACATCCTTAAGAACAAGTCTAATGGGGGGGAGCAAGTCCAGCACTGTGGGATTCCAGGGTCAATTGCTTCAAATAGCTGCCATCCTATAATTACCTTCCCTAACACCTTCAAGGGTAAGCTTTGAAACTTTCACAAAGGCCCCTTATCTTAGTCTTCACTAGAAAGTCATCCCTGAAAGGAGAAGAGTAGTTTCACCCCGAGGGCCTGCTACCACTACCCCAAGAGAAGGATGGAGAAGGCAAAGCCAACCCTGAGTCGTCCTCCCAGAGCACCTTCCCCCTACTCAGAAGCTCAACCAGCAGAGTAGACTTAGGGAAGTCACTTTCTCCCCCAAAATCTTGCAGCAGGATTCAACTGCTAGAAAGCAGGAAAAATAAAATAAAGTGAGTTGTTTTGCTTTAAGCCTGCCCCAGGGAGCCTCTGCAGCCATTACTATGAGGCGTAGAAGCAATGACCTCCCCAGGGTGCTTTGCTTTCACAAATACTAAAAGACCAAACAAAAACACTCAATTTCAGAGCTTCCAAGAACCTCTGAAGAGGCTGGAGTTCCCTCACTTCAGCACAATGATTCCATGTGTGTAGAAGTATTCTAGGAGTTAGGTGTCAGAGGAAAGGAGGGAGAATGCTAAGAACCAGCCCACTGTAAAGCAGAGATGTCGGTAGTTACCACCTTTTGGGTATCCCCAAATCCCAGATAGCTCCAAAGTTGACAGGTTTTCATTTATTCATTCAGCACTAAATATGCATCTAGGTGTTGCTGGCTGAAGCGCTTGGAGCAACGGAGCCGCGGGAAAAACTTCAGAAGCAAACTGGAGACAAACAGCTTTTTATTCTGATAACTTTTCTCTCTGGTTCTAATAACGACTAACACACGCCAAAAAAACACACCCTAAAATGGCGCTGACCCGATCAGCAATCTCGGCCAAGTCACTCGAGATCCCGCAACAAATCCCGTGAGACTACGGGTGGCGACAATGGCCAAATCTCCACGGCTCATAGTCAACTGCAATTAAAGTCAATCCCCAAACAGGGCTCCTGCATCTAGGGTTTCCCCAGTTTCTGTCCCATTAGAACTATTTTAATGGAGAAATAAACAATTCATGATCTTAAAATACCTAGGAGGTTTTCTCAGAGATATTCAAGCAAGTTGAGGAGTTGAGCCTGCAAGAGAGGGAAGAAGATGTAATCTGCAATGCAGGAAAAGGTGCCTGGAAGAAGTCATATCTAAACTGAAGGAAAGGATCTGGCCAGAAGTGGGAACAAATGGGTATTACAAGCAGCTTTCCCTGAGGCCTGGGAGTGACTGAGTTGCCATATTCTATGCTTTTGAAAGAAGTTCAGTTGAGGTGATACAGATGGGTCATTCTCTTAATGACCCAAGAGAATGGAAAAGGAAGTAGTGGTTGCTGGAATATAGCAAGTGCATTAAGTAGTTCAGACATCCTCCTAAAAGTACCCTAACAGTATTAAGGGAGAGAAAGGGATGATATGGAGATGGGGAGCAAGTGACATAATTAGATCTGCAATATAGAATGATTTCTGATTTCTTAGAAGCAGCACCTTGACCTTGGATTCTGTTGTCTTTGACTCTAAATATTGGCATGTCATAGCCATTGTTAAAAATAAAATTTTATAAAAATGGAAAAGTGAAGATTGGAAATGGAAAATGGGAGGATTTCCTTGACATCTATAAGTGTCGCTATGGGATGCCAGTTTAAGACCTGCAGGGTTAGAAGCTCTCTACAATCCAGAAGTAAAGGGTGTGCCTGGCTCTCCACCAATGCCAGCGAAAGACCCGGCCTCATAGCCTGCCCTGGAGGGAAGGGGTGTTCTGCACACAGACTGCCTTCTCCTTTACCCCCGACCCAGATGGGCCAGTTAGGTTCCATTAGTTTCCAGCCAAATGAACCTTACCAGATAAGGTTGAGTCCATGTTTATAAAAGATGGAGAGGTCCACATTACTCCACCCCTATCTACCTTCTCCCATCCCAAGAGAGAAGGCCCTTCTCCCTGCCCTTAGTCAGGGGCTGCCCTAGGAGTCTCCATGGAGCACAGTGGCCTAAAATTTACTGTCCTGTCCATGCAATAGATGTCTCTTTCATGGGAAAAATCAAATGGCAGGGAACCCAGCAGGCCTGCTTACTGTTTCATTCTCACAACTGGAAAAGGCAGGGTTCTGCCTGTGAGACCAGAGGTTTTCTGTGCTGGGACTGAGTGAGTGGAAATCAGGTGAAGGAGGTTTCAGGTCAGGCCCTAGTAAGGGCCTTCTGATCAGATCTCAGCACCCAGGCAGTATCTTATTCTTATAGAAAGTATCTGAAATTGGGGGTATAGGATCATTTTGCCTGAAGGAGAGATGGGAAGATTTTGAAATACATACAGTGGTGAGAGAAGAGTAAAGAGGAGACTAAAACTCTTGAAGTAAAGGTAGTTCCAAATGATCTACTTCATTATAAAGGACCTATGCCTCAGATGACAAGAGGAATAGAAAAACAACACAGGGCTTTTGGTGCCAGGAGTGCAACAACACTTTCTTGCACAATTTAAAACACATAGAGGTTGAGTGACTTTAAGAAGTGTTTTAATTTAGGCAAAAATAGATGTTAAGTATGACTCCTTAGACACACGTACAGATGTAATAACATTTCATATTTCTATAGAGCTTTATAAACGTACAAAGATTTATCATCATCAAATCAAATGGCATAACAAAGGAAGATATTATTGTCATTCCCAGCTGACAGATGAGAAAGCTGGGATAGGTTTCCTGTTTGGATGCTCTGATTTTGAGGCTCTTATTCAGTGTGCAGGGAGTTGTCCGTCAAGGCCACCGGGACCAAAAGACTGGAAAGAACCTGGAAAAGAGCCCCCCCTGGAGCTGGAGGTTTGTCAGTAAACACTGAGTCATCAATGGACAGGTGATGGCTAAAGCCATGGGAGAAAATCTAACCTGTGTTGGCCATGCATGGGAACAACTGTGAGGTGCCCATTCTGCCCAAAAACTTGGAAACAGGGAAATATGATCATTCTCCTAACAATTAAAGAGCATTATACAAATACAATGTATGTGAGAAGTTAATTGTGAAAGTAAACTAAGATGTTATGTATTTACATACTCAAAAAATTTGAAAATTTGCATCGACCAGAATGGTCTTGTGTAAGTTCCTGTCTTTGCATCTTCTCTTTAGCTATGAACCCTAGCATTCTGTAGCTATCTTGCTTTGCAGCAGTATACCAAGAACATCTCAAAGAAACCAAACCAGAGCCATGTTTGAACTATACTCCAACCTTGGGTTTTAAAACATGATCAAATAGCTCCCTGTTATTATTTTCCACTGATTTGAGTCAAGTTTTCCAAACTTTGCCGTCAAAAGCATGTTAAGCTGGTACCCACAGTAAGCTTGGAAGCACAGCAAGATGAGGAAATGAATGAGTTTCAGTAGTGAAACTGGTCGGGTCCTTTAGTCACAACAGCAAAAAAGCTGATTAAAACAGTAGGGTAGGGCTGGGGTTGTGACTCAGCGGTAGGGCGCTCGCCTAGCACGTGCGCGGCCCAGGTTCAATCCTCAGCACCACGTAAACATAAATGCATTGCATTGTGTACAACTAAAGCAAATAAATAAATATTTAAAAAAAACAGTAGGGTGCAGCCTTGCTTTAATTAATCCTGAAACTAAAACTGTGTCACATTAGCCTGGATTCCCAAGACCAAGGGAATGGGATTTTCCTTAGACTATCCCCAAGCTTGGGGCTGAGACAAGGGATGGCTTTCCCTCACCTTTATGTGAATAAGGATTAGACACCTGAAAAATACTGGGATAATTACCAAGTGAAGGGAAATGGATGTTAGGGGGACAACCAAGACATCAAGAGATGAACCATTTCTGCCAACTTCTGCATATTAATTGGCTTCTTATTTAAACCTAATAGAGGAAAGAACAAAAATGCTGCTAAAGCAAATATTAAGGTCCAGTTTGGCCTAACATGTGTGAGGCCTTGGGTTCAATCCCCAACTCTGAAAAAAACAAAAAGTGTCCAAGTTGTCATGCACATTAATAAGGCTGTCTGGATTTACATGGGGCTGCTATAACAAATAACCAAGAAATTTCAGTGATTTAATTTGATAAAAGTTTTCTTGCTCAAATTCTAAATAGTGGCAAGAGGAGAGTGATGATAAGTGTTCTGCTCTCAGGAGGGGGTCCCAGCCTTCTTCAAAGTAATTTTGAAGATTTTCCTGGACAGTAACATGAAGCCAGCAGAAGGAGTAAGAAAAAGTGGAACATGGAGGGAGATGTTTTATGGGGCAAGCATGGCAGTAAGTTCCCTTGCTTCGCTTCTTTTCACAGATACATGCCACACACAACTGCAGGAAAGTCTGAGAGAGGTACTCTAACTGGCCTGGAGGAAAGGAAAGTGGCCAGTCTGCCACAGCTTCTTGGCATCATCTTCCCTGCTTCCACCCAACCTGCACCCTCCATCTCATTTGAGTTTCCTAAGAGAGAAAAAAAAAAAAAAAAAAAGAGCAGGAGAGAGGAGAAAACTATAGCGATCAATAACACTTCATCTGTGAGCTGAGGAGAAAAAGAAGCAATGAAGAAGACCTCAGTCTTCTTCAGGTTCTTAGAGAGCTAAAGACAAAACACAGAAGAGAGGAGACACAGACATACAAGGAGGAGGGAGTTCCAGGAAGTGCAATGACAACACTTAATCCATCTTCCTGTTTCATCAGATGATGCTGAGGAGGAAATAAGAAAAGATGTTTGTGATCCTGTGATCTCTGATCATCTGCCTGCCTCTTGTTGCAGTACAGAGCCCAGCCTACAACATCCAGCTCCTGGAATTGGTAGGTCCTATTCTGATCCCTCCTTTTCTGCACTCCTGGTTGATGGACCACCTAGCGCCTGAGAAAACAACCAGTGACTCCAGAAACTCCAGTTTCCAAAATCAAGATGTTTCCAAACCCATTAAGGTCATAAGAGTTACAACCCCAAACTCAATGCACCAGGCCTTTCACAGAAATACCCACACCTTGATCATGCTGGACCAGACCACGCTAAACTTGTGCCTGAAAAAGAGAAAGAGGAGAGATAATAAATACAAGAAATCTTTTGTGCAGGAGGGGGGTGGGAGGGTAGGAGGAGTGTTTCAAAAGCTTTTCTAAATTTAATTATATGTCATTTTCTAATTGTATTTCATAATTATGTAATTATCCCCAAGTATTGTTCTTTAAGTAATAGAACTAGTAATTACATACTAATTGAAATGTGTAATCTCGTCATTAGGATATGTAAATATATAACAGTGTGAAGATAAGGTAATTAAAATTCCAATGAAAACTCTGCCATAAAAACCTGTGACAAGTTCCTGCTTCTGTCCCAGGATTCTCTGCTCCAATAGGCTTTGAAATTCCACCTGGACAGGGAAGATAAGCTCCAAGGCCTGGGAAGCATGTGATGAGACAGAACATTCACCAGCAAACACAGGCAGCAGGAGGCAGGATTTCTGGCCTCTCTCTCTCACCACAGTCCACCCAAAATGCTTCCTTGGGATTTACACTTTCACTCTTCCCCATTGGGAAGGATCTCTAGAGTTGCAGAGTGGCTGAATATAGGTTGTCTGAGAACCGTCCCCCTCAAACCCTGAATGCAGAGCTCTGAGAGAGCCAGATTGGCCATGGCCCACTGATGCACACAGGGGAAAATTAACATCTCCCTCCAGCCCTGGAGCAGCTGTGACACCCACAACCCAACACTAATCCATAGGTGAGGTTGCCCACTGTTAGGGAGCCCCATTGATCAGAATCACTGTGTACGTGGTTTCAGCCACCTGGATGGCCCCAAGATGGAAGCAAAGGCCACCTTGGCCATAGCTACCAGTTTCCTGCCCCTAGGCTAAGGCCAGGACTCATTCCTTGACTACACTCCACTCAAGCTCCTCTGAGCCCTCATCCTTGTCAAGTTGTGGCAAAAGATATGGCTGAGCCAGATTATCAAGACTCCCTTACCTTTCATTCTAAACCAGGTTCCTCTCAGTCATTTTTCATCTACCCCCTCACCTACCCATTGGCTTCAAATCCTCATTTGTCTCTGCTGTACTTGGGGTCATGTCTCTCCTCTATTGAAATAGTCATGATCCCTATTGAAATAGTCTTAAATAAATTCTTCCTAGCCATTTTTTACAAGCATCAGGTACAATTTCTTTTATAACTAAATCTCAGGGATATGGGCTGATTTAGTCTTTTTTTGTACTGCTATAAAATAATGCCACTAACTGTGCAATTTACAGTGAACAGAAAATTATTTCTCATAGTGCTAGAAGCTAGGGAGTCCAAGATCAAGAGGACAGCAGCTGGTAAGGGCTTTCTTGGCGCATCATCCCATAGTAGAAGGCAGAAAGACAAAAGAAGGCATAAGGGGGCCACACTTACCTTTGATAATAACACCAATCTCACCTGTGAGGGAGGAGCCATCATGGCCTAATCACCTCTTAAAAATGCACTTATTAATACTGTTACAATGGTTATAAAATTTCAACATGAATTTTTGGAGGGGACATCCAACCAGAGCATGGATCTTGGGCAGATCTGTCCAAACTGAGTTGACACATGTGGTCTCACCTATAGGGTAACAGGTGTCCTTATGAGGTAAACATGCTAAAGCAGCATGATCTCAACCAGAAGGAGTCAAGATCAGGTTCATATTCCAAAAGTCAAAGACAGAACATTGCAAACACAGAGGTAAGCAAGCAAGCTGGAATTTTATTTTAAAGGAAAGTGAGAAAAAGACTCAGAACTCCTGGTACAGCACACCTGGGAGGGGCAAGAGTGCTGTTCAAGTCTTACAGAGTTCCTTCTTTTAAAGGCACATAAGAAGCAACTGGCAAACTCTTCTTGGTTGGTTTTTGATATTTCATTTGTCTCTTGGTGGGTGGGGCCTGATTATGGATTATTCTGTCACTTTCCACAAGATGGAAACTTAAGCCCTTTGAGAAACAAGAACTGTTTTATAATATGTCAGGGCATATTAAAATGGCTGTTCTTGTGCTTGCTCTCTTGTCAACCTTTACTGTCCCTTCCCTACTCTCCACTGCCTATCCTTTTTTATCTCAGAAGAATGGATGAGGAGGGATGCTTACCCAGACATAAGCAATGCGGCAGATGCAGGAAGGGCTTCCTGGGGGGCAGTGGGAGTGACATGTCAACTGAAGCCTGAAGGATGAGTGAAAGGCAGGCATAGTAAAGGACTCCAAGTAGAACATAGTGGGAGGAAGTGGGGACAATATGTACCCCAGCCTGTTCATGGAATATAGACCATGCAGTAGATGTTCAGGAGAGACAAGGCTGGAGAGGAGACAGGCTAAAGAGCCTTGCAATCTTCATCAAAGTTCAGACTCTCCTGAGTCTCACTTTTCACTGAGAAGGAAAACAAGAAGTCCAAATGGATGGAAAGATGACAAATTAGTGGAGTGATGGATTAATGATTGATGGGAAGTTACCAGATATCAGATTCTGAGACAAAATTATAACCTGGGCTCTATTAAAACTATGATATTAATTGAACCTCTGGTTCCCTGGTCCCAGAAGGACAAGGCTGGCAAAACAGAGACTAGGACCCAAGGCCTAGTTTTCTGTCCATCCTGTATGCTATTCTGGGAACAGAGAGCTTTCTCTTCTCCATCCAAACACTTCTTATTTGTACTAGTCACTCACACACTTCCAGTGGCTCACACAACACACAGCATGAAAGGCCCTTGAACTCCACGTCCCAGAGGAAGGACCTCTCCAAGGACACAAAAAGACAATCTCTCAACATTGGATACGCTATCAAACATTAGATTGATTTTTCCCCCTACAATATATGTAGAAAGGCTTTAAGATTGTTTGTGGTCCTCCAACATCTCAAAGCAACCAAGGACTAGCAGCCCAGATGGGACAAAGCATAGACAGGTCACACATTTGCCTCAGGAGCAGGAATATTGAAGTGTGGCTTGAGGTGACAGAAAGGAGGAGGGAGGGTGGCTCCCTGTAGGGAAGCCACTGGAACCCCTCCATGACAGCTTTGGTGTAGGAGGGAAGGGAAAGGGAGATTAATGTAAGAAATTGAGAGAAGGTAAATGGAGGCCCTGAGTGTATTTTAAGCATTTTCTCTGAGTTCTAGTCAGGTGAGGGTTGAGCTGTGACAGTCCACAGGCGCCAGATGCCAGCAATCTTTTATTAGACCCCTCTCATCACTAACCCTGAAGGATACTTGTTGTAAATCATTTTCCTCTTTCTTTACTCTGAGCTGTTTCTTTTTATTATTAATGTTCAAAATTCATCCCACGTGCACACAGAAATTCCTATGCAGAGGTTGGTAGCTTTGTTCACAGCACCACTGTAGTGGCACCCCCTCCTCCACAGAAAATCTTAACTAAGCGTCTCCAGAAATCTTCACCATAATTGATTTTAGGACTATCAACAAAAGAGTCTCTACAAAAGAGCTCAATGTAGGGGCTGGGGTTGTGGCTCAGCGGCAGAGCGCTTGCCTCGCACATGCACAGCCCGGGTTCGATCCTCAGCACCACGTAAACATAAATGCATTGCATTGTGTACAACTAAAGTAAATAAATAAATATTTAAAAAAGAAAAAAAAGAGTTCAATGTAGGGAAACTTCCTATTTTCCTGTTGCTCTATTACTTGGCCACTTGCCTGGAAGAAATCAGCACTCTAGGTGCTGGATTCCCCTTTACTTGTTTTTCACAAACATGTATTCAGTATAGTAGTTTGTAGAAGTGTGTTTGCAAATGCAAAATGTGATAATAAAAGGACAAATTCTTTAAACAAGGCCTCTGGCCTTGAGCTGGAGCTTCACAGAGATATCTACATTTCTAAGATAAGAGAAGTTACCAATTGGGCTTCATGGTAACAGCTGGCAGGGGGAGGAAAGAAAGGGGAGAAGAAGCTCTCCCTTTCTCAGGTGTTGTCCTTGAAGGGTTAACTTTCCCAGAACAGTGAAAAAAAAAAAAACTGCTTTTATGTGAACTTCTGTAAACTGCGAACTTCTGAGCCCCTCCCCTTATATGCTGGGTACAAAATTCTGAAACTACCTAAGCTCAGGGTTCAGGGGATTAATTGATTATAGTGAAAGCTGTGCCCTCTGAACCAGGCTGCAGCCAAATAAAACTGTTTCCTGCTATCTTTGGTGCCTTGCCTCTGTCTCTACAACATTTTTGGCGACCCAGATGGGACAGAGGAGGTAGGGATGGCTGTTCTGCCTCTCTTGTCTCTGGGGACCGGCTTCCCCAGGGCAGTAGGGGACAATGTTTCCTCTTAGTGTGCACAGGCAAATCTTGGCCTGAAGGAGAGGCCATTCACCCAGTGCCCTGGAGCTGCCACCCTGGAGCACAGTGGAACCCACAAGGAGAAGGAACCAGAATTAGGGTCTTGGAGCACTGCCCAACTGAACATGACAGGTAGGACCTGGGTCCATTTGTTGTAGTAGCCCACCTGACTTCCCTTTAGAGGCCTAATCAGGTGGAAGAGAGGCTTGATCAACCTCTGTTGGGTCTCGAGTACTCTCCAGACCCGGGGAGTCGCCCGAGTAGTCTCTGTTCAAGGTCAGTGAGAAGAGGAGAAACCTCCCATTTTTGTTTGGTTTGGAGTTCTTGGAATTTGGGCAGTATAGAAATTTTGTTCTGACCATGTCTGTGTGAAAGTGTGTGAATGAGACAAAGGGAAGGGTTCCTATCAAACCCGAGGGCCGAAGCTAGTGAAGAGTCCCGGTCCACGGTTCCGTGACGCCTCATACAGTCTTTGGGGGAGTTTCACCAACCAACGTCTAGGTGAACATACAGGTTGGGGGTTGATACCGACCCGCAAGGCTAAAAGGGCCCAACAAGTCTTGTCCTAAATGTACACCACCGATGCAGAATGGAGCATGGGAGGCACACAAAGGGAAATATGTATAAGAAACCTTGAGGAAGGTTTTAATGGTATTTGTGGGGTGAGACTCCCTCCACAAAAGTTACATACTCTCTGTGAATTAGAATGACCCGCCCAAGGTGTTGGCTGGTCACCAGAAGGATCTTTAGATGAGAAAGTCATTGCTGAGGTCCTTTTAATTGTTGTTGGAACCCCTGAACCAATTCTTTTATATTGTTACTGGCAAAAGATAGTAATAGAAATAGCCCCCTTGGTTGAGAGCCTGTCTAGGTATGCAGTACAAACTGATGTTAGTGGCCTCTAAGACCCAGCGGAAAGCAGCTAAACAGAAAACCTGACAAAGAAAAGACAGAAGGGAACAGTTTTCCCCTGAGAGAGAAGAGGGCTCACCACTTTATGTGCCACTCTACCCGACTTTGCTAAGACCACTGGGACAGCAGACTGTCCCCTCAGCCCCCTCGTCCTCAGAGGCAACAATTGATGGCCCCCCAGTGCTGGCTATTCCCTCCTCCATGATGTCCTCAGAGCCAAAGGCTTCCTAGAGCCACAGACTCTTTCACCTCCCAAGACTAAGGTGGGGGATTTGTCCCAAGACCAGAGCCACACCCAGATGAGAGCTCTCCAGATGCGCCTACAAGGACCTGCCCATATTTACCAGAGGGGAAATGTCTGAGGGAGACAGGCAGTTTTGCATGTCAGCCTTTCACCACCATTGAGCTCATAAACTGGAAAAATCATGCTCCCTCCTACACAGAGAAACTCTGGGCCATGACTGATCTGATGCAGTCCATTATTCAGACCTAGGATGGGGCCCTTCTTGATAAAGAGATATCAAGAAGCCTTCATAGGAAGCCTAAGAGAAGGGGGAAAGAGTGTGAAATTTCCATCTGCACACATATGAGCAAAGGTTGCCAGCAATGTTGTGTGTGCTGACTGCATGTTTCCCTCCCAGGATGCAAATATGCCATGCCATTTCCTCCATGTCCCACCCGCTCCTTTAGAGGGAATAACAAATGGCAAAAAGGAAAAAAAGAACAAAACTAATCGACTGTGCCCAAGAGTTAGAAGGAATCAGAGCCAGCCCTAAGGCCTAGCCTAAGCCGGAGCACATCTGCAGACAAACGAAGCCGGAGCAAAGCCTCCTGTCACTCCAGCATCTCCCCTCTCGCACCTTAGATAGCCCTGAACATTTCTCTCAGGCCTACAACACCATGAGGGGTTTGTGGGGTGGGGGAAGCACCAAAACAGAGGGATTCTCAGGACATAAGACCTTCCATGCCACTCCCCATGGATAATGTGACCTTCTTCCTGACACTTTCTTGGAAGCCTGAGGTCTTGACTACAGTCCCTGAGGCTACTAATGCCAGGTCCGGGCCAGATGGATAGAACCTCACATTTGTTCAGAAAAATAATGGTTGTGTGGCTTTAGACATTTTCGTTATGAAAGTTTCTATATCAGTTGCCTGAGAGACACACAATGGGGCTTACATTAGGGAAAATACAGCAGTGCATTAAGTTAAATTACATTTTGAGGGCTGGGGTTATAGCTCAGTGGTTGAGCACTTGCCTCTCATGCGTGAGGCACTGGGTTCAATCCTCAGCACCACATAAAAAAATAAAATAAATAAAACAAAGATATTGTGTCCACCTACAATTTAAAAAAAATATTTTTTAAAAAATTATACTTTGAAAGCCATTCTCTACCCCAGAAGTCTCTCCCACTAGGCTGGGAAGGCAGGGCTGGGCAGCTCCCAGCTGTCATTGCCCAGGGCCTCAGGAGAAATCAGCAGACTAGCTGGGTGGGAGAAAAGAGGAAAGATGTCACTGGTTTCCCAGGATGTGCAGGTGGGATCTCTGGGCACAGTGTGGGGCCTGAGACCTGATGTCCTTCTGTAGTCTAGCTGCCCCAGGCTCTTCCATCCCAGCACTCCTGGACCGGAGGTGTGGTAGAGGGAACATCGGCTCTCAGGTCACATCGATGATTCCTCATCAAGACATTTACTTCACCTCTTTAAACTTTGTAGTTTCTTTCAGTAAGATCAAAATAGACACACAGATTCATGTAACTGTTGTAAAGATTAGATTAGATAGTGTCATCAAGAGCCTGTCACTTAGAGGTATGAAACGGTGGTCTTTCTTGGTTTCCTCTTGACATAGAATATGATAACCCTAACCTGCAAGACTTTTTTCTCCTCCCCAGGAATTAACTCTGTCTCCTCACCTGGCTCATCTCCCTCCTGCCCACCCTAATAAGAAAATAGCTAGTATTTCTTAAGCAATTGCTAATATTTTTGGATTATCTCATTTAATTCTCCCAATAACCCCATGAATAAGCATCATTATTATCTCCTTTTCAGGTGTGAAAACCACAGCTTGGCAAGGTTGGGTACTTGTTCAAGGTGGCATAGTTGGTAAGTGGGGAGTGGAGAGTAAGGATTCACATTCAGGTGCACCTGACTGCGGGTCTCAGCCACTTGCGTAGCTCACAGAACACCTCTCACTGCAGGCCAGCAAACTCAAACAGCTATCCACAGACAGTGTGTGCCAGACATTGCACTACATTTGAGGGGTCCAAAAATAAGTAAGACCCGGGGAACCTGAAGTCACATGTAAAGTAATATAGGTAGTAAACTGATATATGTGTACAGGGCATAATAGAGATCTTCCTCTGGGAAATTTGGTAATGTTTGACCAAGCAGTTAACAGAGTTCCATAGTACAAGATAAGCCAGAGTAGCAGACAAAAAGAAAAGGATATTATAAATAGAGGGATCAATGTTAACAAAGGCATAAAACAAAGGTAATTTTAGGAGACTCCAAGAGTTGCTTTACCTGAAATGCAATTTGCATGAGCACCATAGGGTAGTGGAGGCTGGCTGTTGGGGACATTAAGAACACGTCAGCCAAAAGAATAGAAATTTAAGTCAAGGAAATGAAAACCTAACTCTCTGGCTGTCTCCCACTTCCTGATAGGTGGACTTGTCCTAGCCCAGGGGTGTTGCCCTGACATATGACGAAAAATCAAACCACCGCTAGGATAGGCTAGTGACTGTTCCTCCAATGTGATCTGCTCGTGCTCCCTATGCTCCCCTATAACCTTTCTGCTGATTAGCCCATGTCTTCTATAAAGGCCGTCCAGCTTCCTCAATAAACTGAGCTCGTGCCTTGACCAGTTCACCCTGACACATCTGATTGTCCTCTGAAAGGAGGGCTGGGTGCGGGCGGTCAGTCGGCTCTTACCTTTCCCGATCCGTCCTTGTTGGGGCGATCCGTCCTTGTTGGGGTGTGCTCCCCCTTCTCTTGCGGGTCGAGAGAAGTCAGGGGCTAAAAACCCCAACAGCTGGCCTGGCCATGAGGACCTTTTAGGCTATACTGAGGACCTTGTGAATTAGCCTAGAAATGTCAGAAATCATTGATGGGTTTTTTTTGTGTGTGTGTGTGTGTGTGTGTGTGTGTGTGTGTGTGTGTGTGTGTGTGTGTGTGTGGTACTGAGGATAAAACCCAGTTCTTCACACGTGCCAGGTGAGTGCTCTACCACTGAGCCACAACCCCAGCTCCATTGATGGGTTTGAAGTAGAGGGAAGACATATTTTCATATAGATTGCCCTTCATGTTATATAGAGAATGGATGAGATGGGAGAGAAACTGTAGGCAGGGGAACTGTGAGAGAATATTGCAAATAGTCCAAGCAAAGAGATGATGAGGACTTGGGGCTGGGATGTAGCTGGGATGTAGCTCAGTGGTAGAGTGATTGCCTTGCATGTATGAGGCACTGGGTTCAATCCTCAGCACCATATAAATAAATGAAATAAAAGTATTGTATTCATCTACAACCAAAAAAAATTTTTTTTAAAGAGAGATGATGAGAACTTGGACTGCAACTACAAGAGGATAGAAACAAAAGTAGGGACACGTGCTGTATAAGGAGGCAGCATCTACAACCTGGGGCACCAGGAGGATGTGGAAGATGAGGGAAGCAGAGTAGATGGCGTGACCAGGAGGATGGTGCTACCATTCCCAAAGAGGGGAAACCTGGTGTAGCAGGGTCCACTTCATGCTTTCAATCTAACCCTTGCTGTTCTGCCATTGTGGCTTATTTTAAAACCAACTATTTTTCCCCCTTTCTTTTCTCCCTCTTTTCGTTCCCAACCATGATAGAAGCAAGATTAACTTTCTTCCCTTCCTAGGCTGAGTCATCTGTCCTTCGGCTTACAGACCTCAAGGCTGACACCTAGAGATTTAAGAAATAGCCATATCTCAAAGCTACTAAGAAATAATGACTCCTGACAGGACACAGCAGGAGTGTAGCCTTTGTCGCACTTTAAAAGCCCACTGTTCCCACTGGCAGTTAAAATCAGAGCTTCCGGGACTGGACTCCACTGTGTACTCTCCTTTGCTAGAAAAACAATAAAACTTCTTTTTCCTTTTTCTCCAAATCTTCTCCTAGTTATTGGATCAGCATCAGGGACAAGGACCAAGCTTTGAATATCACTGGGAGGAATAGGTTTTGAGTTGGGAGAGAAAAACTTCCAGTTTTACACACACTGATTAAAGTATCTGTGGGACATTCAGGTAAAGATAAAACAGGAGCCGGGCAAGGTGGCGCACACCTGTAATCCCAGCACTTGGGAGGCTGAGGCAGGAGCGAGTTCAAAGCCAGCTTCAGCAATGGCAAGGCACTTTGCAACTCAGCGAGACTCTGTCTCTAAATAAAATACAAAAAAAGGGCTGGGGATGTGGCCCAGTGGTCGAGTACCCCTGAGTTCAAACCCCAGCACCAAAAAAAAAAAAAAAAAAAAAAAAAACAGATAAAATAGGGAATTGGAGATACAGCTTGGACTCAGGAGGGAGATCCGGACAAGAATTAAAAATTTAGCAGCCATTGATGAAAATGGTAATCAATGCAAATTGAAATGGATATGATCACAAAGCAGAAAACATGGAGAAAGGTCAAAGACAGGGGCCTGGGGAACTGCAGTATTTTAGGAGAGGACGTCATAAATAAACACATTTGCAAGGAAAACTGAAGAGGAACAGGCAGGAGAGTAGAAATAGGAAAGCTTATTGGAAGCTGAGGAGACAGGCCTTTGGGGACGTCTGGCTATGAATGGAGGAAAATAATCAAGGTGTTACCAAAGTCCTGGCTGCAGAGGAGACAAGATGGGATGGAATTAAATATGTAGGTGCAGAATTGCATTTGATGAGAATGAATACTTTCTTCTGAGAGCCTTGGAGGGCAAGAGGAGATGAGCGCTGAATATAGGTGTGGGAGAAGAAAGCTAAGGGGCAAGAGTCAGGGTAAAGTGCTTTACTAAGATTGAAAGCCATATCTACAGGATACTCAACCTAGGTGGCTCTGTGGTTGGAACAATGAAGGCAGATGGCTAGTGATCTGTCAGACAAGTAGAGAAGGAGAAATAAAACAAGTCAAGAAGTCTTCAAATATTCTAGGAGGAAGGGAGAGGGAGGGGCAAGAGGGTTAAAAAAAGATGGTAGAATGAGATGGACATCATTACCCTAAGTACGTATGAAGACACGAATGGTGTGAATATACTTTGTATACAACCAGAGATATGTAAAAATGTGCTCTATATGTGTAATATGAATTGTAATGCATTCTGCTGTCATATATAACAACTTAGAATAAAAGGGGAAAAAAATTCTGGCACGAGAAAGATGGAGGCAGGGCATCATGGCTAGCAATTATTCCAGTTACTGAGAACTCCTGGCTGGGTACAGAGGGCAATAAAACTGTGACTGTAGTGATGGATTTGGATTAAAGAAAGAGGCAGAAAGATGGAAGAGGCTGAGAGGGCAAGGAAATGGTGAGTGATACCCTGGAGGGATGGGGCCATGGATAAACAGAACATGATGTCCTGGAGTTTCATAAGCAGAGCCATTTTATTTTTTTAAATATTTATTTATTTGCTTTAGTTGTACACAATGCAATGCATTTATGTTTACGTGGTGCTGAGGATCGAATCTGGGCCGAGCACTTGCTAGGCGAGCGCTCTACCGCTGAGCCACAACCCCAGCCCAGCAGAGCCATTTTAGCTGAAGACCAGGTACCTGGTTTGAGTGAGGGCGTGAGTAAGATTACTGAGCCCAGGAAATCAAAAATTTCAAAAGCCATGCACAGATTGGGGATGTAGCTCAGTGGTAGGGCACTTGTCTAGCATACACAAGGCCCTGGGTTCCATTCCCCATACCGGCGGAGGAAGGGGACAACACAGCTGCACAGAAGTCATGCACTAGCCAGTGTATAATACTGCCTACTTTAAAAGGCTTAGAAACAACTTAAAAGAGAAGACATGCATATACAAAGCAGGTGTGGCCTTAGGATATAAGATTATGGTTACCTGGGGAATCATAGAAGGCTGTGTGGAGCAGATGCTAATTAAAATGGGCATTAGAGAATAATGGGCAATATTTGGCAATGCAAAAATTAGAGGAAGCAAGCTAAGAAAATAGCATGTTGACTCAATTATTACAAATATATTCTAATTAGTCTTCTTGACACCTGGTTCTCCCAAGAAGCTGAAACGGAATTAAAAATGTGGCTTTTAATCCCAGCTATTTTGCTTCAAAGTTGGTAATGTTTGTCACATCACAACCCTTTTGAGCCTTAGTTTTCTCAACTGGATAATATGGATAAGATTATTATTTTCAGTTACAGGACTAAATGAGAAAGTGATTTGTAAACAGTATAGATCAATGATTCCCCAGACCTGCCTAAATGTTAGAATTTCCTGGAATTATTGCTAACGGAAAAAAGAAGAAGAAGAAAAAAACCTGAGGCTTCTGGAGGGACACAGCCAAAACCACAGGAGGAAGCAGGAAAGATGTTTCCAGATCTCCTCCTCACTATCTACTATCAATGACCCCATTGACAGAGCCTAACACGAAGCTGGCCAGCAAGCGAGCCAAGTCATTCTTCTCGACCATATTGGGAAGGGAACAAACAGAATAATTACCACTCTCCTCAGAATCTTCCAATGAGGATTTGGGCCTACCAAACAAAGCCTAATCTCCATAGGCAAAGAAGTTCAAGCACCATCATAATCTACACCATCTTTAGGATTCTTCTTTTGAGACCAGAGGCTGAAATAGGAGTCAATCAGTATCACTTGTTTTTATTCTGCTGCATCTCCTTGTGTCTTTCCACCTGCTCCAATCCTCTCCCTGACCTCCTCTCCCTGGCAGGTCCTGCTTGGCCTTCATTCAAGGTCTGTCTCATGTCAGTCTCCTCCAAGATGGTGTCTCTGGTAACTCCAACTGGGAGGAGCTCTCCTTTCCCTCTACTACGCAGATGGTATTTTTACCACCTGTATGCTTCACCACACACACCCCACTCCTGCCATCCATACCCACCTTTCCCTGGGGAAAAGTCATGTGTGACCATGTGTTACCTCTCCTACTGGACTGAAAGCCCCTTGAAGGTATAAACTATCCCATATGCCTTACATTCCTCAGTTCTCAATATGGAATAGACTCAAGACAACTCCCCTTCTTTTCATTAGCTCACAGACTCCCATGTCTTCCTTGAGATCCAGTTCAAATTCCAACTCTTCTATCTCCTCCAATCAGAGCCAATTTGTCTTTTTCCTGCTATAGGGCTGTTGCCCCACAACGAGAAGGGATCCTGGTTAGGAGCACTTACTCTCTAAACTGTCTGTGTGGGTATAAACCTTGGTGATCTATCAAGCAAAAGCTAAAAATTTCTATTCCAATTTCTTCACAGTACCTACCATAGGAAATGAACTTATCTATGTAAAGCACTTAGGCCACTGCTGAGCATATATATTAAAAGTGGAATAAATGTTAGCTGTTAATATTATCTTAACTCTAAGTTCCTTGAAGGCAGGACCCATGTCTTGATCTTTGATTCCCTAGTGTCTACATAATACTTGATATATACTAGGTGCTCAATATATGCTTGTTGATTGCATGAATAGTCATTTAGTGTTCAGCAAATATTGGGAAGGTGGATAGGAGGATGGGTATATGGATGGATAGATGGATAGATGGTCAAATGGTAGCTACTTTGGAAATGATGGTTGGTTGCATGAATAAGTGAATCAGCAGGTATTCTACTTAGTCTGTTGCTTAAAACAAATGAGTGTATGAGGGAATGAATGAATAATAGGTATTTAATAAGAAGGTTGATTGGTTTCATGGTTGAATTAACAAACAGATTTTCCACAAATAGCAGATGTTCCATAAATGTTGGCTGCTTGCATGAATGAACAAATAGCCCTAAAATGTGAAAGCAGCCTGAAGTCAAAGCTGAGAGGATGCAGCTAGAGCACTGGTCAGAGGGAGAGGAACGATAGAGCCTGCCCCTCAATAACTGCCATAAGAACTGTACCCTTGTTCCTACCATTTCTGAAGCCTCCTGTTTTTTAACCTGACATGTTTTTGCACGCTGCATAGTGCTACATGGTGATACGGGAACCTGGGGGTAAAGAGAAGGGCTGGAGATTGTCTAACCTCACTTTCTTCTCCACATGCAGAAGACCAGCCTCCAGTATCCTGCACCACCAAGGACTGGCCTCCATGACCTGCCTCAGGTGAGGAGGGAGACCCTCACCTCACAGCACATTAGGAGCAGCTCCTATATTAGTGCTGGGAGCAGGAATATAAGCTCAATGCCTTATATCCTTGGCCCCATTCCCTGGCCCTGCAGTTCCCCTGAGTCAGCCCCAGCAACTCACATCTCTAGTTAATGAATTATTTTGCAACACGTCTGGAAATGCATGAACTAGAAATCTTACACATGTTGGAGGATTTGCCATTTCCATTAAATATGCCATTCATTTGGTGGGTAATTAAATGTGCAATAATGGGCTCTAATTTCCATCTTAAATGATTTCCTAGGAGCAGCAGAAAGGGAGATACAGGGTGTAATTTTCTGGAAGAGTGCCCCCCCCACTTGAAAGCTTTCCAGCACATAGAGGAAGAGGGAAATGAATAAAATAAAGTTGGTTTTGATACTGCACCACATATGAGTCATCTGTAATTGCCCCCCCCCGACTACGGGGAAAGAGATTGATGCCTGCAACATGACAGCACCCCACCCCCAAAGCCCTGGAGCAGCCTGGGGAAGGGTATCACAGGAGTCTGAACTTAAGGGAGAGGAGAGAGGTTGGGAAGGAGCAGGAGGCTGTAGTGTGGTGTGGAGGAGGCATCTTCCTAGACCCTGCCGTAGATCTGGGGGTCATGAACCTCCTTCCTCTCTTTCCATGCTTCCCACACTGTGCTGTGTGTGTGAGCGCATGTACATGCACATGTGTGCAGACACACAAACAAGCATGGACTTTGCCTTCCAATTCTAGAAGCACCATTCAGAGCCAGCCATAGCCTGGAGGCCAGGAAGCAAGAGGAAAGGAGGGGAAGGGTGTCCATGCCACTCTGGAATGAAAAGGGTCAGTGTGTATTGCCCACCCCTGTGGAAGAAGCATGGCTTCAAATTCAAGTTTTATCACTACCTGTGAGAATATGGTTAAGTTACTGAGCCTTCTGGGTTTCAGTTTCCTCCTCTGTAAGATGAAAATAGTGAAACCCAACTCATAAAATAACAATCAAAGGGCAAACCACAGGTACAGCCCTGGCACAGAGTAGTAAGCTCTCAACATACCTGATTCCCTCTGACCCTTCTCTCCCTCCTCTAGGGTGGAGGGCCAGCCTAGTCTAGGCCAACGTGTAGCTCACTGGTCCCTGGAGGAGCTACTCACCCCTGAGAGATGCCTCCATTCCTGCCTACCTCTACAGTGTCACCTCTTCTGCTGGTTTGCTCCCTCCATTTCACCCCACCCCTCATCCCTTCTCTAGATGCTCATGCAATGGCATGAGTCTTCTGGACTTTCTTGAGGCAGAGCTGAGATTTGCAGAGAGACTGAGGAGGTTCTGGGGAAACTGAGCTCCCGATGTGCATACACAGGTAGCACCACAAGTTGTGGGGGGTGGAAAAAGCAAGGCTGGGGCGACCTCACTTTTGCTGCCTGGTCTGGAGTGAGTTCATAGCCTTCCTCTTCAGGACTTGGAGGCATCCTAGCATTAGCAGGGCTGCTCCACTTCCATGGCCGTGACTATGGATGCCCCATTGGAAAGGCTATTACTGATTGGTGCTTCTCAGTCCCCAGGTCTCTTCAAAGGGCTCTCTGGTTCAGCTTGGCAGAACATCTGTGTGTAGATGAGGGTGCAGAGAGGAGGCTGAGGGAAGTAATAAATCTAGCTCTCTCCCTGCTCCTCTGGCTAGTCTGAATTCTGAGCATCTGGAAAGGAGATAAGTAAATAACTCGGAGAATACATCCTGGGGTATCTTAGGATCTCAGGCCGGGAAATGGACTGTGTAATAGCTAAGCTGGAAGCAAGCCTGGGATGTAGTGGGGGTGAAGGCAAAATGAAAAGAAATTATCTGGTTGACTAACAGCAGAGGCTCCATTCATATTAAAAAGTATATGGGTTAATGTGGGCTGAGAGTAGAAGTGGGCTCCTACATGAGGTAAGATCAGACCCAGAGTAAAAGAGACCCAAGGAACATACTGAGTTATAGAGCCTGGGCCCCACTCAGTGAAGAAAGGAGACAGCATACAACTCCCTCGAGACACTCAGGGTCTCTCCAAAGTTCTTCCATTTGTTTATTCTTTCAAGCAGTTATTCTTCACTGACTCAATAACTCATGCAATATTTTGGATTGTCAACTTTACATGGAACAGACAATTCACATGATACACATCATATGAGTTTTAAAGGCAAGCAGACCTGGCTGGAGTCTCCACTGTCTATATTTTGGTTATAGGACTCTGACAAGTTACTTAAGTCTCTAGGCCTTGGTTTCCACATCTCTAGAATAAGACTGCTGTGAAGACAAAATGATAAAATTCCTACAAAGTACTTAGTGTGATGGCTGGCATATGGTTTTTTTTTCATTACCTAAAAATTTATCATTGCTGTTACTATGACAGCAATGTACTAAGACCTTAAAATGCTCCAAACACTTGATTATCCCCTTGAACAATCAGTGCATAAAATCTACTTTACATACAACTATGTCCCCTAGGAAGAGAGCATTCTGTCTTTTTTGTTGCCTATAGGCATCCTCCATAGGGTTTTGTGCATGGTAGGAGCTATAAGTCTTTGACAAATGGGGCTAAATTCTTTAATGACCAAAGATAAACCATTTCTGCAAGGATTAATATTGGACACTATTACATTATGCAGGGATGCTGGGTTAATGAAATGGCTATATAAGTTTGGGCACTGACACAGACCCAAATTTAGCCTACCCATAAAATCTAGGTTTGGACAATCACCAGAGGTTGCCTCTGCAGTTCTTTGTTTGAAAAAAAATAAATAAATAACCGAGTAAAAAGCATTACACGTAGGCTGTCAGGTATTGGTGCTATAGTGTTCCTCTCTTATCCTTTGTGCGATCCTCTCTGGAAGAATGCTGACATGCAAAGAAATTCTATCTTGTGAGGAAAAAGAGAAGCCTTGAAGAGTAGGTGGGCAGGTTGGGAGGCTCATCCTACAGTCACACACCACAAAGCAAAAAGGTACCTTAGAGATCACCCACATTCTTCTCACCTGTCTCACAGATGACACAAGAGCCAAAGAGTCTCCAATTTGGCCAAGGCCACCAGCTCATTAGTGACCAGGCTAGGATAAAATACGGTCTCCTGACTCCAATTCACTGATCTTTCCCCTGCACACAGTTGTCACCTTCTCTGAACATGAATTCATCTGCAGCAAGGAGTGACTGCCTTTCTTCCCAACCAGGTCAAGGGAATTGAATAGCATCATCTAGCAGAAGAGGTTCAAATACGACTCTTTGTCAGACAGTGACCACAGGGGCATGGTGGCCCTCAAACAGATCCCACCAAGCAGTTCTGCTTTCCAGCCTTCTCCACAGCCATCCCTCTTTTCCCTGGCTTTTCTTTTTTCCCTTCTTTTCTTCAAAGAAGGTGAAGTTGTTAAGCATGTTTACATCCACAATTAAGCCAGCTGTACAGGAGAATTAGTCCTGGAGACTATTAGAACTAACACCTGCTTTTAATCATGAAGAAACATTTAAGTGAGTCACTGTTCAGCAGTTTTTTTTAAAAAAAAAAAAAAAAAAAAAAAGAAAGAAAAAAGAAGAAGAAGGAGGAGGAGGAGAGAAAGAAAGAAAGAAAAGGAGATTGAGGGAGGGGCTCAGGGGAGACCTCAGGGACAAGGCTCTCCTAGGGGCCTCCTCAGATGAAAATGAACAGAGGAATCCATAGAGACTCAGCTCCCTTCTCTTCCAGCCTCCCCACCTCCATCCCTGGGAAGACACAGATCAGCAACGTGGAGCAGCCAAACTGGCTGTGGTCCTTGGGGAGTGAAGGAAAAAGTTAAGGGATTGGGGAGCTACTTGTGGATGAATAACATTTGAATCTAGTCCCTTCTGCCCACCCCCCTTAGCATCTTAATCCCTCCTTTGGGGCCTCCACTGTCTCCACCCCCCCACACCCCAACATCTCCAACCACATGCACAGTCTCAGCCTCCACCCCCCTCTTCAAAGGCATTTGTCTAAGTCCACACTGTTCTTTCTGATAACCATTTGAAAGTCTCAAGTGGTAATTAAATTTTCTATCTAGTGCCTGATACAAGTCCTAATGTGTAACAAGCATTTAAATGAGTGTTAAGCAACTGATAACTTGTAAGCATTAGTATTTATGTCCAGGGCAATTTTATAGTTTCATTCTATAATCCTGTAATATCTTTACAAAAATGTATAGGACCAGCTGTAGGTAATAATGGGCATCATTTTTCAGATGAGAAAACTGAAGTTTGAATCAGTGAAAACAAATTATCCAGAATTACCGAGTCAAAGGTTAGAAAAGCCAAGGATCCAGGAGGTCTTGTGCCCTATAATCTCACACTCTTTTGGTGACAAGAGGTGCCTCCCCTGAGCTGTGAACACTCTGTAGGTAACAGAATGTGAAAGAGAACTCTCTCCCAGCAGTCAAGGACTTACCTTGAGGCCATGCACATTGTTGGAGTTCATTATCTAAGACAAACCAACTTAGAGGTATTCAACATTGGAGGCTGTTTTCTCACAGGGCAGGGTTGTGATAGAAGCCTACAGGTGGAAGTGGGGACTACAGTATTGAAAACTGAGGTAGAAAAGGACAAGAAAACAGCACAATAAACAAGGCAATGTCACATAGTGTTTAGAACTGCAAAGTTTGTCCCAAATAGAAGATCTAGGGGGGAAATACAAGGCAAAATGCATCAATGGAATTGAGTCCTGGGTTATAGGAGTCAGAGTCTAAGTGCCCAGATTCAGGGAAGAGAAAGAACAGGCTAGATGAAGAAGTCTGAGATATCTCAAGGAACTAAGCCCCTGCATGGGGCCTTGAAGAAAGGTTAGAATTTGGTTAGGTGATGGGGCTGGAATTTCTAAATATGAAATATAGAGCAAGAGAAAAGGAGGTAAAGAAGCATTTTTTTTTTTTTTTGAGCAACCATTACGTGTCAGGGCCATGTCGGATGCTATTATGTCCTACTAATGGAGCTCACTCTGCAAAAAAAGAATGAGCATAATGTGGGGTACAGTGACAGGAGAAAGGTCGGACTACAGCAGAGGGCTCAGGTAGGAGAAAACTGAAAGAGTCAGAGAGGCTCACATTAGAGCAGACCTTAAATGCCTCGCTCAGAAACTCTCCCTGACTTGCTACAGCACTCTCTGGTGATTGCTTTATAATTTATGGTAGGCCGTGAGCTACCTGAAAGAGGGGATTGTTTCACACATCATTGCAGCAGTTCTCAAAACTTTAGTACACATCAGAATCACCTGGAGGGTTTGTGAAAACATCAATTATAGGACCCTACCCCAGAGTTTCTGATTTCATAGGATTTGCGTTAGCCTGAGAATTCACATGTCTAACACATTCTCGATCTCAACAATGGCCCTAGTGATTTTTTCTTCCTGATACTCACATCTTTGTGGGATTTCCTACCATATTGAACAGGGTAGACTTATGTGACCAATGGGGTATTGTGGAAGTGATGGTATGTGACTTTTAAGACTTCTAAGAAATTGCAATTTATTCTCTGGGCTTGTTTACCCTGAGGGAAGCCAGCTGCCATTCTGTGAGTACACTCAAGCAGCCTTGTGGAGAAATCACATGGGAAGAAACTGAAGCCTTCCACCAACAAGTCACACCAACTTGCTGGCCATGTGAACAAGCTACTTGGAAGCAAACCCTCCAGTCCCAGCCAAACATTCAGATGACTGCAGCCCCCAGCCAATACATTCACTGCTACTTCATGATAGAGCCTAAGCTACAACCTATAGAAACTATGAGATAATAAACATTACTGTTGTTTTAGGCCTCTACATTTTGGAGCAACTTGTTATATAATCATAAATAACTAACACATCAAAAGATGCTAATGTGACTGGCCCAGGGACCACACAGTTTGACAATAACTGCATCTTTTTAACTCTTGTACCTAGCAGGCACCCAGCTTATAGGTGCGCACTCAACAAATTTTTTTTGAAATTTGTCAATGAATAAATGAATAGGTACAGAAGGCTTAGACTTACAGCTACAGTATTAGGGAGCCATTGAATTGAGGAAAACATGACATCAGAAGCACTTGGAGATATTAGTTGAAAAAGGTTCATAGAAGTGGAAGTTGCTGAGTGGCCATGCTGGCAAAACTGCCAGCTGAGGGGAAATCTCCATTCTAGTTTCTAATGTCTCCATACAAGGATACTGCAGTAAGAAGAGCCTAGGCCTAGGAACTGACATCTCTACTTCTCCTGATCTACAGAAAGCCTGTCAGGATATCCATCTGCCACCTGCACCTTGATACCCCTTGGGGACTTTCCGTCTGTCTCTTTGCTATTCTTTTTTTTTTTTTTTTTAATATTTATTTATTTGCTTTTAGTTGTACACAATGCGTTTTTACGTGGTGCTGAGGATCGAACACGGGCCGCGCACGCGCTAGGCCAGCACTCCACCACTGAGCCACAACCCCAGCCCCATCTTTGCTATTCTTTGACAGCCCTTGTTCTGCCATTCTGTTCAGCATCCCTCCCCTTTCCTCCTTTTCTTTCCTCTCATAGCCTTGCCTTCTTTGACAAGCCTTCTGGGGAGCTTCCCAGGCATCACTGCTGCTGGCTTCCTATACACCTTCCTCCTTTCAGCCTGGGTTGTTTTATCCCCTCTACATTATTTCCATAAATCAGTTCACAGTACAGTGCTACAAATATTTACCAAGTACCAGCTGCCTACACCAGCCAGCACTAAGTAAGTATGTAAAGAAAAATAAGACCCATTTACATGCAAAAGATCTCTGTTAAAGATTTCAAAGTACCCTGGACCAGCATCTCTGTTTAAGCTAAAATAACCTCCATACCACACACCAACCTCCCCTCTTCTTCATGGCCTTCTCTTTTAAAGTTGATGTGGGCACAGGGATTGTGACCATAGACCTAAGCTCCATACCACCTCATCCAGTGGCAGAAACTTGTACAAGAGGATTCAACAAGAGCAATTGTATTGAAGGGGATCTTTTATCAAAACCACAGCCCAGGAGAAACCCTCTGCTCCTCCATATATTTCATTAGTGCATTTGGAAGTAGCCCAGGGTCTTAGAGGAAAACTAGCTTCATTTTAATGTTTTGCCAGCTCTCTCTCCCTTGCTCTATTGTGGAAGTCAGCTTCTCTGCCAAAGCTTTAAACTTATTTGTCTTCTCTTGCATTTGTGCTTGGAGTGTTTGTGAAGTAAAATCCAGGATTCAGTTGGGATTTCTGAAAATACAGTGTCTCATGTGCTACAGGAGGCTGAGTGTATCTGCCCCACACTTCTAAGTGTGACTTGGGATGCCGAGCTAGGCACAGTATGGATATTTTCAGTGTTGTTATGTTTGATTAGGCATCTCTCTCCAGGTCCCTTTCTCCCGGGGTTTCAGTGTCACCTCCAAGATGCCCAGAGTATCCAAGAGGAGGCTGGCCAGCCTAGAAGAGGTACTGAGCTCAGACTCAATGGCCAGCCTCTCCTATGCCTTTCTCACCATAGGTCTGGACTTTCTGGATGATACAAATAAACTTCTGGAGAAACTCAACCTACACATGGAAACAGCCTGTAGACCACATTGCACTCAGGCGGTGCCCACCCCGCATCAGGAACATTTTAGCCTCACCTACTCAGCTCCCAGAGACTGAGTTCCAGCCCCTTTACAGAAGCTACTTCCTGTCATGAAAGCACCCAACACCTACCAAACTGAATATGGAACACTTGTTCTTTCCTGCAGATCTGCCCTTCCCACAGTCTACCTGTGTTGAGAACAGTGCTTCAATTCCCCAGGTGCTCTAGCTAGAAACCTAGAATATATTCTTGACACCTTCCTCTCCCTGCTTTATTCTTTCACTGAGCCCAGATATTCTATTTTCAAAATATCTTTCAGCCCACCCACTTCTATCCTTTACTGTCACAACCCTAGCCCAGGCCACTATCATCTCTTATCTGGATCCCAACATATCTTTGAGCGCTCACACTTGTCTTCTTTCAGCCTATTCTTCATTATAGTCAGAATAAGCCATAAAAAGCCGGATCTAATAGGATTATTCCCCTGCTTAAAACATTCCAATTGCACTCAGGAAAAAAAAAGTGTGTGTGTGTGTGTGTGTGTGTGTGTGTGTGTGTGTAGATGGATGAATAGAGATAGAGATATCTCAAATTCCTTATGTGGCTTATGACCTATAAGATCGTGATCTGTCCCCCAGTCATCTCTTGGACTTCTTCCCACTGCACTTTCATCCCTCCCTGCCAATCACAGTCCTCAATCATCCCAAGTCCCCTGGCACACGCTGTCCTTTGTGCCTAGAACACTGACACAGTGCTCATTCTATGTCTAACTCTAGCCATCAAGTCTTAGCTTAAAATTCACATCTTCAGAGTCCTTCCTTAACCACCCTAACCTAAACTCAGTTCCTTTGTTCTATTTATTCTGTCATGCACCTGTACTTGTCCCTCACAGTTTGTGATTATACAATTATTTGTGCAATATCATGTTCAATATTTTCTCACAACACTATAAGCTCCAGGAGGGCAGGGTCCACATGTGTTTCTTCACCCAGGTGTTCCTACCCTGGGAGTTATAAAGATGAATTAGTCCCTCCCTTCAAGGACTCACACTTTCATTGGAAAGACACATCTATGAATGAAACATTCCAATTAAACATCAAAGGTACCAAGATTTTGAAGTTTGACAAGGTGCTAGGAGACAGTCAAGTTGACCCAAGTAAGCTCCAGCTTAACAGAGATAGGTGGCATCTACAAAATGAACCAAAATAAGCCAGTATACTGGTCATTTGGTCATGGTACCTGCTACTCCTATAGTTCCTTCTAAGGCAACTGAATGTCAACTGTCCATCCTTGGGTTTAAACTATGTATTGTACTGAGCATCAGCTCTTGTCCATCTCTGTTCCAATTATGGTGCCACCTTCAGTCTCCAGCACCATAGGGAAATGCTATCCCTGGCATTCTATCCCCTTTGGGGTGGCTAGATCATCTTCTCTGAGGGCTTTAGAGATTATTCTCCACAACACATGTAGGCCCTTCTATCAACATCTTCACTTGATTCCAACTGAAGTGGTGACATCATATTCTTCCTTTTAGTCTTAAGCCATCCCAAATAAGGAACTGTTCTTCTCTCCCCACCTGTAGGTCCCTCATTTATCTTCCCAGCAAGTGGTAATGTGTGAAAGACTGGAGTGTAGTCAACATTAAGGAAATCAAGTTCTCAAGTGCCTAAAGAAATCAAAAGAAGATGTGGTTGTAAAATACATTGTTCAACGTTTATGCTATAAAACTCCAAAGAATTTAATGTAACCAAAATACAAAGGATTGTTCACATTTTTTGTGAATTTGAATTTGTGATCATCATCAGCAAAGAAGCTTTAGTAACAACCTTGAAAAGAGTCATGAGAAGCCAGTACTTGTAGGTAGCATGACACATGACACAGGGTCATGAGTAACGATGGACCAGTCTTAGCTGCATGGTATTAGAGAATCACAGAGACTAGAAGAGTATACACATTCCTAAGAGCCATGGCATTGTGTATAATAAGAGCATGGTTTTCTTTTCCTCAATAGGAGATATAAAATTAGCCAGGAACTATAAATTTAACATTAAGGAACTTGAAGACGGGGCTCCTGGGCTTGAACAGGAAATGTCAATGCCAAGACACTTTGAGCAATGTGCACATACCAGATTTGACAATAAATAAATACATAAGTGCCTCTTTTCCTCCATCATTTTAAATCTTCATTGAAAAATCACTGTACCTCACCAGGCATGGTGGTACATGCTTGTAGATAGATAGGTAGGCTGAGGCAGGAGAATTGCAAGTTTGAAGTCAGTCTGGGCAACTCAGTGAAACCCTACCTCAAATTTAAAAATAAGAAGATCTAGGAATGTAGCCAAGTGGTAGAGCACACCTGAGTTAATTTCCTAGTACAAAAAAAAAAAAAAAAAAAAAAAAGGAGAAGAAAGGAGAAAGTAAAGAAAGAGAGAAAACAAAGAAAGATAAGTAGGTAGGCTAGTTACTATAGTTCACACAGACCCATGATTTTATAATGCACGTTTATAACAGCCTTATTGAGACATAATTTATATGAAATAAAATTATACTTATTTTTAAATGTACAATTCAGTGGTTTTTATATATTCAAGGAGAAATCCAACCATAACTATTTATTTGTAGAACATTTTCCCCAATCCAAAGATACCATATACCCATTAGCAGTCACTCTCAGCCCCTCTCTACTAGCCCCCAACAACCACTGATTTACTTTATGTCTGTATGATTTGTCTATTCTGTATATTTCATATAAATTAAATCATAAAGCAGGTAGTCTTTTGTTTCTTTTACTTAGCATAATTTTTCATGGTTTATTCATCTTATAGCATGCATCAGCACATCATTCCCTTTTTTTGTTAAGTAATATTCAACTATATGGCTATGTATCACATTATATTTATCTATTCATCAGTTGTTGAATGCTGCTATTAATGCTTGGGTGATAGTATTTTTCTTTCAAGATTTTGAATACAATTTTTCTACTGCCTTATGGACTCCATTGGGTTCTAATAAAAAGTAAGCTATGAATCTCACTGAGGTACTTTCAGAAATAATAAGTTGTTTTTCTCTTGTTGCTTTCAAGATTTTCTCTGTCTTTGGCTTTGGACAATTTTACTATAATGTGCCTAGGTGTGGATCACTTTAAATTTATCTTGCTTAGAGTTTTTTGAGCTTTTTGAATGTGAAAATTAATGTTTTTCATCAACTTTAGGGAGTCTTTAAGCCATTATTCCTTCAAAATGTTCTTTCTACCACTTTCTCTTATTCCTTTCCTCTGGGACTCCCATTCTGTATATGTTGGTAACCTGATGGTATCTCACAGGTCTGAGCTCTGAGCTGACTAAAATAAAGAAAAGCTTTGAGAATTAATCTTTTCCAGGAAGCAGACATGTCAAATGGTGGCTGTTCTGTAGGTATGGATCTTTCTGGAGAGCTCCAAACCCTTTCTGTCCTCTCCAGTGGTCACTAAGCTTCTGTTTTTCAACCCTAAGTTGTGAGTTGCTAATTTCTGAAGTTGTGAATATCTAGGAAGAAAGGAATGGGAATCAGGCAAGTTGAAATGCAACAACAAAAAAAATATGTTGTTCTTGCCAACATGAAGTTATTTCCTGAAGAAATGATTTTTAAATTGTTCTAAGCCTTTGGTTAATTTCCAGAATTCTGAAAAAGTTTATTTTCACAGTTTTTCCATTGTTCTCATTGCTCTTATGGAGAAGAAGGTTTTCACCCTACTGTTCCAGTAGGGCTTTAAATTGTGTACTTAAACCAGGGCCAGCTGCTATGTGTGCTTAGTATATATGAGGCCTGGATTCAATCCCTAGCACCAAAATAAAAAATAGAGTATTGTACATACATAGGTTAGTGGTAAAGAGTGGTATAAGAGCAGGTACACAGAGTTACTATACAAACAGTAGAGGAAAGACACAAATTTCTGTTGTTGATGTCCATTCTGCCACTTGAAATCAGAACCATGAACCTCTTTCTACTCTTGCTGAGATCTTTTTGGCTTCTCTGGGGAACTTTAAAATGACATGAAGTAATATAAGAGAGTGCTTCTTACTTCTAACCAAAAGAGGAAAATAAATAGCTAGAGAGAAAAGAGATAGGCATTCGAGGTACAGAAATCAGCATGTCATAGGCACATTATAAAACAGCCTGGACCATTTCAAATGATGAAAATGAGAGCCAGAATAAGGGAGAATCTGAGAAATAGGAGAAAAGAAAAACTCAATAGGACAAGTATTATGTAGTGACAAAGGAGATGCTGGAGGAAGCTAAAAAGAGTTGCATACGTGGTTTCTATGAAGAGGAGTCAGGAGTGCACAGCTTCATATAATGGGCTGCTAGGAAGTGCCAATGTTTGATTCTCTCTAAATTGGGGTAACACTCAAGAGAATCCAGACTGAATTTCTGCTCTGTTTCTTTAGAGCAGAAATTCTCAAAATGTGGCCTCCAGATCAGCAGCATCAGCAACTGAGAAGTTGTGAGAAATGTAAATTCTCAGATCCTACAGAATTCAGAAGGTCTGGTGAAGAGGCCCAGCAGTCTGTGGTTCAACAGTCCCTCCAGCTGATTTTGATGCATGCTGAAGAACCACAGCTCTGTACGCTGAGTGAGTAGACCTCTGCTTGGACTTAGTGGGGAGGCACCCAGGTAGAATTAGGGAGACACTCAGAGCTGGGCACAGTGAGGCGTTCTCCCTCTATGGAGCCCACTTGGATGTGGCTAGCTAAAGAAGTCTCACAGCTGGGCGCACGCCTGTAATCCCAGCACTTGGAGGCTGAGACAGGAGGATTGTGAGTTCAAAGCCAGCCTCAGCAATGGCAAGGCACTTAGCAACTCAGTGAGACCCTGTCTCTAATAAAATACAAAAAAGGGCTGGGGATGTGGCCAGTGGTCAAGTGCCCCTGAGTTCAATCCCCAGTACAAAAAAAAAAAAAAAAAAAAAAAAAAAGAAGAAGAAGAAGAAGAAGTCTCAGTCCAGGTCACAGGAGTCTCTTGCACTTCCACCAATGGCTAAGTGTGGAAAAGGGAGACAGAGGAAGGGAGCATTGTAGGTAGTAATGGCTCAGTCAGTTGAGGAATACAGGTACTCTAGATCCAGGCTCATATTCCTGTTGTTGAAGACAGGAAACCTTAGTTTCCCAGCTGACTGAAACTAAACTATGCTGATTTCAACCTAAACCCAAAATTATAGATGCAGAAGAAACAGTCTTCTTCTCCAGGATATATGTCTCTCAGCCATTAATCAGGGCTAGAATATTCAATCCTCCTTATAGTTAAAAGGATGAGAATACCTTAATCAATTTCAAGACTATTCCACTTCTCCTCTAACCAAAATGGTAGGGTTTTGTGCAAGATAAGCTCACTCTCCAGCCTTCAGCAGCATTAACCCCATAGTTTATTGATCTTTAACAATAGAATCAATAGGAGAGCTTACAAAGAAATTTTAAATTCAATCCCCATCCTAGAGTAATTAAATCAGAATTTCTAGAAGTGGGCCCACCATTGGCATTTTTAGAAAGCTACCAGGATTATTCTGACATGTGGCCAAGGAAGAAAACATTGATAATTAAGGTTCTTCTTAAGGAAAGAATTAAATTCCAAATTCTTTCCCTGGTCTCTGGTGCTTAAGGGAAGGAAGGTCCCTTTAACTTTAGGACCTAGAGCTTTGGCAAGGAAGGCCATTAAGACTCAATTTTTCCCCAGGCTAGCTATGACATATTAGGGTCTGTATTCTGTATCCAACTGTTTTCTTAACTATTACTATAACAAAATACCTGAGGCAGGCTATTTTATAAAGAATTGAGGCCCCAGAGCTCTTTCCTTAAAAGGAGCCAATAGAACCCAAAATATTTATGCCTCTTTCTTCCCACTAGAGGGTGGGAACCCAAGAGGACAGGCACAGTGCTGTTTTAAAATGTACTTGGGGGGAGCCGGGCGCGGTGGCGCACGCCTGTAATCCCAGCACTTTGGGAGTCTGAGACAGGAGAATCGTGAGTTCAAAGCCAGCCTCAGCAATGGCGAGGCACTTAGCAACTCAGTGAGACCCTGTCTCTAAATAAAATACAAAAAAGGGCTGGGGATGTGGCCCAGTGGTCGAGTGCCCCTGAGTTCAATCTCCGGTACCACAAAAAAAAAAAAAAAAAAAAAAATGTACTTGGGGGGATCCTGGGAAGATGGCCAACAGGAGGGAGGTGCACTCTGGACATAGTTACTAAAAGACACTTAGTGGGAAGTTTGAGCGCATTACTAGCAATTCTCTTGCAACTGAAAGGGAGCTGAGACATTCGTGCACCTCTGGACGGTGAAATACAATGATCTCCAGACCACGACAGGCAGGGGCAGAGTTGGAGCGGTCCACAGTCCGAAGCAGCGCTGTCTGCGCTGCAGGCACAACTGCCCGATAACATTGCGGCAAGAGGACGATCCACACAGCGGCTTTGAAACCGATCAGCGAGGAAGGATAAAAAGGAGCCTAGAAGCGCGAGCAGTGTCCACATAGAGCTCTTTCACACAACTTGCCAAGCCGATCCTGCATGCTCTGGAGTAACACAAAGGTCTGTGGAACTGCTGTTGAGCGGGAGGTGAGCACCGCCATCTTTGAGGAATACAGTGGCTGACCCGGACAAAGGAAAAAGGCAGAAAGGAAGAACAGCTGCAGACATCCAGGGAGCCGACAATGCTCTGAGAACAGCGCACACCTGGGTGAGGCTCGGGTAACCAGCAGGGGAAGGCGTGTCTGAGGCCAGCGCAGCGGCCCCAAGAAGCTAAAACTGTGGGTGGGCGTGGGGAAAGGGTGCCTTCTAGAGGGTCCCTTTCCCAGTGCCATTCATCTGCTGACACACAACCCCCCTGAGCCACTCTTCCGCTGGGCCATTCTGCCACTGGCCAAAGGTGCAGCCTTGACCCCACTAACAGGATCGCTGACTGTCTAGACATGATCTGATACAATTGGCTTAAACTGGAAAGGAAAAAAAGGAGGGCTTCCCAGGGTCCGTTTTGTTTGAGACTTGTTCCTGGGTTCGACTTTTTTTGTTGTTGTTGTTAGTTTGCTTGTTTTGTTGGTTTTCTGGTTTTTTTTTTTTTTTCTTTTTTTGGTTTTGTTTTGTTTTGCTTTGTTTTTTGCATTGATTGTCAGTGTTTGTTTGTTTGCTTCTGCTCCTCTTTTCTTTCCTTCTTTTCTTCCTTCTCACTTTTGCATCTTTTCTTCTCCCTTCATCTTTCCTATTTACACTCTGTTTAGGGCATACTAAACAGAGGCAAAAACAAGTTATACGCAGAATTTGGGATTTCTAGAATGGGCACAATTGAACGGTATAGCAAAGCGGTGTTATATATAGTTCACTCTCTATTTTCTTGACTCTCTCTCTCCTCTCTCTTACACCAATTCCTACTCTTTTGTCATTTTTTTCTTTTCCATCTTACTTTATTTCTTCTCTCAACAGCTGTATAAGTTAGGTTTATATATAAATTGGTCTTTCCACCTAATTGTTCACTCCATTCTCTTTCCTCTCTCGTCTACTGATACTAAACCACTTCCACTAAACCACTTCCATAGAACTCTCTTTTCATACTTTCTAAGAAAGAACAATTCAAGACACTCACTTCCTTCTTCCTCAACATAGCACCTCTGTGTCCAATACTTGAAGCTATAAAACCCCATCAGATGCATACAGAGTAAATTGGAAACAATATCTGGGTTAACTAAATCTGTACATTGTGATCAAACTTGGATTTTCTGAATAGAAAGTGTTAGATTTTAAAGTGGAAAGGAATTATAAGGGGATCTGATAGCATTGTACTATAGGAACAACATAAGGCTTTAAGGTAAAATCAAAATAGTCAAGGTCCCACAGTGCAGGAAGAAAAGACACACAAGCAACATGAAAAAAAACAAGGGAAGAAAGTGACACAAACAAATCAATATACCTCATCAGTAGATTCCATGGCAAGCACAGTTGGTGAAATGCCAGAGATGGAATTTAGAAATTACATATTCCAAATGTTTATGGAACTTAAGAATGAATTAAAAAATGAGATAAGGGAGCAAATACAGGTGGAAAAAGATCATTTTGACAAAGAACTCCAAAAACAAATATAGGAAGTAAAAGATTACTTCAATAGGGAAATAGAGGCTCTAAAGAGAAACCAAACAGAAATTCCAGAAATGAAAGAAGCAATAAACCAAAATAAAAGTTCAATTGAAAGCATCACCAACAGAGTAGACCACTTGAAAGAAAGAACCTCAGACAATGAAGACAAATATATATCCTAGAGAAGAATTTAGATTACACAGCAAAACTCATAGGAAATCAAGAACATAACCAAGAATTATGGGACAACATAAAAAGACCAAACTTAAGAGTGATTGGCGTAGAGGAAGGGGCAGAGCTTCAAGCCAAAGGAATGAGTAATTTATTTAATGAAATAATTAGAGAAAATTTTCCAAACTTGAGGAATGAATGGGAAAACCAACTTCAAGAGGCTTACCGAACACCAAACAAACAAAATCACAACAGATCCACACCAAGACACATTATAATGAAAATGCCTAATATACTGAGCAAGGAGAGAATACTAAAAGCCACAAGAGAAAGGAAGCAGATTACATATGGGGGAAACCAATCAGACTATGTTCAGATTTTTCAACCCAGACCTTAAAAGCAAGAAGATCCTAGAATAGCATATTTCAAGCTCTGAAAGAAAAGGGATGTCAACCAAGAATCTTATATCCAGCAAAATTGAGCTTTAGATTTGAAGATGAAATAAAAATCTTCCACGACAAGCAAAAGTTAAAAGATTTCACAACTCGAAAGCCAGCTCTTCTGAACATCCTGGGCAACATTTTTCATGAAGAAGAAGAGAAAAATAACAACGAAAATCAACAAAAGGAAATATTAAACTAAGGGAAATACCAACCAGAAGAGAACCAAATCAAGCTAAAGACCATAATACAAATAAAAATGGATGGGAATAAAAATCACATCTCAATAGTAACCTTGAATGTTAATGGCCTAAACTCGCCAATCAAAAGACACAGATTATCAGAATGGATTAAAAGAAATGACCCAACAATTTGCTGTCTCCAAGAAACACACCTCTTAGAAAAAGGCATCAACAGACTGAAAGTGAAAGGCTGGGAAAAGTCTTATCACTCACATGGCCTACAGAAGCAAGCAGGGGTTTCCATTCTCATATCAAATAAGGTAGACTTCAAACCAAAACTAATCAAGAGGGACAAAGATGGATATTTCTTACTACTTAAAGGAACCATTCATCAACAGGATATAACAATCATAAATCTATATGCCCCAAATAATGGAACACCTACATTCATCAAACAAACTCTTCTCAAGTTCAAGAGTAAAATAGACCACAACACAGTTATTCTAGGGGACTTCAACATACCTCTCTCACCAATGGATAGATCATCCAAACAAAAGCTAAAAAAGAAACTTTAAGCCTCCTTAAAACAATTAATAATTTAGACCTAATGGACATATATAGAATATTTCATCCCTCAGTAAATGAATACACTTTTTTGTCAGCACATGGCTCCTTCTCCAAAATAGACCATATATTATGTCATAAGGAAACTCTCAGCAAATATAAAAAAATAGAGATACTACCCTGCATTCTATCAAACCATAAAGGGATGAAATTGGAAATCAACAACAAAACAAGGAATAAGAAAAACTACTCCAACAAATGGAAGCTAAACAACATGCTACTAAATGAACAAAGGATTGAAGAAGACATCAAAGAGGAGATTAAAAAATTCCTAGAGGTAAATGAGAACACAGATACATCATATAGAAATCTCTGGGACACTATGAAGGCAGTAATAAGAGGAAACTTCATTGCACTGAGTTCATTCCTTAAGAGAAAAAAATAACTAACAAATAAATGACTTAACATCACACCTCAAAGCACCAGAAAAAGAAGAACAGACCAACACCAAGTAGAAGACAGGAAATAATTAAAATCAGAGCAGAAATTAATAAAATTGAGAATAAGGAAACCATTCAAAGAATTGACAAAACTAAAAGTTGGTTCTTTGAAAAAATAAACAAAATTGACAGACCCTTAGCAATACTAACAAAAAGAAGAAGAGAAAAAACTCAAATTACTAACATTCATGATGAAAAAGGGAATATCACAACAAATACCTCAGATATACAGAAGATAATTAGAAATTACTTTGAAAACTTGTATTCTAATAAAATAGAAAACATGGAAAACATTGACAGATTTCTAGAGTCGTATGATTTGCCTAAACTGGAACTGGAGGCTATACACAACTTAAACATATCGATTACAAGCGAAGAAATGGAAGACGTCATCAAAAAGCTACCAACAAGGAAAAGTCCATGACCTGATGGGTTTACAGCCGAGTTCTACAAGACTTTCAAAGAAGAACTAATACCAATGTTGTTCAAACTATTTCAAGAAATAGAAAAAGAGGGAACTCTTCCAGACTCTTTCTATGAGGCCAATATTACATTAATTCCAAAGCCAGGCAAAGACACATCCAAAAAAGAAAACTTCAGGCCCATATCTTTAATGAACATAGATGCAAAAATCCTCAACAAAATCCTGGCAAATCAGATACAAAAACATATCAAAAAGATAGTGCACCACGATCAGGTGGGGTGTATTCCAAGGATGCAAGGCTGGTTCAACATTTGGAAATCAATAAACATAATACATCATGTAGGAGCCCTAATTAAGGAGATAGCTAAGATTGCATTTAGCTGTGAGCCATAAAGATGTTCAAGCATTACCACCTTCCATGGTCTCACTAGACTTGGCCTGGGACATTGCGGATTGGGTCGGCGCCATTTGCATGATCTCGCAAGACTTGGCCCAGGACATTGCGGATCGGGTCGGTGCCATTTTGTGATGGTGGTTGTAGGAGTGTGGATGGTGTTGGAGTTGTTGTTGGAGCCAGAGAGAGAAGCTAGCAGAATAAAGAGCCTGTTCGTTTCTAGTCTGTCTCTGAACTTATTCCCGCGGCATCGTTGCTCCAAGCAGAAATCGCTTCAGGCAGCGACAAGTGGTGGCCCGTACAGGGAGTTCGGTCAGCAGGTAAGAAATAAGAAAATTTAAAAAATGGGAGCGAAAATAACAAAAGGTCAGATAATAAAAGCCATGGATGAGTTTTTCGATATCTCAGACTCAGTGGATAGTGAGGAAAGTGATCAAGAAAGCATAGCCTCTGAGTCAGTTAATACCGGTGAGAAGAGTAGTGGTGTAAATCCAAAAGTAAGAGCTGCAAAAGCCATCAGAAACTTATTGAAATTAGCAGATGGATGTTACTCATGAGCCAAGTTTTGGAAAATTGAGATTTATTCATGTGACCATAGATACATGCTCAGGCATGATTTTTGCTTCCTTACATTCTGGAGAAAAAGTTAAAGATGTTACATCTCATTGTTTGCAAGCTTTTGCTGCATTGGGCATCCCCAAAATGCTTAAAACACATAATGGCCCTGCATATACATCCTCATCTTTCAAACAGTTTTGCGCAAAATTCAATATATCCCATAAAACAGGCATCCCATACAATCTTCAGGGTCAGGGCATTATTGAAAGAGCAAACCGCACACTGAAAATTATGTTATTAAAACAAAAAGAAGGAAATTGGAAAAATCCTAGGGACAGATTGGCAGTTGCCCTGTTTACCTTAAATTTTTTAACTTTAGACTCTAATGGTTATTCTGCTGGAGACAGACATTGGACCCCACACCAACAACATAAACCTTTGGTTTATTGGAAGGATGTTCTTTCAGGTACATGGAAGGGTCCAGATCCAGTATTAATTTGGGGGAGAGGATCTGTTTGTGTTTTTCCAAAGCACGAATCCTCTCCAATATGGATACCATCTAGAATAATAAAGCAGGTACAAAATCATAAGGATCAAGATGAAGTTGTTGAGGAATCAAGATTAATAAAAAAGGTACAAAATCAAGAGGACCAAGATGAAGGTATGGAATGATTCCCTTAAAAGAGTCCTTCAAAATATTTCACAACTTAAGTGTCATTCCTCCCAGTCGGGACGAGATCTCTCTTTAGTGTGCACACAATTGTATTTTTATTTCTTTTTATATATGTCTTTCTGTCTGTGCATTTGTCTAAATTTCATGTAAATATGACGTCACAAATATATGTTTGTAGGTTTGTACATCTGTCCAGTGTGACGTCACAAATAACAAAGCGCTTATGGGAAAAAAAAAAAAATATATATATATATATATACATATATATATATATGGATCCAAATAACTTTAATTCATTTAAGTTTAAGAGTATTCAATTTGGGTAAATAATTTCATAAGTGAAGGTACCTTCAGTTTTGATTTATAGCTGTCCCAGGGACTTCTCTTTAGCGAAGAATATGACTAATGCTGTATAACCTGATATTTTGGTGTTTTGACATAGGAATGTTTATTTGTAATTAACTTTATTTGTTTTATAGCTGATTAATTTGAGTCATTTCAACAGATAATTTCATGGAAGGTTACAGAGACTCAAGGGTTCCAGCTAACAAATTATTTTTCCAAAGTGTCTTTAGCTTTTCTTTACTCTTTTTTTTTTTTTTTTTTTTTTTTTTTTGTGGTACCAGGGATTGAACTCGGGGGCATTCGTCCTCTGGGTCACATCCCCAGCCCTTTTTTGTATTTTATTTAGAGACAGGGTCTCACTGAGTTGCTAAGTGCCTCACCATTGCTGAGGCTGGCTTTGAACTCGCGATCCTCCTGCCTCAGCCTCCCAAGTGCTGGGATTACAGGCGTGCGCCACCGCGCCCGGCTCTTTACTCTATCTTTAATGCAGTAAATACCCTCAGTCTTTCTTTGTTTTGTTCTGAATATGATATTTTGCCAGCTTATGTTTGTGGGAGCTCAAGCAGCAATGGGTGTAAGCAGAAATCAACTTTAATTTTCTAATCTAATAATTCTATTTTTTAGTTTGACAACTCGCCTCTTGACTCAGTGCTGGAATAGCACTGCCTTTCCTTTAATAATTGATGCTTGAGTTTCTAGGTAGTGGGCCCTGAAGATTTGCTGGTGGCATTGTCTAGACATAAAAAAGACAGCTGCTGCTACAGCTGCAAGGATCGCGGTCGCTGCAAACATCCCTGCTGCTCAAGCATCAAACAACCTCACCAGCAGTGTGGCCTCTGCTCTGCATGCATGGGGCCTCCTAGATCAACGTGTTATAACAAGTGGATATTTTGATCTTTCATTGTTTGGGACTTTACGGGACAATGCCTTGCGGGTATTTGTCTAGAGAACTCAGTGTGTTACTTGATAGAACTCAGGGCAGCTGATTTGTTTAAAGAATTTGATATGTTATGTAACGTGGCTTGTCAGCAGAAGGCTTATCGCCTTAAAGCCGCAGCATCTCCTCACAATTGGATGGCTGTTAGTCATCATACACAGTCGATCCTGAAGGGCTTCATTGGATGGCTGGTAGCCAATGACGGGTAAGATCCCCAGAGGGGCACAACCTAAGACAGGCATAGTCGCACGGGACAGTCTCATGTGGCCGACATATCAACCTAAGACAGGAGTCAAGGGCACAGCCTTGATTATCCAATGACAGGTAAGAATGTTGGTTGCACATGGACGTCCTAGAGCATCCCCTCTTTTAAAACAAAAGGGGGGAAATGTAGGAGCCCTAATTAAGGAGATAGCTAAGATTGCAGTTAGCTGTGACCCATAAAAATGTTCAAACATTACCACCTTCCATGGTCTCACGAGACTTGGCCCAGGACATTGTGGATCAGGTCGGTGCCATTTTGTGGTGGTGGTTGTAGGAATGTGGATGGTGTTGGAGTTGTTGGAACCAGAGAGAGAAGCTAGCAGAATAAAGAGCCTGTTCGTTTCCAGTCTGCCTCTGAACTTATTCCCATGGCAACGTTGCTCCAAGCAGCAATCGCTTCAGGCAGCGACAAAATCACATCAATAGACTTAAAGATAAAAATCATATGATCATCTCAATAGACACAGAAAAAGCATTTCACAAAATACAACACCCCTTTATGTTCAAAACACTGGAAAAACTAGGAATATCAGGAACATATCTCAACATTATAAAAGCTATTTATGCAAGACCCTGAGCTAACATTATCTTAAATGGAGAAAAATTGAAAGCATTCCCTCTAAAAACTGGAACAAGACAGGGATGCCCCCTTTCACCACTGCTATTTAACTTAGTACTGGAAACTCTGGCCAGAGCAATTAGACAGATGAAAGAAATTACAGGATCCAGATAGGAAAAGGAGCTCAAATTAGCACTATTTGCTGATGACATGATAATATACCTAGAAGACCCAAAAAACTCTACCAGAAAACTTTTACAACTAGTAAATGAATTTGGCAAAGTTGCAGGATACAAAATCAATACACATAAGTCAAAGGCATTTTTGTACATCAGCGACAAAGCCTCTGAAAGGGAAATGATGAAAACTATCCCATTTACAATAGCATCAAAAAAAAATAAAATACCTGGGAATCAACTTAACAAAAGAGGTGAAAGACCTCTATAACGAAAATTATAGAACACTAAAGAAAGAAATCATAGAAGAACTCAGAAGATGGAAAGACCTACCTTGCTCTTGGATAGGTAGAATTAATATTGTCAAAATGTCCATACTACCAAAAGCATTATACAGATTTAATGCAATTCCAATCAAAATCCCAATTTCATTCTTCAAAGAAATAGAAAAAGCAGTCATGAAATTCATCTGGAAAAATAAGAGACCCAGAATAGCCAAAGCAATCCTGAGAAAGAAAAGTGAAGCAGGGGGCATTACCATACCAGACTTTAAATTATACTATAGAGCAACAGTAACAAAAACAGCATGGTATTGGCACCAAAACAGACTGGTGGACCAATGGTACAGAATTGAGGACACAGAGGCTAATACATATAATTTCAGCTATCTTATATTAGACAAAGGCACAAAAAATGTACAGTGGAGAAAGGATAGCCTCTTCAACAAATGGTGCTGGGAAAATTAGAAATCCATATGCAACAAATTGAAATTAAACTCTTATCTCTCACCATGCACAAAACTCAATTCAAAGTGGATCAAGAACCTAGGAATTAGACCAGAGACAATACGCCTAATAGAAGAAAAAGTAAGCTCCAATTTCCAACATGTTGGATTAGGCCCCAAGTTCCTTAATAAGAATCCTGTAGCACAAGAATTACTACCAAGAATTAATGAATGGGATAGATTTAAACTAAAAAGCTTCTTCTCAGCAAAAGAAACAATCAGTGAGGTGAATAGAGAGCCAACTAATTGGGAACAAATATTTAATACATGCACATCAGATAGAGCATTAATTTCTAGAATATATAAAGAACTCAAAAAACTTAACACCAAAAAAAAAATAACCCAATCAATAAATGGGCTAAGGAATTGAGAAGACACCTCTCAGAAGAAGATACACGATTAATCAACAAATACATGAAAAAATGCTCAACATCACTAGCAATTAGAGAAATGCAAATCAAAACTACTCTTAGATTTCACTTCACTCCAGTCAGAATGGCAGCTGTCAAGAACACAAGCAACAATAAATGTTGGAGAGGATGTGGGGGGAAAAGGCACACTCATACATTGCTGGTGGGACTGCAAAATGGTGCAACCATTATGGAAAGCAGTATGGAGATTTCTTGGAAAACTGGGAATGGAACCACCCTATGACCCAGCCATCCCACTCCTGGGTCTATTCCCAAAGGACTTAAAAACAGCATATTACAGTGACACAGCTATCTCAATGTTTGTAGCTGCGCAATTCACAATAGCTAGGTTGTGGAACCAACCTAGATGTCCCTCAGTAAATGGTGGATTAAGAAAATGTGGTATATACGCACAATGGAATTTTACTCAGCAATAAAATAAAATAAAATAATGGCATTTGCATGTAAATGGATGAAGTTGGAAGACATAATGCTAAGTGAAGTTAGTCAGTCTCAAAAATCCAAGTACCAAATGTTTTCTCTGATATAAGGAGGCTAGTTCACAGTATGGTTGGATGGGGGTACATAGGAGGATTAGAGGAACATTAGAATGGTCAAAGGGAAGGGAAGGGAAGGAAGGGAGCAAGGGGGGAAGGAAGGGGAGAAAAGAAAAAAAAAAAAAGGTGGTTTAATGAGACGGATATCATTTTCCTAAATGCATGATTGAAGACCTGAATTGTACGAATATACTTTGTAAACAAACAATTGTATGTAAAAAGATGGTATATACGGGCACTATGAATTGTAATTATTATAAATTAAAAAAAAATAAATTAAAAAATAAATAAGGAAAGGGAAGGTATTGGGGAATGAGATTGATCTCATTATGTTATGTGCATGTACAAATATGATACAATGAATCCCACTGTCACATGTCAATTCACTGTCATGTGGTTTATAAAAACCAAAGACAAAACAAAACACCCCACCACCAAACCCTAAAGGTCTATGAGAAGGAAATTAAGCTAAATTAAGAATAGTAGGTGCATATAATAAAATATTCTAGAGGCATTTTTTAAAAAGCTGAGAATGCATATATATTGATATCGAAAGATGACCAAGATACATTATAATGTGAAAAATCAACTTGTAGAATTGTGCATATAACACAATTTCACTCAGGTGAGGAAAAAAGAAGTCATATAATTGCATATGAACAGAAAACTGTTTTCAATGGTTACCTTTGGGGAGATACTAGTCAGGGAGAAGAATTTATCTTGGTTTTCTTTAAAACTGTTTGAATTTTTTAAAAGACGTGAGCATTTTGTTACTGCTTTAAAAACTAGTTAAATGATAAATAAATATTCATCCTAAAAATTTGTAAAAAAAATGTACTTGGAATTTATCTTAGTCAAGTATGGTAAGACACACGGACATTCACAGTTCTGGAGATACAAGGTTGAGGGACTGTATCTGGTGATAGCCCTCTTATGGCTGAGTCCCCATATGGCAAGAAACAGAAACACACATGTGTTGTGTGTGTGTACCTGGTCTCTCTCCCTCATCTTATAAGGTCATCAAGATTCAATCATGACAGCTGCACCATAATGACCTATCCAAACCTAATCACCTCTCCAAAGCCCCACCTCTAAACACCATAGCTGGATTGCATTTTCACCCTCTCAATAGTTTACAACGGGGATCAAATTTCAGCATGGAGCTTTGGGGGAACACTCAAATTATATCCAAACCATACAGTATCCTATAATTAATATTGTTACAATTTAATGATTTAACGTGTGTGAGCCAATCATTCAACAAAGATCCACGGCACGTTTATTAGGTGATACACATTGGAAATAAAACAGACACAAATTCCCACCATCAAGGTGCTTACTCTGTGGTGGGCAAACATACAAAACAAGTGGAATACATACAATGTTAGATGGTGATATGCATTATGGATAAAAATAAGGCAAAGAAGTGACCATGAATCTCCTGGGGTTGGGGAGGGTTTGCTCTTTATAGGATGATTGAAGTTGGAGAGGGAAGGAGTAGAACATGTGGATGTTTAGGGAAAGAACAATCCAGCAGTGGGGAAGAGCCTGACATGGGAAAGTGCACACCACATGCTAAGCTCTTTGCACACATCATCTTGTTTTATTCTTATACCCCAACTCTTCAAGGAAGATATTATTCCCAGTTTATCAGTGAGATTCAGAAAGGATCAGCAGTTTGTCCAAGTACACAGTAAATGTTAGAGCTGAGCTTCTAGGTCTGCACAACCTCAAAGGCCCTGCCCTTCACCACCACTCTACTACCCCTGCCAGCACCATATCTTACCCTCACCAGCAAGTCATCACAGGTGAGCAATGTCTAAGGAGTGACAAGTGTCCCAAGGAGCAAGGACTCATGTTTGCCCCATAACCCTCACTCCCCTCCCCACTATCAGCACTGACAAACACTGGCTTCCATGCCAGGCATGGATGCCATCATCTCTGCTTCTCTCCTCCTACTTCCCTCAGACACACAAACACACCATTTATCAAATAGGCCCAGGCCTTCTTCCTGTCCTTTCTGCCTATTGCACTGATCTGCTTCCCACAGGGGATTTTGGACCAGGTAATCTAAACTTTCATGACCATCAAGCTGATGTAGCATGGCCCCAGCATGAGTTTTTATTGATAGTTAAGCCCACCCCTCACGGACTTCCTCAGCACTTAAATATCCCTCAGGACCCAAAAAGTGGTGTCCTAGGGGCAAAAACTTACATTACTCTTTTATTTCACCTGAAGCAATTCCAGGGCATTCTCTTCCCCATGGGTACCTGGGAGGTGGGGGTACGGGGGTGTCTTAAGAGGAAGGCCAGCTCCAGCCTGAGAGTCTACAGTAGGTCAATCAGGACTGGCCTCTAGGGATGGGCACATTCTTTCATTTCTCTCTTGAGCTTTCCTTTTTCTCTTTCTTTTCACAACTTGAGAATGGCTTCACATTAGAGCATGAGATATACTCTTGGGCATGAAGGAATATTTCTCTCCGGCACTTACTGATTAAAACCCACAGCAGCATCTGTTTTAGCCACAGCCAAGGGTCCTCATTCCTAAAGAGCTGATAAGATCCCACTCTGTTGAAGGTAATAAAGATGGAGATTCCTGGGGCAATGCACAGCCCTGTCCCCTCCCCTCACATCCTCCAGAACACCTGTACTTGTTCAACAAACCCTTACCAAGGGTCAGCTTGCTAGGCTTCAGGAGACAATGTCCAATAAGGCAAAGTTTCTGCTCTCAGAGGACAGTCAGAATGGGAGGGGAGACAAGCAATCTTACCTCAGAGGTGACAAATCTGTGTGATGCCCATGTTGTGCCAGAGGGATGTGTGTAATTCAGCTTTCTCTCACTGTGACAAAATACCTGAGATAAACATCTTAAAAGGAGGAAAGATTTACTTTGGCTCATTGTTCTGGAGGCTGCAGGCCATGGTGGCTTGGGCTGGTGGCTTTAGGGCCTATTATGAGGCAGGCCATCATAACAGAAATAGTGGAGGCATGCGGCAGAGGAAGGCTGCTCACTCACCTCATGGCAGCCAGAAAGCAGAGAGACAGAAAGAAAGAGCCAGGGGATGGAGAGCAAATATACTTTTCAAAGTCACACTCCCAGGAACTTATTTTCTCAACCAGAATATCCACCACCTCCCATAGTGCCATCAGCTGGGGACCAAATTTTTAACACTTGAGAGTTGGGGGGACATTTGAGATTCAGACCATAACAGGCCCATTACAATGATTCAGTGCTTATCTCCAGCCTTCTCTCTCACAAACTACTGAGTCTTTCTCATTCTCTTCCATCTGCCTAAAATGCCCTTGTTACCTGCCTGTTGCAGTCTCTCTCTGCCTGGGAAAATATTTTAAGTTCCCCATAAATACCACCTTCTTGGGGCCAAACCCCCCAGACTCTGCCCCATCCCTTGCAGAGTGAATAATTTCTTTCCCTGAGGTCCCAGAGCTCTTTGTCTGTAAGAAGCCAATAGAACCCAAGTCATTTATGCATCTGTCTTCCTGCCAGAGGGTGGGAACCCTAGAGAGCAGGCACGGTGCTATTTCAAAACATACTTGGGATTTGTTTTCATCAGATATGGAAAGACACTCAGACACTCATGAAGAAAGATGTTTTTTACTCATAGTTCCAAAGAAGCAAGAGGGATGTCCTGGGAAAGGGGCAGGGATAGGGAAGCATCAGAGAAAATTAGGGGACAGAACGAATGAAGGGAAAACATGGCAAGAGACTTTATTGTGGTTTCTGAGGCAAGGGAATGGGCAAGGCAGGGTAAGCAGGCTTAGAATTGACTAGAATGAATCTTTTTCACTGGGCTCTAGGGTATAGGTCTGCCCTAGTTGTCTGCTCCCTGGCCCTAGGGTGAAAGAGGTATGGGTTATACAGAATGATGCTGAGTATAAGGGCCCTGTAAGAGCCCAAGAAAGGAGACGATTAGGGGTGTGAGCTTTGGACTGATGGTTTACCTATGAAAGTCATACTTACAGGCAAGTCCTATCTCTAGGAATTGGTTAAGCCTGGGAAGGGCAGTTGCACCAGGATCAGCAAGGCCTCAAATGTCAAAACAATTGTCAAGACAATTCACGTGGTGGCTTCACGGATTCTCATAGGGAACTAGTTCCAGGGCCTCTAAGGATACCAAAACCCACAGGTGCCCGATTTCCTTCTGTATCTAGGCACATCCTCCAACATACTTAAATCATCTCTAGATTACTTCTAATACCAAATACTATGTGAATATCCATTATACTATATTACTTAGAGAATAATTATAAGAAAAAAAAAGTTTTCACATACTTAGAACACATGAAAATTTTTTTCAAATTGTTTTCCAAACATTTTCCATTCACAGTTGGTTGATCTGTAGCTATGGAGCCCATGGAAAAGGAGGGTCAACTGTACAAAAAATAAAAAGCACAATATAATACAAGTACCCACTCATTTATTCCTCTGCTCCTGTTTCCAGCACATCCCTAGCACATAGCAGACATTCAGTGGATATTCACAGAAAAGACTAAGAGAAGCAGCATCAGAAAAGCAGCTATGTCTCTGGAGATACCCAAAGACTGGTGTGAAAGTTGTCAATTAGTTGCTTGCTTTCCATCCCTGACAGAGCTGAGCTGGACTTAGAGTCCTTCCCACAAGTCTACATAGACTCAACATTTCCTCCTGCATTTGCCATCACTACCCACTTTCCAATTCAACTCTTAAAAAGACCTGAAATGACTGGAATTCTGGCTGGAGCTGACATCCTCATCCTTGAGCATCTTCCATTGTTCCCTGTCGCCAGGCTGCCTGCCCAGGACTTGGATCAAAAATTTATGTCCTGCCGAGAGTAGTGGCACATGTCTGTAATCCCAGAGGCTCCAGAGGCTGAGGCAGGAGGATCTTGAGTTCAAAGCCAGCCTCAGCAATTTAGCGAGGCCCAAAGCAACTCAGCGAGACCCTGTCTCTAAATAAAATATAAAAAAGGGCTAGGGATGTGGCTAAGTTGTTGTTAAGCACCCCTGGGTTCAATCCCCAATACCAAAAAAAAAAAAAAAAAAAAAGTCCTTTCTTGTGCTATGCAAAGGCAAGTTTTGCCTCTTCTGTGGATCTTTTTCCATTCTTCTCCACAGTTAGCACACTCAACGGAATTATGAATGAATTTCCTCTTGCTTGAATAATGAGATCTTCATCAGTTCATACCCACAGTGTTTGAGGATCACATTTACCCAGGGAGATGAGCCATGACGGGAGAAGAAGAGAGTGGAGTCACTGGTTAGTTTAACACTGGTTGTTCTTCTACCACCCACACACATACTTGACTGCACATTTCTATTCACAACCCTGCAAAGGGGAAGAGGAGGATATTATTCGCATTTTATTCATGTTGTAAACTGAGGTTTAAAAAAGTCAAATAACTCAGCTAAGGTCAGGTCAAGAATTAAGAATTTCTGACCGCCATGGGAAATAGTTTGGCCTCCATCCTGCTGACAGACAATGCTCTTGGGATTTCGGGCAACTTCTTGCCTTCTGTTAGGAGGCAGAAGTAGTGAAGGGCATATTTTGGAATCAGAAAAATGTAGACATGAATCCTGCCCTTCCCTTTCCTAGCAGTGTGACTGTGTTGCTGAAGCTCTTTGAGCCCCAGTTCCCTCATTTACACAAAGGAAAAGAGACCAGTCCTCCCAATATTTTTGTAAAGACTCAGTGAACCAACCTACATAACCCATCTGGCTTGGTGCCTGACACAAAGGAGCTGCCCCAAAATTGTTTGTCCCTCCTTGCTCTCTTATGTGATGGTGATGTACGGGCTACATGGATAAAAACTACATGTGCATTCGCAGAGATAATGTGCAGACCTGGCAGGACCCCCCAGGAGCTGAGAGCTTGAAGTTTGTGAGCTATAAGTAAGGGGTATGAGATTCTGGCATAATATTCAAATTTAACCTCAGATCTAAGCATGGGATGGCTCAGCACCCTTGAGGGTCATTTGGAAATCATGACTTTGAACACTTGGGCAAGTATTGGTGCTAGAGAGTGGAGGAGAGGCATGCTGAACATCACTGTGAGATCCCACAAAGTTGGGCACCTTCCCTGATCCTCCTGACTTCCCTTCATAAGCCCTTTCTGTCTTCACTCTCCAAAAACTCATTAAATCCTTTCTTGATGCCATTTAAATTCTGTGGCTTGAACACCAGGTAGTAGCAAGCTCCATAAAACTACTCCCAGTGGGAGATTCCTTTTGTTAATCATGAAATAAATTCTTTCCAACTTCAAAGAGTGGGTGGCCACTATGACATAGCCACGTGTCAACCTTCACCCCAACCATAACCTGACTCTAGAATGTGTTGCTCCTGCCAATCAGAGAGTCCCTGAAGGACACATTTTCATTTACTCAGTCTGCTCAGCTTAGTGTTCGTTCTTGAGAAAATCCAGCTGGCCTTTTAGGAACTTCTCTTAATAGACTGGTTTTGCAGTGGCTACCCCTACCCTGCTATCAATTTTACTACTTTTTGCCAATTCACTTTCATTCCAGTCTCCTCATACTTTTCAATCACCTGCCTTCCATTGAGGCTTAATGAATTGCTTTCCTTTACTTGGAAGGACCAATATCAGATAAGAGTGAGTCTGAGGAGGATTTGGAAGCCAGGATCACACACAGCATCCCATCACCCCCTCTGTTTCAGATCTGTCCTTGTCCCATCCTCTTAGCACCTTGGATTTTACAATTAAAAGATAAAAACAGAGACTGCCTGGCTCAAAGGCACCTGATAGCATCATCCAGACCACAGATGACTCAAGCTCAGTTCCAACAAGTACACTTCAAAAAAAATCATGTCTGTGTTAAATACACTCTCCCCATTTGCATTGCAGATTGTACAATTTCTACTGAAATCCCCTCCCAAACCTTATCATAAGAATCCACAAGGGCAAATGCAGTATTCATTCTTAAATAAAAGATACCTGACTTCAGGGGTTTTAAAGCACAATGGAGCACAGTTATTAGAAATTGGGGCTGTAGAGTCAAAATGCTGGATTCAAATTCCAACTCTGCCATTTACTAGCTGTGTAACTCAGGCAAGATGTTTAACCTCTTTGTGGCTCAGTTTTCTCATCTGTAAAATGAAAATAATACTACCAAACATTTCATAGGGCTGTTGCAAAGATTAAAAGTGTCAGTGCAGGAGCTGAGGTTGTGGATCAGAGGAAGAGCGCTTGCCTAGCATGTGTGAGGCACTGGGTTCAATCTTCAGCACCACATAAAAACAAAATTGTGTCCACCTACAACTAAAAAAAAAAGGTTAAAAAAAAGTTTCAGTGCATACAAAACATAAAACAATGCCCAGCACACAGTTAGAGCTCAATATATTTCCATTATCTTCTTGGTGAGTGCCTTAGTCTGTTTTCTACTGCAATAACAAAATACCTGAGACCAGGTGATTTATGAAGAATAAAAGTTTATTTGGCTCAGGATTCTGGAGCCTGGAAAATCCTAGAGCATGCTGGTGGCATCTGTAGAGGGCCTCATGCTGCAAGGTATGGCAGAGGGCATCATATGACAAGATAAGGTGAGCATGCTAACTCAGGTCTCACTACCTCTTTTAAAGACACTAATGTCGGGTTAGGGTTGTGGCTCAGCAGCAGAGCTCTCGCCTCGCACGTGCGCGGCCCGGGTTCAATCCTCAACACCACGTAAACATAAATGCATTGCATTGTGTACAACTAAAGTAAATAAATAAATATTTTAAAAAGACACTAATGTCATGATGGGGGCCCCACCCCACCCAAGCATAATTACCTCCCAGAGGCCACCTTCAAAGTCCCATTCACATATGAATTTGAGATTAAATTTCTAACATATTAACTTTTGGAGGACACAAACCACAGCAGTGGAATTTTGTACGTGTGGAGACTCCACGGGAGTACATAGGCAGGGGTTTCCAGATGGATATGGGGTCCTTAAGTATCCTGATAATCAGGAATGATTTGTGTGGGCTCTCCAGTGTTCATGTCACAGATCAATTATTGAGATTATACAAATCCCTCATGCTATCCCTAGGAAAGACAAGTCCAATATAGCCACCTCTCCCACTCCTGCCAGACTTAAGAGAGGCTCCTCTCACTGCCCACACTACTGAAGTCTTCCATGATGGAGGCCAGCTGCTATCCCCCTGGGAATGACTGAATCAAATACATAACATCATCCCCTTCATTCTTGATTGACTTTAGTTTCCATAAATGGTTTGGGATTCCTCAAATATTTGACTTAAATGTCATTTAAAATACATTTTAACCATCTAAACCATAATGAAAGTATTTTATGAACCCACTTTTGATTCATTAAGACCACCAGTTCATTAATTAACTTGGGCTGCCAAATTAACTCATTTTTAAGCAGGTCTCTGAAAGTAGTTTTCCCTTTTTAATTCAAATTGTCCTAAGACTAAAAGTCAAGCTGTGAAAAACCCAGTGCTATTTGCAACTACTTAACCATATAGGAATCTCTTGGTGCTATGTTATCAACCAAAATCTAGAAATAGACTGAATAGTGAAGCTGATGTAACTCTGTAATTAGATACTAATATCAACTCTGTAAGGGACTAATATCAACTTCTTCTTCTTTTTTTTTTTTTTTTTTTTTTTTTTTTGGTACCAGAGATTGAACTCAGGGGCCCTCGACCACTGGGCCCCATCCCCAGCCCTTTTTTGTATTTTTATTAGAGACAGGGTCTCACTGAGTTGCTAAGTGCCTCGCCATGGCTGAGGCTGGCTTTGAACTCGCAATCCTCCTGCCTCAGCCTCCCAAAGTGCTGGGATTACAGGCGTGCGCCACCGCGCCGGCTTCAACTTCTTATATTCATCAAAACAACAGCATTCACATTGATACAAAGTTCAGTGACAGACAAGGAAGGGAGAGAGGAGAAAACAGAGGGAAAGAGGAAGAGGATAAAAGGAAGGACAGAAGCAGGAAGACTGAATGGTCATGGCCCCCATACTGAGCACCTCCCAAAAGTATAGATGCTGCCCTTCCAGATAAAGCTGTGTCCCCAGGGTGCCTGTGACTCTGCCACTCCTTGCTCTTTCACAATAACAATAGTTTTGATTTCATTTCAGGTCCACAACACTAACGCTTCCAAGGTATTACTATTCCTACTTTATAGATAAGAACTAGAGACATCAAGTGATGGACCAGGGTTAAAATCCAGGACTCCAATGAGGGTTGGATCTATCCCCTGCCCCACAGCCCAACTTTAACTACCACTGAGTGTTTTTGTGTATTCAGGGGTGGAGTTTACTGTGATATAGGAGGATCTTAGATATTAAAAATGATACCACCAAAACTTGCCCTATCATGAATCAGAGATAGTGTTTTGTCTTAGGATTTTTATTCTGTGCAAATAGGTTGGTAAGGAAACACTTCTGAGATTACAATCAAAATGCCATTTGCCTCTATTGGTTTTCTTAAAACATTACATGCTGATAATAAGTGGAAAATTTCCACATTTACCATGTCAATCCTTCCTTGTCGACAAGAAAATGGTTCTGTCTATAAATGGTTGTAATTGTAGTGAATTCTTTCAAAATAGTCCATATCTGTGCTTTTACAGCAAATAATACATATAGCCACTCTTCAGTGTCTGTTTTCAGTTGGATGATGAGATCCTGAAGGTGATGCTAATGTATTCAGTTCCTGTGCACAAAGGCTTAGGTGGGGTGTGGCACCAAGAAGACAGACATTTAATAAATGGGCTTTGCTTGGATAAACAAGACAGCGGGCAGATTTTTCAATACAATTTGGAAGCCACACAATTGTCTATTTGCCTAGCTTTACACTATCTCCAAACACTTCTTGCTACTTATTTGACCTGGTCTTTGCTGTGGTTTGAATGTTCCCCCCAAAACTATGCGTTGGAAACTTAATTAATGCCATGGGAAAGGGCTTAAGACTGTGAGTTCTATTTTGCCCTTCCACCTTCCGCCATGGGATGATGCAGCAAGAAAGGGCTCACCAGATTCCACCCTTCCACCATGGATTTTTCAGTGTCCAGGCCCATGAGCCAGATAAGTTGATTTGCTTTATAAATCACCCAATCTCATTTATTCTGATATAGCTACAGAAAATGGACCAAGGCAACCTTCCCACCTTCGAGTTAAGTAGGGCATCTGTCATTGGTCCTATTACATAAGGAAAAAAAGAGACACAGCAAAGTCTAGTGACTTTGCTAGGGTGGTTAACAAGCAATGGAGTCTAGATTGGAACCTAGGCTTTCAAGTGGAAAGTGCCCTTCTCTTCTCCTCACCCAGCCTCTCACAAATGCCCCCCACACATGGAGCAACTAATACCTGACTGACATGCTCCACATCCAGCCTGGATCCCTGGGTTGCTTCACAATGACTGTACATCCCTATGACAAATTGAGTTTAATCCAGGTCTCTTCAAAATGCATGTGGACTCATATCCCAGCTCCTCTCCCACAGCTTTTCCTTGACCCCTATACATCCGTTTTTTCCTAATTAGCTTTGACTCACCTCAATTTTTATTGATGAGAATTCTGGAATGCAATCTATTTGTATGCTAGAGTTTTTCTCAGTGTTTATCTCATTTAAATTCCAGGAAGCCACGTGAGTGGGGATCATAATGAATCACTTTGAGTATTTTTCCACTAAAAATAAGCCCAAGGACCACAATGGGCCTGAACTGATGTAAAGATAGATCCCCCTGAAATGTGGTCAGAGGATGCTTCATGGGACTCTAGGGACTGGGCTCACAGGAGAGTTCTCTTTCTGTCTTCTTTCCTGTCTTGCCTAGTGAACAGAATTAAAGATCAGTCCCTATAGAGACCAAATAAGGGAAATCCTCCTTGCTATGAACTATTCGCTTCACAAGGCTCTGTCTTTCAGGGCCAAGATCAGGAAACGGCAGGAGCTGGCCTGCCCTTTTGCCCTGAGGTGCCTTATTTATCTCATCCTGGTCCCACCCTACTGTCCTGATCCTTCTTTGGCCAGATCCTCCCTAAGGGAAGAAGTTCACAGGGCTGAAGCCATGTGCCCACCCAGAGTATATGTCCCCTCTTCTAGACCATAAAATTCAATGGCCCTGAACCTGCTCCCAGAGGCTACACAAACCTCTTCCTTCCCACTTAGGGAAGACCCACCTGGGGAGCACACCCCTACGAGGAAGAGGGCGTCCACATGGCTTCACAGAAGACCCTTTGTAGGAGATGTTGGATCATGGATGGGAAGAAAACGTGACCACAAGCCAACACTCCCTATCTACTATGCTCCAGGACAGAAATCTAAGGATTCGAGAATTTGAAATTTGAATCTGGCCTTCCATAGCCTTATAAGGATATATTCATTGTGGTAAGAGGACAGAATATTTTTAATTTAAAAATATTTTAGCTGTTCAGACATGTGGTCTGTGGGCTTCCATCCACACTCTTGCCCCAGGCCTTACAAATGCTAAACATCTTGAGAGAAGAGGACTTAAAAGTCAGAAATCCTGTGGAAAAAAACGATCCCCCTACATACACACACACACACCTGCTGTTGTAGGTCTGCATTTCTTATATATGACCATTGTGATTGATTCTTCTTGCTCGTGCCTGCCAGCTAAAGAACTGAGGCATTCCATGTGTGTGTGGTGGGAGATGGAAGCAGCTGTAGCATGGTTGCCCCTGAAGGATGAGGATATTTTTGGTGAGGAAGTATAATACTCCACATGAGAATTTCCCTGACACTGTCCATGAGGCGGGTGGCTAAAGGGGTGGGGGCCCTACACGTGGAAAGTGGCTGGAATCAGATCTTCCTCTTTCATGGAGAGAAATTCTGTACAGCATTACCTCAGCCGCCTCAAACTTCTCCCCCCACCCTCCTCTTCCTTCAGGCCCTTCAGGTTCCCCAAAAACCCACACACATGCACACTCGCACACATGCACACACAACATGGATTGAATCTTCTCCCAGGGCCTTCCCAGCCCCTCAGGCTTCCCATTCTTCTGCTACCTCCCACCACTAGTTTGGATTGCCTCTATACACCCATTTTTATGGCCTTTGGAGAAGTACAATGTCACCAAAATATGGGTTATGTAGACTTAGACATACATAAGGAAGTGACACTAGATCCTGTTTAAAGTCACATTAGCTGCAAAGTTCTAAGTCATAGTCCCAATTCAGGCCCAACCAGGCCCAGACCAGACCAGGCCAAAATAAAAGTCATTCCTGGATGTGCCCATTATGAAGACAATGAATATGTCCACCCCAGAGCCCTATCTTTAGGGGTCCCATTAGCAGCACACTGTCAGCCCACCACCAGCCTCTAGGTGAAGAGACTCTTGGACCCCAGCTCTCTGCTAGTGGTTCAGCTAGCCCAAAGCCCTGTGCACTGTTCTACCTCATACGCGGGGAAGGCTGGGGGGCAGGTGCATTCTGGCCTCTGGTGGTTGGAGAATTGGCGCAAATACACCCCTCCCAGTCTCACCTTAAGTGCTGCCCTGGGTCCCTGAAAGAGACCTTGAACAAATCTTGAATAAATCTTACTTTCCTTCCCACCTGTTCTAGCCTCTCCTCTTTGGATCCACTGTACAAATACAGGGCTCACTGCCAATGTGTGGGAAGAGTAAATCTTTGCTCATTCTTTTATTCATGCCCTCACCTCAGCAGACAGCGCTGAGGAAAAACAAACCCCACAAAATCCCTGTGGGCTCTGGCAGTCTGGCAGTCTCTTCTTTGCTCCTCTCTGATTACCTCTGGAAAGCAGAGGCCAGGAGAAGAGGCCCATACAGCTCCCATGGGAGCAGCAGGTGCCTTTCACCTCCTCCTCAAGGGCTCAATTACTCTCATACAGCACCTGTTACATGCTGGGCCTGGGACCAGGTTCTAGAGATCAGAATTCAGTGAGACCTGGGGCAACTGGGAAATCAATATTCATGGATTCCTGGAGTGGCATTATCCCTACCTCACCTTCCTAGACTCCCTTCAACTGTCAGAGAGCTTCTGGGCCCAGGAGGGCCGGGCTGTTTGCTTAAAATATTAGGTGAGATGAAACAGGGCCGCCTTGGCTGTGGGCTCAGGAGCCACTATGGGGAAGAAGAGGCAGCCAGGTTAGCTGAGGACTCTGCAGAAAAAGGGACTCTCTCCACAAGGGCCTCAAGGCCAAGGCAGTACCCACAGATGTTGCTATCTTTGCAAAACAGTCCAGACCTCAGGAACTTCTGGGACTTTCTTTTTCCTATCCTGGAAGGGCTCCCTTTAGCTGGATAAGACCGAAGGAGTTTGGGAGGAGGCTGCAGGGGGACTGCAGTTTGCCAAACCCCTTTTATACAGAAGAGAGAGAGGAAACAGGCTCAGGGTGATCCACTGTCTTGGTTTGCCCAGTACCCAGTGGATCTTTGGGTACTAAAATCAGCAGAGTTCTGGGCAAACTAGGAAGATGGGTCACCCTGAGGGACTGTAGGGAATGAGTCTCCTTCCCTGAGCCTGGCATGTGGCTTTGACCCCAGCTATCTGCTAATGGTTCCACTAGCCCAAAACTGTCCTTATTGTTCTACTTTGTGCACGGGGAAGACTGGAGAGTGGAGGGTGCTCTCATGGCCAGCCTAGGAACTATCAAGGGAAGTGGGAACAAAGTGTTTGTGGTCATTATGAGAATCTGCCTTGGGGGAACTGGGACCCATGAGACCCCACACAAAGCATGGGGTGTCAAGAATTGAGCTGGGGAAAACCTGAGTAAACTGCCAGATCAAGGGGCTTGGCCTATTCCTTGAACCCTTTGTACAGGGTACAAATGCTGGGCAGAAGAGGACGGGGAAAGATGTCTTTAAAATCTTCAGCTAGGTGTCTATTACTCCCAGGGATCCAGAAAGCAGGCATGGGGGGAGAGAAGCCTATGGTGCTGTGAAGTCATAAGCAAGCTGGTTTCTTTAAGTCTATCCTTGGTAACAGGGTCCTCTCAAAGGGTAGCCAAACTGGAAGTGGTGGGGCAGATGTCTCAGATGGCAAAGGAGTTTTTAATTGAAGTTAACCTGACAGGGCAAGTCCCATGAAGACCACTTTGCTTAGATCCCTAAGTTGGCAAGTAAAAGACCCAAATCCAGGGAGGTTGAGTTGCTAGCTCAGCTTGGGTTAACACAGGTATAGTTTAAATATAAGGTGTCTCCCCAAAATACTCATATATTAATGTAAGAATGTTCAGAGCTGAAATAATTAGATTCTGAGAACTAACCTAATCAATGGATTAGGTTAATAATTTGATGAATTAATAATTTGAAAGGACTGCACTGGGTGGTAACTGAAGTAGTAGGTCACCTCCTTGTCAGAGACACCAAAGTGGTCTCTGGGTTTACCTCACTTTCAGGACTCTGCTTCCTTCTAAACTGACTGGAGCCTCATGTTGTTATGGTTTCTTTGAGTCTTAAATTCCTCCACCTCTAGGAAGGATCCTAGGGAAGTAGGGAGGAAATGACTTCCCACTCCTAAGGGGTGAGGCTGATCTTTCCCACATACTCCAAGAGCCTCTTAGAGTTTATATGTCTTTTTTTTTTTTTTTTTTTTTTTTTTTGGTACCGGGGATTGAACTCAGCGGCACTAGACCACTGGGCCACATCCCCAGCCCGTTTTTGTATTTTATTAGAGACAGGGTCTCACTGAGTTGCTAAGTGCCTTGCCATTGCTGAGGATGGCTTTGAACTCGCAATCCTCCTGACTCAGCCTCCCAAAGTGCTGGGATTACAGGCGTGCGCCACCGCGCCCGGCTAAGTTTATATGTCTTGTCCTCCACCCCCGGTCTCTCTTGCTTCCTGTATGCCAAGAGAAGACCAGCTTTCCTCCACCATGCCCTTCTGCCATGATGTTCTGCATCTTCTTGGGCCCAGAGCAATGGAGGCTGCCAACTTGTGGATTGAACCTCTGAAGCCAGGAGCCCAAAATTGAACTTCTCCTCCTCTCAGTTGTTCTTGTCCAGTATTTTGGTCACAGCAATGAAAAGCTGACTAATACAACTACATTCCCATGTGAATTGAGACCTAGATACAATTCTGTCAGAAATTAGATGCTATGGCCAGAATTTCCCTGGAAGGGAGAAAGTTTTAAACCCAGCCCTGGACAGGTCTCTGCCTTATTGAAGTCCACATGCTATTCTGAGAGAGGTACATTAGTGAAGTAACTTCTTTCTCCATTCTTATCCATCTTGGTCCACTCTAGCACCAATCCAGCTAAAAATCTTCCAGAGATCCCCCTGAAGAGTTCTATCCTGCTGAAATCCCATGCAGGTGCCAGCATGCCCCACCTCTCCCTTTCCCAGCCTTGGAGTGTGTGGGAAAGATCAGCCTCCCCTCAGGAGTGGGAAGTCACTCCTTCCCTACTTCCCTAGGATCATTCCTAGAGGTGGAGGACTTTAAGACTCAAAGAAACCATAACAACATGAGGCTCCAGTCAGTTTAGAAGGAAGCAGAGTCCTGAAAGTGAGGTAAACCCAGAGTCCACTTTGGTGTCTCTGACAAAGAGGTAGAGAGGGATGCTGAGAGGCTGGAAGGGGGCAGGTAAAGGTGGGCTCTCCTTTCAATAGCCAGGAAGGTCCTTAAGTGCATGGCTAGGAGAAAGCAGAGGAGAAATCCCAAACAAAACAACAAAGGGAGTGAGGAAAACACCTCCTGACAGTTTCTGTACCAGCTTTTAGCATTTACAGTTTGTCCTATTGTGACACCTCCAAATAGAAAATGAAGGAAAGAGCTTTGAAAAATATCCCCAGGGAATGGTAGGGCTACCCATTCCTCCCCAGCCATGTTTCTAAGAAAAACAAGATCCACAGAAAGTATCCTGAGAAGAGAGTCTGCACTCCATGGCATCCTTGAGACTGCGCTCCCCCCCCCCCACACACACACACACAAGCATGGAAAAGTATAAGAGAGAAGGGCTCCTTCCCTGACCTGGTGACCAGGAATCACCTTCTTGGGAAATCACAGGAGGGTCCGCATTACTTCCCAGGCAGGTAGGGTGCTGAATCCTTGGGGAGGAAGGCAGGCTCCCCACACAAAGAAATGCCCTGTTCATTCAACAATAGGCCCTTGGAGCTTCCTTAGCAATTACTACCTCGCCATTCAGCTTCATGCCTGGGCAGTCACTAATAATTTATTGCAACTAAGTCTCATAGCACCAATAAGACAGTCAGCTTCTCTACTTCTGAATTCCCCACAGAGCTTACTTAGCACCGCTGGGAACCCAGCCTTATTAATACCTCTCTGGACCCGAATCTTCCCATCCTTCCTTGCCACCACTTCCACCCCTACATTCCAGCAACTGGCCCATGGAAACGGAGCCAACCTAGGCCACTCCTCTTCAGTTCCTAGGAGCTGGTGTAGCAGATGCCAACAAAGGGAAATGAGAGGTTCAGGATCTAGAGATCTGATTGGCAGCTTAGCAAAAGCCACTGGGAACTTCTATAAGCAAGGGATCACTACTAGCAAATGCCAATTAGGGTACTCTTTCCAGTTCTCCTATGAAGATAGTCATTTATAAGGTAAGGTTTAAGTGAGGTGTTGAATCTCAGGGCAAAATGTTTCCTGAGGAGGGTCTCTGGAAGGACCATTTTAAATTCCTGAGTTTCCATTATCTAACCTATACAAGGTGGTCATGGCAATGAATTATGGTAGACAGGTGGCTAGGCCAGGTGATCTGATCAAACACCTTCCAGTTCCACACTTCAGTGAATATTGGACAATCTCACTCATCCATGTACAAGACAGTGACATGGTTTTGGAGCAAGAAGACCAACAGTTCACATCCCAGCTCTGGTACTTCCTAGCTGGGTGGTCTTGGGGGTTGGGGGTACGTCACTTGATCTCTGAACAAATTTTCTTGACTGTAAAATGGGGACAATAATAATAATATCCTCACATAAATGTTAGGAGATCTCACACATGAACAGGTTATAAAAACTACAAAGTATTATTCAAATGATCCAGATTGTTGAAAGGGCCTGATTATTATAATAATGGTAATAATAAATCCCTTTCTTTTAAATAAGCAAATACTTACGGTTGATATCAGAAAAACTGAAAAGATCATAGTTGATGGATTTGCTGTTGGCTCCTCTCTGCCCTGGGGACCTGCAGCCCTCTTACTGCCTCCTGGTGGGGACCTAAAGGAGCCCAGTAATAAATGCTGACTTCAAGCTCCAGGCTAGAGGTATTTTGCCACCCACCAGAACCTCTCCTCTGTTCCTTTTGTTACTTGACAGCTGACTCCCAAAAACCTCTTCCCCAGGTAATAAACCTGACAGTAAATGGAGGCTCCCATATTTTAGTGTACATCATGTAAAGGGAACAGACCCTCCAGGAAGGAAGAATCACTCGTACTACCCTCAAAGAATATGCTGATAAACTCACAAAGTCCCATTATTGCTAAATACTAATTGCATTTCCTTGGGTAAGCACGATAAAAAATTCATTGCAGTTTTTGGAAACAAGATGCCAATTGCATTTTAATTGCTACAGAGGAGAGTGTACAGGAGAAGTTTTGCCAGGAAAATGCTAACTGGGCATAAACTCAGAGATCTCCCCAAACCAAAAGGCTGAGTTCTGAAACAAGAGCTAAGGAAGAGAGATGGGCCCTGCAGGGAAGCCAAACCTTCCTTAAGAGAGCACCAACTTAAGTATTATCAGACTCAAAGCTGCAGAAACCCTGGACAGTTGGAGTTTTTCACTATAGAGTGTGATGTAGATTTAACAAATTTAAAAAATTTTTAAATTAGGCACCTGCCAAAATTCTGGAGTAGATAAACAGGGGTCAGTACCAAAGCTTCAAAAACCATGTCTGAGCCCAGCATGGTGGCACACATGTGTAATCTCAGTGACTCAGGAAGCTAAGACAGGAGGATCACAAGTTCAAGGCCAGCCTGGACAACTTAGTAAGACCCTGTCTTACTTAAAATTTAAAATAAAAAGGACTGGGAATGTAGCTCCATGGTAAAGTGCCCCTGGGTTCAATACTCAGTACAAAAAGAGAGAGAGAGAGAAAAGAAGAGGAGGAGGAGGAAGAAAGAAAATGTATAAGAGCAAAATTGTATTTCTATCCCTAACTTACAAATCAGGGGGCTGGGGGAAAGTCAGACCAAGGGCCAAACATAACTTCAATTTAATAACAGAACTCTTTGAACCAGTTCACAGAACTGTAATTTTAAAACCATATGCTATTTTCTAATTCCAACCTCCTTGTTTTACAGTGCCTCTGCCCCATGCAGGACCCACCAGAGCTAGATAAGAACAGGAGAGTGGGGAGGATCCTGACTCCCATGGGCTTACACTAGGCTATCCAGCTTCGGTCCTCTCTCCCCAGGAGCTCCTGAGCTAGGAGATCCTCTAGGGAGGCACTAAGCTCACCTGAGGGCACAAGGAGAAGGCAGGACTAGGAGCACCTCTGAGTATCCTCCCCAAATATGCACACAGGAGCTGAAGAGAGGATAGGGCAGAAGGGCAGGCCCCTGGCTGCTTCCAGCAGCTTCTTCTACCTCTTGCCCTAACCTCCTCAGCCCCCAGCTACCCCCACCATTCCCAGCCCAACTCCAGCCTCTCTCCTGTCTTGCAGCTGCTTTGGTGTGAAAGAGAGACTAGAAATCAGGGCCTGAGGGGAGAGGCCAAGTGGCCCAGCTGCTGGCCTGTGGGTGGTGGTGGTCATGTGTACAGTTGTAGGAGATCCACTCCTGCATTCATCCATGGAGGCTGCTTCTTCTCCAGCTAGTGTACCTGCCAAAGAGCACAGGAGACATGACACCGGTGTGCATAAAACTGCAGCAAACAATGGGACTTAGCGCAGGGAGTCCTGAACCAAAAGAGAAAGAGGCTGGATTCCCAGCATGCTCCACCACACGCTAGCCAAGTGACTTTTATCTTAGTAAATCACTTAACCTTCAGAACCTTTGATTTCCACTTCTATCAAAGAAAACTAAAAATATCTGGGGCTCTAGAATTTTTGGAAGATTTGAATGAGAAGATAGATACATACATCCCCTGAAACTCTAAAATGTATTATCTACCACCTGCTTCTATGCCCAACCTTGGAGAAAGATGCTTTTCATTATCACACCCTTGCATTGTATTAACGCAAACACTGTGCTTTGAAACACACATTAAACATGGCCCCTCACTGAACAGATGAAGCCTAGTGTCACACAAGAGTTTAATTAGACGAAGAACCCAAACAGCTAAGTGCTGAGTTTCTCCACAGTGTAGGCGATGCAGTCACTTATAACTGCTTTAGAGACTAGGAATGAATAACAATAATTTATAAGTGCATTAATAACACTCTGGATCACTTACCCTAAGCCTAGCACTATACAGGCATTGACAGGTCTCATCTCTTTTAATCATCAGAGTAGCATATAACATAGCCAGGATGGCTATGACCAGGACGCTGAGGTTTACTAAAGGTCACCAAGGAAAGGGCAGATCTAGGCTGCAAACTCAAGTCTATTCTTACTCAGTTAATGCTTAAATTAATAGAAATCCAATGGATTCCATGTTCTAAACCTCACTTCTTCTTCCTTACATTCTTGAAAATGTTCTCTAGTCCCCTCTCCTGCCCTCAGCAGGGCCCAGGCTTATGGGGTGAGGTTCACAGTGTCCAAGGGACAAGTCCTTTAGAAGCCTCATAGCCCCACCACTGCCCCCACACTCACCTGCACAGTGTCATGGATCCAGTCCAGGAACTCAGCCACCTTGGCATAGACACCTGGGTGATTGGGCTCTGCACAACCACGACCCCAGCTGACCACACCCACAAGGTGCCACTTGTCCCCATCTGGGCAAACTAAGGGACCACCGCTGTCCCCCTGAGGGATCCAGGCATGGAGACACAGAGAAACAGACAGTCAGACCTTCCTGGTAGAGGAGAACCAGACCCCCTGAGGAATGGACTCTCATGCCTAAGCCTTCCTGCTTCCTGCTAGGATACCTGCTGCCCCCCACCCCCTCCATAATCCCTTAGCCTGAGCATTCCTCCTAGAGACTGTCTCATGCTACCAACATATTCAGACTAGGGACTAAGCTGCAGCAGGTCCCTGTCCCCTCCCTCCACCACAGGTCACACCTGGCATGCATCAGCCCTCCCATCCAGGTAGCCAGCACACAGCATGCGGGGGGTGAGGGCCCCGCTGTACATGCAGGAGCTGTTGCAGAGCTGGGTGCTGAGCAGAGGCACTACTGTATCCTGCAGGGTGTCTGAGCTGTGGGCTGTGAGAGACACCAAGAAAGGCTGTAGGGTACCAAGTAAGGCCAGGAAAGCAGAGCAGCAAGAGGGAAAGGGTTAGTAGTCCTCAGAGACAGGGGAGACCCAAAAAGGGGAGCCCAGAACAGGAGTTGTGAACCAGGACAGGGAGCAGGGGTCTAGAAGATTTGGGGTCTGGAAATGAGGAGAGGAGGAGAACTCACACATACACCAAAATGCTGAGGCCATGGCACTCCTGGGACAGGAGAGGGAGGGTAAAAGGTCCTGGGCTTAGGGAAAACATCAGTGCTTGTTCTCCCCAGAAAAGCCTAGCCAGGGGAGACTGGATCCCCCAGGACTGGCCACTGGTGGTGCCAGGGAAAATGAGGGCTGGCACTGCCATGTGGCCAGAGAAAGTGGAGTGCCTCCCCTTGGAGAATGATGCCTCACCCCACCCCTTTTGCACTGAGGGCCCTTGGAATTGACTCACTATGGCTGGGGTCGGTGTGGCCCCAGCCAGACACCCAGCACCGAGAGCCCCTTGGAAAATGCTGCTCTTCAGCTGGCAAGCACACAGCGCCCACAGTGTCTGTGGAGAGGCACAAGGTCCTGGTCCTGATTCAGGCTTGGCTTCCTGCCAGCAGAGGCTGGGTAAAGATCCTCCTCATTCCCCTTCTCAACAGTCCTGGTACCTCGCCTCTACCAGGCTTCATGCAGGGCTGTAGAGGCAGGGCACAGTCCCACCCTGGGGCAGACTCTTTTTTAGGAAACCATGTGCAAACTGCATTGTGCATGGTGCCCTCTAGAGGGAAGCAATGCACTTGCAGTCTACCTCTACCTGAAAGAAAGAATTGAAACACCTGGGTACAACATTTCTAGCAAAGACCCAGTTTTGGCTTTTCCCTAGGGTGTCTGATCACTCCTGGGGCAGTATTTCCAAAAGTACATGACACATCCTATGGATGGAGCCAAACATGATTTTAGGTAGTATATAGACGTGCCATTTCATAAACTCTCATCCATTTGGGGAGAGAACTATTTCCTTTTCAATTCTCTTTCAATACCTCTTATTGCATCAAAGAGAAAGACTCTGTCTGGTGCTAGTCTGTACTTCTCTCAATGTTGTCAATCTCCCACCTGAACAGAGGAGAGCAGGCTGTGGCCCAACAACTCCTACAGAGGACTCTAGCAACCTAGAACTTACACATCAGTTTTTGTTTTCACACTATATATTTTCATAGTTACTCCCTATTTACTATAGTAATATAGGTTCTCCAGTTAGGTAGTTTTCCCTCTAAAATATATTTACTTAAGCAAATTTAGAAACAGTAACTATTGAGCAATAGTACACATATATGATAAGATCTGTGAAATGTGTATAGTAACCACTGTTGTTTGGGAAATCCAAGGTGGAAAATGATGGGAAGGAGGAGTGCTGAGTGTATGAGTGTGTGTATGTGTGCACAAGTGTGCGTGGGCATGTGAGCTCACACAAACATACAGGGTAAGCATGTCTGTGCATGTGACCCAGTGCACATGTATGTTTCTGTAAGTGTATGTGTATAGCAGAGTGTCCACATGCAGATGCATATTCGGGGGAACAATAGCTAGGACAACTGCAGCCTGGACTCACCCTTCTATGGCAGGTGCCATGGCAAGAGGAGTCCTGGCTCTGGAGTCAGTACAGTTTGTCACATGACCTTAGAAAAAGTCACTTCCTTCCCTGAACATCAATGTCCTGGTCTGTATATACATGTCATCTACTTGCCAGGGTTGTTACAAGACTGAGAAAAAGGATATTTGGAGAAGTAAATTTCTTTAACATGTCACAAAATCGCTGGGACTTGGGACCAGCCTCAGAACAGGGGTACAGCAGTCTATTGGCAAATGAGGCAGCTGTGAAACCCTGCTTGGGACCTAAAAGCAAATTCTATCATCATGACCTGCTATGAAGAGGGCCTAAATTTTTGTCCCCAAAAGAGCCTGTTCAAGAGTTGGTACAACTTCAGGTCCAAGAGATTGCAAAAGTCACTGTGATCCAAAGTGAATGATGTGTTTTATAGTTTACAGTGCTAGGAGGATAGCCTAGAAATCAGCTAGCCTCTCCTGCCACCCAGTTCCTGCTCCACTCTCACTACATTCTTAGCCTGCTAGTCCCAGGGCCAGGGTCTCTCACCTGAGAAGTTGAGCGGTATCCGAAGACGCAGAAGGGCAACATCATAGTCATGACTTTGAGCACTGTAGAGGGGGGGTGGGAGATGATTTTCTCCACCATAGCCCCCTGGTGTGGCTTAATGGTGCTATGGCTGACCAGCCCTGTGTGAACCCGCCAGCTGGACAGGCGGAACAACCTGAAACTGTACACAGGGACCATGATGAGCCCATGGAAGGGAAAGGCAGAGGAGGTAGACCTAAGTAAAGTAGTGGGTGGAGAAAGCTGGCCAGAGAGGTCATTAGAGGGGGCCACTGTCACAAACCTCCAAGTTCCTGGGACCCAAGGATGATGCCTCTTAGTATCACCCTAGCAGCTAACAAGACACTGGATATGTAGTAGGTGCCTAACAGGTGCTTAATGACTGATGGACAGAGAAACAAGATACTACAGGTCATCTGCAACCACCATGCACTCCCTCTCTCCTGTCTAATCCCCCTTCAAGCTTAATGTTGAAGGGCCTTGTGTGATATGGAAACTCCAACCTAAGGCAGAAAACTTCCCTCAGACCTGTCTCTCCACTCGCTGTGTGTGATCCTGAGGTAGCTTCTTCCCTCCCTAGCATCATTTTCCTCACTGTAAAATGGAGTTTATGCTCTCTGCCTTGCCTGCCACCAAGAGAATAGATTCAAAGAGCTCATCCATTCATCATTCATTTGTTCATCCCTCCAACTAATATTTATTAAGCACCTATTACATTAAAGGGAATGTTCTAGGCCCTGAGGACACAGCAATGGAGAAATCTACAGATTTTTAGACCAAGAGTCTTTTGATTTTTAGACCAATGAGACCAAGAGTCCCTGCTCTCCTGGAGCTTCCAGTCTAAAAGGGGAAGAAAGACATTCAATAAGTAATTTCATGAAAAATGATTTAATTACAGTGGTGATAAATATTAAGAAGGAGAGTGCTATGAATGTGAAAGCATCTTAGAAACTGTATGAATATAAAGAATCAATCTTTGTATGATTACTGCTGTTTGTACAGAGCTCAATTTGGCACTGACAGGGAGAATACCACCCTTGCCCACTTGGAATGGACACCTGGAGACAGCAGTTATGCAGGGACACTTTATGCAGGACAAACAGAAAAGGTAACTGTGGCCCTCACCTCCCCAGCAGCCCTCAAGACTTGCCTGTGTATGCAGTGCGCAGCTGTCACCACCCAGTGAGGCGCCAGTACAGAGCCCCCACATGTGTGCCGGGAGCCAAGGGTCACGCTGGCCTGCCACGGCCAGCGCCCAAGAGCTACAGCATGCCCACCAACTATCCGGGAAGCCAGAGGCCTTGTCCCACACTCTGCCAACAGAGAAGGGTAAGACAGAAAGAGAGAGCCAAGTGTCTGAGAGCCAGTGTGAACCGCTCATTTATTATTCCTGGTCCTAAGTAGTGGGGACAGGAAGATAGGAGTGTTGATTGCCCAGGCTGTGGGATTTCTGAAAGAAGGGAGCATGTTTGTGGGATCTATGGAGCCCTAATGTCCATTCCACAGTAGAGATCAAAGTATCAGTGTATGGATGGATGTGTGGAAGTCCAATGGATATGTGGAGAGATGAATGGGAAGAGAGGTGAAAGGACCCAGACTGTTTCCCATTTGGACCCTAATTCACTACCCACCCTTTGTCTCCTGAAACTACTTACAAACTTCTCAGAGGCCAATAACAATTCCACCTTTCAGATTCTTCAGAAGAAAGGGGCAGTGAATGCCAGAGGCCAAGACAGAGTGGAGTAGTGAAATAGGAACATTATCAGCCAGCACAGTGCCTGGTTGGGACATAACAGAGGACTAAAGGGGCTTTGTTTGTGCAGACTTTACCTGCAAGAAGGAGCCCAGCATATGGATGAGCACACAGGCAAGGATCCTCCACCCAGACCCAACTGAGCCTCTCCACAGGGCTCTTCCTTACTCCATATTCAGCGTAGCAGGGAAACTCCTTTCTCTCACACCACTTTTCTAGGTCCAGGACATGACTCACCAGAGCATTTGAGGGAAACAACTTGACCAGAAGTACAGTTGTCCCTGCAAAACAGGCACCAGCAAGAAAACTAGACAGGGCCAACCCAAGGCTTCACACACCCCAGGGCATGGAGGAAGAGGTGTTGGTGAACAGTTCTAGGGCTGTCATATAGACACAGCCTTAAAAATACCACCATTCTCTTCCTGCCTCCACCCAAACACCTCATAAGCAGTTTCCAGGACAGCAGCATACATTATGCCCAGTCTTCCAGAGGGTAACAGGAAGCTTTCAAGGTCCTTGAGGATCCATTTGGGCAAGGCCCAAATTTACAAATGCGGTTAGTTATAGATGAGAAAACCCAGCCGTTTCCACTAAATGACCCTGAATAAACATATATTCAGCGGATGAATGAATGGATATTGAGTGGATGAGTGAATTGAGCCTTTTTCCCTGTGCTCCTTCCCAGGTTCACTCTGTTCTCTGTCCCAGGTCCTGTCTGGGCTCTGCATATTTGTATTCTTGCTCTCCTCTTTCTCCTCTCTCTCTCTCTCTCTCTCTCTCTCTCTCTCTCTCTCTCTCTCTCTCTTTCTTTCTCTTTTGGAAGGGGAGGGTGGCATGGGGTACGGGGTACACTCAACCACTGAGTCACATTCCCAACCCTATTTTGTATTTTATCTATAGACAAGGTCTCAGTTGCTTAGTGCCTCACTAAGTTGCTGAGGCTGGCTTTGAACTCACAATCCTCCTGTCTCAGCCTCCTGAGCTACTGGGATTATAGGCGTGAGCCATGGCACCCAGCATCTGCCTCTCTCTTAGGATAAGCCTCAATTCCTTTTTGACCCAAATGCTCTTCTCTTTCTTTACTCATCTTCTTCCTTGGGCAGCCCGAGGCCTGGTCTTCTTAGATTCTAATTTCCCAAACCTACAGCAATCCATCCTGCTCTCCTAGAGGAATCAGTCCCAACCCCACATCCACTTCCCCATTTAGGAATCTAAAACAGGGACTTGGTCAGGGCCTTCTACCCCCAGTATATTCCTGAGGATGGCCCTTTGGGAAGGAGCTGGGCAGGAGGGGACTCAGAGCACAAGGAGGAGAAATGAGGCAAGGATGGGAAGGCTTCAGAGCAGTGAAGAGGAGCCCATCCCTCCAGCCCAGGAAGTTTCTGGGCATCATGAGAAAGCCCAGGCAGGGGCAAAGGCCTCTCAGCTTGTGCCAAATCACACCAACCTACCCTCAGGGTTTGGAGAAGAGCCTGCTCCATTCCCAAGCCTCTTCTCTTGGACATACGTGATGCCCCAAGCAGCTCTTAACTAGAACCACTGAACCATCTCTCTCCAAAAGACTCCAGAGTTATCCAAATAAAATATGGCAGCATTGAGAGCTCACTCAGCTTAGAGAGAGTCCTGGTTTCAAGACTTGGCCTAATTGAGACTCAGTAAAAGTGGATAAGAGCAACATTCCAAGTCCTGAGATAAGAACTACCAGCCCTGCATTTCTTGTGAGGGACAAATAACATATGGCAGCTGTGATGGGCAGGGCCCATGTGAACTGGGTTTGTAATTTCTGACTGGTAAACATTCCTCTGTTCTCCTCCTTATACTGCCAATGACCTCACCACCAGGCTCCCTTGAAAAGTTTTTCTGGACTGCCCACCAGGAAGTAAAGGGCCCCACTCACCTAACCTCGGAAGCCCTACCTGGGCTGCTGCACCTCCTCCAAGAGGCCCCCCAGACTAGGAGAGAGCTGAGCAAATTCCTGGGAACTGTTGAGCTTGATGTCAGACAGGTTGACTCCCTTGTGGTGAGTGAGTCTTGGCAAAAGAAGGAAACAGAATGGGAGGAAATGAGCCTTAAACTGCAGTGGGAAAGATGCTGGTTAATCACAACTGGAATGTGCACAAGATACTCAAAAGTGTAATGACTATGACAATGGCTTCTTCTGAGAGTTATGTGATGCTAAAAGAAAACAGAAAAAAAAAAAAAAAAAAAGCAGCAATACTCAAAGGAGAGAAACATCTGGGGCACCATCATGCCCAGAGGCTAGAAGATGACCAGAATGACCACTTGCTATTTGCTGAGTGCTTTGATGGTAACAGGAAAATGGAGGTGTCCAACTCCAGTTCTCCCAACTACTAGGTAGCCCTCCACCTCCCCAGGCTCCAGATCCCGCTCCTATTACCTGAGATGCCCAAGGCTCTGGCAGATCCTCACACCCAGGGCAGGGTTCCAGCCCTCATGGCAGACCAGGAGCCAGTTTGAACGGGCTCTCACCTGCACTTCCAGCAAGAAGTCCTCCCTATTTATTCTGAAAGACACTGAAACCACAGCATGAAAACAACATTCCACCTGCTCCAGGGACCAGGGTAGGACAGGAGGAAAGGACCTGGAGGTCTGTGGGACCCGAAGAGGCCTCAGTGCTCATCCAAGTCACCCCATGTCAGGCTTCCTATTCCCCATTTGTAGGGCCAATCCAGAAAACAATATAACCCTATTTGTTGAGATTTTCCATTTTGTGTTTAACTGTGCGCTTTGGAAGGTGCTCCATCAAGGGAGCTCTGTGCAATGACTATTACCACCCTCCATATTCTGCAGAGGGAAATAAGGTGCAGAGGTGAAGCAACACATCCAAGATCACAGAATCAGCAAGAAATGGACACAAGACTTAAGTCCAGGTCTTCAGATTTCAAACCTCAACAACAGTTATCATTTATTGAGTGTCTGCTTTTATCAAGCTATTAAGAACTGAAATGTGTCTCCCCTACCCTCCATTCCTGTGATGAAGGCCCAACTCCCAATGTGACTGTAATCGGAGATAGGACCTTGAAGAATGTAATTAAAATTAAATGAGATCATCAGGGTGGGGCCTGATCTGATAGGGCTGGTGTCCTCTTAAGAACAGAAAGAGACACCCAAGCACAAAGAGACACACCAAGTACACTTTCTCTCTCTGTGTCCTAGCAAATAGAAGAAAGTCCCCAGAGGACACAGAAAGAAGGCAGCCATCTCAAGCCAGGAAGAGAATACTTACTAAAAAACAAATTATTAACACCTTGCATTTGAACTTCTAGCCTCCAGAACTGTAAGAAAATTAATTGTGCACAGGCTCTGAACTAAGCTCTTTTTTATATATTAGCTTGTTCACCTTATAGCTTTATGCATATTTTTAGCTTTATACATACATACATACATACATACCAGGGATTGAACCTAGGTGTGCCTAACCACTGAGCCATATCCCCAACCCTTTTTATTTTTTATCCTGATTCAGGGTCTACTAAGTTGCTTAGGGCCTCACTAAGTTCCTGAGGCTGGCTTTGAACTCACAATCCTTCTGCCTCAGCCTCCCAAACTGCTAGAATTATAGATAGGTATGCACCACCGTACCTGGCCTACAGTAAATACTTTTATTTCCTTTTTAGAGAGAAATGGCAGTTCAAAGAAATAATGTACCCAAGGTCATGCAGTTAGCAAAAGAAAGAATCCAACTTTATTCTAACTTCCGTGATTTATTCCAACCCTCAGCCTTTGAGCAGCATCATGTTCCTACTTAGAAGGAAAGCAAAAATGGGGGAGGGGTTAGGGAACACTGTGGAGACATGTCCCTAGACACCTAGGTAACTGTGCTGACCACACACTGAACCCCTACCTACAAACATCCAGCTCTTCTTCCCCTGGCTCACTCTGCCTCAAATGGTAAGTTCCATCCCTCCCTCCAGTCTGGGCTCCTGACCATGCCCCAGAAAGAGATCAGGATACTCCCTAGGGAGGTCCAAAAGTCCCAAGTCAGAGATCAGTGCTGCAAGGGTAGACCTTATCACCCCCCTCACACTAGAGGAGGGAGAGGCAAATGGTGGCAGTGAACTGAAAACCCTTCATTTGAGTCCTCCTGCCCCTGGGAAGGGGAATCCTAGAGATTTAAAGGACCCTGGGCAGAGGAGAAGGGGTATCTTTTAGACTCACGAGTGTGGCCCACCTGCTTTGGGAAGCAAGGGGAGCAGAACTTCCTCACTGCTGGCCCCTGAGCAGTTCAACATCATCTCCTCATCCTGCAAGGTCCCGGAAATGGGCTGAGAGGCAGCTGGCCACAGATACAGTACTTTAGAGAAGAACAAAAAGAGGGTCACAAAGAAGAGCTGGGGCAAGGGAAGGAATTTCCAAAAGAGGGATCAAGGCTGCAGAGGCAGACCTGGACCTGGGGACTCCTTCTCTACCACCTGCCTTTAGGTGCCCCCTACCCAATGTTCAGAGGAGAGGCACAATGCTCTGTCTCTGTCTCTCCATCTTTCTCTTTGTCTTTCTGTGTCTGTCTCTTTCTTTCTTATGGAAAAGACTTCTAGAAAAAGCCTGACGAGGGCTTCCCTGAGTCACCCACTCAGGTAATTCAGGACACTTCTTCTCAGAGTAAGACTAAACATTTTTCTCCACATGGAGCCTAAATCCATCCTGTTGCATTTCACCCCTTCTCCTCTTGCTATCTCTACAGAGCAGTTGAGAAAGGTGCTCATTCCAGCTGCCTATAATGCCTGCTCAGCACCTGCTTCTCCCTTCCACCTTCCCCCAGATCCTGTCTTTGTTCCTCCCAGACCACAGAAGAGCCCTGCACTGACCTAGGAGCCATGAGCCGACACCTGTACCAGCCAGCAGTCCCAGGGCTCCCAGCACCACACAGCCACGTCGCACAGAGCACCAGCGCCCCACTTCAGAGACTGTGGAGAAGAACAGAGGGCTCTCTGGGTTCCCAGCTCCTGCCAGCCAAACTTACTCTACCCTGAGGCACCCACCAACCTCCAGCAGTTGCCCACCCCGGCTCCCTGAATCTGGAATGGGTAAGTGCAGTGCCCTGATCCCTGAAGTCCCCAGATCCACTCAATCCCCCAAATGGGAAACACAACGCAAAAGCAAGTAGGGTATAAAGAGTGGACACTCTCTCACCATCAATCATGTGAGGTTGACCCAAGGAGAAGAAAGGTGATATAGGAGGATTACCCTTCACTGTCATTCCCCAGTCCGGCCTACAGGGCTGTGGCTTGTCTCCTGGCTCTGCTCTGGAAATCGCAGGTGCTGGGCCCTCCTCTGCACACTGAACATCCATAGGTACTTGATCACCCAGCATCAGGCTCTAGGGAAATAGTTGTCAGATTCCAGGATCCCCACATCAAGAACTGCAGAGAAAAGTCTCATCCCACTCCAAGTGTACACTCTAACCTTGACCATGACCCTGCTGCTACCTACAAACTTTTATCCCCTTGGGGCCTCCCCATGTGTTCCCTGCAGGACTTCTCTACACTCCTGGAGGCCCTAACTCCTTACTCTCACATAGCCTGAGTATCAGGATGAAGACTTGAATCCAGACTTAGTCACTCCAAAGCCCACACTCCTGATTAACCTCTCTCTGGTCTTATCTCCCATCTGCTGAGGTCCCTCAATATCCCAGTCCAGGCTTCAAGATCCCACCCTCCTTCATTCTTCCTATCTCCGAGGGAAAGAAGTCTCTCCTACCTATATCCACCCTTCCCTTCATTCATTCAGAAAATATTATTTAGCACAAGTGCATGGGTCACTATGGGGGGATACTGTAGGAAGTTCAGGATAAGTAAGCATGAACTACTTCACCACTGCCTCAAAATATCTACAGTACTGTCCCAAAGATAAGTCATAAAAACAAAGTGGAATGTGTTAAGTGACCCAAGAGAACTTCAACTAAACTACCACTGACATTCAAAAGAATAAGAGCTGACTTCACACGATGAAATCAAGAGAGGCTTCCTAGAAAAAAAAGGCTCTCATGGATGAACAGGACTTGAACTATATAGGCATTGGGTAGTCAAGGCAAAAAGGACTGAGTATACAAAGACATATAAGAAAGCATAGAGCAGAATAAGTCATATGTATGTCTAAGACTCTTGAACCATGAAGAAGAGAAACAAAACATCTTAGGGGGAAAAACTGGACAGTTCAAAGTAGGGTCTACAACCTATTATGTGAACTGGGAAAACTCAGGCTATCTCACCAAACTTCAATTTTCTCATTTATAGAATGTAATACTTGCTATTGAGTAATCTCCTTTCTCTAGTGTCTTGTCCCCCTCCATTATTCTCTATACTACAGAGCCAGAGTAACCTGAAAAATTACTTTAAAAAGAAAAACAAGCATGGACGACCCCATCTTTAAAGTACCCACTGAATCTTTGAAGCCTTGGGACCAATCCAAACTCCATGGCATGGCACACAGTCCCTCTGTGACCTCGCCCTTCCTCATTTCTCCACTAACTCCCTCCACAGCACAACTCAGGGGCATGCTGACATACATGGCATTCCCAAGCATCTTTAGGCACTCTCACACCACAGAGACTTTCCACCTGCTGTCCCCTTCCCCAGAAGCTGACTTGTACTAACCCTTTAGGAGTCAACATAGAAGTCACTTTTCCAGAGAGGTTTCCTCAACTCCTACAGCATCCATCATAGTCCTATATAGCGCTTCTTTCTCTTTCCTTCCTCACTCAGCCATGTATCCCAAGGCCTATGTATAAGAGGACTTCTTGGTCCCCTTTTGACACAAAAGGAGAACTTAGACAAGGAAGAAAGAAAGGAAGGGAAAACAAGAAAATGTGATTGAAATGGCTTTATAAATTATAAAGCACAAACACATGTGAACCATAATAATATGAATAAGTAATACATATAAGCTTCAGATCCTTCCTCCAGGAAATTATAATCCAGTAGAGTAGATAAGACCCCTTATAATGGGAGTGACACATCTGCCCTACAGATCTGTCCCTGTCAACACACAGGTTGTTTCCATTATTTCACAGCCTGAAACATGACTCCAGAACATCATTGGCCTAGATGGGATTTTCATGTGTTGCATGAAATGCCCTTTTCTCACTAAAACCCTCCTTACTCCTGCCTTTATGCTCCATTGAACTGGCTTTCCTGATCCTCTAACTAGGGTATGGAAGGCCTTTTTCAGACTCATCCAGGACAGCTATCTCCAAATGGTCTGAAAACAATTTCCTGGGACCCACGAGCATACACACCAGCTCAGCTCACACATGGGGTAGCAGTCCAATACCTTCCTATGAAGTGAGGTACCAGCCCACTTCCCCGTCCCTACACCAATCACAGCCAGGACCTGTAAGACTGGTCTCCCACCAGAAGCAGGCCTTGCTTCTCCAGGAGAAACACTGGCCATTGTTTGCATCCTACCACTCCTTCTGTGCTTAGAGATACACTTGCAGGACATAGGTAATGAGGTTAAAGGACAGCAGGCTTGGAAGGGGCGGCCAAGAAAGCAGAGAAGTGGCAATAGTGTATTCATATGAGGTTCTAGATTCTTCTATGGAGTTTCTTTTAAGCTGATGTCCCTCAGAGCAGAGAGGCAGGGCCTGCCCAGCCTTTCCTCCTGTTTCAGTATCCAGGGAGCTAGGCTTTAAACCCAATCTCTGAACAAACTAGCCTCACCTCAGGTATTGCCCCCACCCTCGAATTCCATCTACCCAAGCTCATGTGGTGGCCTTAAAACATGGTCTTTAATAGTGGCCTTAAAACATGGTCTTTAACAGGACCTCTTGGTCCTCTTTTGAAGTGGGAGTTTGATATAATAATGATCTACTAAATACCACCTATGTGCAAAGCACTTCACTAGGACTATGGAGGATAAGAGAAGAGAATTAAAGGCAGTTCCTAGGGAGAAAACAGGGGATTATCCCCAAGGGGCCCTTGCTAGGATTCAGCCCCTGTACCAGAGCTGCCCGAGCAGGTTTTTTCACCAGCCTAGAATCCCAAGGGCAGGAAAGAGAAAAAAAGAGAAAGACCAGAGCAGGGATGGCACAGAGACAAAACCTTACCATGTGGTCACTGGCACTGATATAAGGCTTCAGAGTCTGCTAGGCAGGGTTCTGCTCCTGTCCTTGTGTCAACATTGATTAAATAGCCCAGCCAGCTTGGTTGGAGGATGAAGTCTCCCTGGTTTAACATGGCCCTTCCCTTTGTCCCCCCTACACACACACTCACACACAGACATGCACCAGAGAGACAATAAACTCTGCTCAGGACCCATGAATAGATCCCTTGTTGTAGGGAAGGGGGCCAAGGGCTGGGCTGGGCTGGGCAGCCCCAGCCCCTCCCGTCTACTAACTGGAAGCTCAGAAACAGAGAAAAGGTTATGGGGAGGAGGGGAGGCCAACTACTGTTGCTTAGCAACCAGGTCCCTTGTGCCAAAAAGTGTGCCCCATGCATGCTAACACAATTCCCCCTTCCTGCTGACAGGACTGTATGAGAGTGACTGATATTAGCATTTGTTGAAATGTTTCTGAGCCCTCTGGATTACATCTCGCCTCTGTGTGGGTTGGCTTTTCTAGCAGTCTGGGGATGTTGCCTTACATCAGTGTCATTGACCCACTTGTGCTCTCTGCTCCAGCCTTTCTCTCTCTCTCCCCCTCTCTTGGCTGGTGGAAAGAGCTTCCTCTAGCAGCTCTGATGCGGGGTCTGAATCCTAGAAGGGGCCCTGCATGAACTACCCACTATTTTTTCCCCAGGAACTTCCTCGTATTCTCTTGTAACACATAGGTTGGACTTGTTGGGATGATGATGAGGGATCTTATCGCCTTTCTCCTCAGGGCTACACCTCTCACCTTAATGCTAGGAAGAGGAGCCTCTCCATCCCGTCTGCCCTAGGAGCCAGTCATTATAAGAGCCCTCAGTGCTACTTTGTTTCAAAGTATAAGATATTCCAGCTGAGCCCAAGCTGGGCTGAACACACCTGGAAGCCACATCCCTTTAGACAAGGAGGCAGGACAGTCCTGGGGAAAGGAAAGGCTAATGTGGCTTCCTCTCCTCCAATCTTCCTCTCATAGAGCCCTCTGATGGAATGACTAAGAATATGGGTGGGCTTCAGAGTCAGGCTTTCATCTAACTCCAATTCTCCCATTTCCCTTCATCAACTTCACCTGCAAAATTAGGGTAATGGTACCTAACAGCATTGATAGAATTAAATGAGATATTGAATATAAAGCTCTTATCTTGGTGTCTAGTATTATTATTATCACTGTTGAAACTCATCCACACAGGTTTATCTTCCTTTTATGCTCCCTCTGTTCCCCATACACTTAGTATGTCCTCTGAGCTTATGGCCAGCACACAGAGCTCTGTGTGCACAATACAACAAGAGAGGGAGGTCAGATATGAACTACAGATATAGGAGAGAAATGGTGGCCATTGTTGAAAATCCCCTGGTTAGGTTCTGAGGTCACCTAGGGCAATGCTCTTTAGTCTACAAACTGTGTCAGGAAGGAGCCTGGCATGAGGGATGAATAAGTCACAGGCATGGAGCCAGCATGCTGAAAGGAGATACAGGAACAGATATAAATAACTACTATTTGTGAAAAGTGAAATTACAGAGGCCTGAACACAGAGGTATAGGAGAATAGAGGAATAGTTGGTTCTTTTGCCCAGAGGGCTTCACAATGGAGGAGACATTTGAACTGAGTTTTGAGAAATGAGAAAACAATCACAGAAAAGGGCATTTCAAACATATCTCAGGTGATGTCAATGAAAATGACAGAGTAAAGACCTCTGAAAATTCTCTCCTCCATTAAAGCAGTGAAAAAAAAATAGCAAAGAAATTGTCAGAATCAATTTTTTTCAAAACTCTGGAAATTAACCAAAAGCTCATAGCAATCTGGGAAGTGTTTATAAAAAAAAAAAAAAAAAAAAAAGGCAACATAATCTCAGTAAGAACAGTCAGTTTTGTGCATTTTAATTTGCTCTAATTCCATCCCCCTCACTTCAATTCTGCATTAGCCTTAAAAACCAATATCCCACAATTACAATAGAAAATAGCAGTCTGGTAGCCGCAAAAATGAGTAGAAAAGGTTTGGATCTCCTTCAAGACCTCATTCCATAGAGTTGTCACAATTTGACTTGTCTGGTAGTTCCCTGGAAGATCCAATTTGCAAGGTTGTCTTTATTACAGCTGACTTAGTGCTTGCCCCACTTGAAAAGCTATTTTTTTACCTAAGGGCACCTGTTGAAAATAATTGGTGACAATTTTTGGATTTCATAGCTGACATAGGGAGTGGATAATAGTTGGGCCAAACAGTAGTCAACCTAAAATCCTCAAAAGGAAAACCTGGTGAAGGAGATGCCAATAAGCAGCTTTCAGTAGCTTCAATAAATTTCTGGGAATCTAGAAAGCCCACATGTTGTGTTAGCCAGCTTTTCATCACTATTAACAAGACACCTGACAAGAAAGCTCACAGGAGGAAAAGTTTATTTTGGCTCGTGGTTTCAGAGATTTAATGCAAGGTGGGCCAACTCCATTGCTCTGGGCCCAAGGTGAGGCAGCATGTTATGGCAGAAGGGCATGTCACAGGGGGGCTGCTCAGGACATGGTGGCCCAGGGAGCAGAGAGAGGGAGAGGAAGGGACTTCAGGGAAGATGAACCCCTCCAGGCCTTCCCCCTAGTGACCCACCTCCTCCAGCCATGCCTCATATTCCTACAGTTACCACCCAGTTAACTCGAACAAGGATGGGCTAATTAGGTTATAGTTCTCAAAATATAATTATTTTACCTCCAAAATTCTTGCATTAACTCAGGAGCTTTGGGGAAACATTTCATATCCAGATCATAACATTCCACCCCTGCCCCCAAGAGTTTGTGTCCATCTCACAATTCAAAATGCATTTAGTTCATCTTCAAGAGTCCCATAAGGTTAATAGTTCCAGCATTGCCCAAAAGTCCCAGTCCAAAGTCTCATCTGAGACTCAAGGCAAACTCTTGACTATGATCCCCTATAAAAATCAAATCCAAATTACATATATCCAATATACAGTGGCATAGAGTAAACATTCCATTCCAAAAGGAGAAATAGAGGCATAGAAAGAAGGGATGTGGCCAAAGCAAGACCAAAACCCAGCCTGGCACACAGGTCCTATAACTCCATGTATAGCAGCTAGGATACATGGCAAGAGACATGTGCTTTCCAAAGGACTTGAGCAGTCCCACCCCTTTGACCTTGCCAGTTGCAGTGCCTATGGTTCTCTTTTAGCCTGGCTTTCTCCTTAGCCAGTGGCTTTTCTCAGTGGACAGTCCATATTACTGGCATTTCTTAATTTCTGAGCTCTTCATTCCAGCCTTGGCTTTACCTTCACAGCTTCATGCATCACTCTCTCAGGGGAAGCCCACAGGGATTCCAACCCTGCTACACTTTGCCAGGCCTCCCAGGCCTTCCTTTGAAATCTCAGTGGAAGCCTCTATAACCTCTTTAACTCCATCATCCAGCATTCCTACAGAACCAGTGCCACATGGACGATGCCAAGGTCACAGGTTAGCTGTGCCCCTTAGAATCACAGCTGCAGCAGTCTCTGAGTACCTGCACAGTTGAGCACAGAGAAACAAATTCCTAGCCCCTGCAGGAAGGGTGTCCCCAGAATTTCTTCTCAAAGGCCCTTTCATAGTCATAAGTTTGCAATGGGTGTGGTCTTGAAAGTTCCTGAGATGCCCTTAAGCCATCTTTCTTATTGTCTCTGTGTAAAGTACTTAGCATCACTTCAGTGGCTATGATTTCTTTAACACCATGGCCCTAGTTTTACACCCTATTCTGGAAAAACTGCAAGTTTTTAAAATCCTTCATCTCTTCTTTCTCTCCCAATTCTCACAGTAAATCTGGCTAAAAGCAGAGAGCTAAATCAATACCAGTGACTGAATGCTGTGCTGCCTTAAAATGTACACCACCAGATTAATGATCCCATCACTTTAAAATTCAGCCTCACTGAAAATCTCAGGACATGGCAAAATGTAGACAAGTTCTTTACCAGAATGTAACACAAATTTCCTGTAGTCCAATTCCTAATAGAATCCTTATATCCGTCCATAACCTCATGAGCACAGTCTACATTCCTATCACCATTCCAGTCTTCTGAGCTCCCACAAGAATCACCCACTAAGTTCTGCTTACAACATTCTCAGGCTTTTCCTACCTGCCTCTCCAAACTTTTCCAAAGTCCTCCTACAAACTAACTCTAAAGGTGTCTGAACCACATAAACAGGTTAGTCACAGTAATGACCCCACTTCTTGGTACCAATTTCTATGTTAGTCAGCTTTTCATTGCTGTGACCAATACTTGATAAGAACAACTTAGAGGAGGAAAGTTTATTCTGGCTCACAGTCTCAGAGGTTTAGTGGGCCAACTCCATTGTTCTAGGTCCAAGATGAGGCAAGACGTCATGGTGCTAAAGATCTTCTCTGTTCATGGCAGCTGGGAAGCCAAGAGAACAAGGGGAAGAGGCTGCAGGGCAAATGAACCCTTAAAGGGCACTGAGGCTGAACTGACAGTGATCCATTTCCTCCAGTCATGCACACCTGCCTATAGTTACCACTATGTCCATTCAAACTAGGATGGACTGATTAGGTTACAGCTCACAATCCAATAATTTTTCTTCTGAACATTCTCACATTAACACAAGAGGTTTGCATAGGATTTTACACATGCCCAGTGCTGTGCACATGTGCAAGAAAGACTAAGAAAGGTCCTAAGTTCTCACCTCTGTCTCACCTTGAGATTCTGCACAAGTAGGAAGGCTAAAGTGAAACTGTGAACCTCCTGTGTGAATGCTGAAGGCATGCACCAACCTACATATAGAGACCCTCTACAAAGACTAGGAGACTTATTAGTTCTAAGCATGAGGACATTCTCTGTTCAGTCATTGCCTGCCTTAAGTTGAAACTTCAGTAGCCACACAGGACAAAGAATACAGATTTCAGAGAATTAAGTTTTGAAAGTCACTAAACAAATGATCAACAGCAACAACAACAAACCCCAGGGAAAGGGAAGAATCTGACTTCCAGAGGTGCTATATTACATTATTTAAAAAACAGTTTTCAATAAGAAATTATAAGACACACAAAGAAGAAAATAAAGCTCATACATGGGGAAGAGGGAATCAATCAATAGAATCTATCTGATGAAGCCTAGATATTGGGAAACCCTGTGAGTTCTGGAAGAGAGCCTGCACCACCACCACCCTTTTTAAATTTTTTTTTAATTTACTTATTCTAATCAGTTGTACACGACAACAGAATGCTCTTCGATTCATCGTACACAAATGGAGCAAAATTTTTCCCTTCTCTAGTTGTCCATGAAATAAGGTCACACCATTCATGCAATCATACATGCACCTAGGGTAACCATCTTTCCCATCCCCATGCCACCTCCTGCCCCACCTTTGACCAATCCAAAGTTCCTCCACTCATCCCTGCCCCCCCCCATTATGGATTAACATCCAATTATCAGTGGAAACACTCAGCCTTTGGTTTTTTGGGATTGGCTTACTTCGCTTAGCATGATATTCTCTAACTCCATTCATTTACCTGAAAAATGCCATAATTTTATTCTCTTTTATTGCTGAGTAATATTCCATTGTGTATATATGCCACAGTTTCTTTGTCCATTCATCTATTGAAGGGCATCTAGGTTGGTTCCACAGTTTGGCTATTGTGAAATGTGCTGCTATAGACATTGATGTGGCTGCATCACTATAGTAAGCTATTTTTAAGTCCTTCGGATATAGACAGAGGAGTGGGATAGCTGGGTCAAATGGTGGTTCCATTCCAAGTTTTTTAAGGAATCTCCATACTACTTTCCAGATTGGTTGCACCAATTTGCAGTCCCACCAGCAATGTATGAGTGTGAGAGCCTACCCCCCTTCTAATTTGACCTGGATGGTGCTCAAGTAGAATATATCAGAAATTTTTCTCTTTAACATCAAAAAGCTTTCTGTTGATAAAAAGGAAAAGAAAGGTTATGGGCAATAGGGGGAGGAAGTTGGGAATCTCATGAAAATTGAAGGGAGATCAGTAGATTAGAGGAAAGGGACCAGGGGAGGGAAAGGAGAAATACTGGGGGATATTGGCCAAATTATATTGTTATATTGTGTGCATGTATAACATAACAATGAATCCCATCATTATGCATAATTACAATATACCAATAAAAATACAAAAATTAAAAAAAAAAACAATAAGGCCTCTGTTCCCAAAATAGGTGTCCATCTCTGATAGTTATCATAAAGGCTCACTTTGTAATTTTCTTATGTAATACCTTGCACACAAAATAGTCACAGCTTCTATCCTGTCATTGTTAATGACACCATTACCTGTGTGGGTCCTCTAGGGAACCTTGAGGTGAGAACTCTGAGTACGTACTTTGGATACAATCTGTAAATAAGAAAAGGTGGAGAGTTACATTTGGTCTCTGCCACTATGAAATAACAACAAATAAATGTATGTATAACATAATAAAATGTGTGTATAAAACTAAGGTCTTGCCAATTAGAAGTGAAGAAAAAAATAGTCAGGCAGCTAGAGGATGCAAGCTATTATTGTGTTAGGAAGCATTCTATGGTGGTGTTATAAGATGAAACGTGTCTTCCCAGATGCATATATTGAAGTCCTAACATCCAGTATGTTAGACTATAATTGTTTATGAAGATAAAATTCTTTTTTTTTAATGTTTTTCTTTTGTCATAGTTGGACACAATACCTTTATTTTATTTATATATTTTTATGTGGTGCTGAGGATCGAACCCAGCACCTCACACGTGCTAAGCAAGCACTCTACCAGTGAGCCACAATCCCAGCCCAACATAAAATTCTTTTAAGAGTTCATTTGGATAAAATAAAGACTTTAAGGTGAGGCCTAATCCAATATAATGGATGTCCTTGTAAGAAGAGAAAAATTTGAACCAGGAAGAAGGCCATCTGTAAGCAAAGGAGATGCCCCCAAATGAAATCAAGCCTGCTAATACCATGATCACAACTTTGAGCCTTCAGAACAGTGAGAAAATAAAGTTCTGTTGATTTTAAGTCAGGAAAATAAGCTGTTTAAAAAAAAAAAAAAAAAAAAACTCTCTGCTCCAAACTGATGATGTAATGATGCAGCTCACCTCTGTACCTAACTGAAGGTGATCAGGACTGTCCTTCTGGTCTCACCTTGCCATCCCCCTACTCATCCAGAGTTGGCCCAGCCCCTGACCATGTGCATCTGCTGACTCTCTGGGCACAGCAGTTTAGTTCTTGTCCTGTTCAGTCCTCTTCTGCCTCTTTCAGCTAGATTATCCCTCAAGAAGGCTGGCAGTGGCTTGCATGCTTAGAAGGGACTTTTACACAAGTCTTGGCAGCCAGCATTCTCCCAAACCCAGCCCCTGATTTTGGCCAGTCACACTGCCATCAGGCTGGCTATGATATAATCATTGCAGGAGTAGCTTTACAAGACTCCTTGGATAATGATAAGGATAACTCAAAGCCATTGTTACATAGATTCTAATCTCTATTAACCTGAACAATGAAAGTGGAAAGAAGTCACTGAAGACTACAAAATAATGATTAAAACAAGGTACTGCCAACTTTCTACTCTCCAGAGATAGATTAAAACTTGGCAGAAGTAAATACATTATAGTCTCTGCTTTCAAAAGAGTTTACAACCCAGTTGTGGAGACAACTGTAGGAATGACCTGAGAGGGGAAGTTGGAGAACTGGACCATGTGGGTTGAGGAAGAACCAACAGCCCGGAGTTCCACAATGTCAATGCAATGACTACGTTGAAACCCTGCTGCTGGGAGCAGTTCATAGTAAAAGTTCCTATGCTTGAATCTAGGGGTTAGCACTCTCTTCTTCCTCATTTTCTAACCAAAGTTGAGTAGGGTCTACCTTGGTGTAAAGGATAATAAACTCCTCAGAAGGACCCCTGAAGTGCCTAGAAGTAGAGCTCACTCAGTTTTCTCCCCTGTCCATCCTTTCTTTTCCCTAAAACACTCATTGGCAAAAACTTTAACCTTTCTTTGGGTCTAGTCCATAGCTCTATTGTGGCAGGGCAGAGGGATATACTGCAGACAGGCCAAAGAAAGTGCCCAGAGACAACATAGGAGAGACATATGGCTTACTGAGAAAAGCTTATAAGAGATCAGTGACAGAGCTGGGGTTATAGCTCAGTGGTAGAGTCCTTGCACTGGGTTCAATCCTCAGCACCACATAAAAATAAGTAAATTAATTAATTAAAGGTATTGTGTCCATCCACAACTAAAAATATTGAGAGAGGGGGAGAGATCAGTGACTGTTCCAAAAATAGTAAGAGTTCGGTGGTGACAGGCTGACAGCAGCTCTGTCCCTCATAGTGCTTGCCAAGCAGCCCTCCTCTCCCTCACGTGTTTGTCCAGTGGCAGCCAGTTCAACAAGTGACATGTATCCTTTCCACAGTGCCCTCAGTTCTGTACCCATCCCCACTGAGAGAGGTTTTATAGGTTAGGCTGCTGAAACAGTGACATCACCAGCATTAGCTTGCTTAGTTTTCTTGTCTGACAGTATCCTGTAAAAGCCTTAATGAGGAGGTAGCTAAGATGGCGGTTGGCTGAGAGCAAATGAGGAGACGTTTAATTGTTTTCTCCTGACCTCAATGTAATCTACTAGGAATCTTTCTGTGCCCGTGAACAATATGTGACGCACCTGTAAGTTGAGCTTGTGACACGTGTATACTTGTTAACGTGAAGAGTATTTAACCAGGTAGGGTTGGAGTTGTGTTGGGGGTTTGTTGTTGGAGTCAGAGAGAGAAGTCAGCAGAGAAGCAAGAATAAAGAACCTACTCATTCCCAGTCTGCCTCCGAATTCTTTCCCGCAGTATTGTTGCTGCAGGCGGCAACAGTATCCCAAGGGGCAACTATCCTGTGTACGTGCAAGAAAGTAGCTTTCTACAGATAACACTAACTTGCCCTAGTTCCCAGTGTGCACAAAAGAAAGCTAATGTCCTGCTAGGTGTGGTGGCACATACCTGTAATCCCAGTGACTCAGGAGGATCGTGAATTCAAAGCTAGCCTCAGCAGCTTCGCAAGGCCCCAAGCAATTTAGCAAGAACCTGTCTCTAAAATATAAAAAAAGGGCTGAGGATATGACTCAGTGGTTAAGCGCCCCTGGTTTACTGAGTACCAAAGAAAAGAAAGAGAAAAAGAAAGAAAACCAGTGTCTTCCAAGATTATATATTTCTGGCCCAGAATTGCTCATTGTTCCCTTAACTCAGCTAGGTTGGGGGAACATGTGTTCAGGGGAAAGAAGGGGGAGGGTGTTCAGGGACATGTTTTTTTATTGTCCCCCTTTTCTTTAGTGATGATACACCTTGACAACTAGAAATTATTAATATCTTGGTGTCATATTTGCCTGCTTCCCATGTCCTCACCTTCCATCCAGTAACTCAAATTGTATAGCTCTCAAGTTTACCCCCTTCTTCTAGCCTGTCACCACCCTACCTGTCCATCAGCATCTTCCCCAGGATTACTATTATAACTACCCAACTGATCTCCTACCACTAGTCTACTACATTCTAATCAATCTGTACCATCATCCCCTTCAAGAAAATCCAGAATTTCAGCCATCAATATTAAAGAATAAAATAAATGAAAGCAAACCCTTTCTTTTTTGGCAAATTGCTGACAAAATAACATCTCCAAGAGCAAACTTAAATACATTTAAAAACCTCCACGGTTCTCCCCATAGTTTCCACAACAAAAGCATTCATTCATCTTCTCATTCATTCATAAAGAGTTTATTGGTCCCTATCAGATACTGTTCTAGATCCACTAATGTAAATAAATAAGACAAGCAGAACCTCTGCCCTCAAGGAGGTCACAGACAGCCTGGTGGAGCAAAAATTCAGCTACATTTTCTGATAGGTGAAGAACATGGTGTTCTTAGCATGGCACAGAAGTTCTTTCCAAGTTTACCCACCATACTTTTCTAGATTCATTTTTTTCCCCTCACCTTTAACCCCTATCCATATTCAGCCACTTGTTATACCTACAATAGTCCCAGAATAAACCTAGCACCTTTGCTCACATTGTCCCCTATTCCTGAAATGCCTTTCCCTCTTTAACTAGTGATTTGAATCCAGTCACTTCAAACCAATAAATATTTATTAAGGATGTATGATATGCCAGATACTGTGCAAACACTGAGGACAAAATGGTAAACAAAGTCAGATAAAATTCCTCCTCCAAAGAGCTTACTATCTAGAAGGAAATGACAAACATAAATCAAAGGAAGTGAAAGTGAAGTGCAATTTTGTAACTCTGATAAAGTATCATGAAAGAGAGGTACAGGATAACAATAGCATGTACCACAGATGTGACTGAGTCTCAGGACTCTGGAAAGACTTCCACAAGAAAGGCATTCAACTGGGATCTGGGAGGATAGAGAGTGCTCCAGACAAAGGCAACAGAGAGTGGCAAAAGAGAGTGTGGTGCCTTCAAGAGACTGAACAAGAACCTGGAGCAGGAATGCAAAAAAGAGATGACTTGAGTAGAGGCTGGAGGGTGTGGGGCCAGGTCAGGCAGAGCCTTTAAAGTCACAGTAAAGATTGGTCTTCATACCCAAAGCAACCATTTTTATTAAATGACACAAAGACTTGATTAACTTGCCACCATCTTTTAGACCTAGGTTAAAAGTTCCTCAATGACCCAGACAGCCCCTGCACTGCAGATCACCTTCTGGTACAGCAAATACCACATCATGGTACATGGTGAGGGCTGATCTGTGTCTATTCTTCAGTTGGTGGCAGGTCCTTAAGAGTAGAGACCAGAACAGGTTTTCATCTTTGTAACCTCAACTGCACAATGTATGGCATGTGCTAGTACTCAGTAAAGGTCTGCTGAATCAGTCAACACATGTAGATGCCAATCGGTTTTATTCCTTCCCCTAACCCCTTTATTTATTTATTTATTTATTTATTTATTTTCTGTTGATACTGGGGATTGAACTCAAGAGCCCAAGAGCCTCACACATGCTAGGCGAGTGCTCTACAACTGAGCTATATCCCCAGCCCTAAGATCAGACTCTTATCATCATATTTGACCTTCTACACAACCTTGAGCTTCCCTTCTATCTCCCATGCTATAGTCCTTCATGTGGCTACCAGGTTTCCTCCTTAAACACAAGTCAGACCAAGCTACTCTTTTCTTATAAAAACCTTCACTGACTCCCTATTGCTATGAGGATCAAACTCAAATTCTTCAGGCTAATTATCCAATGTGCATCATGATCTAATCCCAAACTAATTCTTTTGGCTTCATGTTTCATTACACCCTTTTTTCTCTGTGTCCTATTTTCCAACTATAATTAAAGCCCTAGTATATTCCTCAAGTAGACCACCCACTCCCACACCTTTGTTTGGGCTGTGCTCTCAGCCTAGAATGTTTTTTTCCTTTTTTGTTTTTTTTTTTTTTTTTTTTTTGGTACTGGGGATTGAACTCAGGGGCACTCAACCACTGAGCCACATCCTCAGCCCTATTTTGTATTTTATTTAGAGACAGGGTCTCACTGAGTTGCTAAGTGCCTCGCCATTGCTGAGGCTGGCTTTGAACTTGCGATCCTCCTGCCTCAGCCTCCCAAAGTGCTGGGATTACAGGCATGCGCCACCGCGCCCCGGCTCCTTCATGTTTCTTTAATTAGAAAACTATCGATGCTTCAAGATACAGCTCAACTGCCAATCTACCTCAAAACTTTGCTCCAAATGCCCCAAATTCAGAATTAATGGCTTTAGTTTGGATGGATGGATAGATAGATAGATAGATGAAGTTTTGTTTTGGTACCGGGGATTGAACTCAGGAGCACTCCACCACTGGGCCACATCCCCAGCCCTTTTTTGTATTTTATTAGAGACAGGGTCTCACTGAGTTGCTAAGTACCTCACCATTGCTAAGGCTGGCTTTGAACTCACAATCCTCCTGCCTCAGTTTCCCAAGTGCTGGGATTACAGGCATGCACCATTGCGCCCGGCTTGTATAGAGATGTTTATTTTAAGAAACTTGCCCAGCAACTTGCATACCATAGTCCTCAAAACAAAATAAAAAATAGCCTCTTTCTATCCCTGTGCCACAATCTCCCAGTTCCAGCAGCATGGCATCAAGAGAGAGAAGGACAAACAAGTGGCACTCTCCTCTTTATGCAGAAGCATGCATTCCCAGAAGGGAGCACAACATTTCCCTTGTGCAAATATTCAGACAACAAAGAACCCAAGCTGTATTCTAGGAAATAATTTCTAAACCTACAAAGAACAATCCACTGTTTCTGGACTATTTCTCAGGCTCAAAGATAAAATGTGAAGTTTATAACTTACATACTATAAATTAAAATGCACCCCCCCGCCCCAGTTTCTCTTTATTTAAAGCAGTTTTTCACTTTGTTTAAAAGCAATTTACTTTGGGAAGAGTCAATTTTATGCCTAAAAACTTATTAAGCAAAGTAAGCCAATCCCCAAAAACCAAAGGCCAAATGTTCTCTCTGATAAGTGGATCCTGGTCCATAATTAGGGGAGGGGAGCCATGGGAAAAATGGAGGAACTTTGATTGGGCAAAGGGGAGGGGGGTAGAGGACGTGGGGGCAGGAAAGATGGTAGACAGAGATGGACATCATTACCCTAGGTACATGTATGACTGCACATATTGTGCAATACTATATTGTATACAACCCGAGAAATGAAAAATTATGCTGCAATTGTGTACAATCAATCAAAATGCATTCTGCTGTCACATATACCTAACTAAAATTAATTAATTTTTAAAAACTTAAAGCTTATAAAATACTCAATTGAATATGGACCAAAAATTCCCCACACAGTGAATCAGTGGTGTCAATACTGGACACACAGAACATGGAATCTGCTTTCATTAAGACACAAAAGAGCCGGGCGCGGTGGCGCACACCTGTAATCCCAGCACTTTGGGAGGCTGAGGCAGGAGAATCGCGAGTTCAAAGCCAGCCTCAGCAATGGCGAGGCACTTAGCAACTCAGTGAGACCCTGTCTCTAAATAAAATACAAAAAAGGGCTGGGGATGTGGCCCAGTGGTCGAGTGCCCCTGAGTTTAATCTCTGGTACCACCAAAAAAAAAAAAAAAAAAAAGACACAAAAGAACAGCAAAAAGTATTAATCACATGGGGTTGATTAAAAATAAATTCCTAAACTTCTGCTCTAGGTCAGTAAAAGCTGTCTAACATTTTAAATCAATGCTTAATGACTGACATGAGTATAAACCCTTTGTGACTCAGAGAAAATAAAAGTTCCTTTCTCCATGTGCAACTTCCTTGATACCCACTTTTTCCCTTTCTCTGGTCTTTTCCCTGTCCTCCAAGTCTGGCTTTCATTCAGCATCCCTGGTCTTATGTATGCCTAATTGCATAGAGTGCAGGGCACTGTACAAAGTACTCTGCTCTCTTGGAATTCACAATCTAACTCAAGACACACACAAGCAAAACAGAAAGAATAAAATACCCCAATAATATGTCATATTGTAAATACAGCAAAATCATGATTTTCTTCATTTTTACACTAGCTTGTGCAGAGATGCCTCCTTTGAAGTTTGTTTGGTGTTCACTGCCATCCTAAAACGTAAGCAAAGTAGGGGTTTCTATATCCATTTGATTACTATCCACACTAAAAGCAGAGGGGCTGATTTGCCTAAGTTCACTCTAGTCTGTAAATGACAAATGTGAAATCTAGTGTTCCGACTACACACCTAGAGCTCTCTTGCCCTCTCTAGGACTGACCCTCACAGACCTGGAAGAATGGTAGGAGATTTATAAGGGCAATGTTCCCAGGAGCAAGAAAATGTAGGACCAGGGTTTAGCAGGAGACAGGGAGAGGTTGAAGAACCACACCCATCTGGATGTGTGGGGTGTACGAAGCTGGCATATCCAGTGCATGGGCCATGGAAGTTTTGTAGTGAAGGAGATTCTCAGGAATCTTTTAAATTTGGGCAGAGCTGAGTTCGTAAGTGAAAGATGAGGAAAGGGGTGTGAAGCTACAGGGCCTTGCCTTTTACTCTGGGTTCTTTGATTTTATAACAGGCATCCAGGATAAAAAATCGTAAATGCCCCTTCGGTTTCCCTCTTTTCCTGCCAGAATAGGAGCAAAGTTCCCAGGCCCGGGGCTGCATCGGAAAGTCTGGAATCAACACATGCTCTACTCTTTGCCAGTCCATGAATCAGTTACAAAGCTGCTGTTCCAATAACTTGGCTAATTAAATTAGAGTCCACTGAACGCTCTATTGACCTGAAGCTCACTCCAGTGAGCAGACCCACTTTGAAGGTGACTATATTCACAGCTGTTTATTAACAGCTTAAATAAAATGGACAGAGACAATAAGGTGCTACAGAAAATATATGTCAATGTAAACAAAGTGTCTAAAGAGCACAGCTGTTAGAGTGACCTGTAGGAGACCTATTTGATGTCTGGAGTTTAGTGTACCTCCTACCCTGCCAATTCATAAGTTAAAGTACTAACTCCAATACCTCAACTGTGACTGACCTTACTTGGAGAAAGGATCTTTATGGAGTGATCAAGTTTAAAAAGCTCATTATGATGGGCTCTAATCCAATGTGATTTATAAAAAGGAGAAATTTGGACACAGATACACACAGAAGGAAGACCATGTGGAGATAAAGGGAAATCATCCATAAGGAAAGAAGAAGCACCTGGGACACATCCTTCCCTTACAGCTTCCAGAAGGACTCAAACTAGCAGACATTGATTTTGAATTATGAAATAATAACTTTGTTTTTAAGCCACCTGACCTGTAAAATTTTGTTATCGCAGCCTAAACATTTGGAGACATGAAAGGCAGAAAGACACCTGGATGAGGAGGACTTTTCATAAGAATACCAAAAAAAGCATCAGTTCTGAAGCAAACAATCCTGGGTTGGGACCCTAACTTTGCCATTACCTGAAGTTTGTCCTCAATCAAGACACTTAACCTCTCTGTACCATGATTCCTCATCTGTAAAACAGGAACAATGATATTGCCTCACAGGAGTGTTCTTAGGATTGGCTTATGCAGACCCAGGTCCCCCACGGTCCATCAGCAAGCAAGCAGTCACCAATGTAAATTCTAACTATCTATCAAATGCCAGTGATAAGAAGCATGAGCATCTTAGCCTGATATTGCAACACCCTTTATGCTTCCATTCAGTTCTGCTCCACTGAGTTCATCACATACTTGATCTTTTCCTCTATCTCTCTGACTACAGACCTCAGCTTTATGATCAGAAATCCTTCTTTCATTTCCCCTGCTGGACTTGGACCAGAAGGTCAAAGCCTAGAATATGCAGACGTTTATTTAAAAAAAAAAAAAAAAAAAAAAAAAAAACATTATTTCTAAGAATTTCATGAGAAGGGGTCTGATCAGTGAAAGAAAAAGGAAAAGGAAAGGGTTAACTGAAGCAAATGATTGGGGAAGAGGTCAGTTGCTTTTGAGGGATATAATACTTAATACTCAGTATTCAGGGAATGGGAATGGAATTGATATAGCGTAAGCCTGAAGGGAGAACTGGGAAAGGGAGGGATGCAGGAAGCTCCTCAGTACAGAAGTGAGAAGAAAAACAAGAGAAAGCTTCATAAGAAACAAAGTTCACAGACTACAGAATGAGCCCAAGTTTGAAATACACTATATGGCACTTGCTTCAGTGATCTAATGTGTTTACTTTTCTCCCCTCTGTCACCTCCTTGCCTCTTCTCACTCCCTAACTCTCCATTATTCTGAGCCCACAAGCACACCTCCTATCTTAAAGCCTTTGCAAGGAAGGCTTAGTTGTTTCCACCTCAATATCCACGTAGCTAGCTAACCTTCTCAAGATGGTGCACTGACCCACCATCCTATTTAGAATTGCCACTCACCCCTGCTCCTTCTCAGAGCTCCTAATCCTCAATCACCCTACTGGTGCTTTCCCCCAACCCCCAGCACTCACTATCTTTAAACATACTATTTATTTTAATTTTTTTGTGTTTATAATTTGTCTTTTATCACTAGAATTTAAACTATAATAGGGGAAGGGAATTTCTGTTTTGGGCTTGTTGTTGTCATCCAGTGATTAGAACAGTGCCTGCCACCCAATAAATATTAAGCGAAATGAATATAGAAAGTCTTAAGCCTGTGGCACAGGAGGACATAGGTATTTCTGGCCTTGGTACTACTTTCTTCAATAGCTAAGACCCATTTACTCCTACCCTACTCTCTGTGCTAAACAAAAAAACTAGGACACCTGATTTCTGAAGAGGAGTGAAAAACTTAAACATAGCTCTTCAGAATTATTGCCCTCCTCCCCAACCTCTAGGTAGAGATTTCATAACTTGATTTGGAGACATCTAATGCTATTTCTAGTCATAGCTTGTGATATCACAAAATTCTTAACCAAACTTCTCCCAACAAAGTGAGGTTTTTAGGAGGAAATTATTACAAAACAAAGGTTCAGAATGTTTTGATTAGGAAGAACATAGGCATCAAAACACACAATTCAGAAAGACCATTTTGTGCCAAGACTTTCTTCATAAGAGGTAATGGCCAACAGGCTTACCTTCCTGCATTTCTGGCTATCTCCCATCGCTAAGAAGTCACTACTATACACATCATCATTTATCAATAGCACAAAAAAAGGCATGGAGCTTGGACAAAATACTTCTTTGGGCCAGATTTTTATGATCACAAAAATACTGTAAGGTGTGTGTTTGTATATTTGTGTGTACCACTTAGTAATTTCAGAAGATAAAATCTTAGGAAATCAGATGATAAAATGAAATGCCACAAAAAAGCTGAGAATCATCTCCTTGAGTAATAATTATTGGCAAGCATAGCAAAGGGATTATCTATCTCCCCTTAAATGTTGTTAATCAAAGAAAACATGAGCTATTCACAATTGTTCAGCAACATACTGAAGCTTATAGTATAAATGCTGTTCAGAGTTAAATGACATTTCAAGAGCTGACCAAGACCAAAATATAAACTGAGGATAAAATGGACAGATTCTTTAGCTTCTGTTTCCACAGACCAGGCCTACATGCCTTGAGATACTTCTAGGCTGAGGAAAGAGTGCCATCTGCAGGATCTCCATTTCAGAAATTGCTGGTCAGGTGACCAATTCAGGATTCACGCAGAAATAAGAGCCACTATCAAATCCCCTCATGGACTTAGTTGTTTGCAGATTTGCCCTTTTAACAATATTTTTATTACAATCTTGAGAAACCTTTTTATGAATTTCATTTCTCAGTCATTTGTACATTCTGACTGCTCTTAGAAAGAGGTTTCTTCTACTTGCCCCATAAATCCATTCAGTAAGTCAAGACTCTTATAATTCCCTAACTCCCATAATCGACATACTTTTTCTCAAAGGTTCTACTCCCATTCCAACTCAGGTTTCCAATCAGAACAAGTACCTCAAGGACCCTGTAAAAGCTGCCAAACCCAGCTCCCATATGTTCAATCAGATGATCTGTCCCTACCCAGAATAAACATCATCTTATAGACTATTCATCAGGGGAAACAGTCCCAGGATAAGAACTTTAGTAACACAATTTTCCATGTTGCTGAGGAAAGGAGTGAAAAGCATGCTTTTCAGTTATAAGATACCCCACCCCCAAATTGTTGTACCTGCCAGGCAACAGGAATAGCATCTATGAACAAAAGAAATTTGCTGTTTTGTGTAATATCTCTGTGATGCATTTATTTCAGTTCTGCCCTTAGTTCACCATTCCCCAAAATGCAGAGAATGCTACCTGAAATTGTGTGAATTTTCAAAAACAGACATTTTCTTTTAAAATAGCCCCTTCTTCCTCTCTTAAGAAAGCCCACTTCTTGGTTCTCAAAAAACTGAAGCTTGAGTGCTCAGAGTAGGACATGCAAAGTATAGACAAATAGCTTATTGTTAACCCAGGTGAGTTCTATCATAAGAAAACCAGACATCTTTGTTTAGTTTTTCTAATGACCCTTAAATGGGAAAAGAAAGACCAAGCAACCAGAATGACTTGATTCAAGGGGCTCAATCAGAACTAAGAATAAAATGGAGAAAGCAAAAGGAAAAACAATGTTTTAGGGCAAAGGGGATTAGGAGGCTAAGGACTAAGAAATCAGGACCATTATACTGGAAATGTCCTTCAGACAGAAGTTGCCTCAAAAGCATGTAAAGAACCGCGCGCGCGGTGGAGCACGCCTGTAATCCCAGCACTTTGGGAGGCTGAGGCAGGAGGATCTCGAGTTCAAAGCCAGCCTCAGCAATGACAAGGCACTTAGCAACTCAGTGAGACCCTGTCTCTAAATAAAATACAAAAAAGGTCTGGGGGGGCTGGGGTTGTGGCTCAGCGGTAGAGTGCTCGCCTAGCACATGCGTGGCCCGGGTTCGATCCTCAGCACCACGTAAACATAAATGCATTGCATTGTGTACAACTAAAGCAAATAAATAAATATTTAAAAAAAAAAAAAAAAAAAAAAAGGTCTGGGGATGTGACCCAGTGGTCGAGTGCCCCTGAGTTCAATCCCCGGTACCACCCCCCCCCCAAAAAAAAAAAAAAAAAAGCATGTAAAGATCACACACCTATTTCAGGAGGGGAAACTATTATTTAGTACCAAGAGAAATAATCCAGTGTCCCAGAGCGCTATGGGATAACACCTTAAACAATACATACTGCCAGTGGAAACAAAGACTTAAAACAAAAATTGAGCTGATGGATCACCTATGTCCACCAAATAAAGGATTGGGCTATAGAGCCCAGCATGGGCATCTCACAGCATGTACATTCCAAAGGAACGTGGGCAATTTAAAACCTCTGACATTTGATAAGGTACAGAAACAGTAGCGCACCAGAATGAGGGTGGGGGAGGACCTAATGAGAAAATAAAATTTAGTTGAAACAGCAAAACCTTCCAAAACTTAAAGTCCTAAGGGACCTAAGAATTCTGAAAAAGTGTCAGATAGTGTTACAAAGAAAGGAGATGACAAGTCAGTACACATCCATGAGGGTCATATACTTCAAATTTTAAAAAGTACAGAAGAAAACTTGGTCTCTTTTGTCAAAGTTCCCTTGTTATCAAAGACACTCACCCTTTAACTCTGAAAGATATTATTTACTAGAAAGAAATATTATAGGAGGTCTCCCAATTCCTGCAAAACCAAATATGGTATCCCTATTCCCCCCAAAAAATCTCTCATAAACTCTTCACTCTGCCTCTGAGAATCCAGGGCCTTAAATTACAATGTATACAGTTCCCAGAGAGTCCTAGATCAGCATAAATACTGCCCCACTGTTTCTTATTTATCAAAGGAGAGTGCCTAGAAAGTTAATGAATTGAGGTGCTTCACTTGACATCTTAATATCCAGTTTTTCAACAAAGTCTCATACAGGCCAGGAAGTAAGACATCCTTATGTAAAGTCAAGCTTCCATGAAATTCTAGTTCACCAAAACCAGAGGGTGATTCCAAAAAGTCTTGTGGAATAATTACACCAAAGAAGGAATCCACATAGCCAAGATATGGCTTTCTCAGGAAGATGAAGCTACTTAATCTTAGCAAGGGCAGCTGCTCTTCTTTCTGTGTTCTGGAACAAGGCACGAATTAAAGCTTTTACTTCACTGGAAGAGAATGCAGTTGCCAGTGGCCCTTTTCCATCTGCCCACCTGCAAAATAAATAGAATTCTATCTATTATCATGTCTCTGAAGTGTAAGCATTATTTTAAAATTTATTTCAATCCAAATGTTTGTTTTACATGGAAATAAAATAAATTCTAAGCTGGGCGCGGTGGTGCACGCCTGTAATCCCAGCACTTTGGGAGGCTGAGGCAGGAGGATCGCGAGTTCAAAGCCAGCCTCAGCAATGGCGAGGCACTTAGTAACTCAGTGAGACCCTGTCTCTAATAAAATACAAAAAAGGGCTGGGGATGTGGCCCAGTGGTCAAGTGCCCCTGAGTTCAATCCCCGGTACCAAAAATAAATAGATAAATAAATAAATAAATTCTAGGTATCCTTCCTCTTCCTTACAGATTTACCCATCAACACCTTAGACTCTCTGCTCATTGGCTGCATTTGTTATCAGTCTAGCTGGATGAAGAGACCAAGAGATAAAGATATGACTATTAGCTCTTTTACTCACTAAGCTTTCTCTGAACTTGATAATTATAACCATATTTTCGCATGCCTTGGACTCTAATTACTTAAAGTGAACAACAGAGAACATGTTTCAAATGAAAAAATATTGGTATTAAAAATATAAAAAGAATTCCCATGAATCAATAATGAAAAAATAACTTAATAGAATAAAGGACAAAAAAAAATATGAACAGGCATTTTATAATAAAAGAAACATGAATTACGAACAAAAAGATGCTTAATCTCATTAGAATTTAGAAAAATTAAAATGACAATAAGCTTCTATTTTACACTAAATTGGTTATCAAATCTGCTAATTCCAAACACTGGGGAAATGTGAGGAAACAATATATAAACTATGAAATATGTGTACCACAGGATATATGATGCAGCAGTAAAAATGAAGTGTAGCTATATATACCATTATGAATATATTTCAAAGACATGATATTGAACAAAAGAAGCAAGTTAAAAAGGATTCCACTTATATGAAGTTCAAAAGCAGAGGAGTCTAATCTTTTTTATTGTTAAGACTATGTGTAAATGTAAAACTATAAAGAAAGGCAAGGGAATTACATAAAATTTAAGTGAGCAGTTACCTCTAATGAAAAACATTTGGAGAAGGTCTTCAAAGACCTTTATATTTTTCTTTAGTTAGGTAATAAGTATATGAACATTTACTTTTTTATTTAAACTGTGAAAATAATTATCTATGCTATATTACTTCATATGTATATTTTACAATTAAAATGTTTAAATTATACATGTACTAAAGGTGGGGTGTGTGTGTATGTGTGTTTTAGTAAAAAAATATTCCCAATTAGTTACTAGCCTTGCATTTACTGAACTCTATAGGGGGGGAAATATCTTCCTAAGCAGAAAAAGAAGTTGAGATGTACCAGTACTATAGTCTTTTACATTAACAAGGAACTAATGATTATTCTCAGGCTGTAAGAAAGCCCTTTAAAGGCAACCCCCCCCCCCCCCAACAAAAAAAAAATTCTACTGTTTTCTGGAACATATTGCCTAAAGACATCTTTTACCTACTAAAGATTTATAAATAAACAAATTAAAATTTAGTAATAAATGTGATTAAAAGAATCCTGATATGATTTTTTTTTCCAAGTAGAAATCTCATTTATGTTATTTTAGGATGGACAATATGTGCTGCAAACTACTCAGACTCATCTAGGATGACTGGTCTAATATAACTGGACATTTGCAGTAAAACAAGCTCAAGTGGACAAACAAGTGAATTGGAGATGGATAATCTTATGGCCTCAAAGGGAATTTTTTTTTCCTTTGGTACCAGGGATTGAACACAGGGGCACTCAACCACTGGGCCACATCCCCAGCCCTTTTTGTATTTTATTTAGAGACAGGGTCTCACTGAGTTGCTAAGTGCCTCACCATTGCTGAGGCTGGCTTTGAACTCGCGATCCTCCTGCCTCAGCCTCCTAAGTACTGGGATTACAGGCATGCACCACCACGCCTGGCTCTAAGGGAATTCTTTATGCAAGGTACACATATTCATGAATCACTACCATCAACACAAAACCATCAATGCATGTATAACTAAGAAACCAAGTGCAAATACTTGGGGTCCTTCATCTATCACTGTCTTGCATAAGGAATACAATCTATCACAATCTTCAGTAGAGATGTCCTAGGGAACATAACATTCTGTAAGTTTCAGTGCCCTCTGTCCATTATGATAGAGCATAAATTTATGGGACATACCCACATTAATTGATAGTTTTGAGCCAAAACATTACCCACTATATTTAAGAAAAGAATCCATTCCAGTGTACAGCACTTAACCTCTGCAGAAAACAACTGGTGAGTCAAAAAGTGGTTTGATGCTGAATATTATTTTAGTTATACATGGACACAATATCTTTATTTTGTTTATTTATTTTTATGTAGTGCTGAGGATCAAACCCAATACCTCACATGTGCAAGGCAAGTGCTCTGCCACTGAGCCACAAGCCCAGCCCTGATGCTGAATATTAAAAACAGAAAAGTAATTTCTCTGTTAATATACCAAAATCATTACATGCACTGCTGATCATCAAGTGAATAAAATTTTCCATTCAGGAGCCCAGCATGGTGGCACATGCCTATAATCCCAGCAGCTCAGGAGGCTGAGGCAGGAGGATCCCAAGTTCAAAGCCAGCTACAGCAACTTAGTGAGGCCTTAAGGAACTCAGCAAGACTCTTGACTCTAAATAAAATATTAAAAAGGCTGGGAATGTGGCCCAGTGGTTAAGTACCCTGGGTTCAATTCCCGGTACCACCCTCTTCTCCCCGCCCCCCAAAAAAAACATTCCTTCCAGGTGTAAAAAGTTGTACTTATTATAAATACCAGATCATTTGTATTGCATGCCAAAACCACATTCATGATCCAAATAAAATGAATGAGAAGTGTTTATGTTTTATCAAATATGAGAAAGTAGTGAAGAGATCTACATAATGATAGCCCATAAAAAGCCTCAACTACTGAAACTTTTCCCTAAGTGGTATTAAGAAACAAAGAAAAGCCCTGCTACCACTGGCAGTACTATTATTGTTTTGTGGCTATGCAAAGATATACGCCTCTATAGAGGGTTACACGCACCGATCTCCAATTTCTTGCAAGCTAGCTTGTAGCATCATCATCAGTTCTTTAAAAGGCATCCATTTTGACACATAGATAGGAACCTCTTCCTGATATTTCTTGTTCTTGCTTTCTTCAGACAGCGGTGCAAATACTTGGGGTCCTTCATCTATCACTGTTTTGCATAAGGAATACAATCTATCACCATCTTCAGTAGAGATGTCCTAGTTTTTTGCAGAAAGGGAACATAACAGAATTTGAGCAATTCAGTGGTAGGGAAAGGGCAGAACAGATGTTCATTGCAGGCTGTTCAGGTGGGTTACCTATACCAATGTGCTTTCTACCTTATTTTTAGAACACCTTACTAGATATTAGATTCCTTCAGCTCTCTGAAAATACTCCTGTAGCTAGAATGACACAAAATGTGTTTCAACAGATTGTTAGTAATTTAGTTTGCCTACATGCAAGAGCCCATTTCTCCACAAGAATGTGGTATAGCTTCCTACAAAGCAGGGGACGTTATTACAAATAAGGATTTTTGTGAGTCTATGCTTTAGAGGCTTCAGCTGGCCAAGTCCAGGCAATTTTCCTTGTAGGATCATACATAAAATCCCAATTGCAACATTTTGTTAAAAAAGTGTTATCTGCATAAGACTTTATTCACTTTACTAAATGAAGGTATTAACTTGCAAATACCATACAATACGTCTTGGGAATACTGCCCAGTTTCTTATTTCCTCACTTATAATTTGCAGATGCTAGACTGAGAAGCAATACAACCTTACTTTCTTATCTAGGTATAAAAGAGATTGGCAAGTCTCCAGCAAAACAGAATTAAGACAAAAGTGAAAAAACATAACATCATGAGTCATATATGAAATATGAAAATTTTCTTCTACGTTAAGTGTTGATTAAAAATGATATTTCAACATCACTTTTTTAATAAAGTCACAATATGAGATAAGCATTACATCTCAATTTATGTCTGGTGAGGCATATAATGACCCTTACCTCAAGGGCAGTGATTCTGCCAATGATCTCAGAAATTGCTGTATTTAGTAAAGTCCCCATAGCCTTGCAATATATATTCACTGGCAGGATATCTTGCCACACAGTTCCAAGTCTCTTTAGTTGGTGCAATACCTATCAGAAGAATACAGCTATTTACATAGGAGGGAGATAGTTGCAACTCAGATTTTCCAGATTTATATTTATCAATAATGTGTTTTCTGGGGAAAGAGATATACGCAAAGGTGAGGTAATAATATGTGCTTCTTGAATGTTTAACCTTAATAATCCCCGGTAGCTAAAAAATACCAGGATGGGAAAACTGCAGTAAAAAGATAATCACTTAAGAGAGGAACATGGATAAAAGCCTATATTTCAAACTTCCCCAATACAAGTTCATGAGTCAACTACTTGCTACACAGACTTACTTGTCAACTGTGTCAATGGAGAGAGAGCTTCCTGTTGTCTTGGTAGGGCAAAGGAACATTTTTAAACATACCTGTTAAAGGTATCTAGATTATCCAGTGGAGGTAATCAAGAAAGAAGGTAATCAAGAAAGCTACTTGTTAGGTACTCTTTGATGATTTTTAAGGGTATCTAAGGGTAGAGAGTAGAAATTTCAGTGCTAACAAGAGCCTCCCACCTGCCGGATTGCTTTATTTCCTGCAGAATAATTCTCTTCATCATCCATGTTTGAAAAGTTCCTAGCACTTGACAATCTTTCCAGAAGTTCGCCTTTCTGTGCCCGCATTTGGGCCAAAAAGCACTCTGTCCCTATGATGGGAAACCAAATAAAAAATTCTAAAAGACATCTAATTACACACTACAGAAAACCAGTAGAAAAGGAGAGACAGGCATAAACCATATATCTGTTCTACCTATGTGAAAACAATTGCTAGATAACATCATAAAACTGCCCTAAGGATACTAGAAAAAAATTACTAATACAGTTAGCCAAACCCACTCTTAGGAAAATAGATAAATCCTTCTAAATAGTTTGCCTAGAGTCTGAGTCAGCTGAAAAATATTACTTACATAGAAAAAGCTACTTATTATTCTGATATATCTATACCAGAGAAGGGAAAAGTCAAGAACTGAAGAGTTAAGTGAACCATATAGATTCTCTGCTTTTCTCAGCCTATTATTATAGAAAACATATTAATTTAACCACATTTCATTTCTTTTGACAATTGTAAGTAAAACTAAGGAAGATATAAGGGAAGGGAGGTGAAGGAGAGCTGTCTTTGGAAGCACTGGCATTAGTGAGCTCTTACTAACAACTGTCACAGTAGAAATCTTTATTATGTCTCATTTCAACATAGATGATTTGGTGAATTCAATGCACATCAGCAATGAAGAATGGAACCCTAATGTACCAGAAAATCATAAATCATGCCTTAGAAAAATAATGTTTCCTGAAAATCAAAAGGAAATCAGTAAAGACCCCAAGGAGAGAGAGAAGGGGAGGGAGGGGGAAAGTCCTGAGGAGTAATATTGGCCAAATTACATTCTGTATTATGTGCATGTATGAATAAGTAACAACAAATCTCACTCGTATGTATAACTATGATGCACCAATTAAAAAAAATATGGGGAAAAAAAGTAATGCTTCCATAAAGACTTCATTCATTTATAAAATTAAATAACCAGAAACATGTAAATTAAGGGCCCTCCCGCTTTCAAATACAGTGCAGGAACACCACCTAATTTCTAATCACCTCATTTATAAATTACAAAGATACTAGGCTAAGAAGCTGCATAATTCAACTATTTTCCTAAATTTAAGGTATCAGTTACCAAGTCTTCTGAAGCCAGGTACAAGATCCACAAAAGTAGCAGTGCCATCACAAAGAATGGGGGCAAGACGTAATCTGAACTGATGCCCCAGGGTTAGCAAGTGGTGAGCAATATACATACAGTTGTTATGGTGAATGGCAGCCAACTGGGGAAGTTTCTGAAGGTTCTCCCTAGACAATGAGGAAGCATAGAAAACAAACCATCTATTATTAAAGTCAAGGTTGATGACAAGTCACTACTCCTCTAATGTGTCACGTCTCTATGCTTTAATAATTGTCTATTTTGTAGATGCTGAACATAACAAGATACTATCTCATCATTCCCACTCCCATTCAGAGTTAGGTTGTTCTGCCTGTGTGACCTTATCCTATAAAACTATCACAGTGATTAATAAACAAGAAAAATCAAGGGAATCAAGATTTTCACCTGAGTCAACGCTTTGTACTGGAAACCTAGCAGAACTATGAATAATGCTCTTGAAATTTAATTCTGGTAAGTGTCTGTAACTACAGGTTTACTTCTCCTTTCTCCAAACTCCTCTATTTCATTCATGTAATAAAGCATTTAATATTTTCTAATTCACAAATTTTCAAAGCTGACTAGAGATTAGAGTCACATGGGAAACTTTAAAATATGTTTAGTCAGACCCTATCTCAAAAATTAAAAAGGGCCGGGCGCGGTGGTGTACACCTGTAATCCCAGCACTTGGGAGGCTGAGGCAGGAGGATCGTGAGTTCAAAGCCAGCCTCAGCAATGGCGAGGCACTTAGCAACTCAGTGAGACCCTATCTCTAATAAAATACAAAAAAGGGCTGGGGATGTCACCCAGTGGTCGAGTGCCCCTGAGTTCAATCCCCAGTACCAAAAAAAAAAAAAATTAAAAAGGGATGGGGATGTAGCTCTGTGGTACAGTTTTGCTGATTTAGGTCCCCAGTACTAACTGAAAAAAGAAAAACCCACAGATGCCTAGGTATTACACCAGATCTATATATATCAAAAGCTCAAGGAGTATGGCCTAGGCAAATATATACATAAGTGATTCTAAAATACCATCAAAGCTGAAAACCATAAGCTAAGACAGTGGTTCTCAAAGTGTGGCAAGGGATCCAGAAACCTGTTTCCAGGTGATTCTGTTGTATGCTGAAGTTTATGAACCACTGTCCAACACAAAGTCCCAAGATCCTATAAAGGGAAAAGAGAGGCATATCTAACTCCATAGAAGTGAGAAAAATATTTCTGAGACACAGAAAGTTCTAAGTCAACTCTCTCTGAATCTCTAAGGACAAGCTATCAGCTGATTCAGATATTTTCTTGTTCCTTTGCTTGACCACACACAAAGTAAAATAAGAATTTCATGATTTTTAATTTTTTTGGTACTAGTGATTAAACCCAGGGGCACATCACCACTGAGTTATATCCCCAGCCCTTTTTTATTTTGAGACAGGATCTTGCTAAGCTCCTTAAGGCCCTGCTAAATTGCTGAGTCTGGCTTCAAACTTGTAATCCTTCTGCCTCAGCCTCCTGAGTCACTGGGTTACAGATGTGCCACCACACCCAGCAAAATAAAAATTTTAAACCACAGCAAAGAGAATACAAAAAAAAATAAGGTTCACAATAAATTAGTTCTTTTTAATAATAAAAACAACAGGTGATCTTTAATTAAAAACATCTGAACTGTTCAAAAATTTAAACAAAAAAAAAACATGTCAGGGACTAGGGTTGTGGCTCAGTGGTAGAGTGCTTGCCTAGCAAGTGTGAGGCACTGGATTCAATCCTCAGCACCATATTAAAATAAATAAATTTGGGGCTGGCTTGTGGCTCAGCAGTAGAGTGCTCGCCTAGTACGTGCGCAGCCCGGGTTTGATCCTCAGCACCACGTACGAATTAACGCATTGTGTACAACTAAACCAAATAAATAAATATTTAAAAATAAATAAATAAATTTATTAAATAAAAGTTTAAGCCAAGCGTGGTGGCACACGTCTACAATCCCAGCAGCTTGGGAGGCTGAGGCAGGAAGATCATGAATTCAAAGCCAACCTCAGCAGCAGCCAGGTGCTAATAAGCAACTCAGTGAGCCCCTGTCTCTAAATAAAATACAAAATATAGAACTGAGGATATGGTTCAGTGGTGGAATGCCCCTGAGTTCAATCCCCGGTCCCTCCCCCCCACCAAAAAAAATAAAATAAAGGTTAAAAAATGAAAGATTTAAAATTTTTTTTCAAATAATAAACTGAGTTGGTTCTTCTTTGAAAGCAGAGTCCTTGGCTATGAAATAGCTTTCTTGACATATTACTAAAAACATTTTATAAAAAACAATCAAACCATTTCATTTAAATAACAGAACTTCTGGAGGCTTATAGTTGAGTAACCTTTCAGAACATAAAAGAAACCTTTAAAGCCTAAGACATTAAGTAAATAAATACAGCCTAGATGCTAGAAAGAGTGGTGAATCATACTTCAAAATTAAAAAGCATTCTCTTGTATATTATGTCTGCAAAACTACGAATGCCAAAGGAAATGTAGTATGTTTACTGGATAGCACTGTGAAATAATGACCTTTCAGGGATTTGGGGGAACTCAGGTTTGAACCTATCCTGAGGCACATCCCCAGCCCTTTTTATTTTTAATTCTGAGACAGGGCCTCACTAAGTTGCTTAGGGCCTCCCTAAGTTGCTGAGGCTGGCCTCAAATTCGTGCTCCTCTTGCCTCTGCCTCCCAAGTGAGAGTATAGGCACATGCTACCACACCCAGCACCTTGCTGTTTGTTTTTGTTTTTTTTTTTTAATATTTATTTATTTATTTACTTTAGTTGTACACAATGCAATTGCATTTATGTTTACGTGGTGCTGAGGATTGAACTCGGGCCGCGCACGCACGAGGCGGGCGCTCTGCCGCCGAGCCACAACCCCAACCCCCACCTTGCTGATTTTTTAACCAAGATAAGTAAGGCAGTTTTTAAAATGTGTAAGCATTAAAAACAGGTAAGGCTCTTTTGAGTTTTTAAATTTGTATTATTTACTGTATTCTGTACCCTTATTAATAATAAATGTCTAAGTCCTTTAAAATGGTTTACTGCATTTTATTGTGAATTTTAGTAACCAAAATATCTTTGGTGAAAATATTAAAACAGTAGTTCTAATTAAACAAACATCTTAGACATACAACTATTATACAGAAATGAGATAAAGTAGTACTTACTTATGATATGTTGGTACAACATCATGGAACAAATGGAATATATTCCTCACTGAGTAGAAAAGTTGGACAGCACTAAAAGAAAAATTTAAATTTAAGAGATATACATAAGGATATGCTGTAAAGGAGGAAAAAAAATTTCAAACTAAGTACACTTCTAGTGAAAGTCATCAATTAAAAGTACAGTTACAGGGAAAACCTGCCTTGATCATTGCTGGAAAACATCACTCATCTAGATGGAAATACATTCTCAACTAGTATTTACTAACTAAATTGGAATTCTAAAAACTTGGATACATTAGTAGTTTTTAGAACAGTAGCATTCAACCCAAAGCCTCTTTTCCATTTATCATTTTGTGTTCGGCAAGTACCTAGAGTATCCTTTCAGTTACAAATGGAGCTAAGCCTCAGGCAAATGTCACCTACTCACTGATACACACTGCAAAGGGCAAGGTATCTATAAAGGCACTCACTTGGTTCTTTTAGAATCATTCTGACTTTCAGCTTTCACCTTTTTCTCCTTCTTTCCCAATGCAGAGAGATAAATCAACATTTTCTAGGGATAGAATCTAGCCCTCAAGACTTTTTGCCCTTTAAATTTGGTCTTTAAAACACCTCAAAATATTAAAATGTATTTTAAAAGAGCAAACATAAGGCTTGTATCACTTATCTCTACACAAAAGTATTTTAACCTAAATACCTTGAATAACATAAAGGAATTCCACAAATATTTAGGAAAACAGGTCATGGTTGCTATACTCCAAAATACCTTCACTACCAATTATCATGATAATTGGTAATTATCATTTTTGCTAAATATATCATCTGAGGTTTGATAATGCAGAAAGGAGGGTATTGTACAATAGGTGGTTTTTTGTTTTATTGGTGCAATATAACATGTAGTATGCAATACAATACATAGTAGTGAAAGTCATTATACCACACTCCTATGTGCACATAATTTAATCAATCTCATTCCCCACTACCTTCTCTTTCTCTCCATTCTTTCCTCCCCATCTGCTTGCTCTATTCTACTGATCTCCCTTCTATTACTGTTATTTTAATTAGTGCATTATAATTATATATAAATATAAATGGGATTCACTGTGGTATATTCATACATGAACACAGCATAATATGATAGATTTCCTTTCCCAGTTACTTCCCTATGTCCTTCCTTTCTCCCTCTCCATCCCCTTCTACTACTCTGTTCAGTGGTTTCCCCTTCTATTTTCATAAGACCCCTTTTTTATTCCTTTTCTCTAGCTTCCACTTTTGAGAAAAAACATTGATCCTTGAATTTCCAAGTCTGGCTTATTTCACTTAGCATGATATTTTCCACTTCCATCCATTTATCAACAAATGACACAATTTCACCTTCTTTATGGCTGGATACAATTCCACTGTGTACATAAAACATATATATATATATATATATATATATATATATTTTTTTTTTTTTTTTAACCCATTCATCTACTGTTGGACACATATGCTGGTTCCGATAACTCTGCTCTTGTGAACTACACTGGTATAAACACTGATATGAATGTATCACTTTTTTAGATAAATACCAAGGAAGGCATGGGATAGCTGGGTCATATGGTAGTTTCGTTCCTAAGTTTTAAAGGAATCTCCATACTGATTTCCAAAATAGTTGGACTAATTTGCAGCCCTGTAAGTGTGTTTTTATTTGTCCTATTAAAAACCATTTCTTTTAGTGGAAAAAATGTCTATACACATTCAGGATACAAAAAAACAGTGTTTTCTATCTGCTTTCTCAAACATTTTTTAAAATATTGCCCTTTATCTTTACTTTCTGGCATGATATATTTCAGGAAAAAGTCATGAAGAAATAGTTATTCCTGTATTTATTTTGCCAAAGGAGTATATACTTCCTTTATAAGCAAGCATGCATTTTTACTTCCTACATGTAATTAAAACTAAAAGGACTCATGAATATGATTCATTAAAGCCATGGAAGTACCTTGGTAAACATGTTCTTTCTAGAGCAAAATAAAATAAAGGGGTAGGTTTTCATGTAGAGATTATAAACTACAGATCAGAAAATGTGATATGATTATATTATTGTTTTCTACTATGAGGACAAAAAGTTTAAAAAAAAAAAAAAGCTAGACACAGATTCAAATTAAATAGGCTTTTGCCTTTGGTAAACCTGCTCTACAATCCACTTTGGCTACTGCCTGCCATTTTTGTCTCAGTGAATTCTAGCATAAGGAGCTTACTAAACAAAAAGATGTAGTAAAAAGTGTAGAGTCAAGTCTAAGGTACCTTCAATACAATGGTAGATTAGAAGTCATCCTGAAAAGTGAAGCCAGATTTGTGGTGTGTACCATTCTGTTTCTTTACCTTTGACTGACTAGCAAATTATTAGTGCTTTAAAAATAAACATTTTAAATATAAATTTGATTAGGGCCTTAATTTCAAAAGGTAAAAAACTAAAGAAAGAAACCTGGAACATATTGTACAACTATTACTATTACCTCCACCACCTGTAATAATCAAAATTTGAGTACTAATCATTTCCAGGTAATATTCTAGGTTCTTTGCATGTACTTTCTCATGTTAAATTATTTCATTTTCATCATAAAAGTAAAAATTAAATATTATAGTGTTTTATTAAAAAGTGATTAACAATTTTCAGTGTGAGATAAACTTATGTCCATCCACATACGTGCATCTATTTTTATACCTTGTTCTTACATCTGTTATTATAAATGAAAGTTAGACTAATATATATCAGTGTGCTACACTGTGATTTTCTAGAGAAAAAAAAAAAAGGATATAAAAACTCAAAGAATTCCAGCTAATTTTCTTAATAAATGTCTGTTCAGATAAACATTTAACTAAATCAATGCCATTTTCAGACAACTTGGAATTCATACCATTGGTCACTACTGGTTGTTGCCTCTAGTAAAGTCTGGTAAGCAAGTTCCATTAACTTCTTCACAGATTCACTGATGCGACATGTAGGCAAAGAAAAGGAATGTTGATCCAATGTATTTTCAGGTTCTAAATTCACTGCTTCATTGTACTGGGTTTTGCATACTTTTTGTACTTCTAGCTTGTTATCCTCATCAGGACTGGGTAAGTCTGGCACACTTATTTTAGAATCAGGAGTAATCTAAGTAAGATTCAAACAGAAATATAAAAAAATACATGTTTTCAGAATAATTCCAATGCAAGCATAAAGCAAAGAATAAGACACTGGTGACTTCCATGAAGATAAAGCTGCAGTTCTAAGGAATAATTAAAAGATTTGAGTAGATATGGCATTATTTTAACAATTGCTCAATCTTGCATGACAGCATGTGGTAAGAAATAAGCAATCCCTTTTACTACAGAATTCTCAGCACTCTTAATCTTTTTTTTTTTTTTAATATTTATTTATTTGCTTTAGTTGTACACAATGCCTTTGTTTTTACGCGGTGCTGAGGATCGAACCCGGGCCGCGCACATGCTAAGTGAGCGCTCTACCGCTGAGCCACAACCCCAGCCCCACTCTTAATCTTGATGGAAAAGCAAAACTGTGCAACTGGCCCAAGACTTCATATAAGTGAAAAGGTCTACAAAGTTGGGCATAGTGGCATGAACCTATAGTCCCAACTACTCAGAAGGCTGAGGCAGGAGAATCACTTGCACCCAGAAGTTCAAGATCAGCCTGGGCAACATAGATCCTATCTCAAAGGAACAAAAAATTTTAATTAATTAATTAAAAGAAAAATAAAGCTAGATGTGGTCATGCATGGTATAATCCCAGTGACTCGGGAGGCTGAGGCAAGAGGATGACAAGACTGAGGACAGCATTGGAAACTTAGTGAGACTGTCTCAAAAAATTTCAAGAAGGGGCCAGGGATGTAGCTTGGTGGCAGAGTATACCAGGATTCAATCCCCAGTGCAGGAAGGAAGGAAAGAAGGGAGGAGAAAGGAAGAGAAGAAAAAAAGTCCTTCAAAAAATCATCCTTTGGACTGGAGACATAGCTCAGTTGGTAGAATGTTTGCCTTGCATGCACAAGGCCCTGGGTTCGTTCCCCAGTACCACAAAAAAAAAAAAAAAAAAAAAATTTTTCTCAGACTAGACTATTGATTATTAAGACCAGTATAATTCTGTGTTCCATTAACTATATTATTAAATTATTTCATAACAGGCACATGTGTTAACTTAATCTAAGGAAAACTAATTCAGATTACTGTATTCTCCCCCTAAAAGACAAACAAACAAAACTCTAAATCAAAACTGAAAAAGCCTCCTTTTACATGGAATGAGGATTCCTAGACTTGGTTGGGACTAAACTGATGAAAGAAACCCAGGCTGAGAGTCTGGAGACAGTGATGTCTTGTTTTTGTTTGGTAGCGGGATTGAATTCAGGAGTGCTTTACCACTTGAGCTACACCCCCAAACTGTTTTACTTTTTGTTTTGAAGCAGGGTCTTGCTAAGATGATTAAGGCCTCGAAAAGTTGCTGATACTGGCCTTGAATTTACAATCCTCCTCCTTCAGGCTTCTGAGTCACTGGGATTACAGGCATCCGCCACTGTGCCTAGTTTGAGACAGTGATAGTTTTTAATCTAACTTTCAGCAAAGTCATTTAATGTTTTTTTCAATTTTCTCATAAAATGAATAAAATATACTAATAATGGCTTTCAAACCTTGCTTCTCAAAGATGTCTCAGGGGCCCAAAAAAAAAAAAAAAAAGAGGTAGAGAGAGAAAGATATTAAGCAGGCAGAGGCAGGAAGTCCCTAGTTCCACTGTAAGAATAGCAGCTCTGTTCTGCACATACTGAACCCGTCAGGAAATTTTTTTTTTTTTTTTAGTTGTAGATTCGATGTGGTGCTGAAGACCGAACCCAGTGCCTCATACTTGTGAGGCAGGGCTCTGCCACTGAGCCACAATCCCAGCCAGGGAAATTTTCTGATAGAAAACAACCCAAGTTTAAGTCAGAAAATCTGACTTCCAAATCCACAGAATCGTATAATAATTTCAACTTCAGAGGGCTATTATCAAGCTTAAATGAGAATACACCGGGTGTGGTGAAGAAGGAGGATCACAAGTTCAAACCCTAACCCTGTAATCCCAGCACTTGGGAGGCTGAGGCAGGAGGATGGTGAGTTCAAAGCCATCCTCAGCAATGGCAAGGCACTTAGCAACTCAGTGAGACCCTGTCTCTAAATAAGATACAAAAAAAGGCTGGGGATGTGACTCAGTGGTAACTGCTCCTAGATCCAATCCACCTTACGAAGAAAAAAAAAAAAAAAGTCACTTCACAAAAAGGGCAAAGGACTCAAAGATGGAATAATATAAAAATTAATATAGTTCTCTCTCAGGTCAAAATATAAAAAAACACCTTCAAAAATTAATGTACTGGGCCAGGCGTGGTGGCACATGCCTGTAATCCCAGCAGTTACAGAGGCTGAGGTAGGAGGATCGAGAGTTCAAAGCCAGCCTCAGCAAAAGTGAGGTGCTAAGCAACTCATTAAGACCCTGTCTCTAAATAAAATACAAAAAATAGGGCTGGGGAGGTGGCTCAGTGTTGGAGTGCCCCTGAGTTCAATTCCCATTACCCACCCCCACTGCCTAAAAAAAAAAAAAAAAAGAATATACTGTTTTATAAATATTATGCTTTTCATGACAGGCCCATATTAGTTGTAAAGATGTACTAATTGATACATGAAATAATAGGAACACTGTGCCAATTTAGTAAAAATGTCAATTTTTAAATCATTTATTCAGTGATAGTATTTATCAGAAAGTTTATTCAGCTTATTCAAAAAACCAAAAAGTATTAAAGCCACAAAAGCAAAGAAAAATAGTAAAACTTTCTGTTTGAATCTTCTAGTTAGAAAGGCCAAACTGAAATTATTGAGCTTCTTCATTAGACAGCCAAATGCTATACTACCCTGCCCCTTGACTGATTTGGACTCAACATTATGAGTGGTACTTATTATTACCCTTCTTATAGCAGCAAAGTGTATTAAGTTGAATGTAGGGATAATAATATTTGCTTGTGCGAACTGGACCCTAATACTGATTCTTTAACTGCCTGAATTATTGTATGTAAATGATTCACTGGGAATATTCCCATATAATTTCAAAGTTGTTATATACCAAGGCAAAGCCTGGCTTTAGCAAAGTGAGATTTTATTGCTTCTGGGATGCTATTTAGTTTATATTTTGTTTAATATTTTTCTTATAGGAAGCAAAATCTAGGACTTATGTACCTAAATCATATATTACATCAAAAAGCTGTTCTGTCAGCATTAGAGCTATAAATAAATAGTTATGTTTTGGGGAAAACAATCTAGTGTTTAGCCATATGAGCTATGTTTATTATGAAACTAATGTTCAACAGTTACTTTGAATAATTTCTTCATTTTCTGTAATGCTGTCCTAGTGGCAGAGCTCATTAATTCATATATGCCTGGATGTCTTACAGGATTTGTGGCTTCCAGCTAGTTATTTCTTTGAGATTTTTTTTTTTTTTTTTTTTTTTTTTTTTTTTTTTTGTGGTACCAGGGATTGAACTCAGGGGCACTCGTCCACTGGGTCACATCCCCAGCCCTTTTTTGTATTTTTATTTAGAGACAGGGTCTCACTGAGTTGCTAAGTGCCTCGCCATTGCTGAGGCTGGCTTTGAACTCGCGATCCTCCTGCCTCAGCCTCCCAAAGTGCTGGGATTACAGGCGTGCGCCACCACGCTGGCTCTTTGAGATTTTAAGTCCTTTTGGGGGAGGGGGGTTGTACCGAGGATTGAACTCAGGGGCATTCAACCACTGAGCTATATCCCCAGCCCTTTCTTTTTTTTTTTTTTGGTATTTTATTTAGAGACAGGGTCTTATAAGTTGCTTAGTGCCTCACTTTTACTGAGGCTGGTTTTGAGCCAAGATCCTCCTGCCTCAGACTCCCAAGCCACTGGGATTATAGGCATGCACCACCACATCTGGCAAATCTTGATTTCTTAATCCAGGAATTCAAACACTGATTCTTTTGAGTGAAGAATTTGAAGTTCTGTCCAGACCTCTTTAGCAACAGTCATCTCAAACTAATTATGAACTCCAAGCTCCCTTTCCAGATACTTGTTAAAAGCAATGGCATCATAATACTCCCCTGGAATGGCTGGAAGTGATTATGATCTTTTGATTAGGAAAGCTGTCACTTAAAAAAAAAAAAAAATTAGGGCTGGGGTTTAGGCTCAGAAGTAGAGTACTCGTCTAACATGCGTGAGGCACTGGGTTTGATCCTCAGCACCACATAAAAATAAAATAAAGACAATGGGTCCACCTATAACTAAAAAATGTTAAAATTATATTGTATGCCTGCTAGTCATGCATACCTTGAAATCATTTTGCTATGTTCATAATGAAGAACCTTCTTGGTAACAAATTATTAGTTTGGTGATTTTTTAAAAATATTTATTTATTTGCTTTAGTTGTACACAATGCGTTTATTTTTATGTGGTGCTGAGGATCGAACCCGGGCCGTGCACATGCTAGGCGAGTGCTCTGCCGCTGAGCCACAACCCCAGCCCTGATGATTTTTTTTTTCTTTTTGTGGTGCTGGGGATTGAACCCAGGACCTTATGCATGCAAGGCAAACACTCTACCAACTGAGCTATATCCCCAGCCCTTAGTTTGATGATGTTTAACAAACAACTTTATAGATATTTTGGGAAAATAAGAATATTTAGGGAACTGTTTCAGAACTTAGATAAAGACTAAGAAAAGTAAGCTGAAATGATTTTAGAAAAGGCAAGAAGAGCTTTTCAAAGTTGGACAATTCAGATTTCATTCCAGGGCCTAAATGCCAAGAGAAAGAACCAAGACAGAATTCTGGAGCAGTAGTTCTTAACCAGGGATAATTTTGACAACATCTGGATATTTTTGTTTGGCACAACTGGGAATGGTGCTACCAGCATCCAGATAGAATTCAGGGATGTTGCTAAACATCTCACTAGACAGCCCTCCACAGCAAATAATTATCTGGTCCAAAATGTCAACAGTACTACTGCTGAGAAACCCTGGCCTAAAGGAAGCTACATAATAGGTACAAAAGGAAAATGTAATTTCCTAGAATGTCAGAACAAGTTGAATATGGGGCTCAGAGATTATCTAGTTCAATAATCTTTTATTACCCAAGAGGAAAATGAAGTTCAATAGGATTAAAAGATTAAGCCCAGGACAGGCATGGTGGCGTAAACCTGCAATCCCGGTTACCCGTAGGCTGAGGCAGGAGAATCACAAGATTGAGGTCAGCTTGGGCAACACAGTTAATATCATATCTCAGATTTTTTAAAAATAAATAAAAGGAGCTGAGAGCTAGGGCTGTAGCTCAGTGGTAGAGTGCCCCTGAGTTCAATCTGATTATCTCAAAAAAAAAAAAAAAAATACCATCAAAACTAGAGTCACAGAACAATGAGCAATTCAGTAATAATACTGCTTACATCAAGAAGCTGTGTAGAGGTAACTGAGATATACTAATTCACTTAACAAATATTGAATGAATAGATGAGCAGTAAGTACACAGAGGTACATGCCAGGAACTTTCGCTGGAGATACCGTAATAAAAAACACACACACACACACACACACACACACACACACACACAGAGTCTCTCATGAAACATACTTCTTAGAGAGGGACAAATAATAAATATACAAAATACTGGTTGTTATGTAACATGAAGAAAAACAAAGCAAGACAAGGGCTTAGGAAATATGTGACAGTGACAATTATTAAAAAACTTGTCAGAGCTGGGTGTGGTAGTGCATGTCTTTATACTCAGGACTAGGTAGGAGGATCACAATTTCAAGAATAGTCAGGGCAACTTAGTGAGACCCTTTCTCTAAAAGGGCTGGAGATGAAGCTCAGTGGTACAGCATTTGTCTATTATGTACAAGGCCCTGAAGTTCAATACCTAGTAGCCCCCACCCAAAAAAAGTGGGGTCAGGAAGGACTTTAATAGAAAAGTCATGACAGGCATGGTGGCACACTCCTGTAATCCCAGGAGCTCAGGAAGCTGAAGGAGGAGGATAGAGAGTCAAAGCCAGCCTCAGCAACAGTGAGGTGCTAAACAACTCAGTTAGACCCTGAGTTCACTGGTGGCATGCCCGAGTTCAATCCCCAGTACCAAAAAAAGAAAAAGAGATGAATCAGAGAAGAGATGGGAGACAGATCACATAAAACCTTGTAGGCCACTGGAAGGTAAGTGGGTCTTTCTCTAAATAAGATGTAAAGCTACTGATTTTTGGTAAGACTGACATAATCAAGTACTATTTATTTTAAAAGAAATCACAGCACAATTTCTGGCACTGAATAGTTTTCAGCTTTCATAACAAAATTACCTGAAAATGTGTTAACATCTGTGGACTTCATATGGCTAATTAAATAGTTCATTGAAGGACATGAGAACAGGGTACCAGAAAATGGGGCATGGCAAAGAAGGGATTAATAACAAACCCAGTCCCCTTGGCTTCAGAAGAAAAATGGCTGAAAATCTTTCATTAAGGGATTTGCCTCAGTCTGTCTTAAATCAAGTAACAACTTGCATTTAACAAATATTATTTTATATAAAAAACAAACAAAGCCGGGCGCAGTGGTGCACACCTGTAATTCTAGCACTTGGGAGGCTGAGGCAGGAGGATCACGAGTTCAAACTCAGCCTCAGCAATGGTGAGGCACTTAGCAACTCAGTGAGACCCTGTCTCTAAATAAAATACAAAAAAGGGCTGGGGATGTGGCCCAGTGGTCGAGTGCCCCTGAGTTCAATCCCCAGTATCAAAAAAAAAAAAAAAAAAAGCATAAAGTATCTAAGGTCAAAGCAATAAATTACCCTTAATGTAAACAAATTAGTCCACTGTCCTTGCAATTAATTATTTTATACCCTAAAGTTCTTTATATTTATATAAAAAATAAAATTTTTAAATTATTTATTCTGCGATAAATTTTTAATTCATATATTTTTTAAGTTGTTGATGGACCTTTATTTTATTTATTTATTTACTTACTTATTTATATGTGGTGCTGAGAATTGAACCCAGTGCCTCACACATGGCAGGCAAGCACTCTACCACTGAGCCACATCCCCAGCCCTTTTTTCTATTTTAGCTGTTTTATTTCTTATCTTCAAAACTAATACCCCTCTATTAGTTTAAGAGATAAAGTCATCTACTTCATAATAGAATACAACCTCTGAACATAGTAAAGTCTAAGTATATATGTCACAAAACCATTGAAATAATAATCTACTGTCTAATTTCAACAAAACTAATCCATTATATTTATGTAGGATTTTTCAGTTTATACAACACTTTCAACTGCATTACCTTATCTGGACCTCACAATTCCTGATGAAGAAGCAGATATTAGTACCACTTTAAAGAGTATAAAATTCATGCTTAGAAGAATAATTTGCCTCCATTAGCCAAGCAACTATCATACTTACTCTCTTCCACATTACCACACGTCTCAAAAATGAGCTGATTCCTAAATATAATGTAGTACAACCCTGGTACCTTCACAGTATTGTGGATTTCAGAGGTCATTAGGTTTCTAGCTGCCACAATCACATCCTGGCACTTTTTGTTAGCAAAATGAGAATTGATATTACGAGCATATTTCAGCAAATCGGTAGTATCTCCTTTTAAAAATCTCATTTCCTTTAGAGCATTTTCAAATTCTTCAGTGGATTGTATGATCTGGGAGAGGAAAGCATAAGAAAAAGAAAAGAATTATATGTAGTCATCCCTCAGTATATGTGGGAGATTGGTTCCAGGACCCTTCTCAGATACTAAACTCTGTGGACATTAAAGACCCATATATAAAAAGGGAACAGTGTTTGCATATAACCTACACACATCCTTCTGTATAAGTCATCTCTAGATTACTTACAAGAATACAACATAAATGCTATGTAAATAATTGCTATGCTGTATTTAGGGAATGATGACAGGAAGAAAAGTCTGTACATATTCAGTAGAGATCAAAATTTTTTTCCAAACATTTTCTATCTGTAGATGGTTGGATCCATGGATACAGAAACCACAGATACAAAGAGTCAACTATACATATATTCCATTTCAATATTAAAATTTCAAAACCAACACACCAAAAAAAAATAAATAAATAAATAAATAAAAAGAACCAAATGGTCATTTAGGTCTTAAAATAAATCATCAGTTTACAAGGTTTAAAAATATATAGTTTTCCAGTCTTAAATCCATGAGGAAGAATATCTTCAACAGAAATTTATGACTCTGGTAAAGGTGCAAAAATCTTTAAAATAAATATACCTTCATAATTTAAGGAAACACTAAAAAAAAAAAAAAAAAAGCCAACAAGTGTCACACAAAAGCTACTATAATTGATACAAGTATAAAAGAACTTTCAAAATACACTTAATAAGAAAACATACTTCCTCAAGCAGGCAAGAAGTCAGAAAAGAAATGAAGTTATAGAAAATCTGTTTCTACTCTGTATTAATAATTTTTTTCAAGGTATAATCAAAGAACAAAAGACCTGAAAATAAAAACAAAAGCAACAGCAATCAATAGTGTCCCAAAACCTTCTGTAATATCTCTGCTCTTTACCTCCTCATATTGTTGTAGCTTGCTGCTATTTGTTGGAATAGAATAAACCAAGCAGTTTTTGATGAGACACTCAGACAAATCCTCCCAGATCACATCACCAAGCATCTCAGCCAATATGATCATAGATGTTTTTTCAATTTCTAAATCAGTGTCAAGAGGCAAATCTGAATTCAAAAAAAAAGTTTTTAAATAAAAAACCATTCACAATCCTCATATTTTCTTAAGGCACCTAGTTTTCCATAATTCTTTCATTTTAAGATGATGGGAAAGAAAACAGCCCAGATAACTCTAAGCCATCTCAACTGACTATGATGTACATACAATACATGGCAACAATTATGATTTATTTTATTTTCACTGCTCAACTGAATTCTGTGTACTAAATCACTGCTTATACTTTTTAATAAGGTATACGCCATATTGTAATCACCTACTTTTAAGCTACTGATCTGATTATATGACAAATACTCAGAAAATCTGCACTCAAAAATTAAAACTAGAGGAGCTGGGGTGTTGGCTCAGCGGCAGAGCGCTCGCCTCGCACGTGCGCGGCCCGGGTTCGATCCTCAGCACCACGTAAACATAAATGCATTCCATTGTGTACAACTAAAGTAAATAAATAAATATATTTTTAAAAAAATTAAAACTAGAGTAAAATCCCACTTTACTAATGAGTGAACATACTTTTTCATCTCTGCATAGGATCTGTTTATCTTAAATAAATTATCGACAAATACTTTAAAATTAATACCTAGTCTACTAAACATACTTCAATGCCTCTTCTATAATTTATCTCATAGTAGTGTTTTCCAACACATTTTGAAAATGTTACTATTAATTGCCAGGTGTTGTGGTGCACATCTATAATCCCAGCAACTGAGGAGGCTGAGGCAGGCAGATCGCAAGTTTGAGGCCAGCCTCAGCAACTTAGTGAGGCCCTAAGCAACTTAGTGAGACCCTGTCTCAAAATGAAAAATAAAAAGGGCTGGGGATATGGCTCAGTGGTTAACCACCCCTGAGTTCAATCCCCAGATCCAAAAAATAATAAATAATACTTAAGAATCAACAGCCAGTACAAAAGGCAGAGGAACAACAAATGGGACCAGTTATTTTGAATGTAGTTCTGATTTGCCAGGAAAGTCCTTAAGAAATAAAAATCTTAGAAGATGACCATATCACCTCCGACAACATTTAATATCTAAAGTTTAGGCCTACATTGTCCAATACACTAATAACCAGTCACATTTTGCCACTGAGCACTTGAAATATGGCCAATATGACTGAGGAACTAATTTTTTTAAAACTTTAATTTAAGTTCAAGTTTTCAAATGGAACAGGGAGCCTTGTAGTAATGGAATAGTTCCATACCTTTTTTTTTTTTTTTTTTTTTTTTTTTAAGTACTGGGGATTGAACCTGGGAGTGCTTTACCACTCAGCTATGTCCCCAGCCCTTTTTACTTTTTATTTTGAGACAGGGTTTCACTAAGTTGCTGAGGCTGGCCTTAAACTTGTGATCTTCTTGCCTCAGCCTCCTGAGTCACTAGGATTAGAGCTGTACGCGCCCATGCTTTGCTTAAAGTGAACAATCTTAAGAAACATTTTCAGCAAAATTAGTCATTTGAAATCACAAGGATCAACAAAAAATGTGATTTTTACCAATATCTAAACTTTTTTTTTTTTTTAAATGTTTATTTGTTTTAGTTGTACACAATGCCTTTATTCTTACGTGGTGCTGGGGATCCAACCCGGGCTGCGCACGTGCTAGGCGAGCGCTCTACCGCTGAGCCACAACCCCAGCCCCAATATCTGAACTTTTTAACTTTGGCCAATTAGAAAATGACTTGTTTTGTGGCCTTCTGGCTGTACCTCACATGACATTTTCTTATGCCAAAAGAAAATAATTTTCAGATGAAGAAATGACAAAAGCAACTATTATTTCAGTTAAATTTTCTTAGTTAATTATGAGGAAAAGATATTTTTAAAAACATGAAAGAGGCCAGGCACGGTGGCGCACGCCTGTAATCCCAGCACTTTGGGAGGCTGAGGCAGGAGGATCGCGAGTTCAAAGCCAGCCTCAGCTATGGCGAGGCACTTAGGAAACTCAGTGAGACCCTGTCTCTAAATAAAAAATACAAAAAAGGGCTGGGGATGTGGCCCAGTGGTCGAGTATCCCTGAGTTCAATCCCCGGTACCACCAAAAAAAAAAAAAAAACATGAAAGAGGCACTAAGGATATAGCTCAACTGATAGAGTGCTTGCCTTACATGCACAAGTCCCTGGGTTCAATTCCCAGCACCTCCACAAAAAAAAAAAAAGTGAAATATATATTTTTTGGGGGGTGGGGTGCCAGGGATTGAACTCGGGGGCACTCAACTACTAAGCCACATTGCCAGCCCCATTTTGTATTTTATTTAGAGACAGATCTCACTGAGTTGCTTAGCACCTCGCTTTTGCTGAGGCTGGTTTTGAACTCATGATCCTCCTGTCTTCGCCTCCCGAGCTGCTGGGACTACGGGCCTGCGCCAGTGCGCCCAGCATGAAAGATTTTTAATTAAGAAAGCATACAATATTGCCCGTAAAACATAAGATCTTTCTAACAATATCAAAGATCAACTGGTTCAAGTTGTGAAAAATTGCAAATACTTTTCTTTAGCTTTAGATGATACTTTAGGTACATTTTGTCTAAAAGGACTTCCAAATGTACAGAGAAATGCTGTCAATTCACAGCCAACACAATCTTATGGCATAGATTTTTTTTTTTTAATCTTTTACATTTGTCAAAGAAAAATTTCAGTTAGACGTGAAAAAATTAGTTTCTATTACAACAGTGTTCCAAGTGCCATGTTGGGTTTAAAAGAAATCCAGATTTACTGGGATCTTAAAACAAGATACTGATGATTTCCTTATTATTTCACTTCACTGCATGATAAATAATTGTTTTGGAAGATTTATTCTGAAACAGACACTATGAACAGTGTAACAAATACAGTTGTTAAAATCATTCAGTTTATAAATATGCAAAGACTAAATTATCCCCAATTTAGGGAACTGTCAAAAGAAACAGAAGACAATAAATATAATGGATCCTGTGTTCTTTAATGCTCATTAGTTGAGTGTGCAAGAGTTTTAGGAAGATTTATTGCACTATTTCTTGAAAGAAAAGGAATGCTTGCCAAATACTCAAATAATCTAAGATACAAAATGACAATATACTTCATTTTACTACTGATACCACATTACATATAAATAAAGTATATGTAAATTTTCCAAATTATATATTAATACACAAAGACTTGCCAAGGACTAAACTGTGTCCCCACAAAATTCATACTTTGAAGTCCTAACACCCAATGTGACGATATTTGGAGATTTGGGCCTTTAAAGGGTAATGAAAGTTAAATTACGTCATGATGGTAAATTCCTGATTCAATATTACTGCTGTCCTTAATAAAAAAGAGACACACGAAGGGGGCATATGGGTAGTAAAGATGGTGGAATGCGATGGTCATCATTACCCTAGTTCATGTATGAAGACACGAATGATGTGACTCTACTTTGTATACAACCAGAGATATGAAAAATCGTGCTCTATATGTATAATATGAATTGTAATGCATTCTGTTGTCATATATAACAAATTAAAATTATTAAAAAAAATTTTAATAAAAAAAGCTGGGGTGAAAGGTGGAGTTCATTATAATTATTATGTTATTATATCAATCTTATTATATATTTGAATTTTTCCATTTTATGAAATGAAAAAGAAGCCATAAAAATATGAAATGAGCCGGGTGCGGTGGTGCAGTGGTAATCCCAGCACTTTAGGAAGCTGAGGCAGGAGAATCTGAGTTCAAAGCCAGCCTCAGCAACGGTGAGGCACTGAGCAACTCAGTGAGACCCTGTCTCTAATAAAAACACACAAAAAAGGGCTGGGGATGTGGCCCAGTGGTCGAGGCCCCTGAGTTCAATCCCCGGTACCACAAAAAAAAAAAAAAAAAAAAGAAATGACAAGCTACTTTCATAAATTAAATACCTGTGATTGTGGATAAAATACCACAAGATAATGATGACTGGCATTTCACTTAGTATATTGTTATCTGTTATTGGGATCTTTTTTCAAATATAACTTCTCATTTCTTATCAGTTATCTAAAATACAATTGATTTCTTAACATTAACATTATACCCAGCATGCTGCTAAATTCTCGTTAGACATTCCAAATACAACTAATTTTTACACTCCTGACATGATAGAAGTTTATCTATTATTTTACATTATGTGTAATTATAGTTTTGGGATTGGAGCACATACACATTTGATCATAATTAAATGAGTGTCCATTTATTTCAATTTTTAAAAATGCAATCAGATATATAGGTAACATTTATAAAAATGATTGATCATTTCATAATACTGGATCTCCTTTTCATTACTGAATAAACTTGATTTATTTAAAAGAAAAAGAAAGATTCACACCAGAGATGGGAGCACACTAAGAAAATGTCATGTGAGGTACAGCCAGAAGGCCACAAAACAAGCAAAGAGACTTTAGTAAAAACCAAACCTGCCAACAACAGAAGAGAAATGAAGATAAGAGCAACTTAACACTATCAAAAAAAAAAAAAAAAAAAAAACAACTAAAATAGTTTATATTGGTAATAAGATGTAGAGAAAATAACAGCTATTGTAAAGAATATGAAAATCCAACATGTGTAATAGGAATAAGACCTGTTCTGGATGGTTCCATGTAAAAGAAATAACATTCAGGGCTGGGGTTGTGGCTCAGCGGCAGAGCGCTTGCCTCGCATGTGCGCAGCCCGGGTTCAATCCTCAGCACCACGTAAACATAAATGCACTGCATTGTGTACAACTAAAGTAAATAAATAAAAAAATAAATAAAAAAGAAATAACATTCAGTAAAGCAAATACTACAGGGAAACATATTTTGAACAAATTTTTAAAGAACCATCCTGAAGATTAAATTTGCCTTTGGGCAATAGTATTTAGTACAGATGGGTGATGTACAGATTTTAAAAAACAAAACAGAACACTTCCAGGTACTCAGAGTTACCCCAAGGCAGAATGGAATACCTTAAAAGGAAGTGAGTTCCCTCTCACTAAAGGTGCTCAGGGTGCTATCAGACCAACTGAGGAAATGATAAAGAGGAGATTAAAGCATCAGAGATATCTGGATTTAATTGGCTCTGATTCTTTCCAATTCCGGCATGCTTTAAAACTCTGTTTATATCTAATAGAAACAGTTGTTTTTATTTTATGCTACCAGGGGAATGAACCCAGGGCACTTTACCACTCAGCTACATCCTCAACAATTTTAATTTTTTATTTTCAAGAGAGTCTCGTTAAATTGCTGAAGTTGGCCTCAAACTTGCAATCCTCCTATCTCAGCCTCCTGAGTCACTGGAATTAAAGGTATGCACACTGGACTAATAAATTAAAAATTGCAATTCTCCCCAAGTAAAGAATCTAGGAACAAGAAAACTACCTTGAACTTTTGCAGTTTACATAAGGCTTAGGATTTTTTTATTTCTTCCTGACAAAACTATGCAAAAGAAGCCAGGAATGATGGTGCTAATCAGAAGTCTGAGGTAGGAGGACTGCAAGTTTGAGACCAGTCTGGGCACCATGGCAAGACCCTGTCTCAAATTTTTTTAAAAAGGTGAGTGAAGCTAGAGATTTTCTCAGTGGTAGAGTGTCTCTGGGTTCAATCTCTAGTATTGCAAAACAACAATAAAAACCATACTAAGAATTTCTTACTTTATTGACAAATTACATATATATAACTAAACAGTATGAGTATCAGGAAAGCCTAAAAACAGCGGCATTTTGTTTGTGTGTGTATGTGTGTGAGAGAGAGAGAGAGACAGAGACAGAGACAGAAGGAGGGGGCTGGGATTGAAACACAAGAACATTCTATCTCTGAGCCACATCCCCACATCCCAGTCCTTTTCTTTTCTTTTTTTTTTTTCCTCTCCTTTTATATTGAGATAGGGTCTCACTATGTTGCCCAGACTTGCTTCAAACTTAAGATCCTACTGCCTCAGCCTCTAGAGTCGCTGAGATTACAGGCATGTGCCACCATGCCCAGCTACAGCTTTTTTAAATTTTCTTCAGAGCCAGAATGTTGGCTGAACTATTCAACAAGACAACTAAGAAAAGCAAAATGAAGAAAGTCAAACTGATTTAAAAAAAAAAAAACACTATGAAAATAAAACACCAAAAAAACTTCACTTCTAATAGGATGACAAATAAACTGATTCAAAGCAACATAGAAACTGGTTATTCCTAATGTAAATAAACATCTAACCAATAGGCTATGCTGAAATGTAACTTATTTTCAATGTTAAACCCAGTTTGTTTGTTTACATCAGATTAATGGAATTTTCCCACTGAAACATGTAATACAACATTTAGTTAATTTCTTTTCCTATAATTAATGCAAGATTCCCAAAATGTAATGTTACTAGGTCAGTAGGAAAAGTAGATACTGGCATTAACATAAAATTAAAAATATAGAATCTGGGGGTACTGTTGATGACCAGACTTGTCAATATAGATCAGGGAAGAAATGCAAAGTAGGCAAGAAATAAGAAGGTAATTACTTTGTTCCTATGGCATCACTTACTTCTGATCCTCCCTTCATTCACATTATAGGCATTTCAACTTTAAAATAACATAATATTTACTTTTTAAAACAATACTTACTTTTCCAAAGTATAAAAGCACTATTTTGGGGATACACACCTAGCAGCTGTTTCTGGAGCACTTCTAGCACAAGTCGGATCTTTTCAAAAACTTCAGATGGTGATGGATGTTCCAAGTCAGTCACCAGAGATTCAAAACGAACAATAACTACGTTAGGCTGGCTTTCTATCACTGCATGAAGGGATGGGCAAGATGCCAAAGGCCTAAGGATATACTTCAGCAGCATCTGACCTAAAAATCATATGAATATTCATCAAAAAATCATGAGGAAACTTCTAAAGATTAAACATGCAAAAAAAAATCTATTACCTATAGATATACAGTTCATCCTCACAACCAAAATATATACTATGACTTTATACACTGCAAGTATTCCCGCTGAAGTTTTTCTGATTTTAAAAATAAAGTAAGTAAATAGAAAATGGGTTTTTTTCTAAAGGAAAAAAGAAAGGATACAAGCCCTTTTTATCCTTTTGATGAATCATGAGGCAAAATGCTGTCATAAATATTCTCCAGAGAATAATTTATAATCTTGTCATCCTTTTAACACCAGGCCTTCTGAGCCTTCAATATGAATAAAACAAACCATATGTTTTACCGAATGATTTAAGCTTAGTGTGTAGTTCTCCGAGGATAGAAAATGCCAAGAGGACAGAACTGATGGATGGCGTGAGGGTCTTCTCCTCTTTCTGGGATTGTTCAGTGCATAAATGAAGTTCTGTTTGCAGACAAGATTCTAAAACTGCTGGTATCTAAGAATAAAGGGAAAAAAAAAATATCAGCTGCTTGAGCAATACATGATCTCGCTTCTACTCCTCAAAGCCTATTCACCACTGAGATTTCTAAACATGTAGTTTCATTACAATATATTCTAATATAAGCAAATATTAATTATGACATTCATGTCACTGGTATCACTTTAAAACAGGAAATGATTTTTTTGTATGTCCAGAGAAACGAATTAATTCTAAAAGATGATTGCCTAAAAGAAATGCTTACTAAATATATACTGAATGACTGACTGAATGCAAAGAACAAAAAATGAGTTCCTAGTTCTATAGACCTCCTCTTTTACGTTTTTTTTTTTTCTTTTGGTACCAGGGATTGAACTCAGGGGCACTTGACCACTGAACCACATCCCCAGCCCTATTTTGTATTTAATTTAGAGACAGGGTCTCACTGAGTTGCTTAGCGCCTCGCTTTTGCTGAGGCTGGCTTTGAACTCGTGATCCTCCTGCCTCAACCTCACAAGCCACTGGGATTACAGGTGTGAGCCACCACGCCTGGCTTCTATGTGCTTTTTTTTAAAAAGAGATACACTTGCCTGGCCTGGGGTTGTAGCTCAGTGGTAGTGCGCTTGCCTAGCACCTGTGAGGCACTGGGTTTGATCCTCAGCACCACACAAAAATAAACAAAATAAAGGCATGCTGTCCATCTACAACTACAAAAAAATTTTAAAAACAAAGTTATTGTGTCCATCTACAACTAAAAAAGAGATACACCTGCCAAGCAAGTTTAATAGGCAGAGTGTACTGTAACAAAAAGTTTAACACACCTGCCATCTTCTCTTCAGTCTACTTGCGAATAGAATCCGAAAATTGTTTTCCAAAATTACTTCCTTCAAAATACCCATATTTCCACCAAGAACTGAAAAAAGAAACTGAGCCAAACCCATCTTCTACCCATAGTCCCTCTTGCTCTGCCCCTCCTGCCTTCTTTTTCCTCAGCAAGAGAGAATGGCTAAAATGGCTTCTTTAAGCTTTCCTTCCAAGACAACTGCTGGGATTAGGTCTGTTGGCAATAAGAAACTTGGCATGGTCTCAAACTGCTACCTCCTTCTCCACCCCACCCTCACCATGTAGACCTCAACCACTAATCATCCATCCTCACTTTCCTACAGAGGGGGACAGAAAGAAGGCTGTAAGGAAAGTAAAGTGAGGGCAATTCAGGGACTCCTTGTTTTATCATAAGGATTCAATATAGACTTGGGAGACTAATAAATAAAACCTCATCTTCCAATACAAAATATTCAGAATATATTCAGAGTTCAAACTGGTTCTTCCAGATTAAGCAAAGCAGTCCACCTGAAGTCAGAAGCACCTTTTGATGGTGGGAAGTTCCATACAATCAACTTCTGCCACTCTTCTCCAAGGTGATAAAGTATGTTCTGTTTCTGTATTGTGAGTTCCATGCTGAGAGATTTCAATATTTTTAAATCAAAGCATTTTCTGGATTTTAATAACTTCAAGCATTTCTGTGCCTGGTAGTGAAATGGAAACATTGTTAAGCACTCCATCTGGACTCAGAGCAATTAAGAGTATATTTTATATAATAATAAAGAATACACAGAACACAATGTATACTAATAACAAGTACAGCACTTATTGGTTATGTTTTAGAGAAAGCTTTTAGTACCTCTTCCAGGTGCTGAGCAGCAGTGACATATTTCTTCTCTGTTAATGCACAATTATATTCTTCAATAGCAGTAGAAAACTGAAAAGAGAAGTCCAAGTTATGAAGTATTTTATGGTATATGTCCTAGTATTTCAAGTTGTTTTTTAAAAATATGGAAAAAAAGCAGGGCAGAATGGTGCTTGCCTATAATCCCAGTGACTTGGGAGACTGAGACAGGAGGATCATGAGATTGAGGCTGTCCTCAGCAACTTAGTGAGACCCTGTCTCAAAATAAAAAGAACTAGGGATGTAGCTCAGTGATAAAGTGCCTCTGGTTCAATTGGGGATTGAACCCATAAAATAAATGAAAAAAATATTGGTCAGGAAATATGCACTGAACAATGAGAACAACTGGAAAAAAATGACTTTCTCACCATCAAAACATTAACATTTGAGCTGAGTTTACTAACCTCTTGTAGCTGTTTAAGCAAACTCAGGACTACTGAGTCTCTTTCCAACTGTTGTTTCAAGTCTGAAAATTCAGCAGTTGATACATGAAGATCACGACGGACCTAATTCACACATACAAAATAAGTAGTTTTAGTGGCAGATGTCATTCAAGGAAGAAGTTATTTTGTAATCAATAATATTAGCAAATTTATTTTTAAAAATAAAAATAATCTCAAGTTTAAAAAGAAAACTTTTTAAGCATATCATACCTAAGAAATAAAACCTTTACAGTTAATCAATAAGCTAGTAGGTCAATATAATTCATGTTGAAATTTAAATGCCAGTCTCAATTGCAGTAAAATCACAGAAGGTATTAAAAGAGAACTTAGAGGTCCACTTAGTCCAAACCTTTATCCTATGTTAGAATACCAGTTTCAGACGATCCCAGTGGTGCACGCCTGTAATCCCAGCAACTAGGGAGGCTGAGGCAAGTTCAAGTTCAAGATCAGACTCAGCAACTTAGCAAGGTCCTAACCAACACAGTAAGACTCTGCCTCAAAAATAAAAAATACAGGGCTGGGATTGTGGCTCAGTGGTAGAGCGCTCGCCTAGCACATGCGCAGCCCGGGTTCAATCCTCAGCACCACGTATAAATAAACGCATTGTGTACAACTAAAGCAAATAAATAAATATTTAAAATAAATAAATAAATAAATAAATAAATAAATAAAATATACGAAGGGTGAGGATGAAGCTCAGTGGTAAAGTGCCCATCAACACAATTTCCTCACGGGATTTTCTATTCTTAAACAGTTATCTTTTTTTTCTCTTTTAATATTTATTTATTTACTTTAGTTGTACACAATGCAATGCATTTTATGTTTACGTGGTGCTGAGGATCGAACCCGGGCCGCGCACATGTGAGGCGAGCGCTCTGCCGCTGAGCCACAACCCCAGCCCTCTTAAACAGTTATCTTTAAGCAGATTTCATCCTCTTAAATTACTAGTAATGTATTCCCAGTTGCCAAGTGATATCTCATTCTATAGCTAGATAGTTTTTAACTATTAAAAAGCTTTCTTCCTTTTTTTCTTTTTCTTTTTTTTTAATCTTGGGGATAATGGTGCACACCTATAATCCCAGAAACTCAGAAGACTGAGGCAGGCTGATTACAAGTTTGAATTTAGCCTGGACAACCTAGTGAGAATCTCTTTCAAAATAAAATTTAAAATTATCTATGTTGGCATAGACTATACTAGGGTAGCCAGACCCTAGACTGTAGAGTAAGTTTGCTAGCCTAGACTAATACCGAATTTTTTAAAAAACAAATGTATCTTGTTTGAGACATTGCATTTTAAAGTCTTTTTTTCTTTCATTTTTTTACAATACTCTAGCCTTCATCTTAATACAATCTAACTGTCTGTGCAGTCCATATGGATATCCTTCAGGTACCTTAAATTTAAACTTCCCAAATCTTCAACAAACACCTACTCTTTCTCTACATTCTCTATTTCAGTGAATGGTATATCAATGAGTTAGTTCCCCAGTTATTCTTGACCCCTGAACCTTCCACTTGCCACATCAATATATCCCAAAGATCCTAAATCTTAAATGTCACCAAGATTTGTCCATTTTTCTCATCCCCATTACTAGTGACTTTAGATCAAGAGACCATTTTTCCTGAATTATTTTAACTGCGTCTTAACACTCTGCCTTCCCATTTTCCAGGCTCATTTCCCTCAAGTCTTTTCTTCAAATTGCATGCTGAAAGGGATTCCCAAAATTCAAATCTAATGTTATTCCCTTCTTAAATTCCTCCATGGCTTTGACAATGCCATCCATACTACTAACCTGATACAAAGCACTTGCTTACCTTTCTAATCTCTTCTCACATCCTTTCCCAATGCATTTCCTAAACACCAGTCATATGGAATACTTGCAGCTCCTCAAAAGTGACAACTCGCCACTACCTCCATACCTCTTAAATGTCATTCCTTACGCCTTCCCAAAACACTTTTCCTTCCTTGGTGGCCTAACCACCTAACATTCAGGGCTTGGTTTGGAGAATATTTCCTGCGGGAAGCCATCCTTGGCTACATCTCCTCTACCTGGATTACTCCTATTTACTCCTGCATCACACTATTTTACTCATCTATATCTGAGACTCATACTTTAAAATAAAAACAATTTCATTTAGCAAAGATCAAAGTCTCTTACTCCCTGCAGGTACTTGATAAATATGCCAAATAACAGAATAATTCTTTGCAACATTTACTTACTAAATTTAATTCCCCTTCTTGAGCCCTAAATATGTATCTTTTCCCCACATGACAGGGGTTTAAATATTGAAAGTGTCTCTTTCCAAGGCTTACTATCTTCAGTTTCTTGTTTCTTTCATTGTTTTCAATGGTAGCATTCAGAACCTTCTCATCCAGACCAACCATCTTTCAAAATACACAACCAGAAATAAACAAATTTCACCAGCTGTAATCTGCCCACAAAAGGTACACAGAGCCCCCCATTAATGTCTTCTTCAGTCACTCCATCTTTTTTCTTTTTTTGGTAGTAGGGATTGACTGGGGCAGATGAACTGCTAGGCAGTTACACCCTCGGACCTTTTTGAGACAGGATCTCACTAAGATGCTAAGACTGGCCTCAAACTTTTGATCTTTCTGCCTTAGTCTTCCACGTGACTGGGATTACAGATGTCCACCACCATGCCTGACTAAGACACTTCACTTCTAATAGCATGGTCTAACACTGCATTACTGACTCACTGAACAAATAAGTACAAATATACTCTAGGAATATTCTTTCAAATGTGCCATGGTTGTAAAGTTAACAGATCTGGGGTGAGTGGGTACTGGCTATTGAACCCAGGGGTGCTTTACCACTAAGCTATATCCCCAAGCCCCTTTTATATTATTTTAAGGCAGGGTCTCACTAAGTTGCAAAGGCTAGCCTCAAACTGCCATCTTCCTGACTCGGTCTTCTGGGTCACTGGGATTACGGGTGTGAGCCACCATTCCCTGATTATTATTATTAAAAACACTAATCAAAATGATTAGAATGATCATGAGTGAATGTTAAGGCTGCTTGTAGACTTTCTATGTAACCAACAGTTTTCTATTTGTGATTCAAGTTGTACATAGAACTTTAGAAAAAAACATTTGTTCTTTAATAACTATCACACAAGGAACAGTGTGATGTTTTTCTTGATGTTAAAGATCTAGAAAACACCTCAACATCATGCTTTTGGTACCAAGATCCCTGGGCAATAATTTTATAGAGACACTTAAGGTTGTATTTTGTTTAAATATCTAGTATCAGCATGTTTTCTTCCAAATGCTATTTTCTTTTTGCTTTTTTGTACTGGGGATTGAACCCAGGGGCACTTAACCACTAAGCCACATTCCCAGCCTTTTTATTTTCTATTTTGAGACATGGTCTTGCTAAGTTCCTTAGGAACTCACTAACTTGTTGAGGCTGGCTTTGAACTTGTGATTCTTCTGCCTCAGCCTCCAGAGCTGCTGGGATTACAGGTGTGCACCACTATACCCGACTATAATGCTTACTGTTTCTAAAAGAAAACTGCAGGGGAAAAATCCTGGTGCATAATATATGAGGCAAATAAAAGTATACTTTTAAAAAGTATACTTTTAAAAAGTTGTTTAGCCAGGCATGGTGGCGCATGCCTGTAATCCCAGCACTTGGGAGGCTGAGGCAAGAGGATAACAAGTTCAAAGCTAGCCTCAGCAATGGCAAGGCACTCAGCAACTCAGTGAGACCCTGTCTCTAAATAAAATACAAAAAGGGGCTGAGGATGTGGCCCAGTGGTCAAGTGCCCCTGAGTTCAAGTCCCAGTACCAAAAAAAAAAAAAAAAAAAAAAAAGTTGTATAATTATTATTATTATTACTTTTATTGATGCATTATAACTATACATAATAGTGGGATTCACTGTTAAAGCATATATTTGTTTCCAGATTGGCCTGCTTCTACTTACTCCTGCTTACTGAAGTGATGACAGGACCCCAACAAATATGGTAAACATTTATAAAATCCACCAGACTCTATATATAATTATTTTAAGCACTAGGCTCACAAATTGATACTGTACAAGAATGGTACAGATCCTGTTTGCTCAAGGAAAGTAGCTTGATGGCAACAAGTAGAGTGATTGTGATAGGCAAACCAAAACAACTTTCCAAGAGACAGCCAAAAGACAAGGAAGATTGTGCTGAAGCTTAAAAGTGTTGAGGCCAGATGCAAACCTAAGAGAATGCTGGCCATTAAAACATGCATGTGGGGCTGGGACTGTAGCTCAGTGGTAGAGCACTTGCCTAGCATGCATAAAGCACTGGGTTTGATCCTCTATACCACATAATAAACAAATAAAGGCATTCTGTCCATTTACAACTACCAAAAAAAGAGAGAGAGAGAGAGAGAGAGAGAGAGAGAGAGATGCAATTGCAGGGCATGTTGGCACACACCTGTAATCCCAGCAGCTTGGGAGACTAAAGCAGGGGACCACAAGCTTGAGGCCAACCTCAGTAACTTAGCAAGGCCCTAAGCAACTTAGTGAGACTCTGTCTCAAAATAAAAAATAAGCTCTCTCTACCTTCTGATTGTCATGGCTTTAGCTTCCCTTCTTTGCTGCACACTTCTACCTTGATGTTCTGTCTCACCTTGGGCCCAAAGGTATGGAGCTGGTTGTCTATGGACTGAGACCTCTGAAACCATAACAGCTCTACAGTAGAATTCAACTACATGGGAGAATTACTAGCAACAGGACAAGGGGTTCGGGGGTAACATTTCAACGATAGCAAGAGAGTAAAAATCAGGTTCACTGGGGCTGGGGTTGTGGCTCAGTGGTAGAACACTTGCCTAGCATGTGTAAGGCATTAGGTTCGATTCTCAGCACCACATATAAATAAATAAAGGTCCATTGACAACTAAAAAAATTAAAAATAAAAAAATCAGGTTCATCATAGGGGTGAGTACAATGTTCACAGCACATTCCAAAGCCATGAATGTGAGCTCAATTACCTGAATAGTTTAGAATTAAAAAACAAACAAAAAAAATCAATCAATCAATAAAATAAGATGGCTCCCTTGGAAAATAAATAAATAAATAGATGGCAGATAGGGCTGTGGATATGGCCCAGTGGTTAAGCACACCTGGATTCAATTCCCACTACAAAAATAAAAAGTTAAATTATTTTACAAAATTTTTCTAATTCGACTATAACCATTTGGTTTAACTTCCATTTACCAATAAGAAAAGTGATGTCTTGAAAAGCTGTATAGAGCCAGGCACAGTGGCACACACCTGTAATCTCAATAACTTGGTAGGCTGACACAGGAGGATCACACGTTCAAGGCCAGCCTCAGCAATTTAGTGAAGCCCTAAGCAACTTAGTGAGACCCTGCCTCAAAATAAGAAATATAAAGGACTGGCGATGTAACTCAGTAGTAAAGCACACCTTCGTTCAATCCCCAGTACTGGAAGGAAGGAAGGAAGGAAGGAAGGAAGGAAGGAAGGAAGGGGAAGGGAAGGGAAGGGAAGGGAAGGGAAGGAAGGGAAGGGAAGGGAAGGGAAGGGAAGGGAAGGGAGGGGAGGGAGGGGAGGGAGTGAGGGGACAAGAAGAGAGGGAGGGTAAGAAGGAAGAAAGGAAGGAAGGAAGAAAAGCTGTGTGGAACTAAGTTGTTTTAGAAATCAGGAAGCCAAACTGCCCTCCTATAAATCTACCCAAGATTAACAAAACTATTCTAGGAAAGTAGAGAGATATAGTTCAATGGTAGAGCACCTACCTAGCTTGTGCAAGGCCCAGAGTTCAATCCCCAGTAATGCAAAAATTTTTTTAAATTGCTAAAACATAGCCAGGCACAGTGGTGCATGCCTGTGATTCCTCCTGCCTCAGCCTCCTGCCTGCCTCTGAGGCAGGAGGATCTCGAGTTCAGAGCTAGTCTCAGCAACAGCAAGCCACTAAGCAACTCACTGAGACTCCATCCCTAAATAAAATACAAAATAGGGCTGGGGATGTGGCTCAGTGGTTGAGTGCTCATGAGTTCAACCCCCAGTACCCCCCCAAAAATTGCTAAAAACAAACTATTCTTACCTCACTCTCTATCCTGGATTTCAGCACGTCAATATCATCAGATAGTTTATCCACCTGGGTAACAAGGTCCTGTGCACTCTGCATACTAGGCAGGAATTCACTGTACTTCTTGCTGATCATATTGCATACCTCACCCTATAACATTTAAAAAAAAAAAATCATAAGATAGTGATGAGTAGGAAACTCACTCTGTTAAAAACACATAGCTCATTTTCCAAGAGTCATCTTGCATGTCGGAGTTTTCTTAACAGTTAACACACAGCATTCACCTTCCCTCCAAGCTAATGAGCTTCTTTCAAAAACACACTTCTCCCACCTTTAAGGGTCCAGTACATTACCAAACACCAACAGTGCCCCCAAATTGCACAAATGCTAGAAGAGAGAAAAGTGAAGCCAGAAGTTCTCATATTAAACTATATCAGACTGTATCCACAAATTTTAATCAGATATCTAATAGAAAAGTAAATGGAATAAATGAAATCAATTATCTGTATACCTCAATATATTTTTATCTTTTTGCCTATAAAATTTTAAGGCCTACTCTCAAAACTCTAAAATAATGAGCTTCGTTATCTCCTTTAATTCAGATTATCTTTATAAACAATTTACTGAATACCCTGCATTGCATTATTTATTGCTTTGGACAATACAAAAATAAATTATGCTTTTAACAAATTCCTTTTAGCTAGGAAAGATTCTATACACTGAAGTAACCAAAAAAATAAATGAAATGTAATAGTCACAAAATCCTCCAGAAAAACAAATGAGAAAAATCACCTCTGAGAGAAAATGAAGTTATTTTTAATGCAGGAGATTACATTTGAGATGGAAAATGAAAAATGTGTAGAAATATATTGAAAAATGTTAGAGAGAAAGAGACTTAAATACCCAGCACTTGGGAGGCTGAGGCAGGAGGATTGCAAGTTCAAAGCCAGCCTCAGCAATAGCGAGGCACTTAGCAACTCAGTGAGACCCTGTCTCTAATAAAATACAAAAAAGGGCTGGGGATGTGGCCCAGTGGTCGAGTGCTCCTGAGTTCAATCCCCGGTACCAAAAAAATTAAAAAAAGAGAGAGAGAGAAAAAAAATAATATGGGCAAAATGTGGAAATTAGAAAAAACAAATTGGGCCTGAATGGACCAAAAAAGTTAATTTCAATTGGTTTAAGATTCAAGATGATAAAGGAAACTAGTAAAAGGAAATGTAGCTTAGGTCCAGAAAGATAGGAATCTTGAGTGCCATAGTAACTTAAATAGGCCCTTTTCATAACATTAAACAGTTTACCCCTAAAACCATGTAATGGAGAGGTCATCGATATGTATACTTAAAATTTCAGAAACCACTTTTGTATGATCAGGAGTTGTGACTTTCTGGTGTGTGCCAAAGTTGTTCCCTTAAGTCCAGACTTATGCAGGTACGTAAAAGTTTTAATGAAAGTCACTGAAGATGTGGGCCAATACTGGCAAGGTAATATCAGTACAAAGTGAAACTGTGTGGCCATAAGCGGCAGGTCCATGCATAATAATGGCATAACCTTCAACACGGCCTCAAGTACTTGGGGATGAAGAACAGAGTTTCAAAAACATATTCAGAGTTCAAAAAGAAATTTCGGAAAGCCAGCCTCAGCAATGGTTAGGCACTTAGCAACTCAGTGAGACCCTGTCTCTAAATAAAATACAAAACAGGTCTGGGGATGTGACCCAGTGGTCGAGTGCCCCTGAGTTCAATCCCCAGTACCAGAAAAAAAAAAAAAAGAAAAAGAAAAAAAAAAGAAATTTCGGGGAGGAGGACGACGCAATCCTCCCAACTTCCACCCACAAACGAAGACTGGGTGGAGGAGATGGAACACTCAGAGATGGGTGACTGGTCCGGTCCTCTGTCCCTCTCAGACGCTCCCTCTGGGCGCTCCCTCCCGCTGCGCCGGTCTCTCTCCCCCATCCCACCCGTCCCCAGCCCAACCACTCCCCGACCCTCGCCAACCACCACCCCTCCCTCCCGCAGTCCCAGGCCTCCTCTGGCCGCGCCGTCCCTGCACTCCCGTCGGATAGCTCTGCCCAACCCACACACTCTCCTCCCACGCAACTCCCTCAGCCGAACCTGTCTGGCTGACCCAACTCCCGGGACACCTGCTGTCTGTCCGGCTCCTCTCTTGTCCCTAAATATCCACCCGGCGCCCCTTTCTGGTCAGCCGACGCCAGCCCGCACTCACCTTGATCTCCTCCACCCTCCGGGTCAGGCGGCTGATCCGGGTGCCGAGATCCTCCTTCTCCAGGCTCCCCGAATGAGCCAAAACCTCCGTCACGAAAGAAGCCATCTCCAACGCGGGAACCAACGCCGACGAGTCACTTCCTCACAGCCACCGCGACACTCCAGTCCCGCCGGCGGCCTCGGCGCGCGGCCTGCCGGGAAACGCAGTCTGGCGGGGCCCCGGGCGTGGCGCGCAAGCGCGGGCCGCACTACAGCTCCCAGCAGGCGCCGCGCCGCGCCGCCGCGGGCGGGGCTTCCACGGCGTTCCGGAATTGGCAAACTGAGCAAACGTGATTTCCTCTTTAGCTGCTTTCAAGTCGTTGTCGCTTCCTGCCGTTTTTTTTTTTTTTTTTTTTAATCTTGACGAAAAGAAATTTTCTTATCTGAACCAGTCAAGTGAACCTTTCTCAACTTCACAACATTTAAAGGTAAAATAATCTAGCTGGAAGACCCCAGGAGCCCATCTCGATCTTCCTCGTTAAGTATTCGCTTTCGTAGCCTAGTCAGTGCCCCCTGGAGCTGTGCAGGGTAGTGGAGTCGCTTCATTATAAATGAAAGGACAGTTTGCAATTGTCCTCTGCATTGTATGGTTTATATTACATCTGTGCACGTAATGTTGCATTTGTGTGACACATTACAGAATTATTGCTTAGGTATAAATAACTTAAGTCCTGTGTGCACTAGAACAAGATTCTTTCCTGTGTTCTGTTTTGTTTTTGTTTTGGTGGTGATGGAGATTGAACCCAGGGCGCTTCACCGCTGAGCAACGAGCCTAGCCCTTTTTTTTTTTTTTTTTTTTTTTGGAACGGTCTCTCTAAGTTGCCGAAACTGGCCTCAAACCTGCCTCAACCTTCCCAGTCGCTGGAATTACAGGCATGCATGCGCCATAGCTGATAGTTAACACTTTATATAAGAGATTACAAATCAATTTTGTTAAAAGCTTTTGAAAATGAGGTTTCAGACTGAAAGATGATTGAGTATTTACTATTGCATACTGGAAGATGTTTTTTCACATTATACTATGTGTGTGTGTGTGTGAGTCCCTTTTTAAAAAATATTGAAGCTGGGCGCGGTGGCGGTGGAGCATGCTTGTAATCCCAGCGAGTGGGGAGACTGAGACAAGAGGATCCCAAATTCGAGGCCAGCCTGGTCAATTTAGTGAGACCCTGTCTCAAAAAAATAAAAAGAGTGCTAGGATATAGTTCGTTGGCAGACCACCCCTGGGTGCAATTCCCTGTGCCACACACACACACACACACACACACACACACACACAAAGTCGTGTATATAAAGGAATGCAGTAAACGAGCAGGCGAGGTGGCGCATGCCTGTAATCCCAACACTTGGGAAGCTGAGGCAGGAGGATTTTGAGTTCAAAGCCAGCCTCAGCAAAAGCGAGGCACTTAGCAACTCAGTGAGGGGCTGGGGATGTGGCCCAGTGGTGGAGTGCCCCTTACAATGTTTATTCTCTTTCCATGTTTTCTACAATAAACATGTACTGTTGAATTAAAATGTTATCCTTCTTTAAAAAAAAAATTATCTTGGGAGAGCTAACCTCAAGTAGGCACTGACTCTAAGATCCCTGCCATTTTATGTGTCTGTGGGACAATCTGTTTATCCTAGTGAAGCAAGGGCAGTTTTCTGTTCTGTGTGCAAAGGAAATAAAACCTGGGTTGACAGAAAAATTGCTGAAGGACAGCTGTAATACCTTGGGATGGGCCTCTTATAGAAAACCAGTCAACCTCCTTTTGGTAGACTCGTATGCCTTAATATGAATTCTTTTTTTGTTTTCTTTTCTTTTTGGTACTTGGGATTGATCCACTGAGCCACATCCCCAGTCCTATTTTGTATTTCATTTAGAGACAGGGTCTCACTGAGTTGCTTAGCCCTCACTGTCGCTGAGTCTGGGTTTGAACTCGCAATCCTCCTTCCTCAGCCTCCCTAGTTGCTGGGATTACAGGCATGCTCCACCAGGCCCAGCTTTACTTTGAATTCTTAATGTCACCAATAATAAATGCCCCATGACAAAGACCTACAGATAAAGTTTCTAAAAACTTGTATTGCATATTTATTGAGCAAGTACTATGTGACAAACATTGTGCTAGGTCTGGAGATCCAAAAAACATGAATAAATAACCACAGGAAAATATGATAGGTACTGTTTTGAAGATATATGAGGAATGGATCCAGATTTAGTGGGACCTAAATCTTTTATGGTTGCAGAGAGGGGCAGGACTCCTTAAGAAAAAGAATATAAAATAATATACAAAATTAGGTTCAGACTTACTACCTCTTAGCAAGGTGCAAAGGGCAGAGGAAATATTGAAGGAAGAGTACCCAGTCTGGATGAATCGGGGAATTTTACAGTAAGGAGGAAGCTTTGAGAATCCAAAGAAGTGCTTCTTTGTAGTTGAGGTTCTCTGATCTTCCTTCAGGAGACCAGTCAATACAGACCTACAAACAAGAGCATAAGCTCATGCCTCTCCTCAGGTATAAAGACCACTTAAAGGTGAAGACTTTCTCAGAGTCCGAAGAAAAGAAGGAGGAGGCAGAGGAAGAACAAAAAACACACAGAATGGATAAGGATTGCTATGCACAGTCAATGTATGCAGGAATAAATGAATGCTTGAATAAATAAAAAAGAAATTAATAAATGGATGTTTTCTATCACCTACTGTTATGGTTTAGATACGATAAGTGTGTCCCCCAAAGATTCATGTGTTCAAGTCTTGGTCCCCAATGCATCAAAGGTGGGGGGGCTGGGGTTGTGACTCAGCGGTAGAGCACTCGTCTACATGTGTGCTGCCCAGGTTCGATCAGCACCACATAAAAATAAAGGCACTGTGTACAACTAAAAAAACAAAACAAATATTAAAAAAAAAAAAAGTTTAGAGGTGGGGACTATTGGAAATGATCGAATTAATGGGGCTCTGGCCTCATCAGTGGGTTAATCCATTGATAGCTGAATGGTCTATTGGGAGGTCATGTAAAGTGTAAGAGGTGGAACCTAGTAAAAGAAAATGAGTCCTTGGAGCATGCCCCCAGGGACTGTATCTTTCCCTGTTCCCTCTCCTCTCTCCATCTCCTTCTTGGGTGCCATGAACTGAACAGCTTTTCTCCACCACATCCTTTTATCGTGAAATTCTGCCTCACCTCAAGCCAAAGCAGTGGAGCCAGCCAATCATGGACTGAAATGATGAGCTAAAATCTTTCCTCATCTAACTTGTTTCCTCATGTATTTGTCACAGTGATGAAAATCTAACACACCGACTCCTTAGTAGTTCACATTTATCGTGGTTTATAGGTCTCCCTATTCACAAATATTTGCAGATCATCAGAAAAAGGCAGAAAAGTCAGGAGCAATGTTAGGATTCCTCCCAACCTATCATGGCTTGCACATACATAGCATATTTGTATTATGGAAGGGAAGTATCAAATTCTTGCATGAATAGTACAAGCAGAGAGCATTTCCAAGTTTGCACATGTTGTTATTAAAAAAAAAAAAAAAAAAAAAAAAAAACAGCAGAAGGAGGCTATAATTTGAAAGGCCATACCATTTGCTTCGAAATAGTCATCTTTGGGGCTAGAGATATAGCTCAGTGATAGCTTGCAGAGCATACATGAGACCCTGGGATCAATCCCAGCACCACACACATACAAATTCTTTGGTGGGGAATGAGTGTGAATATGGATGAAACAAAACTGTTAAGAGTAGATAATTTTTGAGGCTGAGTGAGATATGGGATTTATCCATTTTTCTACTTTTGCTTATGTTTTCAATTTTATGAAAACATTAAAAAAAGAGCATTCCAGAGGCTGCTGCTTGCCTCCCTCCTCCCCCATGCCATTGACAATCACTGGCATACCAGACTACCTCAAGACCTCAGTCAGGAAAAGTCAAAACCTTCCTTTCTCAGGAAGTGATTTTACTCTGCTGGCTGCCCACGCCTCTGCTTTCACGCCATATTTATTGCACAGTGTGCAGTAGGCTAAACCATGAGGGGAATACAACTGGTCAGACATTTGTGACTTCAGCAAAATAAATCCTGGTTTTCTTCTGTTTTGCCATAAATACTAACCCTTACCAACATGCTGTTTCACCAGTAGGCAGGGGAAGGGCAGAAAAATCACCACAGCAGCTGGGGACAAGAGCTTGAAACTTCCGAAGTCCAAGCCCTCTTATTCAGGTGTGGCATCTTGAAGTTATTTAGTAGGATATATGGTGGCAGTGTGAAAATGAAATACAGATAAAGCATCCAGACCAAAGTCTGGCATTTAGTCATACTGAGTAAATGCAAATTATTTCCTTTCCTCTTGAATCCTGCTACTTGGCAGCAACAACAAGCAAGAATGGAACCTAGTATGATTGCCATATGTTTATAACTGCAGCCACCTGGAGAAGAAGCACTTCCCTTCAGGTGTGCTATAAGTCTAGGTAGGTAACTTGAACTGGGAAATTTTTAATTTTTTTTTAAATTACAATACTTGTGGGCTTCCTATTTACAAAAATATTAAATGAATCAGGCATGATGCTTCAGTGGTCAAGAGCCCCTGAGTTCAATCCCTGGTACAAAAAAAAATTAAATGATAAATTTATTAAATTTATATAATACATAGAAAAGCACAAATAAATAAAAAGCTATCTATAACCCTACTATCAATATAACCATTTGTATGATACACACACACACACACACACACACACACATCATGTATCTACACATATACCCTTTTTATAAAAATGAAATCGCATTCTGTATGTTTATATACTATTTGGTCACCCGTTTTCCTCACTTAACAACATATCCATGGGTGTATGATATGTCAAAATACATTCTATTGCATGATTGAAGTTTGAATGGTACGAATATACGTTGTATACAGACTGTTTTGTAAAAAGATGCTCTATATGTTTACTATGAGTTATAATGCATACTACTATTATAAATACAACAACTTTGAATAAAAAATAAATGAATGAATGAATGAATACATTCTATTGTCATGCATAATTAAAAAGAACAAATGAAAAAAATATTTTTAAATGAAAACAAAAAAAAAACAGTGATGCCACCAGACAGACTTCCATAGAGTTGCTGATGCTAAGAGACCAAACCAATCATAAAAAGCAATTGTTAGCACTACAGTAACCTATGTTATAAATTTTCTTAATCACAAAATATTCATTTAATTAAAATGTATAAAAGAAAAACAATAACATCAAAAATCCTTTTCATGTCAATAAAACCTCTTCTATAGCATCACTTTAAAATAACTGCCTGGTATTAAAATTTACAATTATGGGCTGGGGTTGTGGCTCAGCGGCAGAGCGCTCGCCTCGCACGTGCGTGGCCCGGGTTCGATCCTCAGCACCACGTAAACATAGATGTATTGCATTGTGTACAACTAAAGTAAATAAATAAATATTTAAAAAATTTACAATTATTAACATTTCAACAGACATTTCATAATTCTTTGTATATGTTCACCAAAAAACTAGATAAATTCCTGGAGATCGGGTGTTGGATCAAAGTTTGCTCATATTTAAAACTATAAAACATGAAGTCCTGTTGCCTTCCAAAAAAGATTAAATCAATGTATATCCCCAGAACATTTTTCTTGGGATCTCAGAGACAGGGAGTGATTTTAAGTTTATGAACGTATTCATTGAATATATATTGATGGCTTGCCGATTGGCTTTTTACCTTTCATGGGACCCTTGGCCAGAATCCACACCTACATCCTATCTTAGACACACCCCATAAACCCAAACATTGCCAAGTTCCTGACACCTGCCTCAGCTGCTACCCAGAAAACTAATACAGGAAACCTCTCCAAATGTGCAAGACTTTCCACTCCAGCCTCCTAAAAATAGTCCCTGCCAAGGAGTCCCTGAGGCACCCATCCTCCTCTGCCTCTGGAGAGGGAACAACTATGGCCTGGAGTTTCCGTGCGAGAGTCCAGCTTGGGGGACTGCTCTTCTCTCTCCTTGGCTGGGTCTGCTCCTGTGTCACCACTATCCTGCCCCAGTGGAAGACTCTCAATCTGGAATTAAACGAAATGGAGACCTGGATTATGGGGCTTTGGGAGGCCTGCGTGAATCAGGAGGAAGTTGGCACTGTGTGCAAAGCCTTTGAGTCCTTCTTGTCTCTGCCCCAGGAGCTCCAGGTATCCCGCATCCTCATGGTAGTTTCCCATGGGCTGGGACTATTGGGCCTTCTGCTTTCTGGCTGTGGTTCTGAATGCTTCCAGTTTCACAGGATACAATGGATATTTAAGAGGCGGCTATGCCTCTTGGGAGGGTCTTTGGAAACATCAGCTTCAGCCACTACCCTCTTTCCAGTCTCCTGGGTGGCCTATGCCACAATCAGAGACTTCTGGGATGACAGCATCCCTGAGATTGTACCACGGTGGGAGTTTGGAGATGCCCTCTACCTGGGCTGGGCTGCTGGTATTTTCCTGGCTCTTGGTGGACTACTCCTCATCTTCTCCGTGTGCCTGGGAAAAGAAGAAATGCCTTCCCCGTGGATGGCCCATCCCACAGCCCCACCATCCTGTACTCTACCGGAGGAATTTGATGGCTCCTTCCACCTCACCCCAAGACCTATGAGCCTGTTCATCTAGGACTGGCTTCTGCCAATGAATCTCTGCAATGAAGAAATATCGGTATAAACCCTTCTTTTCCTTATCCTTTATCACTTTCTTTTTGCTTACCTAGTTTTGGGGGAAGGTTGCCGTCCCATCTGTTGAGAACTTGATTATCTTGGTGATACAGTGATCTTCATTTCAGAATGAAAAATTAAAGGCACAGTGTCTAACAAACATTTTTATCTCATTCGAGAGTTTATTTATATGAAAGTGCTTTCAACAGAACACAATGGCACATGCCAGTAATCCCAGCAATTTGGGATCCTGAGGCAGGAGGATTACAATATTGAGGCCAGCTTCAGCAACTTAACCAGGCCCTCAACACTTTAGAGAGAGCCTGTCTCAAAAAGGGTTGGGGATATGGCCCAGTGGCAAAGTGCCCCTGGTTTCAATCCATGGTACCAAAAAAGTATGCTCTCAAATTCATTAATTATTTGTTTGGTCCTTTTATTACTAAAGAAAATACATTACAAAGTTGCATCCATCAGAGAAAAACCTAGTGTGAAGAGGCATTGTGTGTATAGCTTGAAAAATTGACAAAGATGCTTTTGTAAAGGAAAATGAATTTTTGGCCCTATAGCACCTTAGGATAAAAATCTTCCTCAAGAGCCGGGAGCGGTGGCACACGCCTATAATCCCAGCACTTGGGAGGCTGAGGCAGGAGGATCGTGAGTTCAAAGCCAGCCTCAGCAATGGCGAGGCACTTAGCAACTCAGTGAGACCCTGTCTCTAATAAAATACAAAAAAAGGGCTGGGGATGTGGCCCAGTGGTCGAGTGCCCCTGAGTTCAATCCCCAGTACCAAAAAAAAAAAAAAAAAAAAAGATCTTCCTCAGGTGCACAATTTGAAAGGGAACTTCACAATAGACCTTTGCTGTCTTATAGATTTTTAATATCCTAGAAGGGAGATGTATTTTGGTTTCTGCTACATTGTGAGCCATGTGAGTGCTCTGCTATTATCCTCACTTGAAGGTAATAATCAGAGAGAGTGAGAGACAGGGTGACCAATCCCTTCTGATTTTCCTAGGACTTCGTAATTTCACTGCTAAAATGAGAAAAGTCTTGGGTACATTAGGACAAACTGTTTACCTGAGGGTGACTGTACCCATTACTAACCAATGTGGGTATGCATTATCACACATTTATCAGCTTCTTGAAAATATATTTAACATGTGCAAAATCACTTTATAAACCCCTTAAAATTTAACCCAATGTCGGGGCTGGGGTTGTGGCTCAGCAGTAGAGCGCTTGCCTAGCACGTATGTTGCCTGGGTTCGATCCTCAGCACCACGTACAAATAAACGCATTGTGTACAACTAAAGCAAATAAATAATTTTTTTTTAATTTAACCCAATGTCAACAGACCTACCCAAGCTATGGCTACAAATGAAATCCCTTTCCTAACAATAATCCTGGTTCTTTTGCTTTCCCACCTGCACAGATGGGCTCTTTCCTGACTGCCCCACCCTGGGGCCTCCTGGGGTATTCCTGCAAGTCCTCCAGGAGGAGCCTCCTGTTGCTCCTGAACCTGTCTGATGCAATCACCCTGCATATCCACCCTGCTTCCCTCACTACCGCACTTCCACTCCCATAATCAGATGAAGAAGAGTCACCACTGACCCTGCCAACAATTCAGTTAAGGGTGATGGTTCCCAGAGTCTCCAAATAGATCACTTCTCTAGGTTCAGGCACATGCTAGATTCCATACAGAAGTGGGGAGTCTTCCCTTCCCAAGCTGGAGCTGAAGCGTCATGATGTCTCTTTCCTCTCAATAAAATAGCCCCAACATCATGAGATAGCCACCGCTCAAAAAGGAGTACACACACAAACAAATTTACCTAAGTCGCCCAGGTCAGTACCCTCCTTAGAAAAGTACCACTTTTTCCCTGAGAAAATGGAGTCCATACAGGTACAACTTTATATTCAGCAATTTTTACGCAGAGCAGGTTTCTCTGGGATTTATATTTTCTCTGGAACAGTTCTTTTTTCTTTAGTGTGTTCATTTGTACGCATCCACTTGACATACAAATCCAGAGCCGGACATAGTGGTGCATACCTGTAATCCCTGCAGCTCCAGAGGCTAAGACAGGAGGATCACAAGTTCAAAGCCAGCCTCCGCAAATTAGCAAGACCCTGTATCTAAATAAAAAATATGAAGGGCTGGGGTTGTGGCTCAGAAGCCCTGGGTTCAATCCTTGGTACCAAAAATAAAGAAATAATAAAATTTTTTTTCTTAAAAATCCAGACATCCCAAGTAAACACACCTCTCAGGACAAATGCCAGTCTGCAGCAAGGCTTATTCTGGCCTTCTCAGGTAAGTCAGAAAACTGCTTCCAATGCCTCTTTTCTCAGCTACCCCTTCTCAAAGGTGACAAAGCTCTTTGGGCCAAGTTTCAATGAGGAACGAGGTTCAAATCTTCTTCTGTCCCTACAGTGTCTGCAAGAAGAGACCATCACTCACCCATCTGATCATTTATTCTATTTATTCTCTCATTTAACAAATGTGTATTGAGAATCTACCATGTACCAGGAATTATGTTGGAAACCAAGAATGAAACAGTAAATAAGACAAAATGAATTTCTGCTCCTCATTTGGGCAGACAGGGGAGACAGATATTAATGTAAAATCACTCACATAAGTGTAAATTATAACTGTAATAAATTTCACAAAGTTCTAAAGGTACATGGTTCTATAAGATCATGTAATTGGAGGAACTGGATCTAGTCAGGGAATAATGAGCGGGGACCCTAAGAAAGAGGTAATTTTAAAAGGTAAAGTGGTGGAGAGCAGTTCATGATGAAGAGAAAAAGAAAATGTATAAAGTGAGACTAGTGATGTAGGAAGGAGCCAGACCTTGTGGTGCTGTGTAGGCCACAATAAAGAATATGCTCATCTCTATTCTCAGGATCATGGGAAGCCAAGCATGTGGTCAGGGTACAAGAGCTCAGCACCAGTTGACTGCAGCAATAACTTGATCCCTGTTTGTTTGTTTGTTTGTTTTCTGGTACTAGGGATTGAACCCAGAAATGCTTAACTGCTGAGCAAAATCCCAGTCCTTTTTAATATTTTATTTAGAGACAAAGTCTCACTGAGTTACTTCAGTTCTCAGTAAATTGCTAAGGCTGGCTCAAGATCCTCTTGTCTAAGCCTCCCGAGCTTCTGGGATTACAGGCTTACACCATGGAACCTGTTTTATAACAGCTTGTCCCTGTGCATTTCCCCTAAAACAGACTTAGTTGTATAGGGTTTGAGTGTTCAAATCACTTTTGTGAATCTTGGTCATCTTATGTAACATATCTTGAAAATTTTTTCATGCCAAGAAAGCAGCTATTACTGCATTTGTTTTGCCAACGAGGAAATTGAGATTCAGGATTTAGGTAACATGTTCATGGCAATCATTAGCTGGGTTAAGACTCGAACCCAGGTTTTGATGCCATGGCAGGCATCTTTCTTCACCTCATCCGGTTGCTTTACAGGATAGGCTATCTAGACAATACACAAGTACAAAGGAAAAAACACAGAAGCAGAAGGAAAAAAAAACCCAAAACCTACCAAGACAAACCTCCTTTGTGCTTATGTTTAGTTTCCATCAGCGTCTTTGTTGCCAGATGGCTCACCTGCTCCTGCTGGTGGCTTACCCCAACATCCTTATCCCATTAATTCCATGTTCACAGGTGCTGATGACATTTTTTTTTTTTTCATCAGCATCTGATTACAGCTTTCTTTGTAAAGAAATGGACACAAACTAAAGATTTGTTGAGAAAATATTCTGTCTTCCCAACTATCCTTCTAAAGGACACAAAAGGGTTTTTTTTTGTTGTTGTTGTTGTTTTGTTTTTGTTTTAATGGACATGTGGCTGGTACTGTTGAATCACAAGTATCCAACAGGATGCCATCCCCAGGAGGGAATGTGACTAAGCATTCTGATGAGAATCCACTTTCAGACAAAAAGTCTAAGGAAGGAGACACTGTTCACCTAAAACTGCTACTTTTTTTTTTTTTTTTTTTTTTTTTTTTTGGTACTGGGGATTGAACCCAGGGGTACTTAACTACTGAGCCACATCCCCAGCCCTTTTCATGTTTTATTTAGAGACAAAGTCTTGCTGAGTTGTTTGGGGCCTTGCTAAATTGCTGAGGCTGGCTTTGAACTCACAATGATCCTCCTGCCTCAGCCTCCTGAGCTGCTGGGATTACAGGCATGTGCCACCGCACCAGGCAAAATGCTACTATTTTTATCCATCTGCATTGAAAGGGAAAATAATGAGAAATAAAAATAAAACAAATTCAATCTTTAGCACAATCTTTTCTCATTTAGATCTGTGACAAATTATCCAAGGTTGAAAATATTTATCATGATTATACATAGAAAGATGTGTATTCATGTGTATGAGAAAAATAAGGGAACATGAATCAATCAGCATTTCAAATCAAAAGCTTTTATTATGTGCAAAATATTATAAACACACATACAAACCAACAACTCAGGGACTAAGCAATTTGATGCAGTTAGAATTTTATGTGATTCAGTGCTATCTTCTCCACCAGCCTGTCTATGGGCCTGAAAATTTCACCATTAGTAGTTAAGGTAATTCACAAGATCCCTATTAAAATATCCATATGTTACCTCTCTGGGCCTCTGAAACCAGCTGCAGGGAAAGCACCCTAAGAAGAAAACTGATGTGGGTTAGATACACGTGGGATGGGAAGAAATTTGGAAATGGTTTCACAGGTTTCTGGTCAGGAAGTGTGTGGTATTAGCCAGGGTTAGCACAGTTAGAAACTCGATCAGGAAAATGTTGGTTTTTAGGCACTATCCTTTAACAAGAAACTGAAAGAAGCTGGAGCTCATTTTCCACTCTACCAATTGATTGATGGGTTTTCCCAAGCCAGTCATTATCTTCACCTCATCTGTATTTAGAAGATGTAGAATAGACTTTTCAATTGTCTACATTTTTAAAAAATATTTATTTATTTGCTTTAGTCGTACACAATGCGTTTATTTGTACGTGGTGCTGAGGATCGAACCCGGGCCACACGCGCTAGGCAAACGCTCTACCGCTGAGCCACAGCCCCAACCCCCAGTTGTCTACATTTTGAATAAAGTCTCAAAGTCACATGCCATGGGTGATTTGCATCTCAAGAAGGGCTCAACACATTGCCACTTAGAGATGTCCAAATGGCCAGCCTCAAACCCAATAGCCTATGGAAGAGATGCATTCAGGTTCATTAGGGGAGAATTATAGGAAGATGATTCATAAGAGTTGAGAGTATTATGATGTTCTGTGCCCTTCCCCATGAGGAATGGGGTGAACATACCTCAAAAGAATCACTTGGATTCAAATGTGTATTGAGATGAAAGCCTGGTACCCCATCCAACTGCCACCAAGCTGTAGAAACTGTGGGCCCATTCCTACTGCCACCAAAATGGAGTTCACCAAAGTACTTGGGGATGCCTGACTTGAGATGAAAAGGCCTAGAAATGGGTGCCTGAGCACCACTGACTACCACAGCAGGCTGACTGGAGCAAGATAGTGCCAGTGCTTCTGCCTCTTACTTGGGTGAGGAGGTGAGCATTCCATTGCCCAAGTGGACTCTGAGGAAGAGAGTTCTGGCAACATTGTCCTAGAGGACTATGGAAAGAGAAGGAGACTAGAGCTGAGAGACAATGTAAGACCAGCCAGAAAGCCCCAAAGGTGTCAGGGGATGGAATGTGGAAGTTTTCTACAGGGTTCTCTGAAGAGTCCTCGATACTTCCTATACAAGAACTAATCATTGGCTTCCTACCAGAGGACATTGAATCAAGGGTTAATTATAAAGTTTTTTGGGAAAAAATTTTAATAAGTCCTTTGCCTTCTTCTATAAACTCTCCTCCCCCAGGAGATCAATTTGAGGGTACGAAGAGGGAATGGAGGAAAGTAGGAGAGATCCTATGGCTCCTTCCTTATGCTCTTGCCTCAACTTCAGGGTGAGGCCTAGACTAGGAATGGGACAAGTTCTGAAACAAATGGGTGAGAGTGAACTTTGGATGTACCCTGGTCTAAACTTTATAATACACAAAAATAATCTGTCTTCATACTCATACATGAAGATAAAGCTATGAGATCTTCTTGAGATGCTGTCAAAGGACATAGACAGGAAATGCAAAAGACCATCTTGAAGGTAGCAGTGATGCATCATATTCTATCAAGTCCAGGCCATTCAATGAAGTGATTTAAAGAAAAATATATCTAAAGTAGGAAAATAATCAGGTAAGATTCCATAATTTTTTATATCCAGCATGGTCCCTGAGCTCTTCAATAATAACTCTTTCAGTCACGTTCACTAATATGAACACATCCATTTGCCAGAGAGGCCCATAATCTCCTGGATATCTACATTATGCCCCAATCATTCATGCATAATGTCCTATGCAGGCCAGGACAACCCTTAAAATTCTTGCCCCATGAATAATTTCCCTGTGAGGACTGCATCTGGAGCTCTACTTTACACTGAGTCATTGTTATATCTAGTCTTTCCTTTAACCCTTAAAAAACAAAAAACTACAGGGTATAAGTATTTTACTGTTTGATAGACCAGGAAAACAGTTTCAGCCAGTATTTGAATTAAGATGTCTCAGATTCTAATGTCACTATACCTGCCATAGAACCACATCTTAAAAGAAACATGGATCCTGTAGCTTTATAAATCAGGAAAGCTTTACAACAGCTTAACTCATGAATGAGCTCTGTCTGTTCCTTCAGTAGAGTCTAGATGACTTCATAGCTGGGCAGAATGGCTCACACCTGTACTGCCAGCTACTCAGGAGGCTGACACAGGAGGATAACTTGAAACCACAAGTTCAGAGTCAGCCTGGGCAGCATAGCAAGACCCTGTGTCAAGATGGTGGAATGAGCTGGACATCATTACCCTAGGTACATGAATGACTGCGCATCTGGTGCAACACTACATCATGTACAACCAGAGAAATGAAAAGTTGTGCTGCAATTGCATGCAATGAATCAAAATGCATTCTGCTGTCATATATACCTAATTAAAATAAATTAATAAAAAATAAACAAAACAAAAAGATGACTCACATCACCTAAAATCTTTAGACTGCTTCTATCTCCTAATGGTATTCAGAGTTAATATTCCTATTCATTGTTTATCATCACAATTTCTTGTCCTGCTGGTATAACAGGGACAACCCAGGTTTACTTATTTCATTTTGAAGAAGTAAAAGACCAGGTCTTGCCATGTGGGACCTGGAGTTCTTAAACAGATTCTGTTGGCCTGTTGGTCAACAGAGAGAGCTTAAGTGTTGTCATGATCAGCCAACAATCTAATGGGCAATGTAGCAATCAAGTGTGCTCAAAAAAGACACAGAAATGCCCTTAAAATCTCTTAAGCCAGCTCTACTCTCTCTTGTAGATTCATGTGTCAGTTTATTGTTCAACTATTTAAAAAAGAATGCAGGGTGGGAGGTGAAGGGGCAGAAAACATGAATTATTTTCTAGGCTCAGAAAAAACTAATATCATGATTGACTTTGAACCTGAGAAAACCTTAAGGAACTGATACATTTATGATAATTATAAAGGTTAGTTATATAGAAATTGAGCCAGGCATGGTGACACACTTCTGTAATTCCATCTACTCTGGAGGTAGAGGCAGAAAGACCACAAGTTCAAGGCCAGTCTCAGCAATTCAGTGAGCCTCCTTCACAGAACGTAAAATACAAAGGACTGGGAATGTAGCTCAGTGGTAAAATGCCCCTGGGATCAATTCCCAGTACCTGCCCCCAATATAATATACATTTTCATTTTTTGAGACAGGGTCTCTAAGTGCTGAGGCTGACCTCAAACTTGGTGTCCTCCTGCCTCAGCCTTCCAAATTTCTAGGATTTCAGGTGTGTGTCACCATACCTGATCTGCACACCGTTTATAAAACCACAGAATTCAGAGTGTGGATGACAACACAAAAGTCACTTTCTTAGTGGGCAAAAAAGTTCTATGAAGGAGTGGTTCTCAATTGTGATTGTGTATCAGCATCACCCACAATTTTTTTTTTTTTTCTTAACAACAGTATAGCAGCCGGTGGCACACGCCTGTAATCCCAGCAGCTCGGGAGGCTGAGACAGGAGGATGCTATCCTCAGCAATGGAGAAATGCTAAGCAATTCAGTGAGACACTGTCTCTAAATAAAATACAAAATAGGGCTGGGGATGTGGTTCAGTGGTCAAGTGCCCCTGAGTTCAATCCTTGGTACCAAAAAATAAACAAACAAATTAATTAATTGAATAAACAGTGTCAAGGGCCCAGTCCAAATCTAAGACATATCCAAATCTGTAGGGTTGAGACCTTGGCAGCTGTGTTTTTTTAAAGTGACACAGCTGATTCTACATTAGCAGCCAAGGTTAAAAACAAGTGCTGAAGAGTTTTGGATTAAAAAAGCAGGATTGAATTCAAGAGAAAAAAATAAACAAAGCAATACGTGATTATTTGAAAAGATTAATAAACCCCTGAAAAAACTAACCAAAAAGAAAAACAAGAAGATATGTCACCCAGTATCAGCAATGAAAGGGAGACATCACTAAAAACCCTAGTCAATGGGCTGGGGTTGTGGCTCAGCAGTAGAGTGCTCACCTAGCACACATGAGGCACTGGGTTTGATCCTCAGCACCACATATAAATGAAATAAAGATATTGTGTGTCCCCCAACAACTAAAATATATATATATATATATATATATATATATATATTTAAGAAAACCCCTAGTCATTAACACACACACACACAAACACATATGCACACAAACACTCCATGCTATTATAAACTTTCTGTCAATTTTAATTTTTATTTTGGATGAAATGAATGAATATCTAATAATTTTCCAAAACAGATATGAGGAATTTAAAAAATAAAAAAACCCAATATATGTGTGTATGTATATAAATATCAAAGAAACTGAATCCATACTTTTGCATTCCCACAAAACACACAATGACAATTATTGTAGGCTGAGATGGCTTCAATGATGAATGCTCTGAGACACTGAAGAAATAACCCCTATTTTATCCAAACTCACCCAACTCAGTCAGTGAGGCCAAAATAATCTTGATACCAAAACCATGACAAGAACATTGAGAATAAAATTAAAGGCTACTCTTTCTCAAGAATATATATAAGTCCTAAACAAAATGCTACCTACATATAAAAACAACCATGATCAAATCCAGTTATTTTGACAATGCATGGTTGGTTTAAAATTTGAAATCAATAAATATAATTCAAATAGTAACAAAATACTGGAAAATTAATCTTATCTATATATACATAAAGCATTTGACAAAATTCAAGACTTTTTTTCAAATTTTTAAAAATTTATGATTAAAAATAAAACTTTCTCAGCAAACTAAGAATAGATGGATCTTTCTTTACCTAGCAAGTGGAATTTACAACAATCATATTTAATGTTGAAAATTTTCTGTCCCCCTGATACTGGAGGGCAAAGATGCTCACATAACCATTTACATTCAGCATAGTACCAAAGTGTGATCAGGCAAGAAAAATAAATAAAGAGTTGTAAGGATTCAAAATAAATAAATATCACCATTCACAGATAACATAGTTGTGTATAAAAGAAATATTTAAAAATCAACAGATAAATTATTAGAGTAAGTTCATTTATCAAGATCATTGGATACAGAGATGATACAATAACATCAATTTGTTTCTAGATACCAGCAAGAAATAATAAAGAATGCAATTTTGGGGCTGGGGATGTGGCTCAGTGGTGGAGCACTTGCCTAGAATGTGTGAGGCACTGGGTTTGATTCTCAGCACTGCATATAAACAAATAAAATAAAGAATGCAATTTTTGCCTGTAATTCCAGCTGCTTGGCAGAATCTCAAAGTTCAAGGCCAGCCTCAGCAATTCAGTGAGGCTCTGAGCAACTTAGTGAGACCCAATCTCAAAATAAAAAGGGTTGGGGATATAGTTCAGTGGTAAAGAACCCCTGGGGTTCAATCCCCTGAACCAAAGAAAAAAGGGTAATTAAAAAATTTGAAGCACTAGACAACCAGGAAAAGAATTTTTTTTTTTTTCTTTTTGGTACCAGGGATTGAACTCAGGGGCACTCGACCACTGGGCTACATCCCCAGCCCGTTTTTGTATTTTATTAGAGACAGGGTCTCACTGAGTTGCTAAGTGCCTCGTCATTGCTGAGGCTGGCTTTGAACTCACGATCCTCCTGCCTCAGCCTCCCAAGTGCTGTGATTACAGGTGTGCGCCACCGCGCGCGGCTAAAAGAATGCTTTTGTTGTTGTTTGTTGTTTTGGAGTACCAGGAATTGAACTGGGGGGGACTCACCCACTGAGCTACATCCACAGCCCTATTTTGTATTTTACTTAGACACACAGTCTCACTGAGTTGCTTAGTGCCTTGCTTTTGCTAAGGCTGGCTTTGAACTCGCTATCCTGCCTCAGCCAACCCAGCTGCTGGGATTACAGGAGTGTACCACCACACCCAGCAAGAATGTAATTTTTAAAATTACATTTACAATAGCTTGAGAAACATCAAAAGTCTAGGAATATATTTGTTGGAAGATGTGGAAGCCCTTTATGTAGAAAGTAAGAAAACCTAGTCAGGCATAGCAGCACACACCTATAATGTTAGTGACTTGGGAGACTGGGCCAGGAGGATCACAAGTTCAAGGTCAGCCTAGGCAATTTAGTGAGCTCAGTGGTACAGCACACCTGGGTTCAAATCTCCAATCCCAAGTACCACATACACACACACACACACTAAAGGAAAAGAATATCAGCAGACATTGACACCAGAATCTCAATTCTCCCCAAATTATCTAGTCATTATAAACCTTGTCAAAATCCCTAGATATTTGAGTGTGCCATTGTGACCAATCTTAAAATTTATATGGAAATGCAAAGGATCAACATTAGTCAATACAATCTTAAAGAAAAAAACTGGAGAATTTATGATATTGGAAATCAAAACTTACTGTATTGGTACAGTAGACAATGGGATAGCTAAAATAACTCAAAAAAAGAACAAACACCTTAGACTTATGATCAAGGTGGCAGTGTAGCTCACTGGGAAAAAGGAAATGTTTTCATGCTGGGTCAATCAATTAAATGTGAAAAGCAAAAAGTGAAACTTCAAAATGAAAACCCAGGAAAATATCCTTATGACCTTGAGCAATAATTTTTTTAAACTTTATTTTTTAGTTGTAGGTGAACACAATACCTTTTTTTATTTTTATGTGCATGAGGATCGAACTCTGTGCCTCATGCATACTAGGCAAGTGCTCTGCCCCTGAGCTACAGCCCCAGCCTGAGCAATAATTTCTTCAGCATGACAGGCACTAATCATGAAGGAAAAAACTAATAAACTGGGCTACAGGGCTGGGGTTCTGGCTCAGCGGTAGAGCGCTCACCTAGCATGTGTGTGGCACGGGTTCGATCCTCAGTACCACGTAAAAACGCATTGTGTTCAACTAAAAGCAAATAAATAAATATTTTTTTAAAAAGTGGGCTACATTGATAGTAAAACTTTTTTTTAAATCAAAAGACACCAAGAGCTACAAGGCAGAGTGGAAGAAAATACATGCAACACATATAACCAATAAATTTTTTGTAACCACAATATTTAAAGAATGCATACAGCTGGGCATGGTGGCATGCACCTGTAATCTCAGTGGCTCAGGAGGCTGAGACAGAGGAGAATCGCAAGTTCAAAACCAGCCTCAGCAACTACAAGGTGCTAAGCAAGTCAGTGAGACCCTGTCTCTAAATAAAACACAAAATAGGACTAGGAATGTGGCTCAGTGCCCCTGAGTTTAAAAAAAAAAAAGAAAAAGAAAAAGAATGCAATAAAGAAGTTAATGACAATAAGTTTCATAACAACAAAATAGGGAAGAAAAAAAAAAACCTAGGTACTTCACTGTTGCCGCCGGAAAGGGATTTGCAGCCTGGAACGCCGGCGCCGTGGGAAGAAGCCCAGAGACAGGATGGAAATGAAAAAATTCTTTTATCTTTCTCTCTCTGTCTCTTGTAATTTCTAACACCACATACACACTCTCACAAGAAACCAAGGCACATACTCTTACAAGAAACTACAATATATATACACAATAGCGTTAACCCCGTCCGTTCTCTCTCAGGTCTCATCTCACGCGCCCGAGCAGGAATGGCGCCAGCCAGATCTCAATCTCGGCTCAAGTCTCTCGAGATCCCAGGCCAAGTCCCGTGAGACTACGGAAGGCGGCAATGCCCAAACATCTCCATGGCCCGGAGTCAACCGCAATCTTAGCCATCTCCCCAAACAGGGCTCCTGCACTTCACAAGAAAATGGCCAAAAGACAATAATAAAGAAATGCTCAGGGGCCGGGGTTGTGGCTCAGCGGCAGAGCGCTTGCCTCGCATGTGCACGGCCCGGGTTCGATCCTCAGCACCATGTAAACATAAATGCATTGCATTGTGTACAACTAAAGTAAATAAATAAATATTTTTAAAAAATGCTCAACATCATTGGTATGTAGGAAAGTGCAAAATAAAGCTATGAGACATCATAAAACATCTATCAGAACTGCTAAACTTAAAAATTCTGACACAATGTTGACAAGGATATGGAGCAACTGGAACTCATAAACTGCTGGTGGGAACTCAATTTGGTATACTCACTTTGGAAAACTGGCAGTACCTAATAAAGATTTATCTATATCCAGATATTCCTATGAACAAGTAATTCCACTCCTAATTTTGTACCAACAGAAATACATTTTTGTGTGCATCAAAAGATATACATGAATGGTTTTTGGTAGCATTATGCATAATAGCCAAAATGTGGTAATAACCCAAATGACAATTTTTAGAATAAATTGTGAAATGTACTCATACAATGAAAGACAATATATTGAACAATGAAAATTAATAAGCTACAGCTTCATGAATTCTGGCACACTCAATACCCCCCTTTTTTAAACATTTATTTTAGTTGTACACAATGCCTTTATTTTTACGTGGTGCTGGGGATCAAACCCGGGCTGTGCACGTGCTAGGCGAGTGCTCTACCACTGATCCACAACCTCAGCCCCTCAATCCCCCCTTTTATCCCTGCTACATCCACAATTCTCCATACAACTCCTTTCCACCCCCCTCCCCTTTTTCTTTCTATGGTACAGGGAATTCAAACCTAGGGGTACTCTACTTCTGGACTGTATCCCCAATCCTTTTTTTTTTTTTTTTTTTAAGACTGGGTCAAAATTGCTGAGGTTGGCCTAGAACTTGTAATCTTCCTGCCTCAGCCCCCCGAGTCACTGGGATTAAAAGTCTGCACTTACATGCCTGGCTTTACATTCTATTTCTGCCTCTTGTTCATTTATTAATTTGTTTTGCTAAAAATTCTTGCATTGTCTTCAATATGCTTTTTTTGGGTTACCACATATTTAAACCAAAATATCTATTATGTATCTACCTGGACTTCTTTCCTGAAGTGTGTAAAAATTAGTTTAAATATCTTCTAGTTCTTGAAGATAGCAAAATCAAACAAGAGGGAGCTGGGGTTGTGGCTTAGCGATAGAGTGCTCGCCTAGCACGTGCGCAGCCCAGGTTCAACCCTCAGCACCACATAAAAATAAAGGCATTGTGTACAACTAAAAATGAATAAATAAATAATAAAAAAAATCAAACAAGAAGATTGCAATCCCAGTTAACTGTGGAAAATGCAAACCTAGTCTCAAGGGGATTTATGTTGTGGTCAAATATCCTGTTCAAACTCTTCAATTTTAGGCTAAGGGCTTGTAAACTGCTTCTTCATCCTCCTCCTGCTCTCCTTCCCCTATCCCTTTTTTCCAACGCTTAAAAAACAGTCTGAGACCTTAATTTGTGGAGCCCTGTAGGAAATGATGCTCTATCTAAAGGCAGTCAACTATGTGGGAAAAGAAAATAGTCTCAGCACTCCCTCTGGTGGTCTGGGTGGATCCAAAGAATACAGACATGCAACAGACTCTACACCCTTTACCTGTTCCTTTCTTGGCCAAATATAGATTTCTAACAGCTGACCAGTGAAGAAGCCCTAATCAAGGAGATAGCTAAGATTGCGGTTAGCTGAGAGCCATAAAAGATGTTCAAGTTCCACCTGATATTCATACATTATTCAAAGAATCTTTGTATGCCCGTGACCACTGTGTGATGCACCTGTAAGCTCGAGCTGTAAGCACTTGTCCTTGTTAGAGCTAAATGTATATAACCAGGTGAGGTTGGTTAGAGGTGGTTGGAAGAAGGTGGATGGTTGGAAGTAGTTGGAGCTGGTTGGAGTGTGGAAGGAATTTGTTGGAGTTGGAGAGTTTGCTGAAGCCGGAGAGAGAAGAAGAATAAAAGACCCTTTTTCATTTTCATCCTGCCTCCGAATTTTCTCCCGCGGCGTCGTTGCTCCAAGCGACAATAGCTTCAGGCAGCAACAGACCAGAATAATTAACACAGAAAAGGAACAAAATAAAGTATTTTATGAGGCTGCTACACACAATTAACAGTCATTAAAAGCAAAGGTGATGAAGACAGACACACCATCATTAGTATTCTGACCTTGGAAAACCATCATCCCAGGACTGTGGTTTTATGTACATATTTATGTATTTATGGTACTAGAGATTGAACCCAGAGTTGGTGCTACTGAGCTATATGCCAAGCCCTTTGCATATTTTTAAAATATTTAAAAGTTTTTATTTATTTATTTATTGGTACTGGGATTGAACTCAGGGGCACTCGACCACTGGGCCACATCCCCTGCCCTTTTTTGTATTTTATTAGAGACAGGGTCTCACTGAGTTGCTAAGTGCCTCGCCATTGCTGAGATTACAGGCGTGCACCACCATGCCCGGCTTCCTTTGCATATTTTATTCTGAGGCTGAGTCTCACTAATATTGCCAAGGCTAGCCTTAAACCTGCAATCCTCCTGCCTCAATCCCTGAATGACTGGGATTACAGCTGTGTACCACCATGCCCAGCCCACGGCTGTGTTATTTTAAGTGAAATAATGTCACTGAAGCACTTTGTATACAAAGTACTTAATAATGACAGGGATTAATAAGTGTAAGGCAAATGGTGGTGAATAGGATTTCAAACAGTTAAATGGGTAAGACAACTTCCCTTTAAACAAACCTTTACAAGGAACTTGAAAACACAAAAGCTTTTCTGGATAGCTATAAAAGATGGGCCATAAAAAGCCAAATACAAAAAATTCTGTTGTTTTTTTTGGAACTGTAGATTGAATCCAAGGGTACTTAACCACTGAGTCACATTTCCAGTCCTTTGCATTTTGAGACAGAGTCTTGCTAAGTTGTTTAGAGCCTTGCCAAGTTTCTGAGGCTGGCTTTGAACTTGAGATGCTAATGCACCAATACATCAGGCACAAGAAATTCAGTTTTAAAAAAAAAAACTGGTTTTCATTCTAGAACTTGACATATTACAAAATGAATATGCTTACACATTCATTTGCAATGCAAATGGGCAAATGACACGAGAAGGTTCTGCTCAGGAACTGACTGCATTTACTCTTTCAAATGCTGGCACCTCCTGACCCATCAAGTTTCTCAACTCTTCAATCTGCCATTTTCTTTTAAAGAAGAAAAATTGCAATGCTTACTGAATCCATCCATTTTCAAAATGGAAAAATGTATTTAAATAAGGGTCATACTGCACACCAAAGGTAAAACAAATACTTTTATTGCACATTTATAAAATCTGCATAGTTGTGTTAAGTGTTTTTCCCTCCCATGATTCCTCCCTTAATTTTTAAAATTTGGTTAAAACATAATTCCCAATTAAAAGTCCTTTAAAAACAGTTTTCTCTCTACATATACATATATATAGATAGATATTCTTTTTCTTTTTACAAATCCACATCCCTTAGTTTTTAAAAGCAAAAAAAGAGGAATCAAACAAAGTGTTCTACTGTAGCCTTAAGCAATTCTTCTTGACAATTTTCAGATACAGGAAAACTTTGCCTAAATGGTTAACAACTATTAAAAATGCTATCTTTTTAATCAAGCTTCACAATACTATTCTGTCAAAGTCCTCAATTGCTTTTCTTTCCATTCTCTCAGGACTGAATATGAGGTTTTCTGGTTCATTTAAAAATATAAAAGAGAGAGAAGAAAGGAGAGGCAGTTTTCCTTTGACTCTTCGGCATCTTACTACCACTCGACCTTATATTCTACCCACATGTAAAAGGGTAGAGAGGTTCATCAGCAATCCATTTTATCATCCCCTGTCAAAAGCCAAGAAACATTACTACTTTCTTGTAGCTTAGTGTGTTTTTTTAAATGTCATCTGGATTTGATAAAACAGTAGCTATTCATCTGCTTCAGGGTCTGATGTATCACTCTTATATTCTGCTGTCAAAAATATTTAGGCCTGCAGAATAATTTGAAAAGAGGCAAGAGGCTTAGAAAAGCCCAAGCATTATAGTTCAAAGGCATTTCAGGTCTTCAGGCATAATTCAATACCTTAATACCTGGTTCCTGTATTTTCGTAGTGAAATAGCTTTCATGATTCTGTACCTAAAAAGTGCAGTTTTATCTTTAATCCTTCTTTAAACACACAACATGGGTGGGGTGTGAAACCGAATATTACTTGACCACTTAATCCCTTTCTCCAGGTGAACAGTGTGACTCTGGTTGCAATAGGTAGACAGCCAGAGACCAAGGCAAGCCTTGAACATAAGTGAGCTTATTTCACTGTCACAGCTGAAACTCCTTGAATTGACTCCATGACAGCTGCAAATCTGCTACAAAGGTCATAAGGAGAATTGGGTCGAATAGTTGGAGGCTCCTTCAAGACGATGATTTCTGTAGAAGGATCCAGAAGCCTAGGCAGAAACTCCCCTAAGCACAGCTGCAGATTTTCTGTAGAGGGAAAATGGATGGTTACATAGGGTTACATACATCTCCAAGTAAAATTTAATAACCCTACAACTACATGGTAAGGTCTTCAGACAGCTCATTACCCAATTTCAAAGTTCAAAGCATTATGCTGACCAGCTAACAACAAACAATAATTCCTTCAGGACAATCAGGAACAAAGATCTACCTGCCAAATACACCAAATATACTGCTGTAAGCTATGTGATGTTGGCAGTCATACCACAAATTCACTTTATCATGGACAGGTCTTCTAATCAAGTGTACTTTTAAAATTTGAGAAAGTGGATATGATGCTCTGTATCATACAGATAATGGTGCTATTTTCTTTCAAATGCTTAAAATACACCATTGTGTATACATGGCATTAAGTAAAGCTTACACATGGCCTAAATAAACTGAAAACATTAAAAAGAAAAACATAGTAACAACTTACTACAGAATTTACCAATAAATACTACAAATCTGAATACTTGAACAAGTCACTGGAACATGTTTACATCAGTGAGAAACTAACAAAGAAGATTTGTATCACCCTTCCAAGACTACTGAACTAATATAAAAATAATTAATTTTGGGTTCCCTCACCAGGAAGTTCTAGGTAAGCAAGGATGTTCTGCATATTAATTTATTAATCTTGAAGTCATTACAGTTTGTGATATTCTTATAACTAAAAGCCACAGGAAAAATTTAGTAAATGCAACATCAAGTAATCATACTCTGCATAAAAGAATTCAGATGTGGGCAGATGAGAGCGTAACAGAAGTCTGACATTTCCAGAAAGTAGTGATTGTTTTCAAACAGGCTGTTTAGCTGCTCATAGAGGTGCTTTAGCAGCCACAGAGGAGGTAAAAGAAAGCTAAGATGAGTAGAGCCCAGGCTCACACCTTGTATTTCCACACAGCAGATCCACTTAACTCATTTACATGCTGGTGAGTTCCAATGTCCTAAAACCCAACCAGTGCTAAATCCTGAGACCACAGTAATTTGTAGAATTCCTAAAACCATAGAAATTATTAGAAGTACCAACAACACACCTGCAATATCTTGCCCAAGGTAAGAACACCAATGGTTTCTCATGACCTCAATAGCATCCAGATCATCCTTGGAGATGTCATTGTTAATGATAAGGTGAATGCAGGGAATTATCAACTCATTCATCACATTAATCCCTTCTGTTACAGAGTGGTCATCATTTGTTTCAAAGAGAGAAGCCGCTCTGGCATTCAGCTCCTACAGATAAAATACAGAGTAGGGGGAGATAAAGTCTGAAAAAGATAAATATCTATTTAGTAAGAGTTTTAAACAAGTAGTTCCCACATTTATTGCACAATGGAATCACCTGGGGATCTTTAAAAAACACTGATGCTGCCAGGTACAGTGGCACATGCCTGTAATCCCAGCTACTGGGAAAGCTTAGACAGGAGGATCCCAAGTTTGAGGCCAGCCTGGGCGACTGAGCAAGATCCTGTTTCAAAATAAAATTTTAAAGGCTGGAGGTGTAGCTCTGTGGTAGAGCACCCCTCAGTTCAATCCCTAGTACCAGGACAGAGGGACCACTGATGCCTGGTTCCCAGCCCAAATATGCTGACTTAATTAGCCTGTGGGTGACTGGGGCATCAGGATTTTATAAAAGTTCCCCAAGTGATTCTAATGCAATCTAGTTTGTGACCTGCTGACCTAAACTTACATGGCAAGGTCAGGCTTAATATCTGTTTATACCAAAAGACCAATTCAATAGTTCTCATTCTCCACTGAGCATCAGAATCATCTGCAGAACACAAACCAATGAGCAGGCCCCCTCCCTAGAGTTTTGGTTTAACTGTTTGGGGAGGGGCCTGAATATAACTACATATGAAAGCTCCCTATGTGATTCTGATATATTTAGGGGTTGAAAGCCAGTGATGAATACGACTAAATCCCTGTTACTATGCTACTCTGTAAGTTGCATAGGATGTTCAAGATATCAATCTGTATTTAGTGAATAAAAGCATGGCTCTAATAAAATTCAGATCTGTCAAATCTATAGAGCCCCCTTTTCCAGTTTCAAAGTAGCATGCCACATCTATAGCTGATACAGAAAACAAAGTATAAATCAGAAAATAAAACTGGTGAGATGATCATGTCATGATTTAGCATCCTCCACTTGCTATTAACAAGACCAGGAATGATGGCCTACTCCTTTCGTCAAGGGCAAATCTGCTGGGTATTGGGGGAAAATGAACATGAGCACACAATCAGAAGGCAAGACCCTCTATAGTTCTCTAAAGGATGAGCAGGGTATGCACCCTTGGTTAGGCAGAGGGGATTAGGTCTGCCTTTCTGTGTTGCTGCCAAATGCAAAACAGGCCAGGGTAGGTTTAGTCTTAACTGGTATGTGACAATGATGCTAGCATGGCAGTAGGACCAATTCTTATGGTTCTTCCTTTTTTAAAAAAAAACTGGAGTCTCTTTATAAGTCCCTAAAGCTTTCATCTGTTAGCTTAGTAGGGAATAGTAGAAAAAAATACCACAGTCCTTCAACACACGTTTACACATGCTCTATATGTGTCAGGCTCCGAGGAAACGGCTGAATAAAAAAAGCCTCTCTGCTCAGTGAACTCACCATGTAGCAGGGAAGTAAGGCCATCAAAACCACAATGCAGGCATATAGGAAGGGCACAGAAAGGAACAGCTGGCTCTCATCTTAACTTCCCTTACAGGTTGAAGAATGATATTCACTTAAGTTATTATAAAAGAACCTGTCCCAATGTAAAACTGCTCACAGAGTTTGGGGAAAAAATCCAAAATCTGCTAGATTTTGTTTAAGTTATATCTCGCCATGGTCCCAACAGCAGAGATAAACACACACACACACACACACACACACACACACACACATTCACACAACTTCTTAAGGCTTCGCAAACAGTACAAACCAGAAGGCATTTTCTTCGGTATAAAGCAATCACTGACTCCTTCACTCCCCTGCGGGGCCCCTTCATTAACAGAGCAGCATTGCTCTGGTAGGCATACACCAAGTAGGACAGTGCTTCTTGGTACCTTAAAAAACAGAAGATAAACCACAGCTGAGTTCTTCCTCACCAAAATCTAGGGTTCAGACCTAATTGTTCCTTAATACAAGAATCTACTTGGTTGCAATTATGGAAAAATCTTAAAGATGGACTCAGCTTGTTATATTGGGAAGAGCCTCTGGGCCAAGAACCACTGTCATCCTCAGCTCTTCTAAAAATTTGTCAAGAAATCCAAGACAAATCTGGAAACTTCCCCAGGCCTCAGTTTTTCCTTTTTCTAAATCAAAGAGGGGAACTAGATGATCACTGGGGTCCATGACAACTAAAAAAAAATTCATCTTCTGAGTACATTTTTATTTGTCATAGAGAAAGTCTGGGGAGCTGGGGATGTGCTCAATGGTAGAGCACTTGGCCACATGCAGGAGGCTTTGGGTTCAATCCCCAGCACCACCAAAACAAAGTCTGGCACCATGTATCGTTTTATTAGTAAATTTATGATTATCTGAAGAATGAAATTAAATGTGTGACGTTCAGAGCAAAACTGAAGTGAAGCACTGGAAAAAGTGTAGCAGTGCACTAGTGTGTGACAAGGAAAGTCATAATTGTGACTCTTAGTATCCCTAGGTGAACATCAGCAAGTAACAGTGTCCTGACCAATTTATTAATAAAATCAAAGGCCAACAACATACTTTCCTTTTTGATAGAGTTCTAGTCCTGTTAGGAGATACACGGACACCTTTCGAAACAAACTATAATCTTCATGCCACTTCTGAAAAGGAATGACAGTCATTAATGATTTGATCTCAGTGCTCTACTACTGCATTTCCCACACTAAGTATTAAATTCAGTACAAATATTTATTGAGCACATTTGGCCAGGCCCAAAACAACAAATACAACTTTCAGATAAAACCCTATTCAAGGATGGGCACAGTGGCACACGCTTGTAATCCCAGTCACCCAGAGGATGAGGCGAAAGAACTGCAAGTTTGATGGCAGCCTGGGCAATTTAGAGACACCCTGTCTCAAAATTAAAAAAAAAAAAAAAAAAAAAAAAAGGACTAGGGGTATAGCTCAATGGTAGAGCACCCCTGGGTTAAATCCCAGTACTGCAAAAAAATAAAGGAAAAAAAAAAAAAAACTATTCAACGTTTAGAGTAAAAGTCTACCACTGACCTTAGTTTTAAATGTTCTATTTCTTTCACTGAGGAACAGAAATATTTCACATGAGCTTTTAGAATTTATTCTCTGAATTTCCAACAATCCTGTCAAAAAGTCCTGACAAGACATCCAGATATAGGGAGGATGAAAGTACAAGGCTGTTGCATGTCACACAGAACTACCTCGTGCTTAGTGTGAGACAAACACACCTTGGTGGTGGAACATAGTTTCTTAGAATACAATGACTTTGGGGGAAAAAAAATTATAACTATGTATTTTAATACATACTAGAAAATAGCCTTGTTTTTTAAAAATCCAAGAGTGTCTTTTCAAGAATTTGATTGCCTAGGACAAGGCTCAAGTAGGTACTTAAAGGAAATAAAACTGCATCATTTTAAAAGAAGCATGGAAATAAAAAGACCTGCTATTCTGAGGGTAAGTAAAGACCATTTATCCATTTTTTCCTGATTTTATGGTGGGGAGATAAAAAAGACTTCACCTTATACTCATCCATGTTCATGTCATCAGGACCAATTTCCTTTAGTTTAGCCTGAGCCACCTTCATAATACTGATTGATCTGTGTGGGAGAAAGTTAAGCAAGCAATGAAAGGGTGCCAGGCCAAACCTCTTCTCAGAGGAATTAGCCTGGCCTGATGAAGATGGAGGCTAAATCACCTGAGTGTACCCTTCTCACCTTTCATCATAGCTAAGATTTTTATCTGCGAACTGTTCCAAAAGGGTTCGTTCTACTACTCTTTTGGGTGCTTCATTTTGGAAAAAGTAGACAAGGACATGCTGGAGTCGAGGGTCACTGTGAGAGGTGGGTGTCTCTTTGGAAAGCTGGTAGAGCCTGGAGTATTCTTCATGGAATGCCTATTAAAGACAGAATTGATAGTTAGAAAAGGGTATATTTGTGGACTTCTGCACACAAAAATTGATGCACAAGGCCTGGAGGGTCTCATAACTTCATGATCATTCTAAGGAATTCTTTTTACTGAGGAATTATAAAAGCAATTAGAGAACCTTTTAAGTTGTCTGCATATCATAAGGGGTGAAACTCCCTAGCATTCTGGCACCACAAATTATGTAAGAAATTCATTTTTTTTCAAAGTTCTTAAAGAATAAAAAATATTGAGTTGAATTTTTTTCAGAAATCCATACAAATATAACCTAATTCAAGAAACTTTTTTTTTTTTGGTACCAGGGATTGAACTCAGCAGCACTAGACCACTGGGCCACATCCCCAGCCCTTTTTTGTATTTTATTAGAGACAGGGTCTCACTGAGTTGCTAAGTGCCTCGCCATTGCTGAGGCTGGCTTTGAACTCGCGATCCTCCTGCCTCAGCCTCCCAAAGTGCTGAGATTACAGAGGTGCGCCACCGCGCCCGGCTAAGAAACTTTTTTTAAAAATATTTTTTAGTCTTCAATGGACCTTTATTTTATTTATTTATATGCAGTGCTGAGAATCGAACCCAGTGCCTCTCACATGCTAGGCAAGTGCTCTATCACTGCACTACAACCCCAGCCCAAGAATCTTAAATTTTATTCAAATACTTTAAAAAGCTATGACATACTTTCTTAAAATAAGGTCCCTAAATCACAAAGGTACAGTATCACTTACAGTTTTAGTAATGGACATCTCTGAACAAAACCAATAGCCCCTGTAGGCTAGATGTAACAGAAAGTGGCACCACTAATAGGCTGGGTGAGTGCCAAGAGGAGAGGCGCCAACAATATTGTGGGACAGCTTGTTCATTAGTTGGACACAAAATGAAGCTTTATATTTCACTTGAACGATGCAGATTAAAAAAACCACTTCTCCACATTTATAGTTACTGCCCCAATATGAGGATAGCTGGTTTAAATATTACAATTTTAAAAACAGAGATACCTTAATAAGCCCTGCTTCAGACCCATCTCGGTCAAAGGTCTGACGGGCTTTAGCTATGGCCAGGATGACCCCTTGCATGGCAGGGCTCAGCATCACCTACCACAAGAGGGCACAAACAGACAGAAAAAGGAAAGAAAGGTTCAAAAGAAGACTGTATGAAAGCAAGGCGATGAGAGTGCTGAAAGAAAGTAGAGCAGTGTGCTCCTTGGCCAGCACTGACACAAGTTTCAAACCCTTACTCCTATGTGCATGCACAGCCTCTGCCCCTTATAGAACATCAACACCTGGCCCAAGATGAGCTATTCCTCTATTATACATTTCTAATTGAGCAAGAGGAAGATGTATGCCCAAAATTATCTCCAATATAACACTGCTGAAGAACTGAATTAAACTATAGGCTTTAAGGGGAATCGTCTAGGACCCAAATCATAATTTAGTTCTGTAACTTTGGGTATACAGCTTAAATACACAAATACTTAGAGCTATAGTAAGATAAATGGCATATTAAAACAGTCTGGAAACTAGGAGCTATGCAAACATGACTATAAAATAAAAACCTTCCAATGATGATTTGGTGGTGGTGGGGGGGAACACCCATAGGGAAAAAATGGAAATATGAGAGACAGGATTCATGACTATTTTATGTATAGTGAAAATGAATACCTTTGGATTTTACAGCTGCTTGATAAAGCTTTGCAAACAGCTTTCTTGATAAAGAATTAAAAGCAAAAACAACTTTAATCCAGATTTGTTTTGCTCACTGGACAAATTTCTATTTGGAGGAAAAACAATGGACTAATATAAAACATAAAAATTCCCTAGAAGGAAATTCTTATTCATAATACCAAAATAAGAATTAAATTCTACCTTTCTGAGCCATCTAGATTCTGAAGTAGTCCCCCTAGTTTATACACATATTTATACTTTTATATAATTTATATAATTTGTTATATATATGTGTATATATATGTACACACACACAGAGAAACAGCGCACAGCAGAAACAAAATTATCTTTTAAAAAATAGTAATTAAGGTCAAAACCATATAAGCCTTCTTGTCAATTATTTGTTTCAATGAAAAACACTAGCTATGTTTCCAGATACCATTTTTTTTTTTTTTGGTACCAGGGATTGAACCCAGGGATACTTTTAACCACTGAGCCACATCCCCAGCCTTTTTTATTTTTTACTTTGAGACAAGGTCTCTCCAAGTTGCTTAGGGCCTCACTGAGTTGCTCAACTTGTGATCCTCCCGTCTTTGCCTCCTGAGCCGCTGGGATTACCAGGCATGTGCCACCGCACCCAGCTGCCAGACACCTTTAAAAAGTACACTGTCACATGAGAAGGAAATATAAGACTGACAACAAACAGCTAATTCCTACACTCATCTCTGTACCTCCTCATCATATCCATCTGCATCAGATCTAACCAGAATCCTTCCCACACTGGGAATTTCGACTTCAGAGACCTCAGAATTAGGCTGGGCAGCAGACTCTGCATCATTAGCCTTTGGGGGCTGCTCTGACTGCTCTGCAAGGTTTGTTTCCTGGGGTATGGGCTTCTTGGGTTCAGCTTCCTTAAGCTGTGGCAGCAGAATGGGAAAAGAGTAAGGAGAAAAAAAAAAAAAAAAAAAAAAAAAAAACAGGAGAAATAAAGAGGGGTTGGTTAAATGCAGAAGAGACACAGAATAATAGAAATGTGAGACAGCTGGCAATTACTGTTGAAAGTCAGACCCTCTTGAATCTCGGCTTCCTAGTCAGTCTCACCTCACTCAGTGCTGCTTCTACACCACTCTTCTCATAGGCATGTGCTGTGTTTGCAATGGCCTGGGCAGTCTGTTCCTTCACAATCACAGCATGCTCAGACGACAAGCAGCGAGCCCCATGAGAAGAGGCTGCTGGAGGCTCTGACAAAGAATCACACAAAAGACATTAGCTTCCACTGATAAATAATGACTAGGACACTCAGATATCAGGCAGGCAGAATGGATACACAGTTTAATACACAAACTTCTAACACAACTTTTTAAAAAGAAACTAGTGATTACAAGAAATGGCTATTTCAATAAGAACCCACTCTAGATTCTATAACATTTACTCTGTCGCATTTCTTTATGCCTAGAAGGCTCCCCCAAAAATCCATCTGTAAGGATAGCTTTCATAAAGTCCACCTATTAATCTATCACTGTTTCCCTTACAACCTGGGAAATTAGCAAAACAATATGCACAAAGGACAGGTAGTCTTCTGATATTATTTCTATTCATCAGAAATCACTTTCTAAAGTCACAATTTATTCTACAGGTTATGCAATGTCAATTATAAATGAAACATTATAAAGATAAAAGTATCCCTTGGTCAGCTGAAGTATATAGGGCTGTCTGGTGTACAGCTTACATGCCATTAGAACACAGACATATGCCCTTCTCAGATACCTTGTGAGGTAGAGAAATCCTGTGATGTTGAGCTGGTGGAGGATTCCATTTGAGGAATTTTGCAAGACTGCTCTTCTTCCCATTCTTCTACTTCTTGCTCAAACCGCCAGTTATCTTCCTGAATGTAATGCTTGAGTTCAACAGACAGTGCTTCCACTTCTCCTAACATCTGATCTGCTTCATTTGAGGCTGCTGCCTCTGAAAAAAACCAAAGACAGAATTAAATTAAGTACAATCCAGAAAACATCCCTAAGAATCAAAAGTTCCTTTCCAGAAAGGAAGGAAGCAGAACATTTCATCTTTTGATTTGCCCCTAATTAAAAATACACACATACACATGTAATTAATCAGAAATCTGACAATATATCAAGAATACAAATGATAAGTTAAACACAGAAGGACAATGATAGTTATGTTTTCTCTCATATGTGGAAGCTACAGAAGAAAAAGGGAAAAAAAAAAGGTTGGGGGGTGGGGATTTCATGAAAATCAAAGGGAGATCAGTAGAGAAAAGGGGTGAGAAGAGGGGAGGGAGGAAGAAGTGCTGGGGAGTGACACCGGTCAAACTGCATTATTATACTGTGTGCTTGTATGCACGTGTAACAACAAATCCTATCATTTATGTACAATTATAATGCACCAATAAAAACATGTGGAAGGAAAGAAATACTGACAATATAAGGTCAGAGAGCACAGCACATCAGTAACAGTGCCTGGCACAGTAGTAGGTAGGCACTTATTAAATATTATTAAATACATGCTAAATGAATGAAGAAACAAATGATACAGAGTAAGGATTTGGAATCATGATCAATCACTGGGTATACCAAATGTTTCTTGGAAATTTAAAAAATCAAGATACAATGAAAAAGTTTTATCAGTGGGACCATTACACTGATTGATAAGAATGTCCACCTATCTCAAGAGGGTTAAATAGAAATTTCAAGCCGGGCGTGGTGGCGCACGCCTGTAATCCCAGCACTTTGGGAGGCTGAGACAGGGGGATCGCGAGTTCAAAGCCAGCCTCAGCAATGGCGAGGCACTTAGCAACTCAGTGAGACCCTGTCTCTAAATAAAATACAAAAAAGGGCTGGGGATGTGGCCCAGTGGTTAAGTGCCCCTGAGTTCAATCCCCGGTACCACAAAAAAAAAAAAAAAAAAAAAAAAAAAAAAAAAAAAAAAAAAAAAAAAGAAATTTCAAGGCATTTCTTTTCTTTTTTTTTGGCACCAGGGATTGAACTCAGGGGCACTCGACCACTGGGCCACATCCCCAGCCCTTTTTGTATTTTATTAGAGACAGGGTCTCAGTGAGCTGCTAAGTGCCTCGCCATTGCTGAGGCTGACTTTAAACTCGCAATCCTCCTGCCTCAGCCTCCCTCCCATCAAGGCATTTCTATTTCCTCAAGATTCACACAATCAAAGTACTATTAGAAAGCAATATGCAGCAATGGTTCAGATGGTCTATAATATCTGGCTCATTAAAAGCTGTGATGAAAAACGGTAAGCTTATCAAGGACACATAAAATCTTTCTAACCCTGTGGCCAAAATGAAACAAAACCTACAGCAGAACAACACATTCACTTACTGATTGCCATCAACCAGCCTTTTCACTAAGCAAACAACTGTTTCTACTTATTTTTTTCTATAATATAAAAATGAACAATGCAAGGAATAGCAAGGTTCCTAAATACAACCAATAGCTAGTAGCTAGTATAGTCATTTGCACAATAACTCCAACAAGCAGCAATTTGTTCCTTTATACTGTAAACATGTGACTCTGAACACTGGTTGTTACTAAATGAACATTCTCTTCATCCCATATTCCTCAACTACACTAGTGTATCAGGAAGATAATGTGCTGCCTGGAAAAAATGCCTGACATGTTTGTTGGGGTACTGGGGGTTGAACTCAGGGGCACTCAACCACTTAGCCACACCCCCAGCCCTATTTTGCATTTTATTTAGAGACAGGGTCTCACTGAGTGCTTAGGGCCTCACTTTTGTTGAGGTTGGCTTTGAATTTGTGTTTCTCCTGTCTTAGCCTCTTGAGCTGCTGAGCCACTGGGATGTGCCACCGTGCCCTGGCTCATGTTTTCTTACTTATGCAACATAACAGAGTTTGAGAGTACTAAAAGAACAAGTGCCACACCTCCCTCCCACCCGCCTTTTCCCCTGGTGGTATAGGGATTGAATCCAGGGCCTTGCACATGCTAGGCAAGCACTCTGAGCTACAATCCCATCTTTTTATTTTGAGACAGGGTCTTATTAAGTTACTCAAGCTGATCTCAAATTTGCAACACTTCTGCCTCAGTCTCCCAGAAAAAGCCTTCTATTATTTTACACGTAAAATACTGGTCATAAAAGTCACTCACAGAAGATGTGAAAGGAAGGGAAAATAATGTAAATTGAATTAGGAGTCAGATCTGAATTTAAATCTATGCCCTGACATTTATGTAATGGCTATACGAATCTAGACAATTGTAGATTCCTTGAAAGCTTGTTACCCAGCTGGAAAATGAGGATTATAAGGATTTCTACTCTGTTTACCTCCCGTTTAGAGTTATAAGATATTACAGATATAAATTTGAAAGAATGTATTAAGGAATAAAATACTAACTAATGATAAATTTTAAAAATATTTGTTTATTTATTAGTTGCACACAATGCCTTTATTTATTTTTATGTGGTGCTGAGGATTGAACCCAGGCCACACACATGCTAGGGAAGTGCTCTACCGCTGAGCCACAACCCCAGCCCCACAAATGATAATTATTATTGCTCTTAGTACTATGAGAAATGAGACTGTTTAGGAAAATATGCCTTTAAAATTTAGCTGTTCTCCAGAAGGTGCAAAAATGTATGTATAAGGATATCACTAAGCCGGGCATGGTGGCGCACACCTGCAATCCCAGCAGCTCGGGAGGCCGAAGCAGGAGGATCATGAATTTAAAGACAGCTTTAGCAAAAGCAAGGGCTAAGCAACTCAGTGAGACCCTGTCGCTAAATAAAATACAAAATAGGTCTGGGATGTGGCTCAGTGGCTGAGTGACCCTGAGTATTTCAATCCCTGGTACCAAAAAAAAAAAAAAAAAAAAAAAAAAAAAGATATCACTAAAAAGACAGGGAGGAACTAGAGATAATTAAAAACTCTATCAATGAGAGGCTGATCAAATAAACTGTATTAGATACAATGGAATTATTATGCAGTTGTTCAAAAGAATGAGGATCTATTTATGAAACTAGAGAGATCATTAAGCATTATAATAATGAAACAGGTGCAGAACTGAACAGAAAAATATCCCTTGGCAGGGTCAATAAGGGAGAGGGGCTAGAGGCTAGATAAATACAATCAACATACTCATAGCCCATTCCTAAAGACTATGTACTGTATACTTGCTGGGGAGTGTGACCACTGGTCAAGGATGAAAGTAGAGAAGCAAATTCATTTTTTCCTTTTTTCCTCTTTTCTACTGGTTTTATCTTTTAAATGCATTATTACATAACAATAAATTGTAGTTTAGATGTATTCAAAAGAAATAGAAGACCGCCCCCCCCCCCCCCCCCCCCCCCGTACAGATTTTCCCCAATCTCTGGGTTCTGTTAAAGATCTTTTTACCTGGATTGAAGTGGGGTAGCTTGTCATTAATATACATCAGACAGTAAGCACTAACATTTCTCAGGCCACCATAGGAATCTCTTTCCAGTTCTTCCCAGGAAGATTCAGTAACAGATATATCATTGTACTTCAGCCAGATCTGGCGGGGTTGATTATAGATATAGGCCCAGTAGTGTCCAGCATTTGCTTGTCCTTCATGAACAAGAACTGCATGTAAGCGATAAGGCACCTACAAATCAGAAAGGAAATTCCTCAGTTAGATTAAGCAAAGTAATCTGATAAAGTTTAGGTTATTAAAATGCAAATTTCCAATTTCAGATAAATGAAAAATGACTACTTATGTGTTTGATATAGGGGTTCATTTTAAACATCCTGTTAATTCAAGATGAATTAACAAAAATTCAGCCTTGGAATCTATTAAGTATACCTCAGTTGTAGAATCTTTAAAACCAGATGGCTGAATTAGATAACCTCTCTGAAAGCTCTTTTTTTTTTTTTTTAAACTCTAAACTACTCTACTATGATTACAGATCTAAAATCAAAGAGAATGTAGGTTTATTTACCCTTCCAACACAAAAGTCAGTTTATTTAAAAAATAGAAGAGCTTTAGCTATTTACATTGAGAAAATGTTTACCATATTTGGGACTTAAACATAAGTCTGGCAGCTACCTTGTTCTAGTCCTATTTTATTGGTAGCAAAATTTAAGTTAGCATATTTCATTATAAATTGTCACATGCTCCTTATATTTCTTGTGAGTGAATACTGCCTAAGCCCACTTTATTGTTTCAACATTTGAAATGTGTTTTTTTTTTTTCCCAATATGGAAAAAAATAAAGCAATTCTTAAATTGGTATTGGTGAAAAAAAGAAAAGTCAGTCACAGAATTAAATTAAACTTACACTTAATCAGTACCTTGACATGTTTTCATTGGTGGCGAAGATTTGGGAAATAAGACAAAAGGGACAATGGGGAAACCCGGAGATTCACATGGTACATTCTTGTTATGCAACAGAATTGGGTTCACTGCTGTTCTAGAAGCACAGTTCTCCTCCTGCAGCCATTCTGCCTGTGGTCCATTCACACAGATGCCTCTGTAAGGCCATGCCCAGAATGCTATTCTGAACAAAAATTTGTGTAGACAATAAGAATTTCTGTCCTCCCTGCCTTCCACTTGGAATTTAAGTTATTCAATATACAAAGCTTGAAAGCACACTGCTAAAAAAAGGATGGATAACAGGTTCCTAAGTCATTTTCCCCCCATTGAACTCCTTAAATTTTTTTTTTTTTTTTTTTTTTTTGGTACCAGGGATTGAACTCAGGGGCACTTGACCACTGGGCCACATCCCCAGCCCTTTTTTTTGTATTTTTTTTATTAGAGACAGGGTCTCACTGAGTTGCTTAGTGCCTCGCCATTGTTTAAAAGAAAAACATCATATTTTCCTGTTGCATCTACAATTAGCACATGCCATGACTCTTTTCCCACCATTTTCATTCTACCTGCCGAAGGAGAGGATCACAGTACATCTGCTCAATAGTCTGGGTGGCGCTTGCAATACAATTTTTTAAATCTGTTAAAAAAGAACACTTCGTTAAAATCACCTCATTCAGGCAAGCAGGCAGTACTGCTTAAATGTACACACAGTTCTCATGATTTCGATTTCCTGCTGTGAACCACAAAGAAGTATATAGTTTTAAAGCAGCTCATGTTTTAGGTTAGGCAGGGTTTTTTTAAATTAAGTTTTTAAAACCTGTAGTATTGAGGATTGAACCCAGGGGTGTTTAACCATTAAGCCACATCCCCGGCCCTTTCAATATTTTATTTTGAGACAGAGTCTTGCTAAGTTTCTTAGGGCCTCACTAAGTCACTAAGGTTGGCCTTAAACTTCCGTCTTCCTTCCTCAACCTCCCAAGTCACTAGAATTACAGACATGTGCCACTGTGTCTGGCCAAAGAAGAAACTTAATTAGGAAAAAACTTAAATGGGCCACCTGGGCATAAAATACTAGGTCTCAGTGACAGGTTCTGAAATAAAAAGGTAGGGCTATATTTCTCTGAATAAGAACTTGGGAGGAATTTCAAGTTTTACTTGTCTCTTTGCTCCTTTTAAATAAAAGGAGAAAGGAGAAAGAAAGGGAAGAGATAATCTGAGCAATATGGCAATGAGACCAAAGAACTTTTAAAAACAGAATGATGAACAATTCAATTTTACTTTGTATGCAACACCTAAATCTTCACTGCCTCATTAAACTTCAGTAAAGCATGCTTTACATGGAAAAGACTTAAAAGAAGAAACCCAGAAATTCAAAGTTTGGATAACTGAAGCCAAAGTACTGAAAAACTACTCCAGGAACAGAAATGAGCAAACATAGAAAAATATGGACTTGGGATTTAGCTCAGTGGCAGAGCATGTGCATAGCGTGCAGGAAGCCCTGGGTTTGATGCCGTGCACTCTGAAAGAGATGGAAAACATGCAAGCAAGCAAACAAAGAGGGGAAGGGAAGGGAGACAAAGAAACAAATAGGGAGAAATGAAGGGTGGAAAAAGGGAAAGAAGGAGAATGAAGAAGAGATGGGAGGGAGAGAGGAAGGGGGGAGGAAGGAATGGTACTCAGACCTTAGCAAAGGTAATCATGAGTTTCTACAAATTTCCAGAAATTTTGAAGAGGGAATATTGGAGTCATCTTTCCATAGCTATATAATGGGGGTGTACAGAACCAATCTTGTAGGGCATAAAAGGTGAAAAAGAAGTCACAATTACTGAGTCAAAATTCAACAGCCTATAGGGCAATGGCAGGAAGTGCATGAAGGTGCCTAGCTTCCAAATATTCAAACAAGAAAAGGCAAAGAGTAGATGACAAGTTTTAAAAATGCCAACCTTGTATATCTTGTTCAATCTCACTCCTCCACCTCTGAAGACAGGTCTTAACAAAGTTCTTTTCCTCATCCGTGACCGTTCGAGGAGCTGGGTGTGCAGGCATTCCCAGGGAAGACCGAGGGGAAGTTAGGGGCCTACATGCTACCTCAGACTTGTGTAGAGAGTCTTCAGAAGAAAAGGTACTTTCAACATCCTGAGAAGAGCATTCTGGACTTGTACTAAAGGAAGACAAAAATCATGCTCATATAGTAATTTCTAAAATATACCTTGCCTAAATTAATGTGCTTTGGAAAACAAGCTGATAGATGGAAAAGCACAGCTATTATTTAGTATTAACCTTATAAAGATATTAAGCTAAACTTTTTCTTATATAAACCACCCCCAACTTTTGGTACGAGACACTGAACCCAGGGCACTTAACCTCTGAGCCACATTCCCAGCCCTTTTTAATTTTTATTTATTTATTTATTTTTGGGTGGGGAGTGGACCAGGGATTACACTCAGGAGCACTCAGCCACATCCCCAGCCCCCTATTTTGTATTTTATTTTAGAGAGAGAGTGTCTCACTGAGTTGTTTTGCGCCTCGCTTTTGCTGAGTGAGGCTGGCTTTGAACTCGCTATCCTCCTGTCTCAGCTTCCGAGATGCTGGGATTACAGTGTGTGTACCACCAAGCCCGGCCCTTCCTCCTGAGCTGCTGGGATTATAGGCGTGTGTCACCAGCTCCCTTTTTTTTTTTTTTTTTTTTTGTGGTACCGGGGATCGAACTCAGGGGAACTCGACCACTGGATCACATCCCCAGCCCTTTTTTGTATTTTATTTAGAGACAGGGTCTCACTGAGTTGCTAAGTGCCTCGTCATTGCTGAGGCTGGCTTTGAACTCACGATCCTCCTGCCTCAGCCTCCCAAAGTGCTGGGATCACAGGCGTGCACCACCGTGCCCGGCTTCTAGCTCCTTTTTTAAGACAGGGTCTTGCCAAGTTGCTTATGGTGGCTTTGAACTTGTAATCCTCCTGCCTTAGACTCCCAAATCACTGGGATTACAGGCATGTGCTGTAATTGAATCATCTCATTGAACTCAACTTGGTTATGAAGCAGATACTATCACTTCTCCCATTTTATTAAGCACAAACCTAATGTTTGAAGAAATTAAGCAACTTACCAGTGTTCACCCAGCCAGTGCATGATGGAAAAGGATTTAAGCCCATTTCTGCCTGAGTACATGATTCATGTTCTTTAATCACTAATTACAATACTCCTCATGAAGAAAGGACCAGAAGGAAGATGGAAAGAGAAGGCTGGGACTAGAAGGATCAAGGAATCAATGACAGTTTCCAAGATGTAACTGTGTAAAGTGAAACTACTCGTCCAGGAACAAAATACACAGAAACAAGAAAAATGAAGAACACACACTAGGTGGCTGGCCACTTGGAAGAGCTCAGAGAACAGGGCTTCATATAAAGAATTCCAGCTCTCCTACTCCTAAGCTAAATGCCCAAGGAAAAAGGATCACCTCAAAAATCTCTCATTTATAAGATTTAATTATTAACTTCTTCAAACTAATAAAGAAATTTAGTAAGTTTTAATTGCTAATCAATTACCATCAGAATAAAACTGTACATAGGACTGTACATAGACATACCAGTAAGAATACAAAGTAAGTTTCTACTATATCTTCCTTTAGCTTTGATTTAGAATGAAGCCTCTTTCTCCTGAGGACCATATATATATATATATATATATAAAAAAATATGAAAAAATAAGTCCCATATAAGCAAGAAAGCAGATGTCTAAATTTCAGACAAGGTCTCACACATGCATACATCCCTATAAGTTTGAAATCTAATAACATAATAATATTTATTAATATGGAGGGTTAGGGAGAATGGTTAGTTGTTTTGTTTTTTTTTTTACACTAAAGTCCTTTTTGGAAAAAATGAGTACTAATGTTTTTATTAGCCATGACACACACATATCAAATGTGATTCAGGTTGACCCTACTGGCTCCTTTAAAGACTATTGTACTGAGTTGGAATACAATCAGAAGGAAAATGTGACATGGCCTCCCTGTTTCTTCAATACACACACACACACACCCCACATGCCCCTCTAGTCTGTCTTCAATTCCTTTTCTTTTTTCTTTCTTTCTTTATTTTTCTTGAGGGGGATAGGGCAGTACTAGGGATTGAATCCAGGGGTGCTCTACCACTGAGCTACATCCCCAGCCCTTCTGAGATAGTGTCTGCCAAGTTGCGGAAACTGGCCTCAAACTTTCGATCTTCCAGCCTCAGCCTCTGGAGATGCAGAGATAACAGGCACAGGCCACTGCATTCAGCTGTCCTCTTCAATTCCTAACCAGTTCTGTCTCATTTTCTTTCTTTCTTTTTTTTTAAATATTTATTTTTAGTTGTTGGACACAATACCTTCATTTTATTTATTTAGTTTTACGTGGTGCTGAGGATCGAACCCAGGGCTGTGCATGTGCTAGGCGAGCGTCCTACCGCTGAGTCACAACCCCAGCCCCTGTCTCATGTTTTTTTTTTTTTTTTTAAATATTTATTTATTTGCTTTTAGTTGTACACAATGCGTTTATTTTTACGTGGTGCTGAGGATCGAACCCGGGCCCGCACATGTGGTAGGCAAGTGCTCTACTGCTGAGCCACAACCCCAGCCCTCATGTTTTAATTCTATATTCATGAATACATTTCTTTCCTTGATGTTTACGTAGCCCTACTAACTTCACAGTAGATGGGAGAGTAAGAGATTTTGGAAGAGCAGAGGTTAACCTTCCTGAGAAAGGTCTTTAGTGGCAGCTAGCTCACAGCAAGATAGTCTTTGCAGAGTATGAACACTTTCCCAGACAGTAAGAAACTTCTGGAACTATTCCACTCATCCTGGGGGCAGGACAATTGCGCTGGAGAGAATTATGAACACTTTCACACAAGCAACAGAGAAAATTTTAACAGCTCCTTGCGCTCTGGTGGAGTGAGTTGCTTGTCAAATGGAAAGGAGGGGCATGGTTCAAATTAAACCAGAAAATCAATACATACCATTTTAAAAAATCTGTTTTCATTACCTTTCCTTCGATGTCAGGTCAGGAACTGGGCAGTGCACTGAAGGAAGTGGTAAGCTCATACATGTGTCACTTTGCAATGGACAGCTCTCTGAAGCAGGTTTTGTACTGGCAAATTCAATAACGTATTTCAGCATGTCTGGAAGTGGGAACCGAGTGGGGCCGGAGCCATATTTCACATACCTAAGAGGCAAATACAATGGTACTCCACTGCCCAAGTTTTGTGTTATTTTAAAGACTTGCTGCCAAAAGCTCTATTACGTGAAGAGTCAGTGGAAAGGTTTATTCCTATAGGCATACAATATTTCATAGGTCAGTTGAACAATTTATAGGGTAAAAATTTTCAATGAAAGTAAAAATTGTAACAATTGAATGTTTTCTACCTAGTAGGAGATATTTCAAATCATAATCAAAATCATGCCAGATATGCCTTTTCTTACTGTCATTTTGTATTTAAGATCTGGTCACAAAAATAAATCATTTTTTAAAGAAAAATATAGACATTACTAGTACTCAAATCTGAAAAATAATTCTGGTGAACTTACTTACTACTCAAGGGTTTTTTCTTTGCTGCCCTTAGAACCAACTATTTTACAATTGAGAAAAATATAAGAAAGAAGTCTAGAAATTGGAATGAAGTATTGGTAAAGACCAGAGATTAAGAAAACTAGCAAATTGCTCTTCTGAAGCAGCATAAGTACCCTATTATTCATACACTCATTCGATGGCACAGGCCAGGCTAAATTATTGAGATTTCTGTATAAATAATAATTTCTGCAAGTATGTGAGCAAAATGATAAATACATTAACAATATCTAATATTCTACCATTATTAGCACATTATTTTAGGCTCACTAAAGAGATGTAGTTTAATGAATTCTGAAGTTCACTAAAGTAGAGTTTAAATGGTACGACAATCAACCTGACTGGTTCCTATAGGTAATCACATAACTCTGGGTTTCCATTTTAGAAAAGAATAGAGTCTGGGGGCTGGGGATATAGCTCATTCTGTAGAGTGCTTGCCTCGCTTGCACAAGGCCCTGGGTTCAATCCCCAGCACCACCAAAAACCAAACAAGAGAGTCACTTCACAGTTTTAGTCTCCGAATACAATAGAAGAAAGTAACAAGTATGAAACAGGTAGAAAATTGTCTGTTTCTAAACCAAAATTAGACATTATAAAATGAAAATACTAGTGGAAAATAAAGGACAGTGTAACTCAAATCAACCAAATATTACAGGACAGACTGCGAAGGCTATCTTAGCAAAGGCAGAAAGGGATCTATCATACCTCTTCAAATTCACTGATTTAAAGAAGAAATAGAATATGCTTGCCAAAAAGAGATACAGCTTTAACTGAAATGGATTTCAAATATGTAAAGATAGAATATTCTTAGAGAACTGCTCTATTTCTTAGATGTATTTTCTTGCCATCACTTCTGCTATTATCAGATTATCTAAACTCTCCTTGTCTTCTGAATTTCATATAAAATACAGCATTAGTAATCGTTATAAGATTATAAGCCATCATTTTACATCTATAATTCTTCCTAAATTTGTTGCTTTTTCTTTTTTTCTTTTTTGGGGGTACTGGGCATTGAATCCAGGTCACTCTATCATTAAGTTACAACCCCATCCCTTTTTATTTTTTATTTTGAGACAGGGCCTCACCAAATTGCTGAGGTGGCCTTGAACTTGAGATCCTCCTGCCTCAGTCTCCCAAGTCACTGGGATTATAGGGGTGTACCACCATGCCTGGAAGTTTGTTGCATTTTAATACTTATATAACACCAGCAAAAATTTTTCTCTAAGAAACTGTCTTCAATTTTATGACATGATTATTTTTATGTTCTTCTACTATATTCCTTCAGACAATTTTTAGGGCCAACTACTTCATACAATGCTGCACCTGTTCTGGTTAGCAGAATCAGAGCAAAAGTGACTTGAAAAAAGGTAACACATTGTACACAAGAAATCTTATTTTCAATATCATATCAAGGTTATCTTCAAGAAAAAATGGTAAACATTTTTACTTGTGTGTGTGTGTGTGTGTGTGTGTGTGTGTGTGTGTGTGTAGTGCTGGGGATTGAACCCAAATGAGCTATATCCCTAGTCCTAACATTTTTACTCTTAAACAGTAAAAGTAATCTATGCTCCTGGTTAAAAAAAAAAAAAAAATGCAAATACAAAAAAGTGCACAACAGACCATAAAAGTCATAGACCCCCCCAATACAATTATTACAATATTAACAATAAGAATAATAAAATATTGTGATAATAAAATTATCTAGCCAGACACAGTGGTACATACCTGTAACCCCAGAAACTCAGAAAACTAAGGTAGCAGGATCTCAAGTTCAAGGCCAGCAACTTGGGTGAGACACTGTCTCAAAAAATAAAAAGGACCGCAGGCGTGATGGCATACTTCTATAATCCCAGCACTTGGGAGGTTGAGGCAGGAGAATCGTGAGTTCAAAGTCAGCCTCAGCAATGGTGAGGCACTTAGCAACTCAGTGAGACTCTGTCTCTAAATAAAATACAAAAAGGGCTGGGGATGTGGCCCAATGCCCCTGAGTTCAATACCCGGTACCTAAATAAATAAATAAATAAATAAATAAATAAATAAAATAAAAAGGGCTGGGGATGTAGCTCAGTGGTAGAGTGCCCATACATTTAACCCCCAGTTCCGCCAAGGAAAAAAACAAAAACAAAAATAAAACAAAACCTAAAATTGAAAGTCCATTTTGTTTTCAAACAATAGTAATATTATACCAAGAAAAATGCTCCTGTACTCTATTTTAAAATCTAAATAATTCAGGATGGCACCAGTGAGAAATGACTATCTCCCAAATTAACAAGTGAATTACAACTTTGGATAGGAAACACATAAAATGTAGTCTTTGAATCACTTCTTTAAAAACCCCCTTTTCCCCCTAAAGGGTAGAATCACAGACTCCCCTCCCTCCCTCCCTTCCTTCCTTCCTTCTTTTTTTGGTACGGGGGATTGAACTCAGGTGCACTCGACCACTGAGCCACATCCTCAGCCCTTTTTTGTATTTTATTAGAGACAGGGTCTCACTGAGTTGCTAAGTGCCTTGCCATTGCTGAGGCTGGCTTTGAACTCCCGATCCTCCTGCCTCAGCCTCCCAAGTGCTGGGATTACAGGCATGCGCCACCGCGCCGGGCTTCCTTTTTCTTTAAAAAGAAAAACAAAATCTGAATAAACAAGGTGCCTTATCAGTTCCTGGTTCTTCCTATGTTACAAAATATCAAGCATGTTTTGTTCTATAAAATTAATTTTTAAAAACTTTCAGTATTGCAGAGTATCATTAACACTTTTAAAGTAAATTACTGCCACACTTGAAGTCCTATAAATCAAACATCCAGGACGGTATCTGAGGAGGCAGTATTCAGCTTAAGTCTCTATTCAGACAAACAAATACTGGAAAAGTTCTTCCTAGATGAAAGGAAGGTGAGGGGTGCACAGTCTGCTGTGGGCCTGAGATGCAAAGTGCTGCCACTCAGGAAAAGGAATGCTTAATCAATGAAGTGGGTAGAAGTGGGAAATATTTATATTCCCAAGCACAAAAGTATCACAAACTTACCTTTCCAATTTTTGCTGCAGAACTTTTATTTCCTCCTTCAACTTTCGAATACTCTCTCTCTTATTTCGAATAAGCTCCTTGCTCCTGTACATGTACCTAAACAAATGATAATCCCATAAATACAATTAATGATACAAAGCCTCAGCAATGTTAAGAAATAAAAAGGATAGCTACCAAATAGTGCTTTGTCCATGTATGAATATACCACAATAAATCCCACCTATATATAAAATTATAATGCACTAATTAAAATAATAATACTAGAAGAGAGATCAGTTAAGTAGAGCAAGCAGATAAGGGGAGGATGGAGGATAGGGAAAGGGAAGGTACTGGGACTAAGACTGATCAAATTATGTTATGTGCATGTACCAATATGACATAATGAATCACACTACTGTGTATAATTATAACACACCAATAAACAAACACTCGAGATACAAGAAAACTCCTTCAATCAGATAAATGGCATCTACGAAAAATGCACAACTAGCCAGACATTGTGGCACACGCCTGTAATCCCAGCAGCTCAGGAGGCTGAGACAGGAGGATTCCAAGTTCAAAGACAGCCTCAGCAACTCAGAGAGATCCAGTCTCAAAATAAAAGATAAAAAGGGCTAGGGATATAGCTCAGTGGCTAACCAACCCTGGGTTCAATCCCTGGGACAAAAAAGAAGAAAAAGAAAAATGCACAGGTGATACCATGCTTCAGAGTGAAAGATAGGCACATGTGCCCTAAGGTCAGGCACAAGACAAGAATGACCACTCTCATCACATCTATTCAATGTTTTACTGAGGGCATAGTCAGTATAATAAAGTAAGAGAAAGAAATAAAAGACATGTAAGTAGTAAAGAAAGAAGTAAAGCTGCTTTTAGTTGCAAATGACATAAATATCTATGTAAAATATTTCAAGGAATTTTAAAAAATCAGAATAGAGAGCTTACTAAGGACAAAGAATACAATGTCAATTTAAAAATATGAAAAACTCAACTGCATTTCTGTATGCTCATGAAGAACAAATGGGGGGCTGAGGCTGTAGCTCAGTGGCAGCGCACTTGCCTAGCATGTGTGAGGCACTGGATTTGATCCTTACCACCACATAAAAAATAAATAAAGGCATTCTGTCCACATATGAAAGGAAAGGAAGGAAGGAAGGGAGGGAGGGAGTGAGGGAGGGGGGGGGGAGGGAGACAGTCAGTCATGACAGCACATGCCTGTGATCTCAGTGACTAAGGAGGCAGAAATACCTTAAATTCAAGGCCAGCCTCAGAAACTTAGCAAGACCCTGTCTCAAATATAAAAATGACTGGGGATATAGATCAGTAGGAGAACATCCCTGGATTCAATCCCCAGTACTGGGGATGAGGAGGGGACAAATAAAAAGTGAAATTAAAAAAAAAAAAAAAAGCATTATCACAACATCAAAAGAATGATTTATTTAGGGGTAAATTTAACTGTTAAGCTTAATGGAGCTAAGTATATCATGTTCATGAACTGAAGGACTTAAAATTATCTATTTCTCCTCAAATATATTTGTAGGTGCAATACAGTCCAAATGAAAATCCTAACACTAATCTGGTAGAAACCGACAGGTTGATAAAATGTATACAGAAATGCAGAGTCAGAACAGGCAAAACTATTTTGATTTGGACAAACTATTTGGACAAACTTCACATTATATACAACCACATAATAGGATCCTAATAAGTTATACTCCTTATATGTACAATATGTCAAAATACACTCTAATATCTGAAAAGAACAAATTTTAAAAAAAGATTTAAAGCTGGGCATGGTGGCACATGCCTGTAATCCCAGCACTTGGGAGGCTGAGGCAGGAGGATCGCGAGTTCAAAGCCAGCATCAGCAATGGCGAGGCACTTGGCAACTCAATGAGACCCTGTCTCTAATAAAATACAAAAAAGGGCTGGGGATGTGGCCCAGTGGTCGAGCGCCCCTGAGTTCAATCCCTGGTACCAAAAAAAAAAAAAAAAAAAAAATTTAAAACAGCCTCTTAATTAAAAAATATATATATATATCAGAAAAGGAAAAAAAAAAAAAAAGAAAGAAAGAAAAAAAAAAAAAAGAAACAGCCACTTTAATCAAGACAGTGTGGCTCTGGAATAAAATTAGACCACACACAAAACAAACATCAGAAGTACATGCCTCCATCCCTCTCCAAAAACCCCTTTTCTCATACTATATATGAAAATAAAATCTAAATGAGCCATAGACATATGAAAGCTAAAACAACAAAATTGCTAGGAGAAAAAATATCAGAAAATCTTTGTGATCTTGCAAGAATTCAAGAAATTTTTGCAAAGAGCACTAACTTTAAAAAAAATCGATACACTAGACACACTCTAGTAAGAAAATGAAATAGACAAGTAGAGAGAAAAAATATTTGAATTTCTGACCAAAATATATAAGGAACTCTTACAACTCAGTATTGAGACAACCAACCCAACTGAAAAGTAGACAAAAGATGTGAAAGCATCACCAACACACATGCACACAAATGACCATTATTGAAGCACACAACAAGATGCTCAACATCTGGGGATATAGATATAGCTCAGTTGGTAGAGTGCTTGCCTCACATGCACAAAGCCCTGGGTTCAATCCCCAGCAAAAACACACACACACGCGCACACACACACACACACACACACACACACACACAAACACACACCAGGGAAATATAAACCAAATGAAAAATACAATATTTCTACACATCCACAAGAATAGCTAGAATTAAAGACTTTAATTCCAAGCATTGGTGAGAATTTGGCAAATGGAAGTTCTCATAGTCTACTAGTGGGAATGCAAAATTACATAGTTACTTTAGGGAACAGTAATTTCTTATAAAGAGAAATGTACACTTTACATACAATCCAGCAACCCCACGCCTAGGTATTTTATTCAAGAGAACTAAAAACTACACTAAAGCCTGTATGTGAATGCCCATGGCAGCTTTATTCATAATAGCCTAAAACTGCATACATCTGAAATATTGACCAATATTTCTGGTGAATAGAAAAAAATTGTGGTACACATATACAATAGAACATTATTAAAAAGGGGCTGGGGGTGCATCTCAGAGGAAGAGCATATACTTGGCATGCGCAAGGCCCTGAGTTCAATCCCTAGCACTAAAAAATTAACAGAAAAGTACTGCTCAACAAAAGGAATGAACTACTGATATATGCAACATAAGTGAATCCCAAAAGTATTATCCTAAGGAAAAGAATATAGCCATAATAGGGTACATACTAAACATTAATGTCACTATTACAACATTCCGAGAATGGCAAAATTATATTATCAAAAAACAAGTGATTGACAGAGCCTGGAGGTGGGAGAAAGGGACTGACTACAAAGGGGCAAAGGGAATATTTTGGGTTATAGAAAGGTACTCTATCATCACTATGAATGATGGTTATTTGATTGTTTATATTTGTCAAAACATACGGGCAATACACCAAAGAACGGTGACTTTTTGGGGACGTAAACTGTACCTCAGTAAACAAGATTGTAATAAGATTAAAACTATAATAAATAAGTTTCTCTAGGATTCTTTCCATCACCACCACAGGAATACAGATAGCATTCAGAAGAGAAAGAACTATACTATGGCTACTCCATATAAGGTTCCTTACTGCCAAAATGGCAGGACTTTCACCTACAGTCTAGCAACTCAAATCTTGGTCCAGAGATCTGAAGCATTATTTACATTACCCTGGAAGCTTATTAGAAATGCAAATGCCTGGGCCCCAACCCAGATCCACCACATCCAAATTTGCAAATTATCAAGACCACAAAAAATTGCATGCTCATTTCTACTGTTGCATTACATCAGGAGACAATCAACCAGAAACTTACCTGTCCATATAAATAATCTGAGGAAATTCCAGCTTATTATGAATTTTCTCTGGCTGCCCAAGGGACTGATTGAACTCAAATCTGGAAAGTTCAAAGGTCAACACTGGAGGTAGTTTTGTAAACCAACGCTATATTCCAGGGTGGAATGTGAGAAAAAGTAACACTAATTTTAGGAAACAGCAATAAGTTTAAAATATCCCTCATCAAACTTTATTCTTGTGATATCGAATTATTCAAATCAAGCTCATACGAAAACATTTTTATCCCCAATATTAAAGGAAATAAACTCTTAGAATCATGCTCTAAGAAAATATGACTAAACAGTTCTCAAGATTCCAAATACTAGCCAGTCAACAGCATTTATTCAATCACTCTTAGAAATAACTGCCCTGAATATGGGAATTGACCAAGCATCTACCTAATTCTTTCATTAAATGAGTCAATCAGTATTCAATAACAAGGTTCAAAACCTGAAGAAAACAGCCTAATCAAAGAATGATCTAAACAGCATACAACTAAGGAGATAACTGCAGGAATCATCTAAGAAGACTAATACTGTACATATATTATATACTATTTATACTCTATTATCCATAATTTGAATTCCCTTTATGTCTAAAAAGGAAACCTGAAATAGCTTCATGATTTTATGATTCCTCATAATTCTTAAGAAAAAAAAAAAAAACAAAACTCTAAATTCCAATGTATAGATGTCTCATAAGAAAGCAAGTGAAGGGTTAGGGATATAACGTAGTGGTGGCGTGCTTGCTTTAGCATGTTCAAGGATCTGGGTCCAATTCCTAATAATACACACACACACACACACACACACACACACACACACACAGAGTCAATCAAGTTGATCTAAAATGGTAGGGTGGCTGTTACCTAGAGTTCCAAGGAAGAAAACCACTGACTTAATAAAGTTCAACTGTCACTAATCCTAGGGAGGAAAGGCATTTCTGTTTAATTCATCTGTATGGCAAAGGTTCCTATGAACAGCTTCAAAACCATCCCTTTGTTAAAGGTACAAACAGTGCTCCCTCTTCAGTTGCTCTGTTGGCACTAAAAGGTGCATCCAGACTGTTTGACTACCTCAGGGTTAAATCTAAATAAATAAGCATAATGACTGTTTTCGTTTGTTTTCACAGTTTTCAGCCCTGAATGCTGAGGCCTGAGTAGCTAGTGGCCACTCCCTCTCTTGTGTAAGAGACTGCATCAGGCTTACAAAGATGCTAGGACTCATGGTAGGACTTACTTCTTTACTTTGGGGAGATGGTGCTTTCTCAAGAGTTTCAATGCAGCTAATGAAAGTACATGAGGCTAATGTTAGGCTCTCTAGAATTCAAGAAAGCTTCTTCTTTCCCCTACAGTAATTCCTGAGTTGGACTTTTACACTAGCCACAATTATGCCTCACAATTTTTGAAGACAAACTATGTGTTGACAATCATGCTACAAATGCTAACTCTTACTCCACTGGAATTATAAAAATATTAATTACTCTTGCTCCCCCTTTCTTTCCAACCCACCAAAAGACAAAATCAAAAACCCCACATAAATAAATAAAAAGTTAAATTTAAAAAACTGTAAACGCAAAGGCAGAATTTACAATTGAGAACAATAAATACTATAATAGGGAAAATATTCTAAATGGCATACCATAGGAGTTAATCACTGTACTTTTACCCTCCGAAAATATGGAGGCAGTGGGTTCTCCCTACTCAGGTACAGGTAGGCTTCAACAGAAAGAGAGAAACTTGATCATACTTAAAACATCAGAAGCATCATATAACCTTTACATGATTAACTCAAATTCATAATTTTAGTGAAGAATTTATTTATCAAAGCATTGAGAATCACTGACTCACATCAATGATAAGAGACTTAAAGACAAATTCAAACTCTGTATAAAGTTACTTAATATGTGATGGGAAACTAGTTTGCCTACATGTTCAGTCCTACAATTAATTGGCTTTGTCACCAACACAGTAAGTAAAACTATGCACCTTACCTCTTGTCCATACTTCACAGAATGCTCAGAAGGAAGAAGTTCAATGTCACCCTCCACCATGGCCCCTTCCAAACATTCGTGTAAGTTGCGATAACCGTTTACCTGGAGGGGATACTGGCCAAAGGTCTCATTGTTACAAAAGGGCTTTCCTAGGCAAAGAGAAAGACAGATTTTTAAAGGCCATCATGACAACAAGATAAAAACTACTTTCTGGCTCCAGAGAGACAGTAGTTTCTTAAAATCAGTAGCCTTCCAAGTTTTGGTTAACAGTGCACTTCAATCTGGTGGGCAAACTCTAATGTGCCAGTGGACCCAGACCTGGACCATCACCAATTGCTGCCAAGGCAAAAACAGACAGATATGGCTGTCTATCAAAGACTATCCCACCATTTGTGAATTAAGTCTTGCCTTACCTGAATGAGGCCAATGGTCTAGATCCAACTATCAATTTACAAGAGTAAAAGACAGTGTTGAATGTATCATGGGAATGCAAACAGCAAAATTTCAGGCTCTGGGAAAAATTATATGCCAACAAGTTTCTCCAGAGCATATATTTCAAGGAGAAAAAAAAATGGAGGCAGTCTACAGATATTGAAAGGAGACTTAAAAGACATAGCCATAGATTCATTTATGATTATAAATGAATCACATTTGGATTTTGATTGAAAAAATCTAAATATAAACTTTTCTTTAAAAACTATGCAATGTGGGCTGGGATTGTGGCTCAGCGGTAGAGCGCTTGCCTAGCATGTGCGCGGCCCGGGTTCGATCCTCAGCACCACGTACAAATAAACCCATTGTGTACAACTACAGCAAATAAATAAATATTTAAAAAAAAAGAGTAGTTTAAAAAAAAAAAAAAAAAAAAAAAAAAAAAACTATGCAATGAAAGCCAAGTATGGTTGCTCATACCTGTAATCCCAGTAACTCAGATTTAGGCAGGAGGATTGCAAGCTCAAAGCCAGCATGGGCAACTAAGTGAGATCCTGTCTCAAAAAATAAACAAGGGGAGCCGGGCGCGGTAGCGCACACCTGTAATCCCAACACTTTGGAGGCTGAGGCAGGAGGATCGCGAGTTCAAAGCCATCCTCAGCAATGGCGAGGCACTTAGCAACTCAGTGAGACCCTGTCTTTAATAAAATACAAAAAAGGGCTGGGGATGTGGCCCAGAGGTCGAGTGCCCCTGAGTTCAATCCTTGGCACCAAAATAAATAAATAAATAAATAAATATAAAAGGGGGCCGGGTGCAGTAGTGCATACCAATAATCCCAACCCCCTGGGAGGCTGAAGAGGATTAAGAATTCAAAGCCAGCCTTAGCAAAAGCAAGGTGCTAAGCAACTCCATGAGACTCTGTCTAAATAAAATGCAAAATAGGGCTGAGGATGTGGCTCAATGGTTGAGTGCCCCTGAGAGTTCAATCCTCGGTACACACCCCGCAAATAAAATTTAAAAAAATAAAAAAGAGGTAGGGGGCACAGCTCAGTGGTAGAGTGCCTTGGTTCAATCCCCAGTACCACAATCAATCAATAAATGAATGAATTGGGAATTTAAATACTGACTAGGTATTTGATATTTTTAAAAAAGCTACTTTCTGGAGAAGTAAATGGGCTATATTTTAAAACATTATCAAGAGCTAGGAGGTAGCTCAGTGATTGAGTGCACACTTAGCAAGCATTAAGTTTCTGGGTTCAATTCCCAATAAATACATAAATTTAAAAATAAAAAGAATATCAGGGTAAGAGTAGATTGGGGTTAGATGGGGAATGACTAGCTGTGGGCTGATGCAGCTATTAAATTCAAGGGGCCTTTTGATACTGCTCTATTTGTATACCTTTAAAATTCTCCCTGGTTAAAAAATAAAAAAGAAGAAGAATGCAGATTATGTGTCCAGCATGCAGTAAATCAGCCTCCAGAGTATTTCTGGAAATTTAACTTAATATAACTTTTCGAGATTAGATATTATATCAGAAAAAAAGCAACAGAGAAAATGGAATTAAGACCACTGTGTATCTGATATTAATGCTAAATTGGGCTGAGCAAATATCAAACAATTTAATGTAGCAACTATAAGGATTGTGCCCGCTTTACAGATAAAGAGATTGAAAAACCAGGAGTTCACATAATTCTATTATTACACAGATACTAAGAGGCAAAACCAATATGCAGACCTGGGTTTCTCTGACTTTCAAGTCTATTTATTACATTACCTCCCCAAGAGGACACAGTTATAAGGATATGGCAACAGGTCTAGAATTAACATCTGAGGCAGAGAACTTACCTTCACGAACCCCTTCAGTCAGGAAAGTACCGTAGAAAAGCTGCACCATGGGATTTTCAGATTTGTTCCTGGGGTTGCTGCTTTTTAAAAAGGGAGACAATTCTGAATTATTTGGATCAAATCTATGCTACACAAAACCCAAGCATAATTCAAAAACAAAAATAGTGCATTTTTATCAACCACAAATATCCAGCCCAGGTATATTCTAAAATAAATAAATAATAAATTAGTTCAGCTGAAACATTTGCTGAACAAGTATATGCTTGGCACTGCACTGAAGACACAAAGATAATAAGGCACAATTCCTGGCCATAAGGAGCTTTAAAAAAGGTCTATTAAGGAGTCACACATGCAGACAAATACATGCATTTGTATGCACTATATGTGTGTGGATATATGTATGTATTGAACATAGGTTCAATGATAGATGTATACAATGTACAGAAGTAGTACAGAGTAAGAATGAGTTCGTGTACAGCATGGTTTACCTTTTTTTGAGATACATTTTACAGGCACAGGTTATAACTTCAATAAATTTATCAGTTAGGGCCCTTTAGTGAAAAAGTTGTAGGTTAATGGAATTGTTTACGTTCACAGAGGAAGAAAGCCTAAGCAATAGGGATACATAAGGAAAAGCTCAGTGGTTATACTGTGAGGCTTGGTTAAAAACAAAAACAAAAACAAATAACAAAAAAAAAAAAAAAAAAAAAAAAAAAAAAAACCAGCAATTTCTACTTGAAAAGAATGATTTTCCCCTACATCAGAATTCTCAGTGGCCACTGTTGAGTTGGAAGGATGTACAGACCCTCAACACTCACTTAACATTAACAGCCAGCTGGAATGCGTCCTCCAACCAATCCAGGAGCTTGTGTGTGAATTCACTCACATCTTGCTATAAGAGAGGCACAAATTGCATAAGCGTTAGATGCAACACTATACTTAGGGAAATGAAAGTTTGCCCTTAATCCCACCAGTGAATTAAGATTCTACTACTATGAAGGCATTTCTTTTTTAGGGCCAAATATCACAAAAATAGGAACAAGGAGAAACCAGCGACCAGAGACAAAACAGAAGGTACATTAGGCAACCTCTGACTCAATTGTGCCTAGGACACTGGAACTCTACCACTTCCAGCTGCATCTGTTTTTGACAAAGAAAAACAAAATCTTCTAACTAGGCTTTTTTTTTAAAGGTCCAAAGAACAGACTGTAGTCTTCCAGAACGATATGAGATTGGAATGGAGAAAGGCAACTTTTATAAAATGTTTTGAGAATGCCATGTAAGCGCAGGATCATTAGACAAATAGAGAAAAAAAATTTTTTAATGTATGTGAGGAAGAAGCTGATCAAATAGTGACAGTTTTGCTTTTTATTAGGAGGTAGGGAAAAGAAAATATTAATATCTAAAAGAGAAGAATGCTCAAAAAAGCTACTAACCTTAGGTGTGGATAATTTTAAAAATAGAATTTCTAACTGGGCCATTCTAAAGCAAAGGTGCAGGGTCACTTTTCTCAGTCACCTTTTGATGGCTCACTTTTAGATATTTTTCAACCTCCTTCCTTTTGCTTTAACCTCTGAGTAAGTCTACTATTCTTTCTTCTTTTACTTCCTCTTCCCTTTAGAACTGCAAAACCCCTACATGAAACACATTCTCTTCATCTCTCTGTGTCTCACACGCACAGGCGCATTCTTATCACCTGTTCTGTGAGCAAAATAAAGGGCAAAAACTGGCTCCCATAGTCCTGCTTAGTCATTTTCACAACTTGTCACACATTTGAAATAAGCAATGTCATGGTAACAGTAATAAGGCATGACTTCTAACTGGAGAAGTTGAGAGAAAACAAGAACAGGGTTCCTAGTTAGTACCTGTTGTTCCTCTGATGATCGGAATGCTCCCTTTAGCAGATCCAGGGCAGCAGAAGGGTCTACAAATTTTCGATTTGATCCCATCATCAGAGCAAACAAATACTGAAGCTCTTGCATAAAGACGATATTTCTCTTTTCCTAAAGAAAATACAGCCATACTCTTGTTTACAACATCTTACTTGGAAAATTAGAAAATATAAAGAAAAAGGGTTTCAAATAATCTCTAATTCGTATTTACCAAGATCTAGGTCAGAGTCTCAGGCCTCAAACTACGTCACAGAGATTCTGATAAGGACTTGCCTACAGGTTTAACTGGAAACTGAAGAATAATTACATAGAAGCCAAAGAGATAATATTGTTGGAAAGACAGATACACCCATTTTCTGAAGCTTCTGCTTTCCCTCTGTCAGAAGAATGGATTACACTAAGGTGAAATCCAGGCACGGTTTAGATGGCTGGGGGGAGGCTACGCCCTGTGGCAAGAGCAGACTAAAATCTCTTCTAAGAAGGTCCAAGCCTCTTCACTGGGTTGTCTACTCTGCATTGTTTGACCCGAGCAGAAGGAAGGACACCACACATGAAACAGGTGTTCTGAGTGTCCCCATCCCAGGAAGCACTGCTGAGGCTGGCAGGTAGCTTATCACACTTTCCCGGAAGTGTTTCTAACTTTATTCCTACTTCATTTGATATTTTTGCAAACCCTTATTTCTTATTACAAATAAGGAAAACAGACACTTAGAAATGAAAACAAATACTAGCAAGAGCTAGAGAGAATTATGGTCATCACCTTTAGTCAAAAAATTTAACAGGCTTTGGGATGAAAGGAGCTAAGTGAGACTGAAGAAACTCCTCAGCAGCAGCTTACCGTGTGGCTTCGGCATTTTTCAAGAACATTCTGTGGCAGATTATAGCTGAGAACAAGTCTTCGAAATTCAGGCAACTGAAAGAGAGACTAAACAAGGCAATGAATCCATAGCCTTTCATTCAAAATAACTGCTGCAGCCAGGCGCGGTGGCACACACCTGAAATCCCAGCAGCTCGGGAGGCTGAGGCAGGAAGATAGTGAGTTCAAAGCCAGCCTCAGCAAAAAGCTAAGCAACTCAGTGAGACTCTCTCTCTAAATAAAATACAAAGTAGGGCTGGGGAGGGCTGGGGTTGTGGCTCAGTGGTAGAGCGCTTGCCTAGCAAGTTTGATCCTCAGCACCATATAAAAATAAATAAAATAAAGATATTGTGTCCATCTACAACTTAAAAAAAAAAATTGAGCTGGGGATGTGGCTCAGTGGCTGAGTGCCCCTGAGTTCAATCCCTGGTAATCCTCCCCACCCATCCACCCACCCCCAAAAATAAATAACTGCTGCAAAAATACAATTAATATATAAATAAAATATATCTATCTTTTTCATTTAAAATATTTTTCTTTCAGCCGGGCGTGGTGGTGCACGCCTGTAATCCCAGCACTTTGGGAGGCTGAGGCAGGAGGATCGCGAGTTCAAAGCCAGCCTCAGCAATGGCGAGGCACTTAGCAACTCAGTGAGACCCTGTCTCTAAATAAAATACAAAAAAGGTCTGGGGATGTGACCCAGTGGTCAAGTGCCCCTGAGTTCAATCCCCGGTACCACCAAAAAAAAAAAAAAAAAATTTCTTTCATATATAAAACTATGTATAAGTGTCAACCTAGCAAATCTTCTTCTGTTATTTCTAAGGAAATATTAGAGTACACACAAAAATTAGCAAGAATGTTAATCCTTAAAGGTTAAAAAAAATATAGAAACAACCTAAGGCCTATAAGTAGGAATAGATTAAATAAATTATACTACATTTATACAATAAAGGATGATTAAGTAGTCATTAAAGTACTGTAGTACTGGACATGGTGGTACACGCCTACAATCCCAGTGGCTCAGGAGACTGAGGCAGGAGGATCGCAAGTTCAAAGCCAGCCTCAGCAATTTAGCGAAGGCTCTAGGCCAACTCAGCGAGACCCTGTCTCTAGATAAAATTTAAAAAAAGAGCTGGAGATGTGGCTTAGTGGTTTAATTCCCAGTACTACAAAAACAAAAAACCCAAAAGCAAAAAACTGTAGAAGCTGGGCACAGTGGCACACACCTGTTAATGCCAGCAGCCCAGGAGGCTGAAGCAGGAGGATTGCAAGTTTGAGGCTCTTAGCTACTTTAATAAGGCCCTGTCTCAGAATAAAAACTTTTTTAAGCCGGGCGCGGTGGCGCACGTCTGTAATCCCAGCACTTTGGGAGGCTGAGGCAGGAGGATCGCGAGTTCAAAGCCAGCCTCAGCAATGGCGAGGCACTTAGTAACTCAGTGAGACCCTGTCTCTAATAAAATACAAAAAAAGGGCTGGGGATGTGACCCAGTGGTCGAGTGCCCCTGAGTTCAATCCCCAGTACCAAAAAAAAAAAAAAAAAAAAAAAAAACTTTTTAAAAAAATGTGGGGGAGACTGGGGCTACAGCTCCATGGTAAAGTGCCCCTAGGCACGTTAAAATAAATAAATAAATAAATAAACATTGTAGAAAATTGTTTTCATATAATGGACTACACAGCAGTAAAACTAATGAACAAGAGCTATGTGTATCAACATGGATAAATCTCAGAAATGTATTTTGTGTGAAAGATTAACAGAAAAAATGTATTATAATACTGCTTATGTGAAGTTTAATAACATAAAATACTATATATTGTTTGTGGCTACATACATGCATGGTTATGTCCGTGGGAGAGGGAGTTTGTGGTAATCAGGACTCAACAGCACAGGGATCTATAATATTCATCCCTACAGTGGGGTGATAGTACAGCAGAATTTGCTACTTTCTGCTTTGTCACAAATATTATGTTTTTTAACGTTTACAACTAGACATCTCTGGTTGACAGCACTGAGGAGAGGCATTCTTTTTATTATTTGTAAATCACACATTCTAAAGTTAATTTTAAAAATTTCCCTTGTATGAATGTAATTTCTAGCTCCAGCATACTCTTCAAATGAAAACCCCCTCCAGCCTACAACACTGAAACTCTTGAAGCAGCATCCTGGCAGATAGTAGGGAAACTTTGGAATCAGAACTAAGTAAAATACTTCCTCAGTATGCCAAAAGCTCAGGTGTGCTTCCTAATGTCAGACAAAGAATCAAAGCTGTATATCTAATTGGAGCCTGCCAACTAGCTTTCTGTCTGCCCTCACCCTCTTACCAGCCCTCATGGGCAGAAGCCAAAATAATTTAGGCACATTTGAGCCCCTGCTGCTCTAGCATAGTTCCACATAGGGACCAGGCCAGATGCGTGGTTCTAGCTAGCCTCAGCCATGCTGTTTTTCTTCTCTTTCCACCCCACCCTCCACACACATTTCCATCCCTATTGTGTGTATCCCTACAGTGCCAGCAACCCTAAAACACCCACAAGAGTTTCTGTTCTACATGAGGAAAATGGCTTTACAGTCTCAGTTACCTCACTCTACCTCATCATCATCACCAAAATCTGGCTTTCCCTGAAGGTGATACCATTACTCCTCACTGCCTCCCCCTACCCCCTCTTTTCAGTATATTGGGGATAAAACTCTGGGACATTTTACCACAAAGTGACATCTCCAGCCCTTAGTTTAAAAAAAATTTTATTTTAATACAGGGTCTCATTAAGTTGCCAAAGTTGGCCTGAAACTTGAGATTCTCCTACCTCAGCCTCCCTAGTCACTGAGATTACAGGCATGTACCACCATCCCCAGCTAAATGACCACTCCAAACAATACAAAAATAAACCTGCTCCAGGGGGCTGGGTTTGAGCTCAGTGATAGAACACTTGCCTAGCACACATGAGGCACTGGGTTTGATCCTCAGCACCATATACAATAATAATAAGTAGATAAAATAAAGATATTGTATCCATCTACAATTAAAAAATAAATTAAATAAACCTGCTCCAAACAACTACTAAGAGATTCGAACCATCAATCTTCTGATCTGAACTCTGATGCCTTATCCATAGGCCACATGGTCCCGCATCATCACTGCTCTTTTAAAAAACCCACAAAACTGTGAGCTAATATGACCCATTATCAATACAGTTCTCTCTTCAGCATCAGTTTATTTTCCTGTTTTTTTGCATCATTTACATTCTTTTCCTCCTCCAGTCTTTGATTCTTTGTCTTTTCTTAAGCATTCACATCAAATAAGTCCTAAGGCTGCTGGACTCTACCTTGGGACACTATTTTATAACCACCTCTAGTCAAACCCTATCGCTGCTCACCTGAATCGCTGTGTGTGGTCTGCCTCTAGAAATTCCCCTCCACCAACTCATCTGCCACACAGATTCTTCTGATTGCCTCTAATATGACCACAATTAAGTGATTCAGACTGTCATCTGGTAACAGTTCTCCTTGTTACTCCAAGTCCTGCATCTTCCTAGGCAACTTCAGTCAATATCCAATCCATGGGGACATCTGAAGCCCTGCCTTTGGATGATATACCAACAATCCAAGCCCTCTTCTACTTCCATGGCTACTAGCCTGATCCACACTATCATTACCTCTCAATGGAGGAATGCAACAGATCTCTATCATAGATCATTACCTCTCAATGGAGGAATGCAACAGATCTCTGTCCTAGCATCTTTGCCTGATCTGCTTTCACCACAGTAGCCAGAGTAAGCCTTTCAACACTTGGGCCAGAGTTAACCACTCTTCTGTTCAGAACCTCCCCATCTCACCAGGAACCTCATCTGCAGTGATTCACCCCTTTGTTCTTAGCATCCAGTAACCTGGGATTCTTGGATATTCCATGAACACACCAAGCCCACTTCCACCTTAAGGCTACTGCTATATGGGTTCCCTTATCTGGAATGTTTTTCTCCTGATCCCACATGACTCTCTCCCTCACCTCCTATGTGTCTAGCATTGGCTCCGAGAGTCTCATCCCCTCAGTGAGACCTACCTAACAAGTTAGTATTTTTTCTTCCTCTTCTGCAACAATTCCAAATCTCCTTTATTCTGCTCTTCTTCTATTACACCAGCCACAATCTAACATATTATACACATTTATTTAACTAGTTGATCATTTGGCTACTTTTTATAGTTTGTTCATCTCACCTCATGAGAATTGAAATTCAATAAGGGCAGAACTGTTTTTGTTTTGTTTACTCCTATATCTCAAGAGCCTAGAACAGTGCTAGACATAAGGCAGGTGTTCTACTATTTGTGAAGGAACTCATGTACATTCATCTAGCCCAGTGACCTCTACGTTTCATGAGAATCTTATCTCTAGGGACATATTCCTCCACTCCAGTTCTACTTCCACATTCAAGGCCACATACAAAGGATATGTCAACACCTGAAAATGTGCAATTCTCAGATCAGATATTCAGAAAATCCCACTCTCAGTCCACCACACATCTTCTGACTCATTTGTTCAATTACTCACAGGATACCTGTTCCTTGCTTTTAGTAGGGACCCATGCAAACTGACCTTGTCCTTGCTTCTTAACCATTAGTTCTTTATTTAGTATCTTTATTTCTCCCTCAATCTAGCTTTGATCCCATGCTCTTCAATACCTTCATTAAATTCTCAGACTGGCCCACCACTGTCCTTTCATCAGGCATCCAGTAAATCCTCCAACCTAAATGAATTGCTTCGTAGTGTTGCTAAGGCAAAATCCTGATAAAAATAGAACATAGTGATATCACTGTTTAAAGTCCACAACCTCAAGCAGACTCTCAAATCTCTTGAAATTCTACTACAGGCTTAGTATCACTTATGCCTGGGATCAGAAGTGTTCCAGACTTTTGAGTTTTCTGAATTTTGGAGTATCTGCAGACTCTGTAGGCTGAAGGATCCATAATCCAAAAATATGCAATCTAAAATGTCCTGAAATGCTCAAAAAGTTTTGAATTTTGGATTTTGAAATTTTGGATTAGGGATATTCAATCTGTATTGTACTCTAGTGCCAACTGGTTTTCACAACATCTCCAAAAACTATTTCAAAGTTTCACTCCTTAAGGCAGGGTCTGTTACTCGGTGGTAAATCATCCCTGCGTTCACTTCTAGTACCTCTGCACCAACCCTACCACATATAAGCCATTTCACACATGAATAAATTTAATAGAAACTAGTTCAATTTAGTTTGAAGACATCTTTCTTCCTTCTTCCTTCCCCTATTACTCCCTTGACCTTATCCATTGTAAGAACAACCTCTTCCTGTCTACTCTCAATCCTGCACTCTCATGCTTTCTTAGAAGCCTTACTCTGTTATTCCCTGTGTCTACTGGCTCTTTTTTAAAATCTCTCACGGGAGTGAAGGCTGAGGAGGATGCGAAGCCAGGGAGGGTTCTTGTTAGTCTTCTCTTTCTCTCTCTACACACAAATACACACGCACACAAGAACTCACTGAGTTCCTAATTTCACATTACCTTCGGGCAGTCTATTCTCAACACAAATGCCCATGATCCTTTTAAAGCAGAAATAGGTTTGTATCAGAACTCTGCTCCAACCTTCCAAAACTTTCCCAGGTCCTCCTCATGACCCCAACTCCTGACCGCCCCACTTCCTGACCTCATTACTTCCACTACTAACCACCAGTTCTAGCTGTTCCTCACATGTTAAACAAGCCCCTGAGCCTGTGTTGTTTTACTTGATGTACCCTCCATGTGAAATGTTTTTTAGGTAATCAGATAGCCCATTCCCCCACCACCTTCAGACTACTACTCAAACACCCATCTAAACAGAAAAGCCATCCCTGTCCACTCCACTTAAATAGCACCCCTTCCCTGGTATCTGAACCTTTTCTTAAACCCTCACCTCATCCTGTGTCTTTATGGCACTTAAAACCATTTGACATATGCTTTATTTACTGTCTCTCGCTTTTTTTTTGTTTCTGCAGTACTGAGGATTGAAACCAGGGTTCGGTGCATGCTAGGCAAGTGCTCTGCCACTGAGGTATATTCCCACATCCTCACTTTTTAAATATTTATTTATTTTGTAGTACTAGGGATTGAACCCAGGGGCACTCTACCACTGAGCTACATCACCAGCCCTTTTATTTTTTGAGATGGTCTTGCTAAATTTTTGAGGCTGGCTTTGAACCTTCGATTCTCCTGCCTCATTTGCTAAGATTACAGGCATGTGCCATCACACCCAGCTTCCAACTCTTTTTTTTTTTTTTTTGGGGGGGGGGGGAATCCCACTCTTTTTAAAGAAAACTCCATGACAGTAAGGACTGTTGTTTTATAATGTTATTTCCTCAGTGCCTAAAACAGGGCCAGGTGTACTGTAAGCTAAATGTACTATGTAAAAGCAGAACAGGAAAATTCTATTGTTTTAGCTTGAGCAGCTGGGTAGTTACCATGTACCATGATGGAGACGACTGCAAGCAGGAATCAAGAGTAGCTATGTTAAGTTCAAGATGCCTAGGAGACACTTCTAAAGAGCATCTACTCTCTAGTTGCATGCATCCACTCCCTTGGTTTTACTACGATCTTGGTTTACTACGATCTATAAGGCATTGATTCCCAAAACTGTATCTGCACCCACACCTTTTTTCTCAACTAGAGTTCATAGTTAACTGACAACATGATAGCTATCTCCCTATGAATGTCTTATAAGAGCACCTCAAACTCAGCATGTCTAAACCATAACTGAAATCCACTCTTTTGTGTGTGTGCGGTGCTGGGGATTGAAACTAGGGCCTGCGCATACTAGGCAAGCACTCTACCAACTAAGCTATATCCCCAGCCCTGAAATCCACCCCTAACACACAAATCGTTTCTCCTCTAGTGTCAAATGGCACTATAATCCACTGGGTTACTCAAGCTAGAAACCCAACTCTCTCTTCCAGATATGTATGCTCACCAAAGCATACAGACAGACCACTTCAAGGATGTTTTTACTTCAGTTCTCTCACAACTTCTGCGAGTTCCCTTCTCTAAGCTGCCTTCATCTCCTCCCTGGTTATCCAAGACAGCCTCTCAATAACTCATTTCTCCTTGTTTACACTCACTCTGCTATAATAGAGTAGCCACTTACTGTTGACCGAAAACACTTATTCAATACATGTACAACCACAGATTTGTTTTTCTTTCTTTTTTTTTTTTCAATGTTTGAACTGAACCCAGGGGTGCTTTACCACTGACCTACAGCTACATGTCCCCACATACTTTTTATTACCTTTTAAAATTGAGACAGAGTCTCAATAAGTTGCCCAGGCTGCCCTCAAACCTGTGATCCTCCTGCCTCAGACTTCCCAGTTGCTGAGATTACAGGTGTGTACCATGCCTGGTTAGATCTCATTTTTAGTATTGCCCAGTTTAGACTTAGAGCATCTAAATTCAAAACACATGAAAGCAACCAAAACACAATAGTAATACAGGAAAAACTACCCAGTTTTATATACATGCTTTAATTTTTTTCAAGTTATGTTTCTCATATTTCAGTTTAATAAATCACAAAGGTATTGCCAGAAGACACAGCTGTTTTCTAAAAATATCATACCTGAATGACAGCACTGAACCAGCATGTATTGCCAACGTTTTTCAGCCCAACTGGCCAAACCATCAACTCTTCTCCAATCATTGGGATTAGGGTTTTCTCCCCAGACTTCACAGCGTTTTTCTCTTTGAGCGTTTAGTTTCTGCAGAGGTTGCATCGTGCATTCTATATTGTGCCAATATACCACACATCAAAAAAGAAAATATTTAAAGAACAATATAGTATATAGAGGATACTGATAATTTTCACAAATCATTCAAAATGCCTGAAAAACTACTTACTGGGTAATTATATAATGGCATATAATGGTATATATTACCTATAGAACTACAAAATGTAAGTGAAAAGCAAGGATTAAACAGAAACTTTAATCCTTCCATAACAAGGACTATGACTAATAAGGTCCTTATGGTTACCATATTAAAAGTTTTCCATTCTAATCACAGCACCCTAAGTGCCTGCCATTGAAAGAGGCAAGAGAGAACTGTGGTACAGCTAAGAGCAAACTGCCCAGTACACCACACCTTGGGGTATGTTTCTCTGAAAGAAACAACTCAGCAGTGCAAGAAAGTAAGCATGTTCAGAAACTGACAGTCCACCACTGGAAATGGATGTCTGTAAATAGCACCAGGCAATCACCAAATTAATACCAATTCAAACAATATATACTCTGATCACCTCTGAAGCAGGATGATTGAGATTGAGTAATAAGTTTCATTTATTTCTTTTCTTCTTTCTTTTTTTTGGACAGGGTCTTGCTAAATTGCTGAGGTTACCTCAAATTTGTGATTCTTGTGCCTCAACCTCCTAAGCAGCTAGGATTACAGGTGTGCACCATGAAATCTGGCTGATAACTTTCAATTGGCATATAAGACCCTCCTCATGGTTGGTTTTAAATGTAAACCAAACAGTAAAGCACACTAATGTGCACAGCTTCTCCTAAAAGCAATTTGATTCAAGTGCCATTAAAGGAATTTGGTGGAACTATTCCTGAGTGGCATTCACAGAGCTGTTTGCCTTTGACCTAGACATAAATGTGGGGAGCATAGGATATAAATTAAAGTAATAACCTGTTAAGCTCTCTTCCATCAGCTTGAATTTTTGGGGACTCCAGCAGACTCAAAGCAATAGCAGCCTGAAGATCATCTTTGTTATCATGAGTAAGGTCTATCACTTCTGTAAAATAAATAGAAATTTAATTAGTCCACACCATGCAGGAAACTGCCCTTCTGTCTGCAGTACTAAAAAAAAAAAAAAAAAAAAAAAAAAAGTAAAAGCATTCCCCAAACAGATATACTCTCTAGCTGTCCACACAATGGCTCATCTATGTAAGAATAATTTCATTATTCTGTCCAGAGTCAAATGAATAATTTAACCACTATACCATAACCTTACATTAGCCAACAGTACAGAAATAAGCTATTAAAATGTAGGAATCAAATACCCTCTTCTACAGTCTCTTTCCACAAAGTGAAAAATAAATCCCACACCTATAAGTTAAACTCATAGTCTCTATTTATCGTCATAAAAAATTCACTAAATATAAAACATTCAAGGAACAGATTTTCAATGTCACACTAACTATTCTAGAGAACGGGGAACATATTCAACTCATTTTAGGGAATTAACAGTACACACATAAAAACCTGTCAACAACAGTAAGAAAAAGGAAAAAAAAAATTACAACTCATACATGACTACAGATACACAAAAAAACACCAAAATATTAGAAACAGAATTTAAGAATTTCTATTGTCGCTCCTTTTTCTTGGCATCAGGGATTGTGATAGATAGCTTACCCTCCCCCGCCCTCAGAGTTCTCCACATCCTGAGAGAAGCAACCTTGTTTCATTCTCGGCAGGATGTTTCTTCCCTGGACAGGATGTTTTTTCCCCCGGGCAGGATGTTTCTTCCCTGGGCAGAATGTTTCTTTTCCCCAGGCAAGAGCCAATAGGCTTAAAAGGGCATCCTGTTCTAGCCAATGGTGTTGGGGTTGCTCTAGTGCACCCCCCACCAGAAATCCCTATATAAGGCCCTGTCTGAGAGACTCAAATCAGACAGAGAGAGACACACGGACACAACATCAGATCGTCGCTGCTGAGAGGAGGAAGACATCGGCTCGTCGCTGCAGAGAGGAGGAAGCCACTGCAACAGCTCCAGACCCATCACCTCCAGCTCGACGGCAGCTGCCCCAGCCAGCAGCTCCAGACCCATCGCCTCCAGCCGAAGGCAGCTGCTCCAGCTGACAGCTCCAGACCCATCGCCTCCAGCCGACGGCAGCTGCTCCAGCTGACAGCTCCAGACCGACTACCTTCAGCCCGACGGCCGCTCCCAGCTGACAGCTCCAGCCTCCAGCCAGACAGCAGCTGCTTTAGCCGACAGCTCCAGAGAGCCGGTGCGACCAGGCACCCACCTTCTGTCCAGAGCTTGCACACTCCCCTCTTCCTGACTCCCTTCTCCCACCAGAGCTTGCACACTCCCTTCTCCCTGACTCCCCTCTCCCACCTCGTCGACCTTCGACCAGAGCACCTGTTCTCCGGTTTTTCGCTACCAGCCACGAAGGCTGTTGAATAAATCTTTTGGCTGCACGGCTGTCCCCGGTGTGATGCTTTGCCCTTCATTGGTGCCGTGACTCGGATCCTATCTGAGCCGGAGGGCATAATCACCCGGAACTGCCTCAGCCTTCGCCCGGTTTTTTGATCGCCGCTCCGACGCATCCACCACTGGCCATCGGATTGGTAAGCCCCCCCGCCCCAGAGCTCCTAAACCCGTCAGGCCTTGTACAGTGGGAACTGACCGTTGATCGTCCGGCAGCCCTGCTGGTGGCCTGTATGGGGAGGATCGCACCCCACCTAGACCTTCATGGTCACAGTGGACCTCACGGAGCTCTCTCTCTCTCTCTCTCCCCCTTTCCTGGGTAGGTCTCCTCATCCCCAGGGCTCCTAAACCTGTCAGGCCTTGTACAGTGGGAACTGACCGTTGATCGTCCGGCAGCCCCGCTGGTGGCCTGTACAGGGAGGATCGCACCCCACCTAGACCTTCATGGTCACAGTGGACCTCGTGGAGCTCTTTCTCTTTTTGTCTCTTTCTCCTTTTCCTAGGTAGGTCTCCTCATCCCCAGGGCTCCTAAACCCGTCAGGCCTTGTACAGTGGGAATTGACTGTTGGCGCTCTCTCTCTCTCTCTCTCTCTCTCTCTCTTTCTCTTATCTCCCTCTCTCTCCCTTTCCTGGGAGTAGTTGAAGAAAGCCCTTTTTCGGCCTCTGGCCTCCGGACTTGGGTCTCTCCTTCCCGTCCAGGACGGGACACGGAAAATCCTTGCGCAAGGTGACCCATTGTTCTTCGGTCCCTTTGGACCCCATCTCTGTTTGACTCCAGTGACGACTGGGTCTCACAGACTTGGATCTCTCTGATATATATATCTTGAGGAGGACGCTCCTCAGGACAATATATCTGTCCCGTTCGGAACGGGAAAATGGGGGCTTCTTCTTCTTCTTCTGCTGCTGCTTCTTCACCCCTCCTGGCTGACTCACTCCTATCCCTCCTGGCTGACTACCCTCCGATCACTCTCTTCTTTGCTCTTGTCCTCACTCTCTTCTTTGGTTTTGCTATCACTCACTATTTGTCACTCTTGTACCCACTCCGACCCCTCCCAGCCAACTGTCCTCTACAGTGCCTCTTAAACAACCTAGCCACTCTTGGCCTAACTCCCGATATACAACCAACAAGACTTACCAAATTTTGCACCCAAGATTGGCCCACATACCCCTTAGATAACCAAAACAAATGGCCTGCTTCTGGGTCCCTGGATCCCTCTATACTGAGAGATCTTTTCAACTTCTGCGAGCGATCAAAAAAAATGGGTAGAGATTCCGTATGTTCAGGCTTTCTCCCTCCTCCGTTCGAATCCCTCACTCTGTACCCACAGCAGCTCCAACAATAGCCTCCTAGCCTGCCAACCGGCTGCTCCCCTACCTTCCCCCTCCTTTCTTGATTTTGATCCCGCGGATGAGCCGCCCCCATACCAATCTGAAACCTCTCCGCCTCCCTCGGCCCCTCCAGCCCCACTTCTACACACTCCTGCCACCTCCTCCTCCAGCCCACCCCTTACGCGATCTCGCACAATGTCTGCTCACCCTCTGTCACTTACTCCCGCCCAAGTCCTGACCCCACTCCGGGAAGTTGCGGGTCCAGAAGGAATTGTCCGTGTCCATGTTCCCTTCCAATGACCGAGGTAGTGCAAATCGAGAAACGATTGGGCTCTTATAGCACTGACCCCACTACATACCTCAGGGAATTTCAATGGGTCCTCCAAGCTTATAGCCTTACCTTCCATGACATCTATATGATTTTGGCAAATACCCTCCTCCCTGAGGAGCGTAGGCGAGTCTGGGAGCAGGCACGGGCCTATGCCGATGAGAACCATAGAACCAACCCTAACCATCTCATTGGACCTCAGGCTGTCCCCGAAAGGGACCCTAACTGGGACTATAATTCCCCAGGGGACGTGGCCTTGCGAGATCAGTTTTCCACTTGTATACTAACTGGTCTTAAGCGTGCAGCACAAAAAGTAGTTAATTTTGACAAGCTGCAGGAAATCATACAAAAAAGGGAAGACACCCCCTCTGAATTTCTAGATCGACTAACAAAAGCTCTCCAACAGTACACCAATTTAGATCCTGACTCTCCAGGGGGACGTCATGTCCTTATGACTTACTTTTTGTCCCAAAGTTACCCTGATATACGGGCTAAATTGAGAAAATTAGAGCAAGGACCTGCAACACCTCAGACCGAGATCTTGGCCACGGCCTTTAAGGCCTATCATAATAGAGATGAGAATACTGAACGCCATAGGTTTCAGAACCATGAAAAGGCCGAACGAGCAAGATTTCAAATGCTGGCCCAGGCTTTACAGGGCACCGACTCTCGGGCCTCACAAACAAGGGGCCATTACCCCGCGCAGAGGGGACCTCCAGGGCTGTGTTTCAAGTGCGGGAACGAAGGACACTGGGCTAGAGCTTGCCCCAACCCCAGGCCCCCTATGCGCCCATGTCCTAAATGCTCCAAGATGGGCCACTGGGGTGTTGACTGCCCCAGTTCCCGCAGGGGGACTGGATCAGTCATGAAACCCAACCTACTTGGACTAGCCACAGAAGATTGACGGGGCCCTGGGTTTCCTCTCCCGACAGTTGACATCGACTTACAGGAGCCTAGGGTCACCCTTCTTGTTGATGGCCACCCCATAAATTTCCTACTAGACACAGGAGCCACTTTCTCGGTCTTGAGGGAGTTTTGGGGGCCCACCACCTTATCGTCCCCTGTTGTCGGGATAGAGGGACACACCATTCACCCCCACAAGACTCCCATGCTGTCTTGCCGCCTCCACCTCCATTCATTTCCCCACCAGTTTCTAGTAATCTCTCAATGTCCTGTGCCTTTATTGGGCCGAGATATACTGGTCAAATTTCAGGCCTCAGTTGTGTTCTCTGACCCGCCTCGCTCAGTTCTTCTCCCCGACTCGTCTCACTCCATCTCCTCTTCCGTCTTCCTTCTTAGCATTTTAGAGCCTGATGCGGAAACCTCCTGTTACCCTGCCCCCTCCCATCTGGTAGACCCCAAAGTTTGGGATACCCAGACTCCATCCCTTGCTCACTGTGACCCTATACGAATACACCTTAAAGATCCCCAGTATTTCCCTAATAGAGCCCAGTACCCACTCCCAGCCACTAGCCTCAGAGGTCTCCAACCTATTATCTCAGACCTTCTGCGGAAACGCTTTCTCCGACCCACCCATTCCCCATATAATACTCCCATATTGGCAGTCAAGAAGTCCAATGGGTCATACCGGCTAGTCCAAGATCTTCGTCTCATCGATGAGGCTGTTAGGCCCATACACCCTCTGGTCCCAAATCCTTATACCATTCTCTCCCTAATTCCTTCCTTATCTACTCATTTCTCGGTCATTGACCTTAAGGATTCCTTCTTCACTGTCCCTTTAGCTCAGGAATCACAAGACATCTTTGCCTTTACCTGGACTGATCCTGATACTCAACAGTCCCAACAATTGACCTGGACAGTCCTCTCTCAGGGTTTTTGAGACAGCCCTCATATCTTTGGACAGACACTGGCTGCCGATCTCAAAGACCTTGAATTCTCTGACTCCACTCTTTTGCAATATGTAGATGATCTTCTCCTTTGCAGCTCTTCCTTCTCCACAGCTCATGTCTTTCTTGTTCTCAACCTTTAACCAGTTTCTCCTTAGGGATCATCTGTCACTTCTCATCACCTCAGGGCGAATTCATTTTTTTTTGGTGCCAACCTCCTAGGAATCCTTTTCACCCTCAAGCCTGACCTACCTGTCTTATCATATCCCCCCATAACACCCCACGTCGCCCCGTTTCAGCAGGAAGTAGCCAGACTGACATACGACGTCCCACTTCCTAAGAAAACAAAAAGGGGGGAATGATAGATAGCTTACCCTCCCCCGCCCTCAGAGTTCTCCACATCCTGAGAGAAGCAACCTTGTTTCATTCTCGGCAGGATGTTTCTTCCCTGGACAGGATGTTTTTTTCCCCCGGGCAGGATGTTTCTTCCCTGGGCAGAATGTTTCTTTTCCCCAGGCAAGAGCCAATAGGCTTAAAAGGGCATCCTGTTCTAGCCAATGGTGTTGGGGTTGCTCTAGTGCACCCCCCACCAGAAATCCCTATATAAGGCCCTGTCTGAGAGACTCAAATCAGACAGAGAGAGACACACGGACACAACATCAGATCGTCGCTGCTGAGAGGAGGAAGACATCGGCTCGTCGCTGCAGAGAGGAGGAAGCCACTGCAACAGCTCCAGACCCATCACCTCCAGCTCGACGGCAGCTGCCCCAGCCAGCAGCTCCAGACCCATCGCCTCCAGCCGAAGGCAGCTGCTCCAGCTGACAGCTCCAGACCCATCGCCTCCAGCCGACGGCAGCTGCTCCAGCTGACAGCTCCAGACCAACTACCTTCAGCCCGACGGCCGCTCCCAGCTGACAGCTCCAGCCTCCAGCCAGACAGCAGCTGCTTTAGCCGACAGCTCCAGAGAGCCGGTGCGACCAGGCACCCACCTTCTGTCCAGAGCTTGCACACTCCCCTCTTCCTGACTCCCTTCTCCCACCAGAGCTTGCACACTCCCTTCTCCCTGACTCCCCTCTCCCACCTCGTCGACCTTCGACCAGAGCACCTGTTCTCCGGTTTTCGCTACCAGCCACGAAGGCTGTTGAATAAATCTTTTGGCTGCACGGCTGTCCCCGGTGTGATGCTTTGCCCTTCAGATTGAATCCAGGGTACTTTACCACTGAGCTACATCCCCAGCCCTTTTTATTTTTTAATTTGAGATAGGGTCTTGTCAAGTTGTTTAGGGTCTCACTAAGTAGTTGAGGCTGGCCTTGAACTTGTAATCCTCATGTCTCAGTCTCCTAAGTTGCTGGAATTACAGGGGTACACACACAGCACGCCCATCCGTTATCACTCTTTTTATCATGGCTTTAGAAGTCCTAGCTAGTACAAAAGCAACTTAAAAACTGAGCCAAGTGCAGTGGCGGACACCTGTAATTCCAGCTATATAGGATCTTAAGATGGGACTGCTTTGAGATAAAGAGTTTAAGACCAGTCTTTCGAGCTGGGGATATAGCTCAGTTGGTACAATGCTTTCCTCAAATGTACAAGGCCCTGGGTTCAATCACCAGCACCACAAAAAAAAAAAAAAAAAAAAAAGACCAGTCTTAAACAATGCTAGACATCTTTATTTTATTTTATTTTTTGTACCAGGGATTGAACTTAGGGGCACTCGACCACTGGGACACATCTCCAGCCCTTTTTTATATTTTGTTAGAGACAAGGTCTCACTGAGTTGCTAAGTGCCTCTCCATTGCTGAGGCTGGCTTTGAACTTGCAATCCTGCCACAGCCTTCCAAGTGCTGGGATTATAGGCATGTGCCACTATGCCCAGCTAGACATCTTAACTAACTAAATACATACAAAATACATACTGGAAAATAAGCAAAGCCATAACCATTCACAGATGATAATAGCCTACAAGGGAAACCCAAAATTACCTATAAAAAATAGTTATAATTAGTAAGTGACTAAATTTAAAAATGTTGAGCTGGGGATGTAGCTCAGTGGTAGAGTGCTTACCTGGCATAAACAATGCTTTGGGGTTATTCCCCAGCACCACAAAAAACAAGTAAGTAATAGACCAGTGTTATCAAAGGTTAAATTAATTTCTATACAAAAGCAATGAAGAACATTTAATCTAAAATCAAAGATATCACACACACAAAACTGCAGTAATCAAAACTGTGCCAGAGCCGGGCACGGTGGCACACGCCTGTAATCCCAGCACTTTGGGAGGCTGAGGCAGGAGGATCGCGAGTTCAAAGCCAGCCTCAGCAATGGCGAGGCACTTAGCAACTCACTGAGACCCTGTCTCTAAATAAAATACAAAAAAGGGCTGGGGATGTGACCCAGTGGACGAGTGCCCCTGAGTTCAATCCCCGGTACCACACAAAAAAAAAAAAAAAAAAAAAAAAAAAAAAACTGTGCCAGGCACAGTGGCACACACTTGTAATCCCAGCTTCTCAAGAAGCTAACTGGGGCTGGGGTTGTGGCTCAGCGGCAGAGCGCTCGCCTCGCATGTGCGAGGCCCGGTTTCGATCCTCAGCACCACATAAACATAAATGCATTGCATTGTGTACAACTAAAGTAAATAAATAAATATTAAAAAAAAAAAAAAAAAAAAAAAGAAGAAGAAGCTAACAAAGAAAAACCACAAGTTCAAGGCCAGCCTGGACAACTCAGTGAGGCCCTGTCTCACAAAAAAAAAAAAAAAAAAAAAAAAAAGAGGCTGGGGATATAGCTCAGTGGTAGAGCATCTCTGGGTTCAATTCCCAGTACTACACACACACACACACACACCACGCACGCACATACACACACACAAGGTCATGCTACTTGGCATACAATAAACATACAGACTGTCAGTAGAGGAAGGGAAGAGGGAAAGGGAACTTGGGGACACTGAGAACTAAAATGGAGTAAATCAAATTCCATGCATGTATGATTTTGTCCAAATGAACCTATTATGTATAATATAATGCTCTAATTTAAAAAAAAAAATAGCCAGACATGGTGGCACATGCCTATTGGGAGAGTGCTTGCCTAGCATGTCCAAGGCCCTGGGTTCAATCCCCAGCACGAACGAATAAATAAATAAAAAACTTTTGGGGGCTGGGAATGTGGCTCAGTGGTGGAGTGCCTGCCTAACATGTGTAAAGCCCTGGGTTCAATCCCCAGCAATGCAAAAAAAAAAAATTTTTTTTTAAATTAAAAACTAAAAAATAAAAACTTTGGGCTTCAAAGGACACCATTAAGAAAGTGAAGTCAAGCCACAGAACAGGAGAAAATTTTTGCAAAACATGTCCCTGAAAAGGCCAGCCTCAGCATCTTAGTGAGACCCTGTCTCAAAATAAAAAAATAGAGAGGGCTAGGATGTGTGTGTGGCTCAGTGGTTAAGCACCCCTGGGTTCAATCTCAGGACCTAAAAAAAGAAAGAAAAAACAACAAAGAAAATGAAAAATGAATGGGGTTATCAGAGGCTAGGAGGAGGGAAGAAAGGGGTTGGTATGGAGTTTCATATTTTTAAGATGACAAAATTCTGAAGATCTGTTTCACAATAATGCAAACACATTTAATGCTAATGATCTCTATACTTATAAAGGAATAAAATATAAAACCTAATCTATAAAAATATTTCAGTTTTGTTTTTTACCACAATAAAAAGAATTCTAATAAACTGTCCAATTATTATAATTATTCCAATTATCATTATAGTTATAAGAGAGACTATTACCACTTTGAAATCTCCAGTGAAATAAAGAATTTAAGCAATGATCATGAACAGCTGCTGAAAATACTAGGTGGGAAATTTCATAACTGAATAAAAAAGCTGATAATACCTAAATACAACATACAACAAATAACAATTTTAACAAAATAAAAAGAGGATAAAGAGACATTATTTGCTATTTGTTGTTGTTGTTGTTGTTTTGTTTCTTTGGTTTTTAGTACTGGGGATTTACCCCCAGGGTGCTTTAACACTGAACTAATTCCCAATCCTTTTTTAATTTTTATTTTGAGATAGGGTCTCACTACATTGCTGAGGCTAGCTTTGAACTTGTGATCCTCCTCTCTCAGGCTCCTGATTTGCTGGGATTTCAGGCATGCACCATAACGCCCGGCTTATTTGCTTTTTGATATGACGAAATAGAAGATATACACACAACACTCCCTATGACACAGTCATGCCACATAATCATCTAAGTTTATAGGAAAGTTGGGACAGAAAAATCCATTGAAAGACCCAACTTTGCTGGGGGGTACTGGCACATACCTGTAATCCCTACTTGGGAGGCTGAGGCAAGAGAATCACAAGTTTAAAGCCAGTCTGAACAATACAGTGGGACTCTGCCTCAAAATAAAATTTAAAAAGAACTGTGAATGTAGTTCTATGGTAGAGTGCTTGTCTACTATGTATGAGGCCCTGGGTTCAATCCCTAGCACAGCAAAAAGAATAAAGGAAGGAAAGAGGGAGGAAAAAAAAAAAGAAAGAAAAAGAAAAATCAGCAGAATGCCATCAACAAATTCCGGAATGTATGAAATTTGATAGGACGCTTAGAGGTACTTCAAATACATTTAATGTTTTAATTTATGTGGATTATTATTCTTACAAACCAACTGTAAACATGTTGTTAGTGAGACAGGGAAATCTCTACACTAAGCATTTTATGAGATTAAGAGATTACTGTTAAATTTTAAATGTAATAATGCTGTGAAAACTAGAGTTCTTTCTTAGAAATAAGACCAAAAAAGTTAAAGAATTATTATAGCCAGATATGGTGGTGCACACTTATAATACTAAGTACTAGAGAGGCTGAGTAAGAAAGATCACAAGTTCCAGGTCAGCCTGGGTAAATTAGTGAGACCCAATCTCAAAATAAAGAATAGAAAGGTCTGGTGATGTAGCTCTGTGGTAGAGTATTTGCTCAGCACACATGAAGGAAAAGAAAGAGAATTATGTAGCTCTTTAATTCATCACTATAGTGTAAAACACAAGCCACCAACAGTGAAAAGGCATCTGCAATACACAAGTCTAGAAAAGTGAACGCATATCAAGAATAAATAAGATCAGGGACAGGGTTGTGGCTCAGTGGTAGAGCGCTTGCCTAGCATGCACACAGCACTGGGTTTGATCCCCAGCACCACATAAAAATAAATAAATAAAATAAAGGTATTGGGTCCATCTACAACTAAAAACAAATTTAAAAAAAGAACAAATAATAAGATCAATATCAATAAGAAATACATCAAGGCCGGGCGCGGTGGCGCACGCCTGTAATCCCAGCACTTTGGGAGGCTGAGGCAGGAGGATCACGAGTTCAAAGCCAGCCTCAGCAATGGCTAGGCACTTAGCAACTCAGTGAGACCCTGTCTCTAAATAAAATACAAAAAAGGGCTGGGGATGTGGCCCAGTGGTCGAGTGCCCCTGAGTTCAATCCCTGGTACCAAAAAAAAAAAAAAAAAAAAAAAGAAATACATCAAGAATAACATAAAAGTAAGGTCAAGGGCTGAGGATGTGGCCCAGTGGTAAAGTGCTGGCCTCACATACATGAAGACCCTGGGTCCAAATCCCCAAACAACACACACACACACACACACACACACACAAAAAAAAAAACAAAAAAAAAAGGCAAGGACAATTTCAATAACATCAAGAATTAAAGCAGGCTGCAGTGGCACGCACCTATAATCCTAGCAGCTTAGGAGGCTGAGACAGGAGAATCACAAGTTCAAAGCCAACCTCAGCAAAGGCGAGGTACTAAACACCTCAGTAAGACCCTGTCTCTAAATAAGATAAAAAACAGGGCTGGGCATGTGACTCAGTGGTTTAGTGCCCCTGGGTTCAATCCCTGTACAAAAAAAAAAAAAAAAAAAAATCAAACAGAAAAGCCCACAGAAGACACAAAGAAAACTCTCATGGAAGGGGACACATTATGGCCAAAACTGAAGAGATCTCAATCTCATTACTAGTTTTAAAAAATAAGTAAAAACAAGATATTGCACATCAAAAGGGTAACAATTTCACAATCTGATATAACAAGTTTGAGAACTACTGTTTTATTCTTGAACCCTGTCAGTGGGAATATAAGTATGTAAAAAATCATAGTGGGAAACAGTCATTACCTATGTAGTTGAAGAAGAGTATATCTTAATACCTACCAACTACATCACTAGTTATACATACCAGAGAAACCTTGCATATATGCACTAGAAACATGAACCCAAAATGACTCACAGCAGCCTTGTTCATAACATGAAAAATTTCAAAACACCCCTTAACTCAATTAACAAATATATACATTGTGTATTATCAGACCATGGAATACTACATACCAGTGAAAATGAATGAACTACAATTATTATCTTCAACACGGGTGAAGGTAAACATTTTTTTAAAAGTCACAGATACACTAAAGGACACACAAAGAGTATTTATAAGCTGGGCACCATGACACATGGCTATAATCTCAGCTATCCATAGGCTGAGGCAAGAGGATTACAAGTTTAAGGCTAGCCTGGACAACTTAGGGAGAGCCTATCTCAAAATAAAAAATAAAAAGGGCTAAAGAAGTAGCTTAGTTGCAAAGTAACCCTAGGTTCAATGCCCAGTACCATAAAAAAATACACGTTTTAGGGGCTGGGATGTGGCTCACCTAGCCAGTAGGGCGCTCACCTAGCATGTGCGCGACCTGGTTCGATCCTCAGCACCACGTAAAAATACATGCATTGTGTACAACTAAAGCAAATTAAATAAACATTTTTTAAAAATACACGTTTTATACACACACTTATTATATGTTATATATTATACATAATATATACTGGGATTGAAAATTATTATATGCATATATATGTACATACATATATATGTACATGTATATGTATATATATATACCCACACATACACGTAGCAACATTATTCAGAATAGCTCAAAATTTCAAACAGGCCAAATGTCCCTTTCTCTCACAACCCTTATCTCTTTTGTAAGCAAATTCTACTGACTTTATCTAAAAAGTACTATACAACTGCTAAAATGCAAGCACTTCTCACCTCTCCACAACTGCCTGCTGGCCCAAGCCTCCATCACCTGCAACAGCCTCCTGACTGGTCCTGGGCTCTCTGACCTGACTCATGCTCCTCTCTACCCTCTCCTCCACATTCTATTCTTAACACTGCAGTTAGAATGGCCTCTAGAAAATGGAAACCAGCTCACCTCATTCCTTTGTTCTAAACTCTCAAGGGCTGCCCACTTAACTGAGAGTATCAGCCAGCACTCACAAAGGATGTACATGATTCACCTCCAATTCCTCCACTGTTCTTTTTAAACTGGGGACTGAACTCGGGGGTGCTTTATCACTAAGCTACATCCCTAACACTTTTTATTTTGAGACAGAGTCTCATTAAGTTGCTTAGGGTCTGGCTAAATTGCTAAGGCTGGGCTCAAACTTGGGATCCTCCCACCTCAGCCTCCGGAGTTGCTGGGATTACAGGTGTGCACCATCACATTTGGATCCTCCAAAGTTCTTAGTGCTGTCCCAACTCACTCAGCCTCAGCTTGGCCTTCTTGTGGGTTCAATGCTGGTGCTCATTGAGTAAATACTAAATAATGAATGAATTAAAAAAAAAAATTTAAGAGCTCACAATTATGCCTGGCACATAGCAAGAGTTAGCTATTCAATGGATTGATGTGCTTAGTAGAGAACTCACACACACTGATTTTGATTTTGTGCAAGTTCACAGAGAGACCTACTTGCTAATACTTCTTTGTTGGCAGCACTCCCCTCTACTTCAGATGGTTCTGTAGCAACAGTATCTTGACTGGGCTCCTTAACTCTCTCATCAGTGAGAAGGCTGACAGCTTGAGTGATGTCACCATTACTGGCCTAAGGAGAGAAAACCAATAAACATTTCAAAAGCAAAGAATCAGAATGTAAGGTAAGTAGCAAGTTAATTTTGGGGTTATACCTCCCTATTACCCTGGTGACAATAAGTAAGTCTAGGTATAACTCTGGGTATAAGGTAGAAAAAGCAAGTATGAGCCAAGTGTGGTGATACAAACCTGTAAGAGGCTGAGGCAGGAGGATCACAAGTTCAAGACCATCCTGGGCATTTATTGAGATCTGTCTCAAAAAGGATGGGGAATGTAGCTAAGTAGTAAAGTGTTTGCCTATCATGTACGCTGCTCTGAGCTAAATCCCCAGTGACAACAAAAGAAAAGAAAAAGTATAGTGGAGTGCAATGAGTCTAATTTGCTTGAAGGTATAATCAGCACCAGTTACAGGAGGTAAGTTTCTATGCTCTGATTCCCACAACATGCAAACAAAAACAAAATTTTGCTGGATATTTGTCATTGCTTCAAATTCTATTATTCCTAATTTCACAAAATAGTTCAAGTACAATGTGTCAAAGGAGAGCCAACAAATAACAGAGATTCTGAAGAGCCAGCCTCTAAAAATAATAAGCCGTTACCATGTTTTATAATAGTGATAATATTGGTTTTTGAGACAGAAAGATCACAAAGCAAGTTTGAGGCCAGGCTCAGCAACTTAGTGAGGCTCTAAGCAACTTAGCAAGACCCTGTCTCAAAATAAAAAAATAAAAAGCGTTGGAGATATGGCTCAGTGGTGATCCTAGGTTCAATGTCCAGTACGCCCACAAAATATATATATATATAAAAATATATGAATATGAATATTATTTACATGTACACACTTATACATATAGGTTTTGAATTTTCTGTTAGAAAAAATTTCTAAAATTTACAACAGTATAGTAAAAAACTGAACATAATGTATCCATCACTTGGCTTCAACAATTATCAAGTCATGGTCAATCTTGTTTTATCTATACTGCCTACCCCTTCCCAGGCATTTTGAAGCAAAGCCTAAGCATCTTATCATTTCACTGCCCAACATTTTAGATTGCATCTTTTTAAAAATATAGCCCACAAAGTTTAAGAGTAACAATAATGTCGGACACTTTGGTGCAGGCCTATGATCAGTTTATAATCCCAGTGACTCCAGAGGATGATGCAGGGGGATTGCAAGTACAAAGCCAGCCTTGGCAAATCTGCAAGGCTCTAAGCAACTTAGTGAAACACTGTCTCAAAATAAAAAATAAAAAGGGCTAGGGATGTAGCTCAGTGGTTAAGTGGCCTGGGTTCAATCCCTAGTACCAGAGGGGATGGGGATGTGGGGGGGATTTTCTTGCCTCAAATATTGTTTGGTTTGCCAGTTTCAATCAGGACCTATATAAGGTTTGTACAATGTAACTGGTTGATAGACTCTTAAATCTCCTAGACTTTGTAGGGTTTCCCCACAAGTGTCCTCCATCCCTTTACAATTAACATACTGAAGAAACTGGGCCTGTTCAGTTTCTGTCCCTTACATGTATTTTCATTTTGGCATAAAGATAGTTTGAACTGACACAACTGTTATACAGACAACTATTTTAAAAGCTGTTGGCTAAAAGGGGTCTAGAGGGCTGGGGTTGAGGCTCAGCGGTAGAATGCTCGCCTAGCACGTGCACGGCCTGGGTTCGATCCTCAGCACTACATAAAAAATAAAAACACATTGTGTACAACTAAAGCAAATAAATATTAAAACAAATAAGTAAATAAAAGGGGTTTAGAAACCAACCTTTAGAGCTTCATGAAGAAAGGAAGGATCCTGAATACCTGTGATTTCTCTCAGTTGATTTAACAGCATTTGGCAACTCTATATTTGAGAGGGGAAAAAAGACATGTCAGTCAGAAAATAAACCTGGGCACATCTTAGATAGATAGGCCTGAGACATGCATTTTTTTACTCTAAAGATCCATTTAACAAGGTACTGACTTCCAGACATATTCTGAAATGCCAAATCTATTAATCTTTTAAAAGACTTATCAAGGAAAATGCCTTGGACACTTACAAAATGTGAAGAAAAAAAGTAAAACTACCAATAGATAAAACATTTAAAAATGTAATAGTTTAGCCTAAATGGATGCTTAGGTTTTGCTTTCTGTAAGTGTGCATAAATAGGTCATATAAGGAGTCCAGCAAATTTGCATGGATGTGAGAAGCAGCTATTTTAAGACTGACTGCACATGCCACTTGAGTGTGTCATTTTTCACTGACAAGTTTCCAATCATATAACTTACAAATAATTAGTACTACCAACATCATATTTAAAACTTCAGAGCTGATTAAACAGAAGGATAGCTACAGTTAGAGTTTTCTAAATTATTAACTATGTAATTCCAAAACAATGAACTATGGTTAAGCTCAACAGCTTTTCTTTAAAAGAAAGAATGAACTATGGAATGTGTTCTCTTCTGATCTGCATAATGGAAAAAAACCTAACTGGTTAACTTCCAGCTACATAAGATCAGTTTTTAACTCCTTTTTAGCCTAAAAGTCTTTCAAACTATCATTTCACATAGTCAAAACTTAACACAAAATACTTATTTACAAGTATAGCTTGATTTAAATAACTTGAGACATAATGATCTTTTTAGATGAATATTGAAAACAATCAAGTTCAAAATTAATTCACTGAGAAGAAATCTAATTTATACCACTACTAAGGTATACCAGAATGAAGTTCTGACTCAAAAACTTGATGCTTCACTATTGACTTCAATTAGCAATATATCTCAAAGAGAGTCTATGTTTACTGCCAGCTGTAACAGAAACAGTATCCTGTGTTCTTCAACAGCTGAGGGCCCAACAATGCAACACTTAAGTATCTCACAACTAGAAATAACTAACTGAAACATCCCTCCACAGTCCTTGAAAAAGCATCAACAGCCTTTCTGTTCTCGTCATAGGCCATAGTCAGAGACTAGAAATGGAACCCTACCCTGCTATGGTCAGCAGTCTTTGAGGCTATGGGTCTTGTTAAAGCCAGTCATTGTACACAAGGGAGGGTGATTATCAGACTAAAAGGTGTCGAGATTTAGCCTTGGCAAGGGTTGAAAACCACCATGTGATTTTTACAACAATAAGGTATTAAAACTTTTTTCCAAACTAATTCTAATTCCATTTGATTTTACTGTGTAAAAGTATGTGAATCTATGTATCCCAATCAAATGCAATTTTATAAAAGATCAAAATCAACATACCACCAAAGGGGGGAGAGTTTGGGGTGGGGCATTAGTAGCATATTAATACCAAATTGACTAAGAAGGTAACAATGGAATAGATAACTACATTTTCTTATGGAATTACTCTGAATGCCAATCAATTCTTAATTTACAGAAAATAATCCCAGTAAAAACTAATATATAAACTGGGCATGGTGGCATGTGCCTGTAATCCTAGCCACTTGGGAGGCTGAAGCAGGAGGATCACAATTTAGAAGCCAGTCTCAACAACTTAGTAAGACACAGTCTCAAAGTAAAAAATAAAAAGGGCTGAGGATGTAGATCAGTGGTAAAGTGCCCCTGGTTTAATACCCACTATCAAAAAGAAAAAGATATATACTGCTTACTTCTAGACAGGTGCCATTATAAACACTTTGCATGTATTAATGTTTTTTAAAAATACCTTTATTTTTTTTTTTTGGTACCGGGGATTGAACTCAGGGGTACTTTTACCACTGGGCCACATCCCCAGCCTTTTTTTTTTTTTTTTTTTTTAGTTGCACACAATGCCTTTATTTGTACATGGTGCTGAGGATCGAACCCGGGCTATGCACGTGCTAGGCGAGCGCTCTACCGCTGAGCCACAACCCCAGCCCCCCAGCCCTTTTTTGTATTTTATTAGAGACAGGGTCTCACTGAGTTACTAAGTGCCTCACCATTGCTGAGGCTGGCTTTAAACTCGCGATCCTCCTGCCTCAGCCTCCCAAGTGCTGGGATTACAGGCATGCGCCACCGCATCCGGCTACCTTTATTTATTTTATTTATTTACTTTTACATGCTGCTGAGGATTGAACCCAGTGCCTCACACATATTAGGCACGCACTCTACTACTGAGCTACAACTACAGCCCCGTATTAACACATTTAACACATAACAAATCTGTGAGATGAGAATTACATCCATTCTATAGAGCACTGACGCACACAGAGTCAAGTAACTTACACAAGGCTATTGCTAGCTAGGGATCAGGCTGGGATTTGGTTTTAGGGTTTTATTTTTTTGTTTGTTTCTTTTTGGGTTTTTTTTTTTTTTTTTTTTTTTTTTTTTGGCACTGGGGATTGAACTCAGGGACATCCGACCACTGAGCCACATCCCCACCCCTATTTTTTGTATTTTATTTACAGACAAGGTCTCACTGAGTTGCTTACTGCCTTGCTTTTTGCTGAGACTGGCTATGAACTCATGATCCTCTTGTCTCAGCCTCCCAGACTGCTGGGATTACAGCCATGCACCACGGCGCCTGGCTCAGGCTGGGATTTGAACCCAGGCTGCCTGACTCCAAAGCCTGCACTTACCCCATGTCATGCTGTGCTTCCAATAGCACCACTGTCTAGGAACCAATCCTTCAACAAGGGCCTTGGAGGACATTCAAGATCCAAATTATAGCATGTCTTATAATGTTGCTCCTATTATCTCTAGTAACAACTTTCATTGGTAAACTATAGAAGCCAACCTATAGTCAAGCGTTTAATTCACCTTACTTCCTTCACACAGTCCTTTCAAAAACTTTGACCCACACTATTCTCTCCCTTTTCTAACCACCCCCCCCCCATACTGAGGAAACAATAATCCTGTGAATGAATGGGGCTTTAGTTCAATTGTTTTACAAATGAAGTTCTTTTCTCTAGTAAAGCAATAATCAATACAACATAACTGCCCAATTTTAATTTATCCTTAGGATAATGCTGATAGTGACTACAACTAGTGTTTACAGAAACCCATAATCCTTATAACAACCCTATAAGGCAGGGAATGTGTAAATTAAGATTTATAAAACATATCTACCAGCTAGGCTCAGTAGCACATGCCTATAATCCCAGCAACTGGAGAGACTGAGACAGAAGGATGGTAAATGAGGCCAGTCTTGAGAACTTAGTGAGATCCTGTCTCAAAATAAAAAATAAAAAGGGCTGGGGTGTGTGTGTGTGTGGGGGGGGGGCTATCATCAGATGTTTTGAGTTAAAATATAAATCAAAGATGGCTATTAGCCAAGCATAGGCCCACCTGTAATCCCAGTGGCTCAGGAGGCTAAGACAGGAGGATCTCGTTCAAAACCAGCCTCAGAAATAATGAGGCACCAAGCAACTCAGTGAGACACTGTCTCTAAATAAAATACAAAAGAGGGCTGGGGATGTGGCTCAGTGGTTGAGTGCCCCTGAGTTCAATCCCTGGGACATCCTACCCCCCCCCAAAAAAAGATGGCTATTAAGAGTGTGGGGGAAAAAAGTGCAAATCACAGATTTCACAAGACTTATTCTATGCTATTGATACATATAACCCAACTGCTATGACATGATTCCATCCTGTAAATATTTAGCTAAGCCTAAGTTCTCAGCAAGTATCCACCCCCAAAATCCTAATAAGTACTATATATTAAATGCTGACTTTATAGCAACAAACTAAATTCATCAGAATTCTACTGTACTAAAAGTTCTATTTTTCTGGAACTTTAAAGAAAGATTTAAATGTTACCTTCCCTCTAACTACATTGCTATATATAAAGTACACACCCAACAGGAGACAAGACAAAGCCTGTGCTCCGGACAGAATGAAGCCAAAATTTAGCAAGAACCAACAGGTTTGCATTTCCTTGACTGAGTTCACAGTGTTTTCACAAACAAGTATTCTTTTTTCCTGCCCAGAGGCAGGAAAAATAGGAGAGTGCACGCACACACCCTTCTCAATTTTCAGACCTCAGCTACTCAGTGGCTTTAGGGCAATCCAGTCTACTCTTCACCATTGAAATTTTCTTAAAGGCAATAACTCACTTCACAATAAGCAACAAACAGGATTATTAAGATAATAGAAAAAAATTAAGCTATCACGTTTCTGTCACAATTAGTCCAATCCTACTGCAACTAAGTTAAAATTCTGACCAAATAAGGGAACGCTACTAATTACTAATATTTAAAAGGCCTAATTTAGCATTGTGATGAGTCACTTTCTAAATTATTTCATTCCTTCAAACAGGGATGCTACTTCATCACTCTGATACACAAATTTTCTGATTTTAATTGTGTAGTCTTACAAAGACTTCTAAATTTTATATATGTTCCTTTACACAAAAGAACTATGAAGGTGTACCTAATAAAATTCCCTCCAAAGTTAACTATCTGGTTTTCCAATTTTTAAAATAAACTTTCAGCACCCAAGGGTGGGGGGGGGACCCTAAGTAGGAGTCAAAGTCAAAGGTTAAAAAAAAAAAAAAATACAGCAACAGCTGCAGAAACTGTCTTAACAACAGTTTCTTAACAATGCACTCTGAGAATGCTATTAACCTTTCCCACTTTCACAAAACAAGGAATGGATGGGCCACAAAGCCCTGGCATCTTTTTCAGTTTTTCTCCCAGAAACAACCCCCACATTGGTGCAACTTATTCACAGGGAAGAACCTAATGTAGTCATAACACCATGACTTGCTAAAAATGACAAATAGCAGCTTTTTGTAGATACAATAAAATTCCCTGACCCGGACTACTTAATAATTTACATGAATGATACAAAAATCAGTAACTGGTGAAAAATGCCAGTTTTAGTTCATCAACTAGCCTAAAAATTTCAAAGGCATTTAGATATTTTTAGCATTTAGTTGCTCTAATATGGTGTAGGTTGGTTTAAACTAGAACTTTAAAAAATGAGAATAATATATCATTATTTACTTGTAAAAACTTTTTACCTTTTTTCACATCCACTGAGTAAGAAATTCCAAAAGTACAAAAGTATATAAAATGAAAAGGAAAGCATCTTCTCCCTCGAGTTCCATTCCCAAAGGGTTAACCACTACTTATGGTTTCATCTCATTAGAAACTATCTATACGCATGAGTATATTTTTTTCATACTATATATAATGTTCTACACAGCTTCTTTCTTGCTTTAGAATACATTAAGACAATAATTTCTCATTCCCTTGAATACATGCCCCAACCAAATATTGGAAAAGAGGCTGGGAAGCCGCTACAGTGGAATGAGAGCTCTAAAAATTAAGGAAAATACCATTATAACAACATTTTGCTAGAGATGAAGTAGGAAAATATCAGAGGAAGGTAAGAAATCAAATTCTCATGCTTATAGTTTTAGAAATCTAACAATTTGGAATTTGTTTGATAAATAGCAGAGATCAGGGAGCAGAGATCAGGGAGGTGATGTGACACTGGATTATGAAAGATACTAAATGTCAGGATGAGTTTAGATTTAATGTGATGAACAAGGGATAATCATGAGAAGAGATATGGGGGGTCGGTGTTTAAGCAGATTAATCTGGCACACATGAACAACTAGTTCAAAGTGGGGATGAGATCAGGGAAAGAAAGCTTAACTACTCTAAGTCAAAGGGATAATATGCAAATTATTTGCAATGAGAGGCAGGATGCTAATAGGGAAAAGAGAAAGGTAGAATACACTTTGAATAACTCAAAGAATGAAGAAATAAAGCTTAGTCAAATATTTGTAAATGGATGCCTATGAGAATGTTATTGCCAATAACCTAAAAGGAAACCAACAGGGAAAACAGCATGATCATTTTGATTGCTAGAGAAAAGCACTGGACAGCATCCAACACTGGTCATGACAAAAGACCCAGAAAACTAGGGATTGAAGGAAATTTCCTAACACAATAAAGGACCTTAAACAAACAAAACAAAACAAACCCAAAACACAGGTAGGTGGTTAGCGCAATGGCACACACCTGAAATCCCAGCAATTCAGGAGGTTGAGGCAGGAGATCCCAAGTTTGAGGCCAGCCTCAGCAACTTAGAAAGGCCCTAAATAACTTAGCGAAGCTTTGTATCAAAATAAAGGGATGAGGATGTAGCTCAGTGGTTGAAAGTTCCCAGGTTCAAGCCTCAGTATCTAAACAAACAACAAAAACCCACAGGTAACATCATATTCAATGGTGAAAGACAAAGTTTTACCTTTGAAATCAGGGTCAAGACAAAGAGGCCCACTTTTACCACTACTATACCAAATTTTACTGAAAGTTCTAACCAGAGCAATGGACAAGAAGAAAATAATAAATAAGGTTACTAGAACTAAGAATTAATAAATTAAGCAAAATTTCAGAATATAAAATGACAGGCAAAAATTAAGTGTTTCCTCTATACAGCAGCAATGAGCAACCCAAAAAGAAATTTTTTAAAAAAATTTCATTTATAATAGTACCCAAGAATAAAATATCATAAAAAATCTAGGAATAAATTTAACCACAGAGGCGTAAGACCTGTACATTGAAAACTACAAAACGTTCCTCAAAAAAGTTATATAAGACCTAACTAATTTAAAAAGAGACCCATCTTCATGGACTAGAAGACTGTACTAGTGTTTTCCAAAGAAACAGAACCAATAGGGGATATGTGTGTTATGTAGAGAGAGATTATAAGGGATTGGTTCACATGACTATTCATTCAAGATGAAAAGTCCCAAGATGTGCAGTTATCAAGCTGGAGACTTGGGAGACCCGTGAAGTAGTTCTAGCCCAAGTCTGAGGCCTGAGAATCAGGTAAACTGATAATGTAAATTTAAATGGAAATCTAAAGGCCTGAGAAACAGGAAAGCTAAGAGATGTAAGTTCCAGGCTAAGTGTGAAGCTCAGAGAACAAGGAGAACTGATGGTGGAAGTCGAAGTGCAAGGACAAAAGACCAAAGTCTATGCTCCAGCAGTCAGGCAGGCAAAATGTCGCTGTAATCATCATCATCATCATCATCATCATGCCAGAGATTGAAACCAGGAGTGCTAAACCACTCAGCCCACATCCCCAGTCCCCTTTATTTATTTTGAGGTAGGGTGTCACTAAGTTGCTTGGGGCCTAAATTGCTGAGGCTGGCTTTGAACTTGCGATCCTCCTGCCTCAACCTCACTCAACCACCTGAGTCGCTGGGATTACAGGCATGTGTCACCATGCCCAGACTCAGTTTCCTCTTAATCAGAATTTCTCTGCTACTTAGGTCTTCAATCAATCAGATAAGGCCCACACACATTAGAGAAAGCAATTTGTTTTACCCAGTCTACTGATTCAATGTAATTCTCATCCAAAAATACCCTCACAAACACAACTAAAATAATACCTGGACAAATGTCTGGGCACCCCATGGCCAATCAAATTAACACATAATATTAACCACCGGAACAACTTATTACAAAGATAGCAATGCCACCAAAATGATCTACAAATTCAATGTAATTCTATCAAAATTCCAATGGCCTCTTGGAGAAATGGAAAAGGCGATCCTCAAATTCACACAGAATCCTAAAGGACCCTGAAGAGCCAATACAATATTGAAAAAAGAACAAAGTCAGAGAACTCACACTTCCCAGTTTTGAATTTTTTCTAAAAAGCTACAATGATCATAATACTGTAGTATGGCAATAGAATGGACATACAGAACAATGAAATGAAAGCTGAGAGTCCAGAAAGTTAATTCATCTATGGTCAATTGATTTTCAAAAAGGGTACCAATATCATTTAATGGTAAAAAACAGTCTCATCAACAAATAGTTCTGGGCAACTGAATGTGTACAAGCAAAAGAATGACACTAAACTCCCGTCGCATACAATAAACAGAAATTAACTCAAAATGGATCAATGGCCTAAATGTAAGAGTTAAAACTATAAAACTCTTAAAAGAAAACAGAGGCAAATCTTCACGACTTTGGATTTGATAATGGATTCTTTTTTTTTTTTTTTTTTTTTGGTACCAGGGATTGAACTCAGGGGCACTCGACCACTGGGCCACATCCCCAGCCCTTTTTTGTATTTTATTAGAGACAGGGTCTCACTGAGTTGCTAAGTGCCTCGCCATTGCTGAGGCTGGCTTTGAACTCGTGATCCTCCTGCCTCAGCCTCCTAAGTGCTGGGATTACAGGCGTTCGCCACCGCGCCCGGCATGGATTCTTAATACGACAACAAAAGCATGAGCAACAAAAGGGGAAAAAATACTGGGAGAGCACTTGCCCAGCATGTATGAAGCCCCGGTCCAATACCCAGTATCATACACACACAAAAATACCAAATTGGACTTCATCAAAATTAAACACCTTTGTGCGTTAGAGGGCATAACTAAGAAAGTGAAATGAGCTGGGCTCCACAGCACATGGGCTCAGCAGCACATGCCTATAATCTCAGAGGATCAGGAGACTGAGGCAGGAGAATCACAAGTTCAAAGCCAGCCTCAGCAATTTAGCAAGGTCCTAATCAAGTTGGCGAGATACTGTCTTAAAATAAGAAATAAGCCGGGCGCAGTGGTGCACGCCTGTAATCCCAGCACTTTGGGAGGCTGAGGCAGGAGGATTGAGAGTTCAAAGCCAGCCTCAGCAATGGCTGAGGTACGTAACAACTCAGTGAGACCCTGTCTCTAATTTAAAACAAAAAAAAAACACAAAAAAAGGGCTGGGGATGTGGCCCAGTGGTTGAGTGCCCCTGAGTTCAATCCCCGGTATCAAAAAATAAGTAAATAAATAAAATAAGAAATAAAAAGTGTAGGAGCCCTGTTTGGGGATTGGCTTGAATTGCGGTTGACTATGAGCCGTGGAGATTTGGGCATTGTCGCCTCCCGTAGTCTCACGGGACTTGTCCCAGGATCTCGAGTGACTTGGCCGAAATTGTTGATCGGGTCAGCGCCATTTTTTGGTGCTATGTGTGGTGCGTGTTTGTCGTTGTTAGATCCAGAGAGAAAAGTTATCAGAATAAAAAGCTGTTTGTTTCCAGTTCGCCTCTGAACTTCTTCCTGCGGCTCCGTTGCTCCAAGCGCTTCAGGCGGCAACAAAAAAGGGCTTGGAAAGCCGGGTATGGTGGCTCAGCGGCGTGGGAGGCTAAGGCAGGAGGATTGCGAGTTCAAAGCCAGCCTTAGCAACAGCAAGGCACTAAGTAATTCAGTGAGACCTTGTCTTTAAATAAAATACAAAAAAGAGCTTGGGAAGTGATTCAGTGATTAAGCACCCCTGGGTTCAATCCCTAGTACCAATAAATTAATTAATTAATTGATTAATTAATAGGGCTGGTAATGCAGTTCAGTGGTAGAGTACTACTAGGTTCAAGACCCAGTGTGTGGGAATAGTTAGGGGTGGGGTGGAGGAGAAGCATGGAATGAGCAAAGAATTTGAATAGACATTTTTCCAAAGAAGATAAACAGATGGCCAATAAATTTGTGAAAAGATGATTAACAACATAAGCCATGAGGGAAATAGAAATCAAAACCACAATAATTTACCATTTCACACTTATAAGGATGGCTATTATCAAACAAAAACAGAAAACAGCAAAGTGTTTTTCGGTTTTTGTTTGTTTGTTTCTGGTACTAGGGATCAGATCCAGGGGTGCTTTACCTCTGAGCTATATCCCCAGTCCATTTTTATTTTTTTAATTTTGACACAGGATCTCACTAAATTGCTTAGGGCCTTCCTAAGTTAGCAAATCTGGTCTTAAACTTGCAATCCCCTGGCCTTAGCCTCTTTAGTGACTAAGATTACATGTCTGCACCACCACACCCAGCTAGTAAAGTTTGGTGAAGATATAGAGAAACTATAATCCTGTGCATTACTGGTGGGAACGTAAACTGGAGCAGCTGCTGTGGAAAACATTTTGGCAGTTTCTCAAAAAGTTAAACATAGAATGACCATATGGCTCAGGAATTCCACTTCTAGGTATGTATCCAAAAGAACTGAAAAAAAAGGTACTTAAATACTTGTATACAAATATTCATAGCACTCACTGGGTGTAGTGGCATGCACCTGTAATTCCAACCACTCAGAAGCTGAGGTAGAAGGATTACAAATTCAAAGCCAGCCTCAACAACTTAGGGAGGCCGTAAGTGATTTAGTGAGACCTGCAATTTGCATGTGTGTGTGTATATATATATGTGTGTATACATATACATACACACATATAATTATATATACATATACATGCACATACATGTCTGCGTGCATGTGAGTGCATGTATGTATGTGAATCCGAGGCACTTTACTCACTGCGCTACATCCCCCGGATCACAAGTTTAAGGTCAGCCTCGGCACGTTAGTGAGACCCTGTTTCAAAATAAAAGGGCTGGGGATGTAGTTCAGTGGTAAAGTACCCCTGGGTTCAATCCCCAGGACCACAAAAACATTTGTAAAAAATACAACAAACACATGGCTGGGGCTGTACCTAAGCAGCACAGTGCTTACCTAGCACGTGTGAGGCACTGGGTTCAATCCTCTGCACCACATAAAAAATAAACAAATAGGGGCTGGGGCTATGGCTCAGCAGTAGAGCACACATCTCACATGTGTGAGGCCCTGGGTTCGATCCTCAGCACCACATAAATAAAATAAAGGTACTGTGTCCACCTACAACTAAAAAAATAAAAATAAAAAATAAATTAAATAAAGGCATTCTGTCTACCTACAACTACAAAAATAAATTTAAAAAATACAAAGGAAGTTTTTAGAAGAAAATAACAGATGAGAAGAATAAAACAAACTCGAAAATATATAACAATTAAAAAGTGGTAATAAGGATAAAAACAAAATGATAATTAAAACAACAACACTATACAGATAAATAATTAAAGCATGAGAATGAGACTTTGGATATTCAACCAAGGGAAAATGGTCAAATTAATTACTACTGCTACTCAAAGGACACTGATGCACTGATTTTACCAGAAGGTGGTCAACCACTGGCTACTTTACTTTTCTTTTTTTGATACTGGATATTGAACTCAGGGGTGCTCTACCACCGAGCTACACCCACAGGCCTTTATTAGTATTATTTTTTTCCCCCCAAGTTTGAGACAATCTTCCTAAGTTGCCCAGGCTAGCTTTGAAATTGTAATCCTCCTGCCTTAGATTCCCAAGTAGTAGCTAGGTTTACAGGCATGTACTCGGATACCACTTTAATAACTGGTTACTTCTGAGAGATCTGTTTCATTCAATAATAACAAATTCTTACTAAAGCCTATTTTGGCAAGCCTCACCGTTAGCCTAGCTAGATGCTGATTATGTAAAACCACTGATTTCCCTACTACTCAATCTTATGCTGCCGTTATCAGCCTCTCTGCAGGCCTCTGGGAAATCAGCCCTCTCCTTGTTGAACTCCAGAGTGGTCCCCAAGCCATCTCACAATTGGGTTTTTGCAAGTGTTATTGCCACCTCAATCTCTATGCTGGAGAACTAACCTGGCTTTGTCTCCTATCAGCTAAGATTTAATCCTGCTCAGGTGTCTCTTTTCCCCCCCCCCCCCCCCCCCCCCCCCCCCCCCCCCCCCCCCCCCCCCGGTACTGGGGATTAAACACAGGGTGCAAACACTCTAGTACTGAGCTATGCACTTAATCCCCAGGTCTCTATTTTCCAAGTTTTCTACATAAAGTCTGAATTATATATTGTCACTGGAAAAATGTTTTAAAAAAGAAACAGGTGAATTTTTCTTTTTGTGTTTTAGGAGAATAGAATGATCATATTCGTCGTTCACACTTTCAGTTTTTGAACATGTTATCAAGAATAATGGGTTTTACGTCTTTGTGGACTGAGAGATGAGTTATTGAAATAAATACTACAAATGAATCAATTACCCTCCTCTATTGCCATATAAATTTCTTTCATTGGTTGTAAGGGGTGGGGGGAGGAAAAGAAATAAAAGACTAGAGTTTGGAAACTGTTCCAAAGGTAAACCAAAGAAAAGAAGTGAACAAAACAACAGCTGGAGAGTGCAACAGAAAATTTTGTTGTTTCACGACTGAGGACACATATGCACAACAAAATAGGAATTAATTCCATCCATATCCTTTTCAAAATTTAATGTGCAAATGAATCATGCAGGAATCTTGTCAAAAGGCAGAATCTGATTCAATAGATCTAGAGTGAAGGTCCAAGCAGTGATGTGTGCCAATTTCAGTGTGTGCTTGTTTCCCTGGCATTAATAATCTCACCTCGGTGGTCTCAACCTATCGACATGAGATCTCTAAACACAGAACTGGGAAGAGACATACACAATCTGCTGGAAAAGCAGTACAAGCTGGCTCTAGCACATCCAACATTCTGTATTTCTGTCTTAAGTAATGAAGATGCCTCTGGTCCATTTAGGTAGCAAAGGAGTAGATAGTGAAGTTTCTGGTGGGTAGGCTAGGATAAAGGAGAATAATAAGGGATAAATTACATAAAAGAATAAAGAGACATCTAGATGAGAGTTTCTCAAGCTCCACACAATTTACATTTTGGACCACATAACTCACTGTTGTGGGGTAGGCTATCCTATACATTCTAGGATGTTTAGCAGCATTCCTGACTTTTACCCACTAGATGCCAGTAGCCTCTTCCCATAGCAATCACAATCAAAACCACCTCCAGACATTGCCAGTTATCTCCTAGAGTGCAAAATCTCACTCTACTAAGCACCACTAATCTAGGTTTATCTCTAAGAAATGATGGAGTAAGAAGGGAAGTATAATCCTTCCATTAAAATGAGAGAAAAGGAATGAGATGCTGGGGACAAGGCATTTGGATAAAACATGTAACTATTTAGACATCAGGGAGCTCAGTCAAACATAGGAAAGAAGATTATGTGTTTAGAAAGAGTGCAAGGGAAAAGCCAGGCCTGGTGGCACATGCTGCAATCCCAGCCACTCAGGAGGGGAGAATCATAGGTTCAAGGCCAGCCAAATAACTTATGGAGGACCTCAGCAATTTAGGGAAAACCTATCTCACAAAAAAACAAAAAGGGCTTGGGATGTGGCTTAGTTGTCAAGTGCCTCTGGGTTCAATCTCCAGTACCAAAAAAAGAAAAGAAAAGAGTGCAAGTGAGAGATTAGGAGTTTAAAACATTAAGAGGAGAAGATTCACAGAGAAGACACTAAGAGATTAATGGGAAGTTCTGGCCTAGGACAACAGATCCATCAACCAGAGAGAACCAGGGATATCTTGGGCTCTTGGACTCAATTGCCTGGGTTCAGTCTGGCTGTACAATTTGAGCCGGGTGACCTTGGATTATTTAAAAAGTATAAGCCTTCTCATAGAATTTCCCAGTGCAGTGGCTCATGCCTGTAATCCTAATGGCTTGGGAGGCTGAGGCAGGAGGATCCTTAGTTCAAAGCCAGCCTCAGCAAAAGCGAGACGCTAAGCAGTTCAGTGAGACCCTATCTCTAAATAAAATACAAAATAGGGGGCTGGGGATGTGGCTCAGTGGTCGAGTGCCCCCTGAGTACAATCCCCAGCACAACCAAAAAAAAATTTTTTTTCTATAGATATTGAGACAAAAATCTATTAAGTTCTAAGCACAGGGTCTAACACACATAATAAATGCTCAATTACTGGGACTAGTTATTACAGATATCAACATTATTATTTTCCTTGGAAAGCACTTGCTTCCACTTTGGTGTTGGTTTAAATTTCTTTAATGAAACAAAACACACAGAAAGAGCTTGCCTGGTAAGAGCCCCTCTGTCAACATGTCTTATAAATATGGTTGTTACTGAATGAACAGTAACTGTAGCTGAGTATGAGAGCTGTGAAGCCAACCAATCACTGTTCCAAAAGTCACAATTAATGAGACAATGTAAAAGGAAATGAAAACTTAATAAATGAAGAGAAAGCAAAAAAAGGGCATTACATTCACTAAAATTAGCACATTTTAAAGAGCTTGATCTAGCCTAAAGAACTTGTAATGTCAGCCTGATGGACAGATACTCAGTAACTCCAAAGGCTGAGGTAGAAAGATATAGATTCCTAAGTTCAACGCCAGCCTTGGCAACTTAGCAAGACCCTATCTCAAAATAAAAAATAAAAAGGACTGAGGATGTAGCCCAGTGGTGGAGTCCCCTGGGTTCAATTCCCAGTACCCACCCTGCCCCCCCAAAAAAAGTGTGATGTTGGGATGGGGTTGTGGCTCAGCGGTAGAGCGCTCGCCTAGCACGTGTGCGGCCCGGGTTCAATCCTCAGCACCACATAAAAACGGATCGTGTACAACTAAAGCAAATAAATAAATATTAAAAAAAAAAAAAAGTGTGATGTCAACCCTTAGTACTGCTGCCAAGGATGACAGGTTTATAACAACCAAACAGGGAGTAGGGGTGTAGCTCATTGATAGAGCGCTTGCCTAGCACATGAGACACTGGGTTCAATCCTCAGGACCACATAAAATAAATGTGTCCATTTACAACTAAATGTGTCCATTTACAACTAAAAATAAATAAATAAATAAATAAGAACCAAACTGATTTCAAGTTGTTTACCCCTACAATAACAAGTACACTTTTCTGCTGGTTTTTTATATACATCAACAATTGATTAATATATAGGAACCTGTCAATAAGTAACCTTTTAGAAATAATCAGTAATACTAATTTAGAAATAATTAGTAATAATGATTACTAAATTTGGGGATTTAGTAATATCACAAAGTGGCCACCCTGAAATTTCAGTACACACTGAGAGTGTATTTCAAGAGTACTACATTTTTCTCTCACAAAAATTCTTGGGAGGCTATAAAGGGTTTTGTCTTGCATACAACTGACCAATAAGGGAAGAAAAGGATTGTAGGTCTTAAATAGCTTCTCAGTCAGGGGAGAATAGCTGTTCTCAACAATTAAATATCCTTTAACAGAAAGGAAGAATGCCTCAGAATTCAAAATAAAATAATCTATTCTAGAGAAATTATTAAAATTTTCCAAGATGTAAAAAGGTACTCAGGTTCCTTCAATCTAAACTGCTAACTTCAATAATTTCACATTAGTTAAAGGGGGGGGGGGGGGTAGGCAAACATTATCAAGCATTCCAAGCTTATCATCTGTCAGTATAGGGCAAATCACTGGGAAGAACAGTAAATGTCATCACTCTGCAGGCCACCAAAGATCAGGGCACTGCAGCCAGCAGCCACCAGAGTGCCAAGCCTTCCCAAAATAGCTATGACTTATATACAAATGCTCATCAAACACCTCACATACAAACTCTCAAATGGTGAGTGCTGAAACAGGGGTCACTTCTTAAACTGTGGCAAAGATAAATGAAGATGCCACTGATTAACAGGCACATGACATGGTCTTACATGACAGCCCCAACAAATTTAAATATGACTTGCTCTCCCTTAAAATAGTCTCTTCCCTAAATCAATAAGACTGTCTCGAAATCAACATTTTCCCACCTGTTTTAAGTCACTGTCCTAAAAAACAAATAGAACTGATCTCTGAAACCAAACAAGAGAAAAATCCTGGTTGAAATTCCAAAGGCACTGGTGAACATCTAACAATAATATTTCCATTAGAAATCAGCACATAAAACACCATCCACATACTTTCACTTTGGAGCCCAGGACCTGGAGATATCTTTTCCTACATAGTTTTTAAAAGTGTATGCATGTTATATACTCCTGGTTTTCTGAGTGCATCCGAAGAATAAAAAGGCACAAAAGGTTTCTCCCTGGGCAGTATATGACAGCTCTGTATTATATTTTACAAAACCTCTCACTTCTAAACTTGTATTTGAATATTTGGCACAAATTTCCCATTCTGTCTTGAAAAAAAAAAAAGTGTAGTACTTGAGGGTGGTAAGTTATAACATTCCAAAGTAACATTAGAAGATTTCCTTAAACTCCCCACTTCCCAAGTTTCCTCACAGACATTAGCCTTTTGATTTTCTCTCAAACCACGGTTCTTTTGCTCTCACCATCTTATCCCAGAAATCATTGTACTGATTTCAGTCTTCTTAGATATGAAGTACGTAGACCAAAATCTGTATACCTTCTGTTCCATCACCCTATTTCTCCACCCTCCTTCAAAATCTAGAAATAAATGCAATAATTGGGGAGGCTGCTCTGTTTCGATAAAAGAAAAGGGGAGGGACTTAAGAAAGAAAAGCGAGCTGGAAAGGAGGAAGGTAGTAGAAAACCCCTGGTTGGTTTTCTACACTTGTTGATGAACCTCGGCTTTAAGCGAGGTAACTTTGTCTTCTTTACACTCTTCAAAACAACACTGCCATAAAACTGACTTGAGTAAAAACAGAAACAACCAACGTCGCCCCTTTCACAAGTTTCCCACTCCTGGTCCGGGCCCAGGAACACTCTCCTCAGTGACCCTGATGCACACAACCCCACGTGCAGCTCTTTATATTTGGGTCTCCAAAATAACCTAATGCTCCCTCACCCCTCCACCATCAGCTCGCTCACAGACCCAAAAATGAATTCCTCAACCAGAGTCTCGCAAGGACCGCAGCCTTGCCCAAACGTCGGTCCCAACGCAGCCTGCGGACCCCTGCCCGCCCTCCCCGTGCACTCTGCGGCCCCCAGCCCCGCACCCCACAGGCCTCGCCTGCACCCCCGGGGCCTCCAGCCCGCCCGCACCCGGCGTTGCTCGCGTCCCATCCCACGCTCCCCTCTCGGGCCACGAGGCGGCCCCCAGGCTCCCACTCGCGTCGCTGGCCCACCGAGCCGTGGCCGTCCGCCGCTCCGGCCGCATCATCCTGTTGCAGCTCCGCAGTCATGCTTGAAGCACCCCTCAGCGGGTCACCAGGATCCCACCGCCGCCGCTGCCAGTCCAGGAGCGCAGAAAGCCCCGCCCCCCGCGCCCGTGCCCGCGCCCAGGGCCCGGCGCCCTGCGGGGTCCAGGTTCCGCCCCCGCCCGCAGCGCGCGCCGGAGGCTCTGCCCACACGCCCCGCCCCCGGCCTGCGCGCGCACCAAAGGCGCGCGGCCGAGGACGAGTCTCTCAGCGTGTTCTCGCGCACGCCGGGTTCTGACCCGCCGCAGGCCACGTGATCCCGTCCCCCCCCCCCCCCCCCTTAACGGTCGGCTAACGCCTGAGGGGCTTGGGGTCTGGGGCGGGGGAAGTGGTTTGGGGCGTTTAGGAATCTGCGTTGCGAAGTCACGTTCTCCGTTCTTGGAGGGGAGAGCCTACTCATTTCTCAGACTGAACTTTGGCTCCAGCCTCCTCTTAGAAGAGTTACTATGGGCAGCTGCCCAGGAAGGCATTATAGATGCTCTCCCGCAAGGCCTTGTAGCTAATTCCCAGTCCACTAACACAAAAAATTCCTCACCGTCTTCAAGAGAGGTGGAGGCTGAGTACAGTGCTTTGTCTAAAGCTGAGCAAAACAGACCCACAGCCGCCTTAACGGATGCCCAGCACGGTTTCCTTAACCCTGGCCTGACCATGGTGAGCAAGAATTGTCAAGTGTCCCGTTTCAGATCTCCAGGCATTCAAACTGAATTTTTGTTGAATTTTGTTAAGTTTGAGCCAAGTATTTATCATGTTGGTTTAAAAGCTCAGATGCCTTCGTTGAATTGTATATTCAACCACTTGGGGGAGATCGCAACTATTAAACCATGTTCAGCATCTTCAAATACAAAAGTCTGATAGTTGCTACACTTATTGGCTATCTCCACATCTGTGTGGAGGCTGTGCGTGAAAGGGCTGCTGTTAACAGTGCTGCTTATACCATTGCTTTAGGCTGGTCCTGAAGTGGCACTTTCAGTGCAAATTGTATTTGAATAGTAGCCTTAGCAGGAATTAACATAGGCAGTCAGTATTGATAGGTAAATCAGGTCAGATCAGATCAAGGAGGTAAATTCGGGTCTGGGAAGCTGAAGAGGAATTGAAATGTTAATGCCTTCCGAGCCCTTCCTCCACTCTTAGCAAGAAAATCTGCCCCAGCTCCAATCTGTTGCTACGGTAACCTGTCCCAGGAATTGTCCTTCCCTACAGGGAGCTATAAAAGTTGTTAATGCACCCTGGGCCCCCTTCCTGCTTGGCCCCTCCAGCCCATCTGCTTCTCACCTTTTGGCCATCCCACCTGCGCATCTCCTGGGCCTAGTCACCTCCGCAAGAATGAGAAAGATAAGGGGAAAGAGAGCAGGAGAACAAAGGAAAACTAAGACATAAAAGAAGCAGAACACACCCTCACTTCTTGGGATACTAGGATATCCTCTTCTCCCTCCCTGGAAAAGTCTATGTTACCCCCTTTAAAATAAACCCTGCTTTATATGCTTGCCTTGCATGTGTCTCTAATGTTATACTTCAGCATGTGAGGAACCAGGACTTGTTACAGATAACCAGTGGTATCGTAGCCTTTCCTGTTTTTCTGGCATGTTGTCCCTGTGATTATGATGTTTTACCTGTAAGCCTACAGTTTGCATATGAGCACAGTTTGTAGCATAAGGGAACAGGTAACAACAGGTCAGCTACAGCTCCCATGGGAGGCCTCATTATTCTTAGGGCAGTGGACTGGAACTGCTGGCTACTCCCATCACGAGGAGATACAGGGATCACCTTTCCCTGGCAAGTAAGCAATAAATTAGCATTGATTGAGGTGATGCTACCTTAGAATCTTCCCGATTGAGAGACATGCTGTGGTCATGCATAATGGTGGTAGAACTTTTCATGTGTGGCTTTGTCCAATTCCCCCCACCCCATGAGTAATCAAAACCCGTGTTCATGTCCTGGACCTGGCTGTCACTGAAGAACAAGTAGATTTCTGAGTCCAATTTATTTGCAGCATTATCTATTTCTACACTGTCTCTGGAACAACCCTTATTGATTTTTGCACTTGCATTTTTGGATTGCTTATTTAATGTTTATAAATCATGTCAACAATTGTCAGGCGTAGCCAGGCGCAGTGGCCCGTGCCTGTAATCCCAGCAGCTTGGGAGGCTGAGGCTGGAGGACTGCGAGTTCAAAGCCAGCCTCATCAAAAGTGAGGTGCTAGGCAACTCAGTGAGACACTCTAAATAAAATACAAAATAGGGCTGTGGATGTGGCTCAGTGGTTGAGTGCCGGTCACACAGTTATTGAGTTGCATTGCTGCCACCATTATTCTCCTCTCTAGGGGGTTTCTTGTCATAGGGTGGATTTTGGAAATTTCTTATTGCTTACCCTCTGGTCCGGTTGTCCCTTCCCTGCTGATTTCTGTTTCTCTGATTTCTCCACTGTGGATTGGGCTGTGGCCCCAGGGCCTAGTGAGGTCCAGGGCTGAGCGGCATTTTGTGGAAAACTTTCATCATCACCTTGTGTTCTATTGCCCCTTTTTAGCCTATTATTAAATTGTAGCCTAATATTAATAAACAAGAACCTGTTCTGTGGCCTCCACTGTCCTCGAGGTTTCCTAGTTATCGGGAAGGTAAATTTAGGCATTTGTTGATATTCTGAGTTTCTAGTCGTAATAAAGTTTAATTTTTTACTTCCCTGTAGCTCTCTAGCTTGTTTTAAATATTCTACAGTCTCAGTTATGAACTGATGGCCTGAAAGCGCCACTGTTAAAGTGAGTCTAAGTTCCTGGAGAGCGCCCTTAATTATTATCTTTTTAATTGCAGCTGTCAGGGCATCTGAGTGGGTGGTGCAATTGCCATATATCATACATATAATGCCTATTTTTCTATAGAGTTAGATAGCTTCGTCTACTGTCCTCTAATTGGACTGTGTCTCCAAAAACTGTAAATGTACTTGTGGGAAGGCCATCCTCCCATCAGGCCGCTACCTTCTCAAAAAGCCAGTGGATGTCTCTGCTATGCTTTTCGATTAGGGCCTATAATGCATCCTGTATTACTGGATGTGTTGGTTCTAGGCAGAAGGCCGCGCCTCCCAGGCAGAAGGCCACACCCTCCCCAGGTGCCTTGTGAAAAACTACAGCTCCCGGGATCCTCAGCGTGACCAAAAAACCTGACCAGCAAGTCCCTTGTCCACTACCACTACCTCTCCCCCCATGACCTCTGCTGGCCTATAGGACAAGGACTCACTCCAAGGGGGTTTTATGGCCCCTACTCTATTTAAGCCAGCCCCGGACTGAAATCGTCCCTTTGTTCCTGCTCTCCCCTTGTTCCTGCCGCTCTCTGCTCCTGCTCTCCGCTCCCGCGTGCTCCAGCTCCCGTCCGTTCCCCGCGGTTTGTCCCCATCCCCTCCACGTGTTTCTTTGGTAATTCAATAAACCCCTTTCCTTTTCCTATACGATAGTTCGAGTCTCGGTCCCTTCCTGCAAATTTCGCTAACATTTGGTGCATTGGCCGGGAAAGGAGACGAGCGTCCACCACACGTCTCCGTTTGGCTGTCCGTCTTTCTACACCATCGCTGGACTTTGGTAAGCCCCCATCCACCCCGAGTTCCTAAACCTGTTTGGCCACTGCGCGGTGAGAATTGACCGTCGAGTGTCCGGCAATCTCGCCCGCGGCCTTTGCAGGGGGGACCACACCCCACCCAAGCCTTCAGGGCGACGGTGGACCCCGGGAACTCTTCCCCCTCCCCCACCTTTATCCGCCCGCTTTAAAATTTTCCAGTTATAAGACTACGGTTCTCGGCTTTTTAGGAAAGTTCCCCTCCGCACTCCGGGCTTGAGCTTCCGTTTTTCCGTTCGGAACGGAAACAATCCGAAAACCTCCATGGAGTAAGCTCACAGCTCCCCGGCATCTTTAAACCTGCCGTCCGGGACGGAAGGTGCTTAGGTGTCCCAAGGCTCGTCTCACCTGGTGGCGACTGGGAGAGCGAACTTGGATTTTACTCTGATTCATACTTTGAAAGGGACGCCTTCCAAAGTATTGCATCAGCCCCTCCCCGTTAACGGGAAATATGGGAACTTCCCTATCAACTCAGGCCGACACGCCTCTCGACTGTCTACTAAGAAATCGAGCACGTTTAGGCTTAAAACCCCAAATTAACAAAAACAAATTAATAAAGCTATGTACAAAAATTTGGCCTTCTTACCCGCTATCCAATAAGTGGCCAGAATCAGGATCCCTAGATTCCCGGCTTTTACGGGAACTCTCCAGCTTTTGTCAACAAACAAAGAGATGGACGGAATTGCCGTATGTCGATGCCTTCTTCCTCCTACGTTCAAATCCTTCTTTGTGCACCAGGTGCAATCCTGAGACGGTATTTCTCGCTTATAGACTTCCAGATTCCCCCCCATCTTCCATTGACCCCGATTTCGATCCGGGATTAGAGGCTCCACCTCCCCCGTACCGGCAGTCTCGAAGGCTGCTCCAGAACGTTTCCCCTCCCCCAGCTCGGGCTTTAGATTTTGAAATTGGCGGGCTTCCGAGCTTAGATCCTCCCGCTCCGTTGTCTTCATCCTTTGCCCCGCCCCCCGCCTTCCGCTCTGTCAGAACCCCCCCCCTGTAGACCCGCCTTCTCTGTTCACGTCATTCCCGGCGCCACTCCCGCCGCTACCCCCGCCCTCTCAATTTCCGGTTCCCAGCTCTGCGCTGCTTCCGCCGCCCATCCCTGCCCACTCAGCTCCCGCCGCTCGGTTCCGAGTTGTCTCCAGCCGCAGCTCCCCTGCCCTCTCCAGCCATGCAGCCATCGCCGAGCGTGCTGCCTCAGTCCCAGACTCCGGTCCGTACTCCCTTAGATTCTGAGACTCGTCTCTTACCAGACGCGGTGCCCCAGGCTCTGGCCCCCTCCTCGGTTCTTTCCCCAACGGCTCCGGCGGCGCAGGGAGAACATTGCATGGCCCGCGTTTCTCCCCCAGCGTCTCCCGTACAACTCCCGGCCCCAGCCTTCCCAGCACCATCCCTCCCAGACCCGCCTAACACTCTACCGCCCCCACCGTTCAGTCCTCCTATGACGTGCTCGAGAAAACAGGCAGCTCAGATAATCGCGCCGTTAAGGGAGGTAGCTGGGACGGAGGGAATTGTAAGGGTCCATATCCCGTTCTCCATGTCTGATCTTTCCAAAATTGAGTTTCGCTTGGGTTCTTTTACAACTGACCCTACGACGTACATAAAAGAATTCCAGTGGGTCACTCAAGCATATAGCCTTACCTTTCATGACACATACTTTATTTTGTCAAATACCTTACTTCCTGAGGAGCGTAGGCGAGTCTGGGAGCAAGCCAGAGCATATGCAGATGAGACTCACAGAATGAACCCAAATTTCCCTATAGGTCCTGAGGCGGTGCCAGACAGAGACCCGCACTGGGATTACAATGCTCCAGGAGACGTGGTCTTAAGGGACCAGTTTTTAACGTGTATAGTAGATGGTCTGAAACAAGCAGCTCAAAAACCTGTTAATTTTGATAAGCTACAGGACATTATTCAAAAGAGAGAAGAGACCCCCTCTGAATTTTTAGATCGGCTCACAAAGGCCCTTCAAAAATACACAAATTTAGATCCTGAGTCCCAGGGGGGCCGTCAAGTCCTTATGACATATTTCCTGTCTCAGAGCTACCCCGACATTCGAGCTAAGTTAAGGAAATTAGAATTGGGCCCTGTGACTCCCCAGACTGAGATTTTGGCCACGGCTTTTAAAGTCATAACCGTGAAGAGGACGCTGAACGTCGCAGGTTTCTAAAGCAGGAAAAGGCTTACTGATCAAAGTTTCAAATGTTAGCTCAGGCCCTTAGGGGCCCTGACGCTCAGGCCTCAAGAAAAGGGGCATATAAGTCCACACAGGAGGAACCCCCAGGGCCTTGCTTTAGGTGCGGGAAAGATGGACACTGGGCTAGAGAATGCCCTAATCCCAAGCCCCCTAGGCACCCGTGCCCAAAGTGTTCCAAGATGGGCCATTGGGGCATTGACTGCCCCAGCTCCCACAGGGGGGCTGGATCGGTCACAAACCCCAGCCTGCTCGCACTGGCCACGGAAGACTGAAGGGGCCCAGGGGCTCCTCTCCCGACCGTTGACATCGCATTGAAGGAGCCCAGGGTTACTCTCCTCGTTGATGGACGCCCCGTAAATTTCCTGCTAGATACAGGAGCCACCTCCTCAGTCTTGAGGGAGTTTTGGGGCCCCACCACCATAGCACCATCCCCTATTGTCGGGGTAGAGGGAAATGCTATTCGCCCCCGCAAGACTCCTATGCTGTCTTGCTGTCTTCACCACCATCCCTTCACCCACCAGTTTCTGGTAATGCCTCAATGTCCTGTGCCCCTATTGGGCAGGGACATATTGGCCAAATTCCAGGCCTCAATCATATTCTCCAATCTGCCTAGCTCGGTCATGCTTTCTGGTTCGTCTTGCTCCGTCTCCTCCCCCATTTTTCTTCTTACCGTTTCAAAAGCCACTGACCCATCACCCCTTACTGATGCTGATGAGGAAACCCTATCGCCCCCTAGTGATGTAAGATCCCCTCAGCCCCCTATTGAGGCGGAAACCCCCCAACCTTCTATCGACACAGAAACCTTTCATTACCCTGTCCCCGCCGACTTAGTAGACCCCAAAGTCTGGGATACTCAGACTCTCCCTCCCTCGCGCAGTGTGACCCCGTACAAATCTACCTTAAAGATCCCCAACGTTTCCCCAATAAAGCCCAATATCCACTTCCAGCCGTGAGCCTCAGAGGTCTTCAACCCATCCTCTCAGATCTTTTGCGGAAACGCTTTCTCAGACCCACCCATTCTCCTTATAATACCCCTATATTGGCAGTTCAGAAGTCCAATGGGTCCTATCGGCTAGTCCAAGATCTTCGTCTCATCAACGAGGCTGTCAGGCCTATACACCCTGTGGTCCCAAATCCTTATACTATTCTTTCCCTAATTCCTTCCTTATCCACCCATTTCTCAGTAATTGACCTGAAAGATGCCTTCTTCACTGTACCCTTAGCCCCAGAATCTCAAGACCTCTTTGCCTTTACTTGGACAGATCCAGATACCCGGTGTTCCCAACAGTTGACCTGGACAGTCCTCCCTCAGGGTTTTCGAGACAGCCCCCATATCTTTGGTCAGACATTGGCTGCAGACCTCAAAGATCTTAAATTCCCTAATTCCACTCTCTTACAATATGTAGATGACCTCCTCCTCTGCAGCCCTTCCCTCTTCACAGCTCGTGAAGACTCTTACACCCTTTTAAATTTTCTTGCTTCTCGTGGGTATCATGTCTCCTTGTCTAAGGTACAGCTTGCCCAGACCCAGGTAGTATATTTAGGAGTTCAGATTTCCCATCAATCGAAGGCCATTACTGTGGACAGAAAAGCCCTCATCAAGGAGCTTCCATGCCCCAAGACAAAGGAAGAGATTCTCTCCTTCCTAGGGCTAGCAGGATATTTCCGTGCCTGGATTCCTAATTTCTCCCTTTATGCAAAGCCCCTATACAAGGCAGCTAAGGAGATTGAGGGAAAATTCCTTCCTGACAACATTCAGGCCGAGTTTAAACATTTGCAGCAGGCACTGTCACAGGCCCCAGCCCTTCACCTTCCAGACCTTCTTCAGCCATTTACCCTTTATGTCCATGAAACCAAGGGTTTGGCTCTTGGCGTTCTAGGCCAATACAAAGCCACTACCTTTGCTCCAGTTGCCTACCTCTCTAAACAACTTGACCCCACCGTTCGCGGATGGGCCCCCTGCCTTAGGGCTTTGGCTGCTGCTTACCTACTTCTGCAGGAATCAAAAAAGTTGACCTTTGGTGCCCAGGTTACTGTTGCCTCTCCTCATCATTTAAAAGACTTACTAACCTATAAGAGCCTTCAAACTCTCCCACCCTGTCGCATTCTTTCTCTCCTTGTTTCCTTTTTTACATGACTCCTCAATCACCTTCCAACCCTGCTCCTCTTTACACCCAGCTTCCCTTCTCCCAGTCTCCTCAGAGCCCCCCAGAACATGATTGTATAGAGACACTCGAGGCTTTAATCCCCCATCCCTCCCATATTAAAGAGGGACCACTTCCTGATCCTTCCTTAATTTGGTTCACAGATGGCAGCTCTTTCTTTAGGGATGGGCAACGTTTTGCTGGATACGCTATCGTTTCCCTATCAGAGGTTATTGAGGCAGCACCCCTACCCCCCAACACCACAAACCAACGGGCTGAATTAATAGCTGTCATTCGTGCCTTCGAATTAGCTGCTGATCAAAACCTCACCCTTTACACAGACTCAAAATATGTCTACCATATTTTGCTTTCCCATTCAGCAGTATGGAAAGAGCGAGGGCTGCTGACCACAAAAGGTTCTGCAGTTACTAATTCTAAATTAATATCAAAACTTTTGCAAGTCTCTCTCCTGCCAAGCTAATAGGGATTTCCCATTGTCCTTCACATCAAAGTGGAGACTCTCCCATAGTTCAGGGAAACACGAAGGCCGACAGGGCAGCAAGGGAGGCAGCACTATCTTCCCCTTCTCTTCTGGCTCCGGTCCTACCTACTACCCAGACCCCCACATCCCATTCCACACAATCAATCCTCTCCTATCTCCATTCCCTTTTCCATCCTAACCCTCAGGCCCTCAAGACTTTCGCTACCTCCTTCCTCACCCTGACTCCGGAAGACACACAGTTTCTCCATCAGCTCACCTCAGCGTGCACTGCATGTCAGCGCACCAACCCATATACTCCCCTTAAACCAGGAACATTTCCCTCTCACCAAGCTCGAGGCCAGCTTCCAAGAGCTGATTGGCAGATAGACTTCACCAACATGCCAGTTGCCCGGAGGCACAAATATCTCCTGGTTTTGGTAGACACCTTCTCTGGATGGGTGGAGGCCTTCCCTACTTCCAATAAAAGGGCCTCCACAGTAGCCTCCATTCTAGTCTCAGAAATCCTTCCCCGTTTCGGATTGCCCACGTCCATCCAGTCTGACAACGGGCCTGAATTTGTTTCCCAGGTTACCCAGAGTGTTTCTACTTCCCTTAATATCCCTTGGCATTTTCACATCCCATATCACCCCAAGTCCTCAGGGAAGGTAGAGAGGACTAATAGGACTCTTAAGGATGTCCTGACTAAACTCTCCCTAGAACTCCACTTAGACTGGGTCAAGTTACTCCCTCTTGCCCTCTTTGGGCTCAGAGTCCTCCCAAAAAAGCCCTCCTTACTATCCCCTTTTGAGGTTATGTTTGGGCGACCAGCCCTTCCACCTGGAGATTCCCCAACTCAGGGACCCCTACCCAAAGATCTTTCTCTTCCTATCTTGTCCTTCATTAGACATCAGTTATGAAAGTGCCAAGATTTCATTCTGCCTGACCCAAATAGACTCGCTACTTCATTTCCATTGACACCCGGTTCTTGGGTATATTTCTCCCTCCCCAAGACACAGGAGCAACCTCCCTTGCCCCGAAGTGGACAGGCCCTTTCCAGGTTGTGCTGTGCACACCCACAGCTGCTAAGCTTCGTGAAACTTCAGGAAATTTGACTTCTTGGATTCATATTTCCAGACTAAAACCAGCTGCTCAACCAACTGAGGATCTACAAAAGGACGACAAACAACTACCTCAGTATACCTGCTCCCCCCTCCCCACCGATCCCCTCAGGATCCGCTTCTCTTGTGTTCCTAATACTGATCTAAAATGACCCTTTCCGAAATTTTCATTCTATCCCTGGCTCTCTTTCCAGTTGTCCCTGCAGGTTCTGTGTCCTATTGCTCTGCTCCTCCATGCCGTTACTTTTTCGAGGTTTGGCAACTAGATAATGATGGGCAAAAAACACGCCTTCTCAATCAATCATCCTTCCCTTTTGATAATTGTCCCTCCATTCTGCTTACTTTTGATGCAGTTTCCACATGTACTCACCGATGTTTTCCTGACATGTCAAAATTACCAAAATATCTTTGTTTTAAAGAGGACCAGACAGAAAATTGGTGCAATAACAACCCTAATGGATGGGTTGGATGTCCATCCTGGAGCTGTAAATATCATTGGTCCCATCCTGTTATGGGAACAACAAACTCCTGGGGAATCATGCCATCCCAACTCCAATCCTGGAAGTACAATAATAATGTAACCTTCAAGATTACTGACCCTTTTTCCTGGCAGAGTCGTATTGCTGCAGTAGGGTTTGCTAATCGCAATTGGATCCATGGTCGAGGGAAAATCATTATAGAAAAAACTATAAAAGACTCTTCTGCTGTCAGGGATTTCGAGAAACTTAGTGCCACCAGACAGCAGACTCGAACCCATCTTCGAAACTTAAACGACTTTCTCTCCTTCTCCTGGGACTCCATTCTCTCTTTGTCTCTTTCCTTATTAGCAAGCTATTCCACCTTTAACGCTTCAACCTGTTTCCTCTGTGCGCCGCTTCGCAAGTCTTTATTAGTCCCGGTCCCAGTTCGAGCCAATGTCACCCCAACCTCCTCATGCCACAATCAATCCTCTCTCTCTCTCCCACTTCCGACTATCCCCCCCATTCCTTAACGTTACTTCTTGTTGGGCCACCGCCAAAGACTCTTGCCCAGAACGCACCTGGCATCCAATAACGGGTGATTTGACTCTCTCTTCCCCTCTCCTGTTTTGGTGCTCCACCCACGTGTGTTCCGATGCATTGATGCTAAAACCCCAGGTCCCTGCTATCCTGTTGTCTTAATTCCAGGCTTGACTCTATATACAGAGGCTGAAGTTGAGGACCTTCTTTCCTCCCTACAGTCTCAAGGGGGGCGCTCTAAGCGAGCGGCCACTCTGGCAGCCTTAGTGGGTGTTAGCTTAGTCACTGCAATTGCCTCCACAGGCCTCTCAGTTGGAGGACTGGCTCATTCACTTGTAATGGCCCAATCCTTTGAACAGGAGCTCTCTGACCTCACAGATAAGCTCGCCACCACAGCTGAAGCCTCCGCCTACTCCATCCAGGCCCTCCAGCAACAACTCTCATCACTAGCGGAGGTTGTGCTCCAAAACAGGCGAGCCTTGGACCTCATCACAGCAGAAAAAGGGGGTACCTGTATTTTCTTGGGTGAGGAATGCTGCTATTATGTCAACCAGTCAGGCAAAGTTGACCACAATGTACAACGCTTAAAAGAGATAGTGCAAGGTTTAGGGGACAAGAAGATCCAGTGGCAGCAGAGATCCTCATGGGAGCTATGGGAAGAGGTGGCCCCCTGGGTCCTCCCTCTCCTAGGCCCACTTATAACTATATGTCTTGTCCTGATGATAGTTCCTTGCCTCATACGATGCCTTCAAAATCATATTTCTCAAATTTCTAACCAAACCGTTAACCAGCTTCTCCTCAGGGATTATCAACTGCTAACAACCACAGATGACCTTCCAAACAAAGATGACTTCCCTGCACCTCGGGACAGAGTTGCCAATCTCTAGAGAGATCAGCTACATCCTGACTCCCTTGATTGGTTTTTTTTGCTGTAAGTCCTGCCCGGTGAAATAAGCAGCCGGACAATCATCCCTCTCACCTTCTTTTCTTTGTTGTTTCCATAATAGTGTTAAGATGCCACCTGTAAACTTGAGATGCCTACAATTCCTACATGCTCTCCAAGAGGATAGTTGGTTGATTCCCTCGGTGACCTCTGCAGAAGCCTGGTTTAACACCCTCACCGATTTATGGCTTCAAGGAACCTTCATCCAATTCACTCCTGTAGAGATCCATCTTTATGGTGCCTGCCTCCTGGGAATTTTTTTAACCCTCAAGCCTGACCTGCCTGCCCACATTCCTCCCTCCCCCCAAAACTACCCCACGTCGCCCCATTTCAGCTCCGAAGCAGCCAGATCGAAACACGATGCCCCACTTCCTAAGAAATCAAAAAGGGGGGAATGTTGGTTCTAGGCAGAAGGCCGCGCCTCCCAGGCAGAAGGCCACACCTCCCCAGGTGCCTTGTGAAAAACTACAGCTCCCGGGATCCTCAGCGTGACCAAAAAACCTGACCAGCAAGTCCCTTGTCCACTACCACTACCTCCCCCCCATGACCTCTGCTGGCCTATAGGACAAGGACTCACTCCAAGGGGGTTTTATGGCCCCTACTCTATTTAAGCCAGCCCCGGACTGAAATCGTCCCTTTGTTCCTGCTCTCCCCTTGTTCCTGCCGCTCTCTGCTCCTGCTCTCCGCTCCCGCGTGCTCCAGCTCCCGTCCGTTCCCCGCGGTTTGTCCCCATCCCCTCCACGTGTTTCTTTGGTAATTCAATAAACCCCTTTCCTTTTCCTATACGACAGTTCGAGCCTCGGTCCCTTTTTGCAAATTTCGCTAACAGGATGTTCCACTATGCCCACTAAATTCTGCATTTCTTCCCCAGATAATCTAACAGAATTGTCTCCCTTATTCCATAATTTTGCTAAAAAATCTCCATCTTTATTCTCTCCGGGCAAAATCTTGCATATACTGTTGGATTTCACTGTGGTTGAGGTCACATACCTCAATCATGCTTTTTGAGTGTCTAGAGGGAGTTGATGTGGTCTGGACCAAACTTACCGGGAAGCTATCTCGGGCTGCATCTTCAATATCCTGCAAAAACAGATTATTTCTGTTTCTCTTACTAGTCACTTCCCCTTCAATCTATCTTCATCAACATCATTTATGATGTTACACAGGATTGCAGCAATTTCCTTTTTCACGGCTCATGCTAAAACGGGTTCCACTATGTTCAGGGCAGTCATCGGTAGGGTAACTATAGTCTCCTTCTGATATTTTGGCATCTTTTTCTGTACTAATTTCTTTTATGTTTTCCAATTCCAGGGGTTTCAATTCTCTTTTTCCCCTTTACTTCTTATATTTTTTCAATAAATTTGGTAACGTTAAACATTTTTTTTTTTTTTCTTTTTTCAGATTATCAAATCTAAAATAATTTTATTCATTCACTTGTTCAGATGCCAAAGACTCGTTCCCCATTTATCTATATTTTGTCTCTGCATCTCTATTCTACATTCCACTTAATTATATAGTCCTTTGTGAACCCATCCACACTTCACCCTTGGAAGTTTGCAGTCCAGTCTTAAACCTAGCCTGTTCCCTTTAGGGAATGACTGCCCAGATGTGGATTCAACCGGATTTACCTCACTCAGGCCTCCCCTTTGGCTCTGCTTGCCTTTGGTTCCTTTGTCCCCATTTTAGGAATTTGCAGCCCATTCCTTTGTAGGAGTGTCCAACAGGTGGAATTTCTCTGGTGTGGGACACCATCAGTTTGGTGGTGAACTCTTTGCTCTGGGAGGTGTTCTGAGATGTGTATAGTACATAAAGGCTGGATTATAATCCTCTATTACTACCTGCCCAGCTCCTGTAAATTTTTTTTTTTTTTTTTTGTGGTACCGGGGATTGAACTCAGGGGCACTCGACCATTGGGCCACATCCCCAGACCTTTTTTGTATTTTTTATTAGAGACAGGGTCTCACTGAGTTGCTAAGTGCCTCGCCATTGCTGAGGCTGGCTTTGAACTCGCGATCCTCCTGCCTCAGCCTCCCAAGTGCTGGGATTACAGGTGTGCGCCACCGCGCCCGGCTTCCTGTAATCTTTATAAGGACAAAATGTTCTTAAAATCCTGCTGACTATGATAACTGTCATAAGTGGTTCCTACAGACTCAGTCTAAGGCACAGATTCAATCAAATCTATTTTACTGATGCTCATCACACTTCAGACATACATCCTAATTCTAAGTCCTGACTGAGTCTACACCCAAAGGTCCCAGGCGCTTGAAGGGCAAAAATCACACCAGTTAAGCTGGGGTTGTGGCTCAGCGGTACAGCACTCTCCTGGCACGTGTGCAGCCTGGGTTCTATCCTCAGCACACCACAAAAATAAAAACGCATTGTGTACAACTAAAGCAAACAAATAAATATTAAAAAAAATAAAATCACACGGGTGTCAACTGTGCATCCAACAGATTTATTCACCAGACTTTATGGCTGGTTGGAGGTCCAAGAAGTGCTCTGGATGGAGGTCAAAGAGGTGCTGGGAGAGGGGAGTGTGCAAGCTCTGGTGGGAGAGAGGAGTCAGGGAGAGGGAAGTGTACAAGCTCTGGTGAGAGAGAAGAGTCAGGGAGAGGGAAGTGTGCAAGCTCTGGTGGGAGAGTGTACAAGCTCTGAACAGAACCCCGGCTGTGATCTCTGGAGCTGTCAGCTAAGGCAGCTGCCATAGGGCTGGAGGCTGGAGCTGTCAGCTGGGGCAGCTGCTGTTGGGCTGGAGACGGTGGGTGTAAGGCTGGTGCAGTGGCTGCCTCCTCTCAGCAGGGATGAGCTGTTGTGTCTGTGTGTCTTCCTAAAACTCCGAACAGACAGGAGCTTATATAGGGATTTCTGGTGGAGGTGGACCAGAGCGAACTTTAATGCTATTGGCTCATTGCCTGTGGGGTGAGGGTGACCTTTAAGCTTATTAGCTCCTGCCCGTGGGGTGAGGGAGGCCTTCAAGCCTATTGGCTCCTGCCCAGGGAAAATGAAACATCCTGCTTGGAGAACAGAGCAAACTTTTGGCCTTCTGCCTGTGGAATAGGGTGAGCTTTTGGCAACATTTAAGTCTATTGGCTCCTGCCCATGGGGTGACGGTGGCCTTCAAGCCTATTGGATCCTGCCCAGGGAAAAATGAAACATCCTGCTTGGAGAACAGGCTGAACTTTTGACCCTTTACCTGTGGAACAGGGCGACCTTTTGGCAACCTTTAAGCCTATTGGCTCCTGCCCATCTATCATTCCCCCCTTTTTGTTTTCTTAGGAATGGGGCATCGTGTGTCAGTCTGGCTACTTCCTGCTGAAACAGGGCAACATGGAGTGTTATGGGGGGATATGACAAGACAGGTAGGTCAGGCTCGAGGGCGAAAAGGATTCTCAGGAGGTCTATGTCAAAAATATCCATAGGTTGGTGAGGGTGTCCTCCCAAAGAGAGGATTTGTAGACATAAAGGCAGCATCTTACAAGAAAGAAAAAGAAGGAGAGAGGGATTATTGTCCACCGGTCTGTATTCCACCAACGGGACTTACAGTGAAGAGACCAATGGAGAGTAGGAGGCCCGTGAGCAATGTATGGGTCCCTAAAGTGAGCCATTCGGGGTGTAGTTGATCTGATAAGTCTGCCTCGAGGTGATGAGAAATAACAGGTGATCTCTAAGGAGAAACTGATTAAAGGTTCAGAATAAGAAAGGTAGAAAACATTCTTTTGAGTCATCCTTTTGTGGATCCTCGGCTGGTTGAGCAGCTGGTTTCAGCCTGGAGATATGAATCCAAGATGTCAAGTTCTCTGAGGTTTCAAGAAGCTTAGCAGCCATGTGTGTGTACAACACAACCTGGAAGGGGCCTGTCCACTTCGGGGCAAGGGAGACTGCTCTCATGTCCTGGGGAGGAGAGAAATATATCCAAGAACCAAGTTTTAATGGGAATGAAGTGGAGAGTCTACCTTGGTCCAGCAGGATACAGTCTTGGCACGGCCATACCTGATGTCTGATGAAAGACAAGAGGGGAAGAGAAAGGTCTTTGGGCAAGGGTCATTGAATTGGGGAAATTCCAGGTGGAAGAGCTGGCCATCCAAACATAATCTCAAAAGGGGATAGTGAGGATGGTTTTGGGGGAGGACTCGGAGCCTAAACAGGGCAAAGGGAAGTAGCTTGACCAAGTCCAGGTGCGGCTCCAGGGAGAGTTTGGTCAGGCTGTCTTTAAGGGTTCTATCAGTCCTTTCTACTTTCTCTGAAGACTTGGGGTGATATGGGATGTGAAAATGCCAAGAAATGTTAAGAGAAGTAGATATATTTTGGGTGACATGAGAGATAAATTCAGGCCCATTGTCAGACTGGATGGATGTGGGAAACCTGAAGCAGGGAAAGATTTCTGAGACTAAAATAGAAGCTACTGTGGAAACTCTTTTGTTGGAAGAAGGAAAGGCTTCTACCCATCCAGAGAAGGTATCTACCAAGACCAGGAGATACTTGTGTTTTCAAACAGTTGGCATGTTGGTGAAATCTATTTGCCAGTTGGCTCCTGGGAACTGACCCCGAGCTTGGTGAGAAGGAAATTTTCCTGGTTTTAGACGAGTGCATGGTTTGGTGTGCTGACATACTGTGCACTTGGAGGTGAACTGATGGAGGACCTGTGTATCCTCTGAAGGATGAGGAAGGAGGTAGCAAGTGTTTTAAGAGCCTGAGGGTTAGGATGGAAAAGAGAGTGAAGATAGGAGAGGATTGATTGTATGGAAGGAGATGTGGGGGTCTGGATAGTAGATTGGACTGAAGCCAGGAGAGAGGGAGAAGATTGTGCTGCCTCCCTTGTTGCCCTATCTGTCTTTGTGTTGCCCTGAGTCATGGGAGACCCATCCTTTTGGTGTGCAGGATAATGAGAGATCCCTATTAGTTTGGGCAAAAGAGAGGCCTGTAAGAGCTTTGATATTAGTTTGGAATTAGTGACTGTGGAGCCCTTTGTGGTCAGGAGCCCCCGCTCTTTCCGTATCGCCAAATGAGAGAGTAAAATATGATAGAAGTATTTTGGGTCTGTGTAGAGGGTGAGGTTTTGGTCAGCTGCTAATTTGAAGGCACAAATAACAGCTGTTAGTTTGGCCTGTTGGTTTGTAGTGCTGGGGGGAAGGGGTGCTGCCTCGATAACCTCTGATAGGGAGACAACAGCATAACCATCAAAGCGTTGCCCATTTTTAAGGAAAGAACTGTCATCTGTGAACCAGATTAGGGAAGGATCAGGAAGCAGTCCTTCTTGAATGTGGGAGGGGTGAGGGATTAAAGCCTTGAGCATCTCTTTCTGGAAGCTTGGAGGAGACTGGGAGGAGGGTAGCTGGGTGTAAAGAGGAGCAGGGTTGGAAAGAGATTGAGGAATCATGTAGTAAAGAAATGAGGAGAGAGAGAACGTGACAGGGCGGGAGAGTTTGAAGGCTCTTATAGATCAGTAGATCTTTTAAATGGTGAGGAGAGGCAATAGTGAGATAGGCACCAAAGGTCAGCTTTTTTTGCTTCTTGTAGAAGTAGGTAAGCAGAAGCCAGAACCCGAGGACAGGGGGCCCATTCATGGGTGGGATCAAGTTTAGAAAGTTAGGCGATGGGAGCAAAAGTGGAGGCCTTATATTGGCCTAAAACACCTATAGCCAGACCTATCATCTCGTGGACATAAAAGGTGAATGGCTGAAGAAGGTCTGGGAGGTGAAGAGGTGGGGCCTGTAATAGTGCCTGCTGCAGATACCTAAACTCAGCCCAAATGCTTTCAAGGAGGGGCTTTGCCTCAACTCCCTTAGCTGCCTCATATAGGAGTTTTGCATAAAGAGAAATTGAGAATCCAGGAAATATTCCACTAGCCCTAGGAAGGAAAGAATCTCTTCCTTTGTCTTGGGACATGGGAGAGCCTTGATGAGGGCCTTTCAGTCTAGAGTAATGGCCTTCGATTGATGGAAGATCTGAACTCCTAAATAAACTACCTGGATCTGGGCAAGTTTTCCCTTAGATGGGGAAACGTGATACCTGCGAGAAGCAAGAAAATTCAAAAAGGTGTAAGAGTCTACATGAACTGTGGAAAAGGAAGGGCTGCAGAAGAGAAGATCATCTATATATTGCAGAAGAATGGAGTCAGAAAACTCAAGATCGTTGAGGTCGGCAGCCAGTGTCTGTCCAAAGATATGAGGGCTGTCACAAAAACCCTGAGGTAGGACTGTCCAGGTGAATTGTTGGGACCACTGAGTATTGGGATCAGTCCAGGTAAAGGCAAAGAGGTCTTGTGATTCCTGAGCTAAAGGGACAGTGAAAAAGGCATCCTTGAGATCAATGACTGAAAAATGGGTAGATAAGGAAGGAATTAGGGAAAGAATAGTATGAGGATTTGGGACCAGAGGGTGTAGGGGCCTGACAGCCTCATTGATGAGATGAAGATCTTGGACTAGCCAATACGACCCATGGGACTTCTTAACCACCAATATGGGAGAATTATAAGGGGAATGGGTGGGTCAGAGAAAGCGTTTCCACAAGAGGTCTGAGATAATAGGTTGGAGACCTCTGAGGCTAGTGGCCGGAAGTGGGTACTGGGCTCTGTTTGGGTAACGCTGGGGGTCTTTAAGGTGTATGTGTATGGGGTTACAGCGAGCAAGGGAGGGAGTCTGAATATCCCAAACTTTGGGGTCTACCAGATGGGCAGGGGCAGGGTAACGGGAGGTCTTTTCGGGGCTATCAACTTCTAATACGGGAGGAGAAAAATGGAGTCGGAGAGACAGAGTGAGACGAGTCAGGGAGCACAACTGAGCGAGGCAGGTCAAAGAGCACAATTGAGGTCTGAAATTTGGCCAGTATATCTCAGCCCAGTAAAGGCACAGGACATTGAGTCATTATTAGGAACTGGTGGGTGAAGGAATGGAGGTGGAAGTAGCAAGACAGCATGGGAGACTTGCGGGGGTGAATGGCATGTCCTTCTACCCTGACAATAGGGGATGATATGGTGGTGGGCCCCCAAAACTCCCTCAAGACTGAGAAAGTGGCTCCTGTATCTAGTAGGAAATTTATGGGGTGGCCATCAACAAGAAGGGTGACCTTAGGCTCCTGTAAGGCGATGTCAACTATCGGGAGAGTAACCCCAGGGCCCCGTCAATCTTCTGCAGCCAGTCCCAGCAGGCTGGGTTTCATGACTGGTCCAGTCCCCCTGCGGGAACTGGGGTAGTCGACACATCAGTGGCCCATGTTGGAGCATTTATGACATGGGTGCATAGGGGGCCTGGGGTTGGGGCAAGCTCTATCCCAGTGTCCTTCATTCCTGCACCTGAACAGGGCCCTGGAGGTCCCCTCTGTGTGGGGTCACAGCCCCCTATTTGTGAGGCCCGAGCATCAGAGCCCTGTAAAGCCTGGGCCAGCATTTGAAATTTTGTTCGTTTGGCCTTTTCATATTTCTGAAACCTACAGCATTCGGTATCCTTATCTCTGTTATGATACACCTTAAAGGCCGTGGCCAAGATCTCAGTCTGAGATGTTGCAGGTTCTTGCTCTAATTTTCTTAATTTAACCCGTATGTCAGGGTAACTTTGGAACAAAAAGTAAGTCATAAGGATCTGATGTCCCCCTGGAGATTCAGGATCTAAATTGGTGTATCGTTGGAGAACTTTGGTCAGTCGATCTAGAAATTCAGAGGGGGTCTCTTCCCTTTTCTGTATGATTTCCTGCAGCTTGTTGAAATTAACGGCCTTTTGTGCTGCATGCTTAAGACCAACTAGTATACAAGTGGAAAATTGATCTCTCAAGGCCATGTCCCCTGGGGAATTATAGTCCCAGTTAGGGTCCCTTTCCGGGGATGGCCTGAGGTCCAATGAGATGGTTAGGGTTAGTTCTATGGTTCTCATCAGCATAGGCCCTTGCCTGCTCCCAGACTCACCTGTGCTCCTCAGGAAGGAGGGTATTTGCCAAAATCATATGTATATATATCATGGAAGGTGAGGCTGTAAGCTTGGAGGACCCATTGAAATTCCCTGAGGTATATAGTGGGGTCAGTGGTATAAGAGCCCAACCGTTTCTCGATTTGCACTACCTTGGTCATTGAGAAGGGAACATGGACGTGAACAATTCCTTCTGGACCAGCAACTTCCTGGAGTGGGGCCAGGACTTGGGCGGGAGCATGTGAAGGAGGGCGAGCAGACATCATGTGAGATGGCTTGAAGGGTGGGCTGAAAGAGGAGGTGGCAGGAGTGGGTAGAAGTGGGGCTGGAGGGGCCGAGGGAGGAGAAGAGGTTTCTGGTCGGTATGCGGGCAGCTCATCCACGGGATCAAAATCAAGAAAGGAGGGGAGCTGGGAGCAGTGGAACACACCTGTAATCCCAGCACTTGGGAGGCTGAGGCAGGAGGATCGCGAGTTCAAAGCCAGCCTTAGCAATGGCGAGGCATTTAGCAACTCAGTGAGACCCTGTGTCTAAATAAAAAAATGTATATATATATATATATATATATATATATATATATATATATATACACACACACACAAAAAAAAAAAAGGACTGGGTATGTGGCCCAGTGGTCGAGTGCCCCTGAGTTCAATCCTTGGTACCAAAAATTAAAAAAAATAAAAAAGAAAGAAAGAAAGGAGGGGGATGGTAGTGGAGCAGCCAGTTGACAGGCAAGGAGGATATTTTTGGGGCAACAGAGCAACAAAGAATGAGTGATAGTGAGATTGACGGAGAGAGTGAGGACGAGAGCAAAGAAGAGAGTGATCTGAGGGTAGTTGGCCGGGAGGGATAGGAGTGGGTCAACCAAAAGGGATGAAGAAGCCCCCATTTTCCCATTCTGAATGGGAAAGATATATTATTCTGAGGAGCATCCCTCTCAAGATATATATCAGAGAGATCCAAGTCCATGGGACCCAGTCTTCACTGGCGTCAAACAGACATGGGGTCCAAGAGCCAACCTGTGCAGGGGTTTTCGTGTCCTGTTCTGAACAGGAGAAATGGGACCCAAGTCTGTAGTAGGTCAGAGGCTTAAAAAGGACTTTCTTCAACTATTCCCAAGAGAGGGGAAGTTGGGGGGAGAGAGAGAGCGAGAGCACGAGAGTGAGAGCTCCGTGAGGTCCACTGTGACCGTGAAGGTCTAGGTCGGGTGCGGTCCTCCCCACACGGGCCACAAGCGGGACTGCTGGACGATCAACGGTCAGTTCCCACTGTGAAAGGCCTGACGGGTTTAGGAGCTCTGGGGATGGGGGGCTTGCGAATCCCATGGCTGGTGGTGAATGCTTTGGAGCGGCTGAGCTGAGGCAGTCCTGGGTGACTATGACCTTTGGCTTGGGACAGGGTCCCGGGTTTCAGCACCAATGAAGGGCAAAAATCACACCTGTGACAACTGTGCAGCCAACAGATTTACTCACCAGCCTTTATGGTTGGTGGGAGATCGAAGAGGTGCTCTGGATGGAGGTCAAAGAGGTGCTGGGAGAGGGGAGTGTGCAAGCTCTGGTGGGAGAGAGGAGTCAGGGAGAGGGAAGTGTGCAAGCTCTGGTGGGAGAGTGTACAAGCTCTGAACAGAACCCCGGCTGTGATCTCTGGAGCTGTCAGCTAAGGCAGCTGCCATAGGGCTGGAGGCTGGAGCTGTCAGCTGGGGCAGCTGCTGTTGGGCTGGAGACGGTGGGTGTAAGGCTGGTGCAGTGGCTGCCTCCTCTCAGCAGGGACGAGCTGTTGTGTCTGTGTGTCTTCCAAAAACTCTGAACAGACAGGAGCTTATATAGGGATTTCTGGTGGGGGTAGACCAGAGCAAACTTTAATGCTATTGGCTCTTTGCCCATGGGGTAAGGGCGACATTTAAGCCTATTAGCTTCTGCCTATGGGGTGAGGGAGGCCTTCAAGCCTATTGGCTCCATCCTGCTTGGAGAACAGAGCGACCTTTTGGCCCTCTGCCTGTGGAAAAGGGCGAGCTTTCAGCGACCTTTAAGCCTATTGGCTCCTGCCCATCTATCAGTGCTCACCTGTGCCATGTCTTAAATCCAGGTGGCTGAAAATTGATCCTGGCCAGAGGAGTCTGGAGCAAGGGGAACAACAGCAATGGAGGTCTCTGTCTCTTTCTCTATCCACGTCCTGTTAGCACACCACCCCCCCCACCAGCCTTCAAAAGGCTGAGTTGTTTTTTTTTTGTTGTTTTTTTTTGTACCCGGGATTGAACTCAGGGGCACTCAACCACTGGGCCACATCCTCAGCCCTTTTTTGTATTTTATTAGAGACAGGGTCTCACTGAGTTGCTAAGTGCCTCGCCATTGCTGAGGCTGGCTTTGAACTCGTTATCCTCCTGCCTCAGCCTCCCAAGTGCTGGAATTACAGGCATGTACCACTGTGCCTGGCTGAAAGGCTGAGATTTTAAGTCCTAGTTCAGTTGTGTTTCCAGCTGATAACTGGGTGAGCGCTGGGGTCTACGCCCAGGTGTAGACTCATACATCGTTAGCTTAAGTCTATCTAAATTCTGCAGTTTATGTAAGTTGTGCAGTTTATATTACATCATGGACAAAATGATTACAGTTCTCATCAAACTTACTTATCAATAATCCTATAATATTTTCTGGTACTCATATTAGTGCCCCTGAGTTCAATCCCCGGTATGCCCCTCAAAAAAAAAAAAAAAAGAAAAGAAAGAAAAATGCTGGGTGTGGTGGTTCAAGACTGTAATCCTGGAGACTGAGACAAGGAGACTGAGTCAGGAGGATTGCAAGTTTGAAGACAGTCTCAGCAATTTAGCAAGACCCTCAGCAACTTGGTGGCCCTGTCTCAAGATTAAAGAAAAAAAAGAGGACTGGGAATGTAGCTTAGTGGTGAAATGCCCCTGGGTTCAATCACCAGCACCCCCCCCCCAACACACACACACACACACACATGTCCTGAAAATCTCCTAAAAAGACCACCAGAGATGTGTACGCTGTTTGGCAAATACAAATTCTTGAGGTTTTTTTTTTTTTTTTTTTTTTTTTTTTGTACCAGGGATTAAACTCAGGGGCACTTGATCACTGGGTGACATCCCCATCCCTTTTTTTTTTTTTTTTTTTTTTTTTTTTTTTTTGGTATTTTATTAGAGACAGAGTCTCACTGAGTTGCTAAGTGCCTCACCATGCTGAACTCGTGATCCTCCTGCCTCAGCCTCCCAAGTGCTGGGATTACAGGCATGCACCACTGTGCCTGGCCAAACTCTTGAGTTTTTATTGAGCCTCTTTCTATTTTATAGTTTATTTTGTTGGGTGGGGGGAGGTACTGGAAATCGAACAAAGGGGTGTTTACCATGGAGTTATAGCCCATTCTTTTTTCTTTTTTTATTTTGAGACAGGGTCTCCCTAGGTTGGCAAGGCTGAAACTCATAATTCTCTTGCCTCAGTCTCCAGAGTGGCTGGGATTATAGGTGATCGCCATCATGCTCAGCATTCACTCTTTGGTTCTAAACTGAACTCCCAGAATTTTTTCTTTTTCTTTTTCTTATTTCTTTTTTTAGCAGCAGTGGGGATTGAGCCCAGGGTTCCTCTACAACTGTGCCACATTCCAGCCCTTTTTATTTTATTTTGAGATAGGGTCTCACTAAATTGCTGAGACTGATCTAAAACTTGGGATCCTCCTGCCTCAGCCTTCCAAATTGCTGAGACTACAGGAATGTGCCACCATGCCTGGCTCAGAGCTAAGAAATTTAACCAAACCAACCTGAAGGTTTTAGGTCTAGTAAGTCTCCTTATCCTCCTCTAACTTCCACATGGTGCCGGACATGGGAATCAGCTAGTAAACTTGTCTAGCCATAGTATTTAATGAATGGGTCTCAGTACTTAGCCATCAGTTGGCAAGTCTCATGGTGATCACATATCAAAAGAGGATATAGAATATATGCTGTCACCACAGAAAGTCCCACTCATTCCTCTTTGGGGAAAGTTCCAGAACAATTACTTTGTTATTTAATAATCATTTCAAGAGTATTGAAGGAAAAAATGAAATAATATTAATAAGGAGCTATAGAAAATAATTGACTTTTTTTTAAGGAATTTATTTAAAAGAGTCTTCTCAGAGAATAATTTTTTTTTTCCTTTCCTGGATAATTTTTGTCCCAATACTTCTAAGTCAATAAATTCATCCTTCTCCTAGATATATAGCAATGTAAAATGGATTTAAGCCTGTAATCCCAGTGATTTGGGAAGCTGAAGCAGGAGGATCACAAGTTTGAGGCCAGTCTTGTAACAAGTGGTCCATTTTATGCTTTAAATATAGCCCTTTTTCTCTGCCACTGCAATTTATTTTTAAAATAAACATGTTTCTTTCTCTTCCTCTCTCCCTGTTCCTCCCTATTCTCAGCAGAAACCAGGTTACCTTTCTTAACCATTTTAGGCAGAGTTATCTGTCCTTGAGTACACACCCCCACCACCATAGGAATGAAGTAAAGCAGACTTTGAGGATTGTTCCAGAAAATCTCAGAATTGATCATCTCCCAAATTAACAAGTGAATTACAACTCCAAAAGAGAAATTGAGGGGCAGAATCACGGCCTTTGGGACAGAAGTCCCATGTGTTTCTCCTTTGCTAGCAAAGCAATAAAACCTTCTTTTTCCTTTTTCTCAAAACTGTGTCCTTGTTATTAGATGGCATTGGGGACAAGGACTGAGCTTTCAGCAACAGTCTCAGCAATTTAGCAACATCCTAAGCAACTTAGTGAAGACCCTGTCTCAAAATAAAAAGAGCTGTGGATGTGGCTCAGTGATTAAGCACCCTGGGTTTAATCCCCAATTATTAAAAAGAAAAATGATATTTAAATGACTTGTATGGGGAGAGGGAGGTGAGAATGAAGGGAAAGTATTAGGAAAAGAATGGATAAAATGGAAAAAAAAGAATATGTACTTATATTTCTTGTCTGATTCTCTCTATATAGTTTGCCACTGGCTTCTGATCAACTAGATTTGAAAGCTGAAGGTTGCAAATGATTGACAGATGACACTGGTCTTTGAGCTATGAATTCTATTCCAGGAATGATCTAGTCAAATGTTCCTTAAGTGCCATTTCCTCAGGAACTAAGAAGATGACCTTTATTACTATGGAGGAGAGAATATGGATATTTCTCTTATAATTTCTAGATTAAAGAATTAGTTTTGTATAAGGTTAAATCACTGGAGTTAATACATTCAGAAAAGTCAATTTATTTTTATTTTCATTTTTTTTGCACCAGGGATTGAACTCAGGGGTGTTGCCGCCTGTAGCTGTTGCCGTCTGCAGCAACAATACCGCGGGAAAGAATTCGGAGACAGATTGGGAATGAGTAGGTTCTTTATTCTGCTTTCTCTTCTGACTTCTCTCTCCAACTCCAACAACAACCCCACACAACTCCAACCCTACCTGGTTAAATACTCTTCACCTTAACAAGTATACATGTGTCACAAGCTCAACTTACAGGTGCGTCACACAGTGTTCACGGGCACAGAAAGATTCTTAGTTGATTACATTAAAGTCAGGAGAAAATAATTAAATGCCTCCTCTTTGGCTCTCAGCCCAGCCGCCATCTTAGCTACCTCCTCATTAAGGCTCTTACACAGGGGTACTTGACTACTGAGTCACATCCCAAGCTCACTGATTTGCTTAGCCCCTCACTTTTGCTTAGGCTGCTTTTGAACTCATGATCCTCCTGTCTCAACCTCCCAAGCCGCTGGGATTACAGGCGTGCACCACAGAGCCCAGCCCAGAAAAGTCTTTTTGTTGGCTAAAAACTAAATGCATTTCTGACCTTCCTGAAGTGTATACTATAGTTAGTGGACTTGGTGGAGAATTGAAATAACTTTCACTAAAGTTAATGAGTTCGTTTTAGAAGTATTTGATTTGGTAATTGAAACAGTCTCTTGTTTCTCTAAAACAGGTAAAGAAATGCTAAAAGCTCTTAAATCTTGAATTATGATTTGTGAAAACCTTCAGTTTTGGTGATCTGATTTTCCTTTTATAAGACTGCAAAAATGGGGTTGGGGTTGTGGCTCAGTGGTAGAGTGCTTACCTCACACATATGAGGCCCTGGGTTTGATCCTCAACACCACATAAAAATAAATAAATAAAATAAGTAATCGTGTCTATCTACAAGTAAAAAAAAAAAAAGAAAGAAAGAAAAGACTGCGAAAATGATGCTAGGTGTGGTGAAACAAATCAGTAAACCCAGAGAGATACTCAGAGGGCTGAGGCTAGAGGACTGTAAGTTCAAAGCCAGCCTCAGCAACTTGGTGAAACTTGTCTCAAAAAAAAGGTGTTAGGGGACTGGAGATTTAGCTTATTAGTAAAGCACCCCTGGGTTCAATCCCCATTCTAATCAGAAAAAAAAAAAAAAAAGAAAGAAAGAAAGAAAGAAAAGGAAAGGAAAAAATAACTAACACCTCCAGATAGAGGTAATACTAAAATAGAGAATCATAAATAAACCCATAAGCCAGGCTTGGTGGCACACAAGTTCAAGTCAAGCCGCTTAGACCCTGTCTCAAAATTGTTTTAATCCATTCTAAACTTTACTTCTAGAGTTTTTTCTTTCTTTTCTTTTTAAATAGCATCAGTGGGGATTGAGCCCAGTGGCTGTAATCTCAGTGGCTCAGGAGGCTGAGGCAGGAGGATCATGAGTTTAAAGCCAGGCTCAGCAATTTAGCAAGGACTTAAGCAACTCAGCGAGACCCTGTCTCTAAATAAAATATTAAAAAGGGCTGTGGATGTGCTCAGTGATCCCTGGGTTCAATCCCCAGCAACAAAAAAAGAAAAAAAAAAAGTTGTTGGGCTGTAGAGGTATAGAGATCAATGATAGAGTGACACTTGATTCCATCCTTAGCAGTGTTACAGGAGTCCTAAGAGCAGAGGCCTGATTCTGGTGATCCAATAAATCAGATCCAGCCACTGGCCACACAAACATAACAGAAAAGACAATAATGAAAAACATGAAAGGAACTTTGATCAGTGTGGCAACACCAGGAAAAAAAGAGGACCCACATCCTTATCCCTGTCTTCAAGTGGCTGACAATGACTTTGAAGTTTTATAGAGAAAGGACAAGAGGGCAGGGGTTGGACATTGTGGGGGATTTTCACAGTTGCCAAAGCAGGTGGTCTTGATTAAGTGTGGTCTATCCATCTTTAGCTCAGGATTGGTCAGGTGGGGACTTCTCAGCGATAAGAAAGTTGCCATTGCCAGGAGGATATCTTCAACTCATCAGAAGATGTTTATCAAGTGGACCTGTTGTTGTTTGTGGAATCCAAGGGGACTCAGAGCAACTGAGAAGATGCAAAATAGAGGCAGAGATGCCAAGTCTTTAATCTTGCTTTTAGCCAACCATCCACATTTAAAGACAAAACCAAATTTAAATTCTTATTAGTACTGCAAACAAACAAACCATAAATTTCTGCACACTTGGTTTCTGCAAATGGCCTAGAATTGAAGACCAGTGGGGATAAAATGGACTTTTAATAAATAATGTTCACACCATTAGTTGTTCATATTTTAAAACTTCATTTTGGATTCCTACTTTACATCATAAATCATTTTCAGGTAGATTAACAACTTAAATGTAAAAATCAAAATTTAAAAATTTTCCAGTGCTCTATTGGACAATGTCTATGCTTTGGGGATAAAGGAGGTTTTCTTTAATCAGACACACATTTTCTCTCTCTCTCTCTCTCTCTCTCTCTCTCTCTCTATCACACACACACACACACACACACACACACACACACACACAAACAAACACACACACACAAAACACAATCTACAAAAGGAAAGCCAGCCTCACCAACTTTTTGAGGCCCTAAGCAACTCAATGAGACCCTGTCTCTAACTAAAATACAAAATAGGGCTGGGAATGTGGCTCAGTGGTTAAGTGCCCCTGGATTCAATCCCTAGTACCAAACAAAAAAACAACAAACAAACAAACAAACAACAACAACAACAACAAAAAATGAAGAAGAAAACTAACCCATTCACAAACTGGGAGAAAATATAACACAAAAATTGATAACAGTAGTATCTAGAACAAAGTTGGCTCCCTGAGCCGGGCGTGGTGGTGCACGCCTGTAATCCCAGCACTTTGGGAGGTTGAGGCAGGAGGATCGCAAGTTCAAAGCCAGCCTCAGCAATGGCGAGGCACTGAGCAACTCAGTGAGACCCTGTCTCTAATAAGATACAAAAAAGGGCTGGGGATGTGACCCAGTGGACGAGTGCCCCTGAGTTCAATCCCCGGTACAAAAAAAAAAAAAAAAAAAAAAAAAAAAAAAAAAAAAAAAAAAGTTGGCTCCCTGGCCTCAACCTAAGTAGATGCCAGTTGTGGCTATCAAAAACATCTCAAGACATTGCCAAATGTATTTTGAAATGAGAACTCTCCTTCAGTTGAGAACTACTGATCTAAAATAGGTGGGAGGGGCTGGGGATATAGCTCAGTTTGGTAGAGTATTTACCTCCTATGCACAAGGCCCTGGGTTCAATCCCCAGCACCACTAAATAAATAAATAAATAAATAAAATAAAATAAAATAGGTGGGAAACTATTTATTACAGTTAAAATGATAATAGAAGAGAAAAAAAAGGACTTAACAGAATAGCAAATCCAATCATACGAAGATGCTGAACTTGTTGGTAAATCATGGATTAAAATATAAAGATACCTCATCATGCTTACAATTGGCAAAAATTTAAAAATGCCACAATAACAAGTGTTGTTGAACACTTATTCAATGGTAGAATGCTTACTAAACATGCATGAGGCTCTGTGTTAAATTCCCGGTATCACACACACACACCCATACAACCCCACAGAATTTGAAATTATGTATGCCTTGTTAGCGAAATTTGCAGGAAGGGACCGAGGCTCGAACTGTCATATAGGAAAAGGAAAGGGGTTTATTGAATTACCAAAGAAACACGTGGAGGGGATGGGGACAAACCGCGGGGAACGGACGGGGGAGCTGGAGCACGCGGGAGCGGAGAGCAGGAGCAGAGAGCGGCAGGAACAAGGGGAGAGCAGGAACAAAAGGGACGATTTCAGTCCGGGGCTGGCTTAAATAGAGTAGGGGTCATAAAACCCCCTTGGAGTGAGTCCTTGTCCTATAGGCCAGCAGAGGTCATGGGGGGGAGGTAGTGGTAGTGGACAAGGGACTTGCTGGTCAGGTTTTTTGGTCACGCTGAGGATCCCGGGAGCTGTAGTTTTTCACAAGGCACCTGGGGAGGTGTGGCTTCTGCCTGGGAGGCGCGGCCTTCTGCCTAGAACCAACATTCCCCCCTTTTTGATTTCTTAGGAAGTGGGGCGTCGTGTTTCGATCTGGCTGCTTCGGAGCTGAAATGGGGTGACGTGGGGTAGTTTTGGGGGGAGGGAGGAATGTGGGCAGGCAGGTCAGCCTTGAGGGTTAAAAAAATTCCCAGGAGGCAGGCACCATAAAGATGGATCTCCTCAGGAGTGAATTGGATGAAGGTTCCTTGAAGCCATAAATCGGTGAGGGTGTTAAACCAGGCTTCTGAAGAAAGTCACTGAGGGAGTCAGCCGGAGAGCATGTAGAAATTGTGGGCCTTGCGAGTTTGCAGGTAACACTATTGTGGAAGCAACAAAGGGAAAGAAAGTGAGATGGATTATTTTCCATAGGCCTGTGTTCCACCAGGTGGGACTTACGGTGAAGAGGCCAATGGAGAGTGCGAAGCACATCATAATGAGTGTCTGGTGGCAGCATAAGGGCAGGACTCAGCAGGGGTCTCTGGTTGGAAGGTCATTAATTGGTTTTTTTTAACAGTTGATAGTCCCTGGGAAAAACTGGTTAAAGGTTCAAAACGAGAAAAACAGAAAAGATTATTTTGAGTCAGTATCAGGAACACAAGACAAATGAATTTTTAGGGGACCGGTGGGAATGGGAGAGCAAGTATACTGAAGTAGTTGTCTTTTTGTGGATCTTTAGTTGGTTGATCAGCTGGTTTCAGTCTGGAAATATGAATCTAAGAAGTCAAATTTTCTGAGGTTTCATGAAGTTTAGCAGCTGTGGGTGTGCACAGCACAACGTGGAAAGGTCCTGTCCACTTTGGGACAAAGGAGATTGTTCCTGTGTCCTGGGGAGAGGAGAAATATACCCAAGAACCGGGCATTAATGGGAATGAAGCAGTGAGTCTACCTGGGTCAGGCAGAATGAAATCTTGGCACTTCCATATCTGATGTCTGCTGAAGGATAAGAGAGGAGAAGAGAGATCTTTGGGTAAGGGTCTCTGAGTTGGGGAAACTCCGGGTGGAAGGGCTGGTTGCCCAAACATAACCTCAAAAGGGGATAGTAAGGAGGGCTTTTTGGGAGGACTCTGAGCCTAAAGAGGGCGAGGGGAAGTAAGAGTTTTATTACTCTCTACCTTCCCTGAAGACATGGGGTGATACGTGATGTAAAAATGCCGAGGAATGTTAAGGGAAGTAGATATATTTTGGGTAACTAGTGCAACGAGCACAACTGAATCGGGTTTGATCAGAGGAGGAAGAAAGCTTTGATATAAAAGAATCTTTGCCCATACTTTCGACCATTAGTAGAAATTGAAAACAAATTTTCTAAGGGACTTTAGAGGGGTGTCAGCTGGGATGGATTAAGAAGTTCCAACGACTAATACAATACTTTGAAAAGCGTCCTTTTCAAAGTAAGTATTAGAGGGAGATCCAGGTCTGTGACTCGGTCGTCACCGGAGCCAGGCAGACGTGGGATATCATGAGCCGCTCAAGATATAGGAGGACTATGAGCCACCTTGCGCAAGGGTTTTCCGTGTCCTGTCCCGGACAGGAAAGAGAGACTCAAGTCCGGAGTAGGCCAAAGGGCCGGAAAGGAACCTCTGTATCCGTCTCCAGCTGAGAGGCAAATGTTGCCGGAATGACACCAAATTTAATGATATTGCGGTCGAAAAGATGAGCAGAGGCTGAGTCAGGCGATTCCAGAAGGTTTATGCCCTTGGAATGGGATGGAAAAGTGAATGGAGATAGGAGAGGATTGATTGTATGGCAGGGAATGTGGGGGCCTGGGTAGTAGATTGGACTGAAGCCAGAAGAGATGGAGAAGACAGTGCTGCTTCAGCCTTCATGTTTCCCTGAACAATGGGAGTGTCTCCACTTTGTTGTGAAGGACAATGGGAGATCCCTATTAGTTTGGGCAGAAGAGAGGCTTGCAGGAGTTTAAGCCTGAAGCGTCTCTATAGAATCATGTTCTGGGGGCTCTGGGGAGACTGGGAGAAGGAAAACTGGGTGTAAAGAGAAGCAGGACTGGAATGAGGTTGAGGAGCCGAGCACGCCAGGGCAGGAGAGTTTGAAGGCTCTTATACATTAGTCTTTAAATGGGTGAGGAGAGGCAATAGTGACATGAGCACCAAATTTAGCTTTTTAGATTTTTGTAAAAGTAGGTAAGCAGCGGCCAGAGCCCAAAGACAGGGGGCTCATCAACGAACGGTGGGGTCAAGCTGTTTAGAAAGGTAGACGGGGAAACACGATACCCACGAGAGGAAAGAAAGTTTAAAAGAGTGTAAGAGTACTCACGAGCTATGAAAAGGAGGGGCTGCAGAGAAGAAGATGATATTATAAGGAGAATGAGTGGATCTGAGAAAACGTTTCTGCAAAAGATCTGAGATAGCTCCCTGTAGGGAGGGGCAATTCCTGAGATGGGTTACTTTGGCAACATGTTGGGACAGGTTGTTAAGGGTGGACGAAGGGCTCTGAGGGAATCGGTATTTCAATCTCTCAGGGGACAGTTTCCCAACTTCCCAAAATTGGCTCACTCAAATTGGCTTTCGACCTGACTCGATTTATCTACATATGCTGTCTATGAGATTCTGGCTTCACTTCCCTTCTAACCTTAGGAACTCCTTACTACTGTAAGGGAATGGGTCGATGACCGAATCTGGCTTCTTCAGGCTGAACGGGGGCGAAGTGATGGGGGCAGTAGTTTGGAGTTCCTTTTGTAGAAGTTAGGTCAGATTGAAGCCTGGGGAAGGTTGTAACATCATCAGGGACGGAAGCTTCTATTGGAGGAACAAAAAACATGAGTACCGAAGAAATGTTGCAGCATCTGAAATGTCAATGTATACCATGAAGATGATAATTTAAAGCTTTAGCATGTATAGAGTTATCGGGAATGTAAACACAACACTTCACTTAGGGCTGAAGTTACCTTTGCTTCTAAAATGTTCAGAAATGGTTGTGCATCTGTTTTAACTGTTACTGGATGTCTAGGATGAAGTTTGTCAAACTGACTTCTGTTTTGACCATTGGTAAGAGTCAGCTGTTTCTGATGGGAATTTTGGGGAAACTTGAGAGCAGCTTTTGTGCTCGGTGCCTTCTGTAAGGATGGGTCCAGGTCTTGCTTGACCTTGTGGCTTCCCTCAGAAGCATTAGGGATGTTTCTCCCTTTTTTATGGACCCTCCTTTTAGCAAGAGCACTGATTGGCTTTTTCCTCTATCGGTCTCATTTATCTCTCTTATCGGGAGATCATGTGACCCAGAGATGTAAAGCTCTGTAGAGATGTTTCCTCTTCCCTCACAGGCAGACTCTGGGACAAGAACCAAATACTGGTCCTCTTGGCCCTTTTTGATTAATTTGAAAGTTTTGATCTTAGCCATCCAGTAAGCTAATCTTAAATTGAAAACATTGGGCTTTAATTTTAATGTTTATAAACTTACAGTAGCCGGGGTCTGTGGTACCTATCTGTCTCGACGGTTTTTGAAGGTCAGGTGTTTAAGTTTTGAAGTTGATTTCTGTTAAAGAAAGGCTGAGAGCATTTAGCTGACAAAATATTACAATTAGAACGGATTAAAGAAATTTTGAGAGTATTTAACCTTTTTGGAAAAATGGCAAAATGTTTTTACAATATATAATTACATTGATGTTTCCATAAATCAAGTTTAGCTCTTAAAGAAAGAACATGATATTTTGAAATAATTGTTGTTTAACCATAGCTATACAATTTTTAATTTTTTCTTAAGATTACTTGTTCAAAAGGAAGGAAATTAATAAACACAACATTATGGATAAATTACATAGCTTTGCTGATTGTTTCATCTACTTATTTAACCAACTTACACAGGCCCTTACATCACTTACTTAAACCCTCTTATTTACTTTACTATAAGACATTTTTATCTGAAAATATTTCTTTTTCTTTCTATTGAGTATGGTTTCCACACTTATAACTTTCTAATTTATTTCTCTCACGTGTTAACTCCTTTCTCTGTTCATCCTTTGAAACAATCTTTATAATGATTTGAATTTAGACGAATTATTTTATCTTAATAAAAACATTTTGTTATTTATGGTATTTTTAGTAGGAATAAAAAAACCTTTGGGCCTCTACATACATATCAATCTTTTATAAACCTTTGTGTATAAAATTACACACATCTGGTACCCATTTCATGAGAATACAGTGTTTAAGTATGTAGAATCATATCTGTTGAAGCACATTTAACAGTTAGCATTTTAACCTTGTCAATTAGACGTTTAACAAAGTTAGTTACAAATGAATAATCTCATATGCCAAAATCTCACGTGAATGAGAACGAGAGGAGAGGACAGAGGAAGTAAATGGTGGAGGATAAGGCCAGCTGTGCTCGGGCAGGAAGCCAGATCGGGGAGGGTCGCGCAAGGCAGTGCCTGCTTGGAACGGAATGGCGGGGTCTGGTTTATCGGAGGATTTAGGGAGAACCGAGCAGGCGGCTCTGGGAGGCTGGGGTTTCGGGGCTGCACATGGAGCCTGCTCAGACTCGCTTCGGCGGCTCGGGCAGCCTCGCTTGGGCAGAGCACGGGTTTAGCTCCTGAGCAAAGACCGTGTGAGGTGGATAGACTGTACTGTGGCAGCCGCGCGGTGGCGGCGGAGGCGGCAGTGGCGCCGGGCAGCCTCACTTGGGGGCGGGCCGGGGCGCAGGGTCGCCGTGTGCGGGGCCGGCCCAGTGCTCGGTGGCGTGGGCCATCGGGCGGGGGGGGGGTGAGGGGGCCATTGGTCGGGGCGCGGCCGTTGGTCGGGGCGCCCGCGGCGGCTGGGGGAAGCAGCGGCCCTGGCGCCTTTGTGAGCGGCGCGGAGGACGCATGGGGGTGGGGTGGGGATTTGGCCCGTGCGCGAAGAAGCGCTCGGCTATCGGAGGGTAGCAGCCCGCAGGCAGCGAGCAGGACGGCGCCAGTCAGAGCTGGACCTATAAGAGAGCAGAGGAAGCGAGCAAGGGGTGCGCTGTGGCTCTAGTGGCAGCAGGCTGGGAGCGCGGACCCGGAGCGCGCCGCTGAGCGGGGCTGGGAGCGCGCCGCCAAGCGGCCTGGGAGCGCGCCGCTGCAGGCGAGCCTGCACAAACGTGTTGAGAGACTGTACCCAGGCACACAGACTAAGCAAAGGCAACATTTCTGTGGCTTGGATGAATGGCGACCACATGGTCGCCATTAGATGGCGGGGAGAGGGGGGAAGCGCGCAGAGTTAAAGAATTGCCTGCTTTTTCGAACGGGTCAGGGGAGGACTGAACGTGGGGGGGACAGAGTATCAGGCGGGTCTGGGAGGGACAGTACGGGAACGGCTGGGGCCGGGAGAAATTCTCTCCCAGCGCCGCTGCTGGAGTCATTGGGGACGAAATAAGGAATGTGTGGCGGAAGCGGCAGCGGCAGCGGCCGCAGCGAGGGGAGGGGGGGAGGGCGCGGGCCTAGCTCGCGGTGCAGACTCGTAGACTGGGAGTAGACCGGGACAGACACGTGCGGGAGTGGGACATGCGTGGGAGCGAACTGAGGGGCGGGCGCGGCCAGAGAAGCGCGCGAACTCGCGAGGGGGGGGGTCAGAGTGGGCTGGAGGGGGAGCGGAGAGGCGCAAAGACGCGCTGGGGGGGGGCGTGTAAATGGAGAAGCGCGCGTGGGCTGGTTAAAAGCCCTAGAACCGGAGGGAGGCTTACCGACCGATGAAAAGCTGTTACCAGGAAACTTTGTTACTTGCTGCTCTGGGGCGGAGGGGCGGAGAATGGGTGAAAAGGTGTTTCCGGAAAATTTTGTTCTTTGATTAGAGATGCGCTTCTCCTTTCCCGGCCAATGCACCAAATGTTAGAAAACTGCTGAAACATAGTTAACTTAGCTGGGAACACCGTGTTAGTGAAATAAAAGGGTTTATTGGGGTGCCACATGGGCAAGGGTAGGGAAAGGAAGGGAAGGGAAGGGGGGGGTAGGGAAGGGATGGAGGGGAATAGGGACAAGCAGGAACAAAAGGCGGCAGGAACAAGGGCAGAGTTCAGTCCGGGGCTGGCTTAAATAGAGTAGGGGTCATAAAACCCCCTTGGAGTGAGTCCTTGTCCTATAGGCCAGCAGAGGTCATGGGGGGGAGGTAGTGGTAGTGGACAAGGGACTTGCTGGTCAGGTTTTTTGGTCACGCTGAGGATCCCGGGAGCTGTAGTTTTTCACAAGGCACCTGGGGAGGTGTGGCCTTCTGCCTGGGAGGCGCGGCCTTCTGCCTAGAACCAACATGCCTCATAGCCAGCAATTTCTCTTTTAAGTGTCCTAGAAAACCTTGCACATTTATACCAGGATATGTGTGCAAAAAATGTTCATAGCACTTTTAAAACAAAACAGAAAACCAATGTATGTGAACAGTGAAATTGATAAATTGTATGGTTATTGGATAGAATACTACACAGCAGTAAGAGTGAACACTATACAGCTATGTAACATTTTGGAGGAAAGTCAGGAACACAGTGTTGTGTGGCAAAAAGCAACTTGCAGAAGATGATATATGATTCAATTTATACACGTCACAAAACAATATGTTGTCTAGGGAGATTAAACAAATGAGTAAAGTACAAATAATAGCAAGAACTTTATAAACACAAAATTTGGAATAGTAACCAGGCACAGTAGCCCACACCTGGAATCCCAGGGACTTAGGAGGCTGAGGTAGGAGGATCAAATGTTTGAGGCCATTCTCAGCAACTTAGTGAAATCCTAAGCAACTTATGGAGACCCTTGATGGATGCTGGTGATGAGAATCAATTAAAGCTAAGTTCCATATCCCCAGTTGTGAAGATTGAACACCCTAGAAATGCCAAGGCAAGTGTAGAATGCAAATTTTATTTAACGGATAGAACAGAGATAGACTTATCTCTGGAGGAAGAAGGATTGTTCTCAAGGCTTCTCCTCCCTGCATCCTTCATACATGACCAAAATGTGGGTCAAAAGTGGAGTAATCCTGGGCAGGAAGGGAGCAGCCCAGGAGGCATTAATTTACAACTCCTACAATTCCCTGCAAGGAGGAACAGTCCCCTGGAGACATGTCACCTTGGCAACAGGTGGAGGAGGAGGGGGAAGGGCTTTGGAGATTTTAGCATTTGGTTACCTTTCCTGAATCAGCCCCCATCTTTCTGATAGGACCCAATCATTTATTGCCTACAATGACTGTCTTTTTGTACCCCAGCATCCCCCTGACCCTGGGTTCAATCCGCAGTACCAAAAAACAAACAAAAAGATAGATTGATTCAGAAGGGAAGGAATAAAACAGGGAAAGGGCAAAAACAAAACTTCACAGATTAATGGTACTGTTCAATTTTCATAATCAGTTGTAGATATGTGGGTGTTCATTATATCATTTTACATACATTTTATAACTACTTAAAAATAAAAACAAGCCAGGCCCAGTGGCACACAACTGTAATCCCAGTGACTCAAGAGGCAGAGGCTGGAGGATTGAAAGTTCAAGGCCAGCCTCCAAAATTTAGTGAGACCCTGTTTCAAAATAAAAAATAAAAAGGGTTGGGGATGTCACTCAGTGGTTAAGTGCCCCTGGGTTCAATTCCCAGTACAAAAAAATAAAAACAAGGAGCTGGGCATAGTGGCGAACACCTGTAATCCCAGTGACTCAGGAGGCTGAGTCCGGGCTTTCCAATGTTTGAGGCCAACCTCAGCAATTAAGGGAGATTCTCAGAGATTTAGTGAGACCCTGTCCCCAAATAAAAATTTAAAAAGTCATGAGGGATGTGGCTCAGTGCTAGAGCACCCCTGGGTTCAATTCCCAGCACAAAACAAGGGCTGGGGATGTGGTTCCATGGAAAAGCACCCCTGGGTCCTATCCTCAGTCAAAATAATAATAATAATTAGTGCTAATTTATCTTTAGAAATGCCATTATTTTTACTGGCTCTGAAAGGAAAGATATCATTTTTAGAAGAAGTAATAGCTAACATTACTGAGTTTATACACAAATGTTCTGAGAGCTTTGCATATATGAACTCATTTTATCCTTGGAATATACTATGAAGTAAGTGCTATTATTATTTTTATCTGTTTTACAAACGAAGAAACCACCACAGAAAGTAATTTACCCAAGGTCTTATTACCAAAAGCTCAGTCTTTATTCCCAGTGCCAATCCAATAATGAGGACACAGTTTTGAGAAAAAGGAAAAATAAAGTTTATTGCTTTGCTAGTAAAGGAGAAACACTGGTTACCCCTGTTCCAGAGGCTGTGATTCTGCCTATCAGAGAAAATGGGGGGTGGACGGTGGGAGGGGGTACCTTTTACAGAGGCAATTCAAAGGCTATATTCCATGTGTTCTCTGTCTGAATTGTAGTTCACTTGTTAATTTGGGAGACAGTCATTTCTGAGATATTCTAGTGCCATCCCCAAAGTCTGAATTTCATTCCTGTGGTGTGTGTATGCTCAAGGACAAATATCTTTGCCTAGAGTGGGGAAGAAAGTCAATCCTGTTTTCCCTAAGATTAGGGAAAGGGAAAGAGAGGAGGAAGGAGAGAGGAAGAGAAACATGTCCATTTTAAAATTAAGTTGCAGTGGGCTGGGGTTGTGGCTCAGTGGTAGAGTGCTTGCCTAGCCCATGTAAGCACTACATATAAATAAAGGTATTGTGCCCATCTACAACTAAAAAAAAAAAAAAAAAAGTTGCAGTGACAGAGCAGCAAGGGCTACATTCAAAGCATAAAGTGGACCATTGTTACATGATTATCTGTAATGCCTCCTTTCTCAAACTTCAAGTTGAGATGGTGGAACAGTTTCATTTTAAACTTGAGCAATAGTCCCAGAGAGTAATACCATACTATTTCCCAAATCCTTACAAATATAGCTAAAATGCAAATCCCCAGCCAACATTGATATGCTTGCATTGTTAACAAGCACTGGTTACTCTGTTTTTAAAGAACACCAGCAAAAGAATGGAGGGCACTTTACTGACTGTAGGTGGAATCATAGCCTGGAGTTCCATTTTCCTAAGCAATTTAAGACAACTGCTATTGGCACTTAAAGCAAAGGTGCCTAAGGCCAACCCTGAAGAGGTAGAGAAAAGGAGTTGTTGAAAGGAAGGAAAGCATTTGATGGTCCTTGCTACAGGGTAAAAGCCAAGGGCCAAAGTGGACTGGTCCTTTCTGTTCCCATTTAAGTGTTTAGAATTTCAGAGCTGGGCACAATGGTGCTGGTCTGTAATCCCAGGGACTTGGGAAGCTGAGGTGGGAGTATCACAAATTCAAGGCCAGCCTGGACAACTTAGCCAGACCCTATCTCAAAATAAAAAGGGTTGGGGAGCCGGCGCGGTGGCGCAGCCTGTAATCCCAGCACTTTGGGAGGCTGAGGCAGGAGGATCGCGAGTTCAAAGCCAGCCTCAGCAATGGGGAAGCACTTAGCAACTCAGTGAGACCCTGTCTCTAAATAAAATACAAAAAGGTCTGGGGATGTGACCCAGTGGTCAAGTGCCCCTGAGTTCAATCCCCGGTACCACAAAAAAAAAAAAAAAAAAAAAAAAAAAAAAAAAAAAAAAGGGTTGGGGATATAGCTTAATGGTTTAGCACCCTAGATTCAAATCCCCAGTACTACTGAGGCTGGCTTTGAACTCGCGATCTTCCTGCCTCAGCCTCCCAAGTGCTGGGATTACAGGCATGCACCACTGTGCCCGGCTCTATTGAATTTTTAATTTGGTTTATTGTTTCCTTCATTTCAGAATTTCTGGTTTTTTTTTTTTTTTTTTTTTTTTTTTTTTAGAATTTCTATCACTTTATTGAAGTGCTCTTTTGCTACCTATATTTTCTCTCTTACATCATCCTTTACTTCACAGATCAGTTTAACTATGTACATTCTAAACTCCTTCTCTAACATTTCTTCCACTGTGGTGTCCATGGATTCTGTTATTAGAGTATCTTAGTTTGCTTGGGGCAGTTTTTTCCCTTGCTTTTTCATGTTGTTTGTTTGTCTACCCATCTAACAGTATGGATCTGAAGCAGTAGAGTTTCTACCCTGTGGACTTATAGTGTCCCTGAAGGTTTCTAATACCTTACTATTTAGGCAGACAAATAATAACAATGACTAATGCAAACAATTTATAGCATTAAACCAAATAGTTCCCATTATGACATCTACATTGTTAATTATCACAATAAACATAAATGATATGATTAGTTATTACCTATAATAAGAACAGCAAGTTTGCAAAAGGATTTACATTTTCAAATGGAGGACAGGGAAAGAACAGAATTGATATAGGATGTGATGATGATGAGGGAGGAGGAGAAGACAGAAGTAAAAGATTAAAGGAAGAGTGAAAGAGAGAACAATAGACACTGGCTGTTAGCAGAAGTAAAGAGAGAATCCAGGGAAACAGGAGAAAAAAAATATATAAAGCAAAAATTTTTAAAAAAATTAAAGCATACAAAACAAAACTAAAACATACTACTCAAACATCCTAGTTTACAAAAACCTAATCCACGTAAAATAACTGGCTTCAAAAATGCTAGCGATAAGAAGAAAAAAATAGGAAACTGTTTAAATGTCCATGTACCATTATGGTTAGAATTAAGCAGTGAAAAAGAATTTAAAAGAAAAGAAAAAAATCTTGATGAAAAAAGTTAAAGAATTCTTTCTGTTGGAGTTCAAAATATTTTCAGCGTCTCTTCTCAGCAGTTTTGGGTGGGGTCTTCTGGAGTGTGGTGCTCCACCCTCTGGATTGCTGGAGTGGGAGAGAGAATCCCATAGGCAGAGTTTCAGGAGGCAGGCTTAGGTGGGCTCCAGGCTCTTCGCTGAATTCTAATTGGTCTGGAGATTTTAAATCAGTGCACCTCCAGTGCCCAGTACTTACTGGTCTGTGTTGGAAGACTACCTCAGGAATCTCCCCTGGGTTCCACTTGTGTGCTGGGGGAGCCAATTCTTTGTCCCCTAAGTCACCTACAGACCCCACATTTCCTGGTCTCGGCTTCAGTCTCAAGTCTCTCCTGCCCCAAACCTTCCCATAGCCAGATGCCTCTCTCCCAGCCAATCCTGCAAGCAGTTGGATTGGGGGGAGAGGAGTAGAGCCGGGTGGGTTTCCATGACCAATTTTCTGCTGTGTAAACCTCTCTCCACATTTGATTTTCTTCTGGTCACATAAGCACACTCTTATGTCCTGCAGTGTGTGTTTACTGGGCCTATATTTCGGACCAAACTCGGGTTTTCCAGGAATTGGCTTTCTCTACTGCCAGCCCGCTCCTCCAGGCCAAAGCTGCAAAATATTTCTTTCCTTTGTCCTCCACACGCCTCCTGGAGAGATGGCGGCTTCTTTCCCCATACGTGGATATGGTGCAACGAGTTCTTCAGGTTTGTTGGGCAATGTCCTTGGACTCTAAATGCTCCTTTCTGTACCCAGACACACCTTGGGACTCCCCAAACTGCGGGTTCCTTATGTTAGATAATTCCAGGTCGACAGGCCACACTTCCCAGGTACCTTGGACAGGCCACACCTCCCAGGTACCTTAAACAGGCCACACCTCAGGTGTCTTACTGAGCCAATCGTGGCACACGGGTTCCCCTTCCGACCCCAGGCAGCCTATGGAGTCAGGGGTCTCTTGGACCACTGGATTCGCTATTTAAACCCGCCCCCCCCCCCCCCCCCCCGCCAAGCTCGTCCTTTTTCGCCCTTTCCCCCCTGTTTCACCCTTTCCGTCTTTTTTCACCTTTTCCGTCCCTTCTTCCCTTTTCCTTTTTCACTCCTTTTTGTCCCTTTTTCTTCTTTTCTGTCGCCCCGTCTCTGTTCCTCCCCTCCTGCCGTTTTCCTCACTCCCTCCCCCTCCATGTGTCCCTTGGTCCCACCCGGCGGTTAATAAACCCTTTTTACTACACGGCAGTCCCAGCATGTGTTTCTTTGCCCTTCACCTTATCCCTCTACTAGGTTCACAGAGGGACCCCTCTGGCTGGAGCTTCTGGCCCGGCTGTGGCAGCAGCTGTGCCACTGGGGATTTTTTCCTTATTATATCTAACCTCCTGGGTCCCCAGTGTGCTTTGAATGTCCACTTTTAAGGTCCAATGAAGTCTCTCCCTTTTGTTTTGGTTCACCCACCTTGCGGAGAAGTTGCCTGTCTGCTTTATTCACCGTGGAGCAGCCAGGAATGCGACCTCCTCTATTCTACGATCTTGGAACTCTGTATTGCTTTTTTTTTTTTTTTTTTTTTTTTTTTTTAATATATATATTTTCTTAGTTGTTGATGGCCCTCCATTTAACCTACGTATTTTATATATGTGGTGCTGAGAATCGAACCCAGTGCCCCACGCATGCTAGGCAAGCGCTCTACCACGGAGTCACAACCCCAGTCCTCTGTATTGCCTTTTAAAATAAACTTTTAAAATAATGTTTAAGCGGTTGTCATAGTGCACACCTGTAATACCAGCAACTCAGGAGGCTGAGATAGGAAGATTGGAAGTTGGATAAGTAACTTAGTGAGAACATGTGTCAAAATAAAAAAAAATAATAAAGACTTGGGGTTCGGCTCAGAGGTAGAGTGCCCCTAGGTTCAGTTTCCAGTACCACTATAAATAAATAAATAAAGCTTAAGAAGTAAATGAAGGGGCTGGGGTTATAGCTCAATGGTAGAGTGCTTGTTGTGCATGTGTGAGGTACTGGGTTCAAGCCTCAGCACCACATAAAAATAAACAAATAAAATAAAGGTATTGTGTCCATCTACAACTTAAAAAAAAAAGTGAATGAAGCAATAGTACTGCTTTTGTTATGGGGGAGCAAGATCCTAATGAACCTTTCTCTAACAGATAACAATCATAAACTCTGAACACAATTAAAAAAAAAAAAAAAAGCTACCTGAAGAGTCTGGAGATTGAGCAGAGGTTAAAATAATGAAAATGTGGACGAAAGTTCACATTTTTGCAACTTTATTCAGACAAGAGGCACAGTCACAGTACAACACAGAGTGGTTGAAACTATAATAGAAAACCAATCAGGGGCTGGGGTTGTGGCTCAGCAGCGTAAACATAAATGCGTTGCATTGTGTACAACTAAAGTAAATAAATAAATATTTAAAAAAAAAAGAAAACCAATCAGGCTTCTGGCCTTAGGATTCAACCTAAACCAGAACTTGAGACAGAGACAGACACCAAAAATTGAGGGAAGGAATTGGCTTAATAGAAGGCTGTATATTTTTACATAAAGAAATATTTATTTATTTATGCATGCCTGTAATTCCAGCAGCTTGGGAGGTTGAGACAGGAGGATCAAGAGTTCAAAGCCAGACTCAGCAAAAGCAAGGTGCTAAGCAACTCAGTGAGACCCTGTCTCAGAATAAAATGCAAAACTGGGCTGGAGATGTGGCTCAGTGGCTGAGTGCCCCTGAGTTCAATCCCTGGTACCTGCTCCCCCTGCCCCCGCCAAAAAAGAAATATTTATAACATTGTTTTGTGGGGCTGGGGGTATAGTTCAGTGGTAGAGAGCTTATCTAGCATGTGCCAAACTCTGGGTTCAATCCCTAGCACTGGAAAACCAACAAATAGGTGATTTAAAATAGAAGGTTTTTTTTTTTAAAATCTTTATAAAGTAGAAAAGAAGGAGCATAAAAACAAAAACAAGCGGGTGCAGTGGCACACACCTATAATCCAGCAGCTTGGGAGGCTGAAGCAGGAAGATTGCGAATTCAAATCCAGCCTCAGCAAAAGTGAGGTGCTTAGCAACTCAGTGAGACCCTGTCTCTAAATAAAATACAAAATAGGGCTGGGGATGTGGCTCAGTGACTGAGTGCCACTGAGTTTAATCCCCAGTATGAAAAAAAAAAAAGAACAAATAATAAAATGGGACAGCCAAATCTAACCATATTAATAATTACATTAATTTTATTTATCTATTTATTTATTTATTATACTGCCAACATCTCAATTTTGAACTTCCAGCCTCCAGAACTGTTGAGAAAATGTACATATTCAATTCAATAAGCCTAATAGTTGAACTCAACAACTCTTTATTGGACATCCCCTATAGCTCTCAATGTTGGCTAACTGATTAAAGCATAACCTCTTGTCCTTCAATGGCCTCTACTTTATTTAGCTACAAACACAGTGTAAGGAGTGGTTCTGCAGAGGCTTGGCAATGTGTATGCACCATTAGGGTACACTTCTTTCCATACTTCACCTAACAGGAAGATATGTTTTGACACAATCTTTGTACTTGACTGAATGACCATTGCTTTAACAAAGACCTTTTAGTTGCAAGTAACAGAAACCAGCACAAGTAAAATTTGAAGAAAAGGAAGTTGTTTGTTTGTTGTGTGGAAATCTCATGGGAGTACAGTTTGACCACAGAAACACTGAAACCAGTTTTTGGAGAGTCATCAGGAATCAAAACCACTCCTCTCTTTGACTGGGTCCACTCACCCTTGATCTACCTACAGGTCTGTTTTCTTTTCATTTTCTGTAGCCCACATTCTTTGTTTGTCTGTGGAAATGGTGGAAATTGACATCACCCCAGCCCTGCTCTTCAACACTTATTTCCCAGACATAGAAGCACTAGCCAACTGGCTAATGACAATGTCTGGGCTCCAGGTTTGAGAGAGAGAGTCTAGTGGTCCACTTAGACCAGATGTCCACTGCTTGTTTTATTGGCTTTGGTTAGAGAGGGTAGGATAATATCCACACATGGCCACTGGAACTGCAAAAAAAGAAGAAAAAAAAAATCTTCCAGAAGGGCAGTGTAGATAGGGCCAATATCCCCAAAAAGTTCCTTTCATAGCATCAAAATGGAATTTAATCATAATTGAATTAATGAGAAATAATTCAGTTTATCCACAAATGAGTATATTTGTTTTGGTTTAAACTTGTGCTTTTCAGACCTGGCTTCACAGGAGAGTCATCTGTGGAGTTTCAACTACATGACAGAACCTTGTTCCCACCTTATACTATAATGTCAAAATCTGTAGGGGGCGGCTGGGCCTGGGACTCAGTGGTAGAGCGCTCACCTGGCACGCATGAGGCGCTGGATTCAATCCTCAGCACCACATAAAAATAAAATAAAGGTATTTTTTTAAAAATCTGTAGAGGTGGGGTCTAGGCATTTTAAAAGTTTTTAAACAGTCATAAATCCTAATGTGCTGCCAGAATTGTGAATTACTTATTTGTTGGTTTATTTATTTATTTATTTTTCAGTACTAGGGATTGAACCCAAGGGTGCTCTATCACTGAGCTACATCCTCAACCCTTTTATTTTGCATTTTGAGACAGGGTCTTGCTAAATTGCTAAGGCTGGCCTTAAACTTGCAATGCTTCCACCTCAGCCTCTGGAGTCATTGGGATTATAGTTGTGTGCCACTCTGCCTGGCCCAAATTACTTGTCCAGATGTCATAGTAGTATAACTTAAACTTCAGATTTTATGATTTCATATTTTATTCTTAAAGGATGTGCTTCTGCTAAATTTTATGGCAAAATCATTATCAAGTATTTTGGGGAGAGGAGTTTCCTCCAGGAGGATTGTATTAATTTGAAAATAGCTAATAATATTTCTGTATGATTGGGCTTTGAACAAGTATATCATCAGGTTGCTTGGAACTTAACTGTCTTCTGGAATAAGAAACGAAGTGCCTCCCATACATCCATGCAGTCTCTGCAGTAGAAACCATTCATGGTCTCTGCCATCTTTTCAGCTCCCTAGTATTATTTCTGTGCTTTCCTCTGGGTTTCTGTGTGCTGTTGCTTCCAAGGCCCACATCTGGGACTTTTGCTAGAGACTTCCCTCAAGCTGCTAAACCTTTGTTTGCCTAGGAAAAGAGCAGGAAATATGTAGGAGTTCACTCCCTGTGGCTCCACCCCACCCCACCTTACCCCTTAGACTAGCAGGAGAGTATGGGAACCAGGCTCCCCAAGTGGCTCCCACTGTCAGGTTTCCTTGCAGGTTCAGGCTGAAACCACCCTTTGTCCTTCAGGATTTCTACCCTACTTGTAAAATAAATCACTTGTATGCATGTACAAATGTATCACAATTAATCCAAGTATCATGTATAATTAAAATACATTAATAAAAATCAGAAAGAAAAAAAGAAAGAAAGTTCTATACAAATCCCAATCACAGGTATGCTTCAGGGAATCCCAGTGTAAGATAGTCATCTTTTTAATTATATTCCTTCTTTCTATATTAAAATTCAACACACATGGGGGCTGGGGTTATGGCTCAGTGGTAGAGTGCTCGTCTTGCATGTGTGAGGCCCCGGGTTCTATCCTTAGCACCACATATAAATAAATAAAAGTCCATCAACAACTAAAAAAAAATTAAAAAAAATTCAACACACACCTGTAATCCCAGTTACTCAGGAGGCTGAGATAGGAAGATCACAAGTTCAAGGTCAGCTTGGACAACCAAGCCAGACTCTGTTTCAAAATAAAATAAAACAAAAAATGGCTAGAGATGTAGCTCAGTGGTGGAGCACTTGCCTAACATGCTCAAGATCCTGGGTTCAATTTCCAGTACCATAAAAAAAATGAAAATAAAACTCAATATGGGGCTGAGGTTGTAGTTCAGTGGTAGAGTGCTTGCCTAGCATGTGTGAGGCACTGGGTTCAATTCTCTGCACCACATATAAATAAATAATAAAGTTCCGTTGACAACCAAAAATGAAAAAACAACAACCAAAAAACCCCTCAAGCCTCAAGATAGCTTTTTTTTTTTTTTTTTTTTTTTTTTTTTTTGGTGGCTCTGGAGATTGAACCCAGGGCCTCATGCATGTGAGGAAAGCACTCTACCAATTGAGCTATATCCCCAGGCCCCTCAAGATAGCTTTTAATAATACTGTTTAATAACTTTTCTGGAGTGGAAAACCAAGACTTCATATAATGCCACTCTTAGGAAGAGAGTAGGGAAGTCACCCCTTAACAAATCACTGAGTCTGTTTCTCTGGAAACTTGGGAGCCCCTATGGAGCAAGAGTTTGGAGGAGCAATTGTAAAGAGGTAAGTGGGGCAGAGGTGGAGAGGGGGATGTAACTCGGTGGTAGAGCCTCCCTGGGTTCAATTTTCAGTACCACACACACATACAAAAGTGCACTATATAATACAATTTGAGACAGGCTGTATGTTATATAGTTTTCTGGCTGCACAGAATTTGTGAAGGCAGGCATGACTGTGCCACAAGGTGGTGCTCTGACTACATTCACAGCCGCAAACTGACTTTCTGGGAGCTTTGCAGTTCCCCACTCCGGCACTCAGTCTTTAAAGGGCTCTAACTAGAGGTCTGTCACACTCCAGCCATAGTCAGCCAGCCTATCATTAGTGCCAAGCCTTCCTCCTGGAGCAATGACAGTGTAAATTTCAGCAATGGCAGAAAGGGGACAAATACAGCTGTTGTGCATTTAAGAATAATTGCCACAGACCATTTGGAGGTAGTGTTATAATCATAGCTCTTATACAGACTTATACAATATTTCACTTTCCTATTTTAAATCCCTCTACACTCTGTATCATGAACTTGTGAATCTATTCAACACACAGGAGTCAGGAATTATCTGCCCCCAGTTTTACAAAGTGAGCTTATACTCCCCCTGGAAGGCACCATGCTCTCTCATCTCACTGTCCTGTGATTCCTTCCGCTGGCAACCCTTCTCGCCCCACTGACTGTGCTCTGCACAAATACCATTTGTGAAAAGGCTCTCCCTACTCCTGCCCCAAGTCTGGGCTTCTTTGTTCACCTTCATCTTCTCCAGTTCATCCATGTGTTGGCATTTTTCTCATACATTCTAAGTGTTTCTTATCTGTCCCCTCCACTCCAAGTCCATTGAGCTTTCTTATGTTTATATGTCCAGTGTATACCACAATCCCCTGTAGAGTGAGTGGGTAGATGAATAAATAAATAAATTCCAAAAGATCAAAGACCTTGTCCCATCTTGAATCCACAGCAGAGATGGAAACATTCAGACATTGAGACCCCCAAAACCAGAATGTCTTACTAGCTGTTGTGATTGACTGTACCTAGATCTCACCTTAGAAAACTCCTAAATGGGCCTAAATGGAAAAGTCCAGACCTTACAGTGAGCCACAGATCAGGAGAGATTCCCCAGTGCTGGTACATCAAGACTTCATAGCCCCCAATCTGCATGGAAGGTCTGAACAACATGGCTTACTAAGTGAGATCATCCACCATGCATTGTAGTCAGTTTTCTTAGAATGTATATAATTGGGAATATAAACAGAAATGACAAACTTCCAAGTTCCTCCTAATTTCTTATATGTTCTGTCTTCCTCTGGCTTTGTGGGGGACATCTGACATTTTTCTTCTTCTCCTTCTCCTCTTCCTCCTCCTCCTCCTCCTCCTCCTTCTTCTTCTTTTTTTTCATGTAGTAATGTGGGTTTTGTTTGTGTTTGTTGTACTGGGGATTGAACCTAGGGGCACACTATCACTGAACTATATCCCCAGCCCTTTTTTTTTTTTTTTTTTTTTTTTAATTTTGAGACAGGATCTCACTAAATTGCCAAGGCTGGACTTGAATTTGTAATCTTCCTGCCTCACCCTCCCCAGTAGCTGGGATTTCAGGCATGCACCACTGTTCCTGGCAGTGATGTGTTTATTTTTAATTTACTTTAACTGAAAAAATAAAATTGTATATTTTTGGTGTACAACATAATGTTTGAAGTATGTAACATTGTGGAATGACTGAATCAAGCTAATTAACATGTGCATTAATTCATGTAAATTTTTTTTGTGTGGTAAGAACAATTAAAATCTACTCTTGGCAATTTGCAAGAATATATTGTTATTAACTATATTTATACAATAGATCTCTTGAATTTATTCTTCCCGTCTAAGTAAAATATATACCCTTTGACCAACATCTCCCCAACTTCCCCTGCGGCCATTCAGTCCCTGGTAATCACAATTCCACTCTTCAGCTTCTGTGAGTTTACCTTTTTTTAAAATTTCCCATATGAGTGAGATCATACTGTATTTGTCATGGGGATCATACTGTGCCTGCTTTGTTTCACTTAACATAATGGGAGACATCTTACTTCCAGGACTGCAAGACCCCTAAACTTAGGACAGCCTCTGAGGAAATCAGTGGGAGGCAGGATCCACCTGCGCGTGTCTTGGGCTTGTCCTTTGCAATCCTTGCTCAGTGCTCCTGGAGTCAACCAAGCAGAAGCCATCCTATTCTGAGCCCAGGCTGTCATTCTCACCCATCCTTGGTGAAGTAGGTGGTGAAAGCATGGCATCTGAGATGTGGTTGTGAGAAAGTTGGGCCCCCTTTGGTGTACTCTTTCTTGCAAAAGCCAAAATTATTTTGTTTGTTAACTGTTCCTTCTCTCTTCCTTCCATCCTCTGAAACATTTACTAACATTTAATATGTGCCAAGCTCTGTGCCAGAGATATAAAGATGGACACAACAACAGTGTTTTACCTTCATGCTACTCACAGAATTCTAGAGAAGAAAGAAAAGTGAACAGATGTCCATTATACCATTGAGTAAGTATGGTAATGGAGGCGTAGCTTAGCCTTGTAAGATCAAGGGAGTGGCTGTAGTATGTTATTAGATGTTTAGTAACCAGCTAGTGGGAATCACCCTGATTTATAGTGTTTGCAGATTTCCATGTAGCAAATTCTCCCATCATGGCCAATAGAGTTGGGAAGGGATGTACACAGTTTGCTCTTTTGATGCCATAAGAGCATATCCCCATGATATTGGCCTTCTGCATCCATGAACAGAAAATCCACCCACATTGTGCCTGGACTTCTCACCTATAGAGCTGTGAGCTAAGAAGTAGGTTCTGTTTTAAGCCACTTAAGTTTGTCATAGTTTGTCCCACAGTCATAAAAAATGAACCCAGTGCTGATTAAATTCCTTTTACAGATGTGAAAACTAAGGCTTAGAAGAAGTAAGGAATTTGGTCAAGGCCATGAACATCTAGCAAGTGATGGAGCTGAGAGACAAAATGAGGTGTGTCTGATTCCAAGGCCTGGGACTAACTTCCTTTGGTCAGTGTCTTCCCATAGAAAGCCATGAAGAGTCAGAATCATGAGAGACTCTTCTTTCATTCATGCATTTATTTATTATTTATCTGGGACCAGAAAATAATGAACATTATTATTAAACATGAAATTCTGATCTAGAGGAAAATCAAGTGTTGAGTATGGATTTGAACTCTGAAGTGCCACCTCAGTGGTTAGCTTGATATTTATTTCAGAGGACATTGCTATAGAGTAACAGAAATTACATATGGGACTCTACTCATTAAATGTTTGAGTTTGGCTAGAGTGTCCATTTTTGCTTTTCTCCTCAAGCCTGACCAGATGTGCTTAGAAAATTCAGTTCTCCCTGAATATGTACATCTGTCAAAACTCCTGTCAATTTTAGCACGAGTGCCAAGGGAGTGAACAAAGAGTTAGCGATTAACTTCAAAGAACTTTGTTGGAGAGGAATAAAGATATTTAAGGCCTATTTTGTGAACTAATTGCATTTGCATATTTATGGGATTTACTGATATAGCAGTAATTAAAAACTATTTAGTAGTCTTAAAGGACACATAACTCAGTTGCTGTTTGCATAATAAACACTTCCTTATTATGTTTGCATAATAAACCCTCTCCCCCTGCATCTTCCAAAAGACATTGGTGCATCTAAGAGATGCCATATCTTACTTGAAAATAGTGAAGAAACATAGTGCACAAGCTCACAGAACCATTGAAAGGAGCTTCTTAGAGAACTACACTTCTAGGTACTCTTAGTGATAGGCCTGGCCTGGGCTGAAGTTAGAGAATGCAGATTGAAACCTCAGATGAAGTCTCTGTTTATTTTGTCCAAGTGATATTCCTTAAAGGGCCTGAAAGCATAGCCCCTCATGACTCTCAAGTTTTTGTCTTAGATATACTGATCTGCTTGAAAGGCTTAAATGAGATTCACCCCAATATTCATCCTTCCTAAAAAGATGTGCAAGGGAAGGATCAGACATAATGTGAACAAAAAACTCTCTGGATGAGAAGGGCTGCATTTAAGGAGTGAGAAGACAGCTTTCATGAAAAATTAAAGGTTGTGGTGAGGGACAATACCAAATCAGAAAGTGTTGAATAAACAAACTAAACCCAGACAGGACAATAAGGTTAGGAAAAGAGAGCTGAGCCAGGGGATGGTACAGAGCAGGACCATTAAGAGAAGACCAGGAAGCATCTGAAGACAAGTCACACACAAAACCGTTTCCATCGGGAAGGATTAATCATCCATGAGCTGTAATGGGCAGCATCACCAGACTGTTGTTAAATTAGCTAATGAAGGTTGTAATGTACCTGTATTACACATCATTAGCAATGGCCTTCTAGTAGCAGATGGGCATATGAGAAAGTGCAAAGAAAAGGGAGGGGAAGCATGTCCCGGAAGGTTTGACTTAGAGTCATAGCTTACAAAAATTTGTGGCAAGAATACAATGTCGATCATCGTTTCAATTGAACCTTTGTTAAAGAGAATCTTCTGTGTTCCTTTTCTAGAAAAGCACTACCTACATGGTTATGCTGTCTGGAATTTGCCTTTCTCTTGTCTTGATTCATCTCATAGATAGATGTTGACAATTTGGAGAACTGATACCAGTGATGGGACTTTGGGGACCAGATCAATCCTTTGTGAGCTTATCTCTTGACGAAGCCCCATTTATATGCCCACTATTTCTAAAGGAAATTTCTCAAATTAATTTCCCATAACTTTGTGTTGAAGTTCCTCTACCAGGTTACATTTAAATTTATTTTTTTTCATCTGAAATATTTTCAAATGTACAGCGAAATGGAAAGTACAGTGGAAAGAACTCCTGCCTCCTGTTCCTCCTCATATAACCATTTGAGAATATGACCCACATGACTTCATCATCATTCTTGAATACATAGGGTGTTGTTCCTCCAAATAAGGACATTCTTTCACATAATCTCAACACAATCAAAACCAGGAAGTCAACAGTGCCACATTATACTATCTAATTCACATGCCCCATTCAAGCTTCATCAATTCCTCCCATAGTGCTCCTTGTAACAAGAAGATCCAATCCAGAATCACTGTTGCCCTTAGTTGTTTTTTTAGTCAGATTTTTCATTGCTGTGACTAAAGGACTTGACCAGCACAACTATAGAGGAGGAAAATTTATTTGGGGGCACTTGGTTTCAGAGGTCTCAATCCACAGACAGCGGGCTCCATTCCTCAGGGCTCAAGGTGAGGATGAACATCATGGCAGAAGAGTGGCAGATGTAAGCAGGTGATCAGGAAACAGAGAAAATACACACTCTCCAGATACAAAATATATATGCCCCCATTGAACCTCTTCTTCCAGCCACACACCATCTGCCTCCAGTTACCACTCAGTTCATCCCATCAGGGATCAATTAACAGATTAGGTTAAAGCTATAACCCAATCATTGCTCCTCCAAACCTTCTTACATTGTCTCACATGTGAGCTTTTGAGGGACACCTCAAATTCAAACCATAATAATTGTTGTGTCTCTTTGGTCTCCCTCTATTTGATACAATTCCTCAGTCTTTTCTTAAATTTCATAACCTTAATTTTTTGAATATTTCATGCCTAATTTTTTTTGTAGAATGCCCCATAGTATGGGGTTGGCTTGTGTTTCCTCCTGAGCAGATACAAGTTAAGAATTTGGGCACGACTGCAACAGAAGAGCTCCTGTGTCGACTCAATTCATTCTGTCTCATGCCACACATGATCAACTGTTAATTTTCATCATTTGATTAAGGTGTTGTCTGCTAGCTTTCTCCACTGAAGAGTGTTGTTTATTAATCTTTGTAATTAATAAGTGTACAAATGTGCCATTCCTCATCAAACTTTCCACCAGCTAGTTTCAGCATCCATGGAAGTTTCTTGGGTGAATTAACTGTTATTATGAAGATTCTGTTATGACTTCTACGTTTATTAGTTGGCATTTTCATCTAATGGAGTTCTTGCTCTTCTTCCCATTCACTTGCTTATTTAAATCAGTATAGATTTGTGGATTGCAGTTTTATCTAGTGGGTTATAATTTGTTATTATCATTATTGATTTTTATGCTCAAATTGTCCCAGATTTGGCCAGTGGGAGTCCCTTCAAACTGACTTCCATGTCATTTTATTATGTCCCTATCATTCTTTCTTTTTTGTCCCCATCACTCTTTTAGTACCTTTTTGCTTTCTGGCACATAAAATGTTCTGGGTTCCTCTTATACTTTCCCTGCATCAGCTTGGGCGTCAGTCATTTCTCCATATTTTCCTATGAGTATGGTATTTAGAAACTAAGATCTGGGTACTAGGTGTGCTCATTACTCTTGGGGTGGGATCTGTCTAGGGAATATATATGTATGTATGAAAATGTGTACACATACATTTACACTTGTATTTATTTGAACATTGAACTCAGCGGGACCATGGGCCACATCCCCAGCCCTTTTTTGTATTTTATTAGAGACAGGGTCTCACTAGTTGCTAAGTGCCTCGCCAAAGGCTGTGAACTCGCACATAGCCTCCCAAAGTGCTGGGATTACAGGCGTGCGCCACCGCGCCCGGCTTGTATTTATTTTTATGTTTAGCTAAATATATACACTGAAAATCATCAGTTCACACTGACACTTGCAAAACCAACTCAACCCCATAATCCTCCTTTATTCCCTTTCATATTGTAACTTCCTCTATCAACAGTAGGAAGCCAATCAAGGCTATATTTAATTAGTAGATAAAATTAGGAGAAGAACTTCATGGATTCTAAACAAAGAGACTGAGTAATTAGGAGAATAGGAATACAATATATTCTGCCCCACCCTTCATTTTGCTCTATAATAATTTAACTCAAATCTGTGTCTCTACAATTCCACTTACAATAAAAAAACAGGCAGATGTTGAAAATGGCATGAAATTTGTTTTTTCTTTTTCTATAGCATTAAGTAAGTCTACCAATGGGAGACAGAGTTATTATATAGAACTATGTATTCTTTTCCTTAATAATGAAGAGTCAATGAGTATTCAATAAAAATTAAAAAACCCTTTTATTGAATGATGTTAAACTTTAATAGTTCTCATCTTCAATAGGCCTAGAAACATCCTCTTCTATGTTGTTTCTCTCTGAATTGTGGTCAGTAAAAATATAAAAAGCACTCCTATTTATCAAAAATCAATGTTTCTTTTAATTAAAGGGGCTTGGGAAAAACAAAAAGCACTTTTACCATTGTATTGTTTGCAGTTGTTCTTCATTAGACAATACCAGGTTTCCATTAGCTTTGTGTAATTCAGGAGTCTAATAACCACTGTCAAATGCTGAAGATGTTACTGCATAAGTCTGATTTAGGACAGCTATTTGGATCTCAATTATTAATGAAATTAGTGTCCTGAATGTCAGCAAGAGCATTGCCTTAGGTAGAGACTGCAAAGGAAATCATATTAGTGTGGAATTTCCTCTCCTTAGGGGCTCCTCCTATATTACATTATTCACTTAGCTATCTCTTGTCAGGGAGATGGAACTGTTGGCCATCATTTGATCTTGGGGCAGAACCAAATGGAGAAGTTGAAGGGTTTCTGGTGTTATCAATTCCAAAATCTTAGTGTGGTGCTGGTATTGCCTTTGTCCTATTGAATGTTTATAAAATAGCATCAGGAAGGATAGTACACACTGGCAAACAGAGAAGAACAGAGACCTCTGTCACGAAAAATCGAGGAGTATTTTATCCGGTAGGCAAGTTTGTCTTTACCTTTTGGGGACTTGCCCAAGAACATTGGCAAGTATGATGGCTCTTCTGTGGCCCTGCATCCTGGTGACTGCCACAGGTGAGTCCTATTGATGATTTTACTAGGCACTGAGTATTAATGATTAGAAGCTAAAGACAAGGGATAAACTATGCTGTAAACTTCTTACAATTGTTTGTTTTAATTCATTCTCTGTAAAATGTCAGTCTTGTGAAGCTATAGGGAGACCAATGATTTGTTTCTAACTTTGTTCCTATGATCATACACGTGTACCGTGTCACATGATAGGACTTTATACACACAGATGAAAATATGCTCCAAAATGTTATGAGTGTGATAAATCTCTTCTTTTCTAGAAATCAAGCTCTCTGCAGCAATTTATATTGAGTTTGGGGCATTCTTTTTCAGATTCACCTTTATGTATTATAATATATTTTTATTATCCAAAATGTTCTTGTGTTCATTATAAGCTTTTAGCATACCAGAGAAAGAGTCCAGTGGATGTGTCGTGGCTACAGATGCTTGTGTATCATTTCAGTATTATAGTGTGTATGTAAATATCTAGTCTTTTAAAATCTAAATATAGATGAGTTTATCTCTAAAGATGGTACTAAAACTTGCAAGTTCTGAGTATACAATTCCTTTTAAAAAGCACTTTACAAGCCAATATATCTTTTGTAAATTTCTCAAATTATATTTCCCTGGTGACATTAACTCTACTGTATTGAACTATTTAAGTTGCAATACAATAGAGTCTTTGATATGTACACAAATCCAAGAATTTATGTTCATGCTGGTATTTCCCAGCATCCCACTTTCTTGAGGGTTTTCCTAGAGCTTGTATACAAAATTTCAAGTTTTAACACATAACTGGAAGTGAAATGAGTCAATTACAGAGATGAATAAGGAACTTGGTAGTCACAGAGCTGGAATAAAAAAAAAAAAAAAAGCTGGAAATAATTTTTCTGTTGGGTAGAGAGGAAAAATAATTGCTTATGAAAGTATGAAAAACCTGGATGTTTAACTTAAAGGATAAGAGCATATATTAATTTTAAAAAACAGAGGAAATTTTACTGGATGCCAAATGGATTTCTTAGCAAAAAATAGCTGTCAAAATTAAATTAAGACAAAATAGAAAATAAAGAAAGGGAAGAAATTCTTCTTGATACCTCTTTCTAATTTATCTCTTTGTATTTATGTTTAATTTTTGTTCTAAATGTAACAAAAAAGTGTTTTAACAATGTCTAAAAACCAGAGTTTTACCATAAATTACACTGAAGATATTTGTGGCAAAGAGACCTGCATTTGGGATTTTTTTTTTTTTTTTTTTTTTTTTGTGTGTGGTACCGGGGATTGAACTCAGGGGCACTTGACCACTGGGCCACATCCCCAGCCCTTTTTTGTATTTTATTTAGAGACAGGGTCTCACTGAGTTGCTAAGTGCCTCGCCATTGCTGAGGCTGGCTTTGAACTCTTGATCCTCCTGCGTCAGCCTCCCAAGTGCTGGGATTACAGGCGTGCGCCACCGCGCCCGGCTTCATTTGGGATTTTAACTGTGTTAATATCAAGACAGTAAATATCAGAATACTGAACTGATCACCACTGCCTGGCTGATTTCTTCATGCAAGGCAGGAGGAGGACTGGATGAGGAGAGTGGTCTAGCTCCAACTTCCCTACTCACTCCCATATAATCTGGGCAAGTCTCGTACACACTCAGTTTCCATGAATTAACTTTAATTTTGGATATTCATGAAGATAAAATAAGATGTGAAATTGTAAAGTGCAAAACAAATATGAGATATCATTAACCTGGAAATACTACGCAGAAAATAATACTGACTGTATACTGTCATGCTGAAAGAGCTTGGGCTTTGGGTCCAGACCAGCTGTATTTAAATTCCAGCCGGGCGCGGTGGCACACGCCTGTAATCCCAGCACTTGGGAGGCTGAGGCAGGAGAAACACGAGTTCAAAGCCAGCCTCAGCAATGGCGAGGCACTTAGCAACTCAGTGAGACCCTGTCTCTAATAAAAAATACAAAAAAGGGCTGGGGATGAGGCCCAGTGGTCGAGTGCCCCTGAGTTCAATCCCTGGTACCAAAAAAAAAAAAAAAAAAGAAAAAGAAAAAAGAAAAGAAAATTCCAGTCCCTTGGTTTGCAAGCTATATGACTTTGGGCAGCACCAGCCTGAAGCCTGCAGTCTCTCACTTACAGTAATTGTGCACAGATACAGACTGTGGAATTCCTAGGTCAAGATTATTGTTGAACTTAAATGAGAACATTCATGAGATTTAGCATACTGCCTGGCACACAGTAAGTATTCAGTTAATATTTTGAAGATACTGGAACCATACACCTAAAACTCTATTTCCTTGTAAACTTTCAATTGTATGTATTGCTCTCAGTATTCTAAAGAATATACTAAGTCAAGAATAGCTCTTTGCCTTAAAGTACCTCAGACATTTTAACATGAGTGTATGTGAGGGAGTAACTCATTAAAACAAAGAAAACGAAGGAATAATTCTATTGTATTTTTATCTTCTTTTTAAATCTCTTCACAGCTCAACCCCCAACACATTCTACTTTCTAGAAATCATACAAGTGAAATATTTGAAGTGATTATTAGCATTCAGTGTTAGCAAGGTATCTTTCCTGGGTCTGTTGATAGCTTCCATCAGTGTCTGTTGAAACATCACTGAACTGTGAGTCATTTAGTGCTTGTGTGAATGTCACATTAGCTTTCAAGGGGCATCATTTACTGTTAATTAATGGTCACTTAAATCCTTAATCTTTCTCCTGTAATTGATCTTTCTCCTCAGGAACATTTGCATCTATAGTAGAAATGTAATTTATTATTTCTTCCCATCTTAAACAAAGAACTCTTTCCCTTTTGGTTTATTTAAGTGCACTTCCATTGCTTATTATTTTTCTCTTTTCAATACTTGTTTCTCTTTTGTTCTGAGTCCTAGCTTCCAGAACTTTCTCTTTTTCCCCAAAGATTTTGACACATTTTTGAAAATATGTTTATCCACAGGGCACCCATGGATTGTTTCCTAGAAAAGAAAGCAGAAGGAAATTTTGAGTCTTTATGAGCAGAGGGTAGAGGGAACACATACACATTCATTTCTCAGAATTATGTTTTAACTCTGTTTCAGATAGTTTCCTGTATTGAATCATGCACATTTCAGCATTTCCCCAACTGAGACTTGAATTGGGAGCTTCCAAGCGAGGTAAAAATGAAGCTGCCCAAAGCAAAGTTTGTAGGAAGAGCATCGGGCCAGATTTGCTTTATGTTCCTGACTTCCCTCCCCTGGAGTACGCCAGTGAGAAATGTTCTCAGGTAGAGAGATTCACAGCACATTTTTTGACAATAACCGTTCACAAAACCCCTAAAACTGAGGCCTGACGCAAGCTACCCACTTTAGTCCTGCATGCCTCAATGGCTGATGCCATTTTAGGCATCTTCTTGGGTGGATAGTTAAGAAGTTAAAATTCTCATTAGAATCTCAGTTCTGATGGTAATGAAAGTGAATATTCCACTGCCCACGGTGAGTCTGGGATTGCACCTCCAGCATCGTTGTTAGCATTTTGGTCACATTGACATTGATAAATCATAGAAATTGCTGCCTGTGGCGGCAAGTGACACGACATTATTCATAAAGAAATGGGCATAAACAGGATTGTCGCACAGGGAGAAGCGATCTCATTTACAGTTTCCTGCTGGAACCCTTATACTTTCAGCAGCTCATCAAAATAACCATCAAAACCACTGAGCGCCCAGGCAAATTCACACGCAGGACACTACAGATAGATTTCATCACGTACTGTGTCAGGAGGTGTGCAATTTGCTTCAGTCCAATGACTTAGAGAAGGTTTGAATTCCCTAAGGGCTGGTGAAGCTTGTGAACAAAATATCTTTTTGCAATTCAGAGAGAGCCCTCACAAATTTGTCACTTCCAATTGTTGGTGTTCATTTCTCTTGCTTTCTGTCCCCTGGCCTCCCTTGCCTCACCACCAATCACTACTCCTCTACAAATCAAGATTCCTGGGCCAGAGGAAATGGTTGTTTCCTGGAACCAGAGAGAATTTTCCCAAAACAAAGATCTCATTTTCTGACAAGTGCATTTTATTTAAAGACAGATAGTGTGAAGAGAAGAGATTTTTTGAGGATAAAAGTATGAATTGAAATCTCACTCATTCCATTATCTAAAAACTCATACAGATTTTTTTCGGGCTCAATGGTTTGTCCATTATAAATGGAAAATCAAAAGAAAAAAACCAAGGTGGTAGTTAATTTTGGCTATACATATAGGTGGGTGTCTGCACTATGACAGGAGCCAGTGATACAGGAATAAAGAAAGAATTCTGTCTCCAAGATGCATGATTGCTATAAAATGGAATTGTGGGCACAGTTTGCATTCTTGGAGATGGGGTTGATTTATTTATCTTTACAGTGAGATTTCTCTATTGGGCACTTAGGCAATCAACTTACTTTAAATAAGTTTCTGCCAAAGAGCTCACCAGCTAGCTGTGAATCTATGCATACTGGGTTGAGTTGAGTACTGTATTCCACTAATAGCCAAGTTCTAAACAATCTGAAATCTCCTAAAAATGCTTTTTTTTTTTGGTACTGGGGATTGAACTCAGGGGCACTCGACCACTGGGCCACATCCCCAGTCCATTTTTGTATTTTATTAGAAACAGGGTCTCACTGAGTTGCTAAGTGCCTCGCCATTGCTGAGGCTGGCTTTGAACTCATGTTTCTCCTGCCTCAGCCTCCCAAGTGCTGGGATTGCAGGTGTGCGCCACCGCGCCCAGCATGCTCCTTAATTTCATTTTCATAGTGATCTTTTTTTTTTTACCCCCCCCCCCCCCGCCCCCCCCAGGAATTCTAGCTACAGATACATCTCATCCCAGGAATTCTGCTCTGCATCATCTCACCCAGCACCTATTAGAGCAATATCACAAGGAAGTGAGGCCTGTTCACAACTGGCATGATGCCACCACTGTCTACCTGGACCTATTTGTCCAAGCTGTATTGGATGTGGTAAGGACCATCTTGCCATTTCTAATTTTTGTTCCCATCTTGGAAAATTATCTGTGATTTATGCAGGAGCCTAGATGAGGCCCTATTCTTGAGACTGTGACTGAATTGTTAGGGAAATTGTGTTAGATTCATATTAGTTGGTAGAATGAGGTAAAATATTTATTTGGTAAATAGTGCTTTCTAGACCCTATTTACATTGTAAAAGGCAAATAGTTGAGAAATACAAGTTTAATGGAACTAAGATAGTTTAGGAATTGTTGTCATAGATCACAGTACATATTTATGAATACTGCTGATGCTAAGAATGGTAACAGGTATCTTTCTGTGGTTCACATTTGTACTCATGGTGCTAGGGATTGAACCCAGTGCCTTGTAAATGTGAGGCAAGCACTCTACCAACTGACTTATATCCCCAGTCCTGTGGTTCACATTTGTTAATGATAATAGTAGATTTAAGAAAAGATCCACTGCTTATTACCTGAAATTTGAAAGAGGGGGGAAAATGCCTTGGTATCATGAGTTTATAAGAGGGCTTTTATATGTAAAGTGTTTGCTAAGGATGGTAGAGAGGACTTGTTTATTAATGTATTCTTTCCTTCCTGTTTTTGAGAGATGGGTCATGGAAATGAAATGAGAACATGCATGTAAAGCAGTGAGCAGAGTTCTCAGTAAGAACTGGCCCTGATGTTCCTCTCCTTTCCTTTGTCTTCCCTAGTTACAAAGTTTTTAATACCAAGAGAGCCCAGGTTTATTCAGATTTCTCTATTTTATTTATTTATTTTTATTTTATTTAAAAAAAATACTTATTTTTCAGTTGTAGTTGGACACAATACCTTTTGTTTTATTTATTTATTTTTACGTGGTGCTGAGGATTGAACTCAGGGCCTTGCACGTGCTAGGCAAGTGCTCTACCACTGAGCCACAACTCCTCCCCCCTATTTTATTTATTTAGGTAGGGAGGTCCTGGGGATAGAACCCAGGGGTGCTCTACCACTCAGCTTAATCCCAGTCCTTTTTAGTTTTTATTTTGAGAAAGGGTCTTATTAAGTTGCTGAGACTGTCCTTGAACTTGCAATCCTTCTGCCTCAGCCTCCTAAGTGGTTGGGATCACAGGTGAGCAACGTTGCTTCTGGCTAGATTTCCTCTTAACAAACAGACTTTACAGCTGGGTGCGCTGTTGCATGCCTATAATCCTAGCAGCTTGGGAGGCTGAGGCAGGGGGATTGTAAGTTCAAAGCCAACCTCAGCAAAATTGAGGCGCTAAGCAACTCAGTGAGACCCTGCCTCTAAATAAAAAATACAAAATAGGGCTGGAGATGTGGCTTAGTAGCTGAGTGCCCCTGAGTTCAATCCCTGGTATACGCCCCCAGCCTGTCCCCCCACAAAAAAACCCAGACTTTACAAAGCTTGGTTAAAGTGGTTTAATATTGTTTTTCAATTTACTTCTCAAAACTTTTATCTGTCCTTTCTTCCTTTTGTCCTTCCTTGCTTCATTTGTGTGGTGCTGGGAATCAAACCAAGGGCCTTGTGCATGTTTGGCAGGTGCTGCGCCAATGAGTACATCCCTAATCCACTTTTTAAAAGTTGAGAGGTATAACATGCTTGTATTGAAATGTACAGATCTTAGGTGTAGAGTCTGATTGATGGTTTTGATAATTACATGCACATGTAATCCATTAAGATAGCAAAGACTGGGTGCAGTGGCGCATGCCTGTAATCCCAGCATTTGGGAGGCGGAGGCAGGAGGATCACGAGTTCAAAGCCAGCCTCAGCAATGGTGAGGCACTTAGCAACTCAGTGAGACCCTGTCTCTAATAAAATACAAAAAAGGGCTGGGGATGTGGCCCAGTGGTCCAGTGCCCCTGAGTTCAATCCCTGGTACCCCCCCCCCCCCCCAAAAAAAAAAAAAAGATAGGAAAGCTTCTTATCACCTCAGAAAGACCTCTCATCCTCTCATTCCCTTCCTAGTCCATCCCACACAAAAATTATTCTTATTTCTTTCATGGGTGATTAGCTTTGTCCGTTCTAGAACTTTATAGGACTGATATTCAGTTTTAATTTTTTTTCTTGGGTAGGCTCTTATTTGGGGGAAGGGAGGTTGAAGATTGAATCCAGAGTCACCCACATGTCAGCCAAACACTTCCTGGCAACATACATTGCCAGTCCAGCAATCTGTGTTTTTGTTGTTGTTGTTAAAGGAATTTTATTATCTCTTCCAGTTTGTCATATTCATTAACTTAAAGTTATTCACAATTTTCCCTTTTCATTATTTTAATGTCTACAGGATTTCTGGTGATATGGCCTTTCATGCTTCATATTTGTGACTTGTGTTTTCTCTTATTTTCCATTGACCAATCTTGCCTGAAGTTTATCAGGTTTTTTTAAAAAAAAATATTTTTAAATAATCGATTTGGGCTTTGCAATTTTCTTATTATTTGTTTTCCAATTCACTGATATCTGCTTTTATCTTTATTTATTTTCTTCTAATCACTTTGGGTTTAATCCATACCTCTTTATGTAGTTTTTTTGAAGTGAAAACTTTAATAAATAATTTTAAACAATTTTATTTTCTAATATAAGCCTTTGAAGCTATAAATTTTCCTCTAAACATGATTTTAGTTGTATCCTCCAAATTTTGATGCATTTTAAAAGTTAAATATAAATCATATAACATGAAATTCTTCTTCTTTTTTTTTTGTAGTGCTGGGGATGGAACCCAGAGCTTTGTGCATGCAAGGCAGGCACTCTACCACCTGAGCTACATCCCCAGCCCATGAAATTCATCTTTCTAAAGCCAATCCCTTTTCTCTAATCCCTGTCCCTGGCAACCACTGATCTTATTTTGTTTCCCCTATAGTTTTGAGTTCCCAGAATGTCATACAAATTGAATCATGTAGTATTTTATCTTCTGAATGTGGCTTCCTTCACTTAGCATAATGCCTTTGAGATTCAAACACAATTTTGCATTTTTCAGTAGTAATTTATTGTACGGTTGTGCTACAATTGTTTATCTATTTCCCAATTGTTGGACATGTAAGTTGTTTCCATTTGGGGGCAATTATGAATAAAGTCACTATAAACATTTATATATGTTTTTATTTCTCTTGGATACTTTGGTATGGTATTGTTGAGTTATATAAATTTATACTTAATTTTATAAGAAATTGTCAAACCAGATATGGTAGTGCATGATGGTAATCCCAGCTATTTAGGAGGCTAAGGCTGGAGGATGGCAAATTCGAGGCCAGCCTCAGGAACATAGTGAGACCCTACATCAAAACAAAAAGGGGTGGGGATATAGCTCAGTGGTAGAGCACCCCTTGGTTCAATGTCTAGTAACCCCCACTCCCTTGAAACCAAAGAAAAGAAGAAGAAATTATCAAACTGTTTTCCAAAGTGGCTGTATAATTTGGCCTTTGACTTATAACGTATTAGAGTTCCAGTTTCTCCACATCATCACCAGTGCTTAAAATTGTCAATCTTGTTAATTTTAACCATTTTGGTAGGTTTGTAGCATCTCAATCTTTTCATTCTTCCTTCATTCCTTCTTTTATTTTCTGTTCTGGAGATTGAACCCAGGGCCTTGTGCATGCTGAGCAAGTGCTCTACCACTCAGCTACACTCCCAGCCCTTTCTGTTTTTTGAGACAAGGTCTTGCTGAGTTGCCCAAGCTGGCCTCGAACTTGTAATCCTCCTGCCTCAGCTTCCCCAGTAGCTGGGATTATAAGTGTATACCACTGTGCTCAGATGAAATAGTTTCCTATAGACAGATACAGTTGAGTTTTTTTTTCCAGTTTTTATTTTGAAATAATTATAAACGTACAGAAAGTTGCAAAGAAATCAATAGGGGGCTGGGGATATAGCTCAGTTGGTAGAGTACTTGCCTTGCACGCACAAGGCCCTGTATTCAATCCCCAGTACCACAGGAAAAAAAAAAAAAGAAGAAGAAGAAAGAAAGAAAAGAAAGAAATCTACAGGGAGGTCCTATGCACCTTTTACCTAAGCTCTCAAAATGTTAATGTCTTCCATAAACATAATACAGTGTCAATACTAGAAAATAGACATTGCTACAATTCAAAAGCATTGTTCAGATTTCTCCAGTTGATGTGTACCTGTGCACATTTCCATAATTTAGTTCTAGGTACTTTTATTACATGTGTATATGTGTTAAACAGCTTTCTGTCACTATTCACAATACCTGAGATAATTAACTTATGAAGAGAAAAGGTTTATTTTGGCTTACAATTTTGGAGGTTCCAGTCCATGACTGTTTGGCCACATTTCTTTGGGCCTGTGGCAAGGCTAGCAGCACATCATACAGGAGCATATAATGGAGCAAAACCACTTGCTTCATGAGTGGGAAGCAGAGACTGAGGAGAGAGCCGGGGTCCCATAATCCCCTTAAGGGCATGCTTCCAATGACCTAAGGACCTTCCACTAAGCCCCGCCTTTTTAAGTTTCCATCATTTCCCAATAGGGCTGCCTTGGGGACCAAGCCTTTAACACATGTATTTGTGGGGGCTCTTCAACCTCCAAAGTACAGCCGTCTTACTTTGTGTAACCACCACCATAATCAAGTTTTACAACTCTACTCCTTTGTAGCTATATCACCTTCTCCTGACTAATCCTTAACCTATAGCAACCATTCATCTCAATCTTTATGCTTTTTCAAGAATGTTATGTAAATGGAAGCATGTAATATATTATCTTTGAAATTGACTTCTTTCATTTAGCCTAGTTTCTTTAATTCTTTCATGTTGGTGTGCATAGCAGTAGTTCATTCCCTTTTATTGCTGAGTAATATTCCTGGTTTTTGCTTCATTTAACTGGTCTGAAAATCTATGCATTTTAATTGAAGTGTTTAGTCCATTTGCCAACACCATCTTGCTGGGTTTTTTCCTAGTTATTCTATGTGTTTTTTGTTCTTCTGTTCATTATATCTTGCCTTATTTGGGGTAGATTTAAAAATTTTAATAAATATTAAAAATAACAAAATATTTAAAAAATGTTTTCAACATTTAATTTTAGTTCACCTATTGGCTTTTTAAAGATTTCCTTTTCCATATTATTATTTTTTCCATCTTCATCATTTTAAGAGTTTTCCTTTGGGAGTTCCATATTCATCATTGATTTATTCCAGTGTACTTAGAATTAACATTATGATACTTTCCATAAAATGTATGAAACTTATAATAACAATCTATCAATCCGTTCACATTCTTTATACTACTTTTATCTTCAATTTTATATTCACATACATAATATACCTCACAATATAATGTTAGTATTTTAATGTACTTTGTTAAGACAATTTAATGATTCCTCTTTATTTTAATGGAGGTTTTGTGTTAGTATCTTAGTGCTACATAGTAAATAATAGCGTCTGGATTTTTTTTTTTTTTTTTTTTTTTTTTGGTACTGGGGATTGAACTCAGGGGCACTCAACCACTGGGCCACATCCCCAGCCCTTTTTTGTGTTTTGTTAGAGACAGGGTCTCACTGAGTTGCTAAGTGCCTCGCCATTGCTGAGGCTGGCTTTGGACTCGCTATCTTCCTGCCTCAGCCTCCCAAGTGCTGGTATTACAGGTGTGCACCACCGCACCTGCACCCGGCTAGCGTCTGGATTTTTTGACTGACAATTAGGCATTGGAATCAATGAAAAATGAATTTGAAACAGAGTATAGGCTTTAAATTTTCTCTTAACTGATTCAGACTGCTTTAGTGTAATTTTCCTCCAGCTTAGATAAATACCTAAACAATTGTTTCTTAGTAAGCCAGAATATTTAAGTGATACACACCAAATTCTTCCTTTTAACAACAAATTGTGCTTTTCTTATTTTTATTTTCTCATGTGTGCTAGTAAAAGTACTAGCCCAAAAACCTTAGAAAATATTGTTTAATTTAATGCTGGGAAATACCCCCACAGTAAAAGGCATAGTCTCACACATTTTAATAGAAAATTCCTTTATTCTCTTTTTAATTGAATACTGAACTAGAATTTTGGAGATTCAATTTCCTGAGGCTGATTCTTTACCTGGCTAAAAGAGATACTATTCCTTGCCATCTAGTTGTCAGTGGGTTATCATGACTGTTCAGCTCACCAGAGGTTGTCTGGTGGTGAGACGTTTTGAGTAGATACACAATATGAAGTGTGTCATGTGAAACCCCAGGGCAGAGGAGCAATCAGCCTTAAGCTTGTGATGAAGACCACCTATAGGGCTCTCCTTATCCTTCTATTTTCTGCTTCATGTTGATTAAGATAAAACAGAATTGCTTAGGCTTTCCTTTAGAGTTTATTTGGAGATAAATATAGGAAAGAAGTAAAGTCTTTATATTAATATTTTTCCTTGTAAGAAGTGTATCAAATTGAAAAATTTTTTATCTCTTTCTTCCTATCTTGATAAAAGAAAACAAAATCAGATTCTGTATGGTAAGAAAGAAGAACACTATTATTTTTTTTTCAAGAATGTGTTTTTTCTTCCATTATAGAATATGCTTGTTACTAGAATGTTAGATATTGTTGTAGTATATTGTACATATTTCTTCCTTTTTTTTTTTTTTTGTGCAGTGCTGGGGACTGGGTATTGAACTCAGGTACACACTAGGCAAATGCTTTACCCCAGCCCCTGGAATATTCTTGTGTCCTATCCCTCTAGTTTTATTCCTCTCTACTGTCTTATCTACATATACTCGGTATTACAAGGAACCTGGACCCCTTGTTGTGTCTTGCCTATATGCTTTCATTCCATTTCCTCCACTGAACATCCTCCTCTTCATTCTCCATCTGTGCAATATCATAGTCCTCCAAATCTCAGCTCCTAAAAGAAATTTCCCCAATATAACAGTGATGTCACCCTCCTTGCAGATGGCTGAAATATTTTTGTTCTTGTTGTTGTTTTTGCTGTACTGGGAATTGAACTCAGGAGTACTTTACCACTGAACTACATCCCCAGCCCTTTTTGTTTTTATGAGACAAAATCTCATTAAGTTCCTGAGGCTGACCTTGAACTTGCAAATTCAATTATGATCTTCCTGCTTCAGCTTCCTGAGTCGTTGGGATTATGGACATGTACCACTGTGTCCAGCTTTCAGAACCTGCTTTTTCTTTCTTTTTTTTCCCTTTTTGATGCTGATGATTAAATGCACATAGTTTCTTGTTAAAATGTCATATTTCCTAACTTATTATAAACTACCTGAAGACTTTTTTTTTGGTGGGGGGTACTAGGGCTTGAACCTAGGGGTGCTTAACCACTGAGACACATCTCCAGCCTTATTTATTTTTTATTTTGAGACAGGGTCTCACCAAGTTGCTTAGGGCGTCGATAAATTGCTGAGGATGGCCTCAAACTTGCACTCCTCCTGCCTCAATCTCCCAGATTGCTGGGATTACAGGTGTGTGCACCATCCCTGGCTACTAATATTCATATTTCCCAAAACATGTAGCCCAGTATATTTTATTCCCAAGACGCTGGATCAATACTTGTTACATGAACAAATGAATTTTTAAAAAATACAATCTCAATCCTAGTATTATTTTTGTCACAGACTAGTTTACTTTGAATATGCATTGCAGAGTTCTCAATTTCATTTAGGTGAGCTAAGCCTAAAGTGAGCTCCAGAGGCAGGGACAGTTTTGAAGGACTTGATAAAATCGCTCACAGATTCTGCACAGACAAGGACACTCCCGACATGAATAGATAACTTGTTGGATGCATCTGCCAGCCGCTGAACTGCTGGCAACTTGTATTTGGAATGAAGAGCTTCCAGGCCCACTCTCATCTCTGCACCTCACTTCCATTATAATGTTTTGCCTCCTGTTTTGTTTATATAAAAGACTACAGTCTAGTCTTAGAATTTCTGGGTATTATGAGTACCTTAGGGAAATCTGATTATAGAGATAATCTACTCAACAGTGAAGAGTTTCAATTTGTTTCTATTGAGTTTTGTCAATTCCGAATCCCAGATACCTTTGTATTCCAGTCCATTGACTAGAGCCTCCCAGCCAGACGTTGAGGCATCTGTTTCTATAGTCTCCGGAACTGGGAGAGATAAATAAGAATGTGGGGGAATTATCTGTATATTTGCTAACCACCAATTTAGATCTAAATAGACTCCCTCTGTTAGGAAGACTAATGAATTCCAATTCTCTGAAATATCCTTTGCTTTTAACAAGCAAGATGGAAGGTATCTAAAGAAAAAGAGAGAGAGAGATACACAGAGGGAAAAGCTGTGAATAATGCCACCAGAGAACCAATTATGTTCACCAGCTGGCATTGAGAAACTTGTTTCCTTTGACAAAAAAAGATTTTAGTTTTAGCCTCAAACTACTTTTTGACACTGTGTTCTTTAGGGCTGAATGACGAATCCCCTCAGCCGCCCCTATAAGATGTTAGGGGAAAAAATTCTTAACATTATTGTTACATATGATATGACAAAGAAATGGTGAGCAGAGAAAGGCATCAATATGGCAGTTAATAAGAACCAACTGGATAAAATGGTAAGTGAAAATGAATCATTAAAACACAGACACCCTCTTCCTAATCATCTGACAGAATCAGTGAGAGACAGCCACAGCTTGGTATGACAGTGATAACAGAACTGGTAAGGACAATTAATAGATGTAAAGGTATACTTCTTTCTTTCTTTTTTCTTTTTTGGTGCTAGCAATTGAACCCAGGAGCACTTTACCACTGAGCTATATCCCCAGCCCTTTTTATTTCTTATTTTGAGACAGGGTCCCACTAAATTGCTGAGGCTGGTCTTGAATTTGAGATCCTCCTGCCTCAGCCTGCTGAGTTACTGAGATTACAGGCACACGGCACCATGCCCGGGTTAAAGGTATAATTCTTAAGCATAATTAACTGCTAGATTTCCAAGTAATGTAAACTGCATTTTGGGACCCAATTTTCCCCCTATTCGTAGGGAATTTTCACAGATGATAACTAAGCCGAAAACTGAGCCTTTGTGCTTTGAGTGGGTGAAACATGATATATTTCATGTACTGTTGGCTAATAAAATGGGCCAAGAAAATTAGGGTGTCCCCTAATCTTAAACTTCCAATAGAGGACTTTTTTTTTTTTTTTTCACTACTAGGACTCTTGCTGAGTCAGTCTTGGCTGTGAGCCTCCTCTGGTCCCCCTCCAAGCTGTTCCTTAGGGAAATACTTGTGAATTCAATCTTTTCACTTTGCATATCACTTTAAAACCTGCCTTTTCCAAGTATCTGCTTAATGTCCATAAAAATCTGTAGAACAAGTTCATTGAAACCTCCTTTTGCTGAGGCACCAAAGCATGGTCACTTCATACCTGCCTACTATTTCTTTTTCTTTCTCAAGTTACCTAGCGGGGATAGAGCTGTGGCTCACTGGTATAGCACTTGCCTAGCATGTGTGAGGAACTGGGTTTGATTCTCAGCACCACATATAAATAAATGAATAAAATAACAGTTCATCAATATTTTATTTATTTATTTATTTTTTTAATATTTATTTATTTGCTTTAGTTGTACACAGTGCCTTTATTTTTACGTGGTGCTGAGGATCGAAACCGGGCCGCGCACGTGCCAGGCGAGCACTCTACCGCTGAGCCACAACTCCAGCCCTCATCAATATTTAAAAAAAAAATTTTTTTAAAGGTACCTTGGGCTGGGATTGTGGCTCAGCGGTAGAGCACTCGCCTAGCACGTGCGCGCCTGGGTTCTATCCTCAGCACCACGTAAAAATAAAGGCATTGTGTACAACTAAAACAAATAAATAAATATTAAAAAAAAAAAGGTACCTAGAAATGCATATACAGTAGCAGGCAGCAATTTGCTCTTTTTTATTTTATTTTTGTTGTGCTGGGGGTGAAATACTGGGTGCTTTCCCACTGAGATACATCTTCAGCCCTTTATATTTTTTGTTTTGAGATGGGTTTTCACTGACTTGTCCAGGGTGGCCTCAATCTTGTGATCCTCCTGCCTTAGCCTCCTAAGTAGCTGGGATTATAAGTGCATGCCACTACACTTGGCTGTAATTTCTTTTCTTGATTGTAAAAAAGGAAAACTTTAATCTGAAAAGTTTATGGTTTCTCTTTCAAATGCTGCCACCCTATGAAGAGCCCCTAAACATGTCTGTCTAGTCAACGAATTATACAATTTCAGCTATACCATTTTAATGGACTAAAATCTTCTATATCCCATACCCAATCTGAATTCTTCAGAATGACAGTCTTGACTCTGTGCAAAAAGAATATATTTTTTAAATGTTGGTGGGGAATTGATACACAATTAATTTAGTAAACCTAGTTCCAGGGAAGGAAACAAGAGTTGTTATTTGTTTTCATATAAATAACTTCACTTATCATAATGTCTTCATGTCTCATACATGATGTATTAATATTTTATTATTTTTTCTTATTTTTTTGGGGGAGGGGCCGGCAGTGAGCTACATCCCCAGCCATTTGTATTTTTTTTTATTTTGAAACAGGGCTTCTCTAAGTTGCTGAGGCTGGCCTCAAACTTGTGATCCTTCTGCCTCAGCCTCCTGAGTTATTGGGATTATAGGCTTGTGCCACCATGCCCAGCTTGGAATTTTCTTCCAAAGGTTGAAGAGTATCCCAATTTATGTATATAAGTCTTGTTTATTCATTCATTGATGAACACTTGAGCTGTTTCTACTCCTTGGCTTTTGTGATTAATGCTGCAGTGCACAGGAATTGTTTTAGTCAGCCTTTTCGTTGTTGTGACTAAAAGTTCTGACCAGAACAATTGTTGAGGAGGAAAAATTTATTTGAGGGGCTTGCAGTTTCAGAGGTCTCAGTCTATAGGCAACTGGCTCCATTCCTCAGGGCTCCAGGTGAGGCTGAACATCCTGGTGGAAGAGTGTGATAGAGGGAAACAGCTCACATGTTGATCAAGAAGCAGAGAAAGAGAGACTCCACACACCAGATATAAATATATACCTAAAAGCTGTATCCCTAATAACCTACCTCCTCCAACCACACCCCACCTGCCTTCAGTTACCACTGAATCCTATTAGGTGATTACCTCACCGACTGGGTTAAAGCTCTCATAACCCAATGATTTCTTCTCTAAACCTTCTTGCATTGTCTTGCACATGAGCTTTTGGTGGACACCTCACCTCCAAAGCATAACAGGAGTGTACAAACACATTTGTCTGAGTTTGCTTCATTTCTTTGGGTATATGTCCCAAAGTGGAATTGCTGGGTCATATAATAAATAGTTCTAGTCTAATTTTTTTTTAAAGAATACCATACTGTTTTCCACAGCAGATGTACCATTTTATATTTCCACCAATAATGTACAGGGGTCCAAATTTCTCTACATTCTTGCCAACACTTGTTATTTTATGTCTTTTTAAAATAGTATTCATCCTAATGATTGTTAGGTGGTATCTCATTGTGGTTTTGACTTGCATTTCCTTACTAGTGGTTGTTTTAGTTGATTCAGGCTTCCATAATAAATGTTACAGGCTAAATAACTTAAACAGCAGAAATTTATTTTTCACAGTTCTGGAGGCTGGAAGTCCAAGATCAGGGTACTGACTGATTTGGTCCTGGTGAGGGCCCTCTTCCTGGCTTATCAGATGGGCACTTTTTCACTGTATTTTCATATGGCCAAGAGAGAGCTTTCCCAATTCTTCTTCTTTAAAACATATCTTTTTGAGTCAGAGTAATTACATGTATTTATGGGACATAGTGTGATATTTCAATACATGTATGCCAAGTGTAATGATCTGATCAGGGTAATTGGTTTTTCTTTACCTCAGACATTTATTTTGTGTGTGTGTGTGGGGGGGATATTAAAATTCTCTTTACTAGCTATTGAAATATTCAACTAATTTTTGTCAACCATAGTCCTTCTACTATGCTGTAGAACATTAGAAGTGATTCTTCCTATCCAGATGCTCCTCTGTACACACTAACCACCCTCGTCACCCACTAACCATCCTTTCCATCTCTCCTTCCCCCACGCCCTTCCCAGTTCTAACTTCTACTTTGAGATCAACTTTTTAGCTTCCACATGAGAACAAATAGCATTTCTTTTTTTTTTCCTGTGGCTGATTTATTTAATTTACCTTAATGTCCTCCAGTCTCACCCATGTTGCAGCAAATGATGATATTTAGTTCTTGTTCTAGGTGGATAGTATTCCATTATGGATATGTACCACATTTTCTTTATCAATTGATCTGTCAATAGGCATCTAAGTCCATTCCAAAACTACTGTTAATAGTGCTACAATAAATATGCAAGTGCAGATATCTCTTCAACTATACTGATAACTTTTGATTTTTACCCAGTTGTGAGATTGCTGGATCATAAAGTAATTCTATTTTTGTAAAAATAAAAAAACATATTGTGTACAACTAAAGCAAATAAATAAATATTTTTAAAAACACATTAAAAAAAAAAAGTTAGGTCAGATTCATTGCACTGTCTTTCCCTATCCCAACCCTCCTTCCTTTTCTCATTCCCTTTAGTTTACTCCACTGATCTTTCTTCTATTCTTTTTTATCCTCTCCTCTTAATTTTTTTAATATATATTTTTTAGTTGTAGGTGTACACAATATCTTTATTTTTTATTTTTATGTGGTGCTGAGGCTCGAACCCAGGGCCTCACGTGTGCTAGACTAGCACTCTACCACTGAGCTGCAACCCCAGCCCCCCTCTCCTCTTATTTTGATTTTGTTTTTTTGGGTACTGGGGTTTGAACTCAGGGGAACTTGATCACTGAGTCACATCCTGAGCCCTATTTTGTATTTTATTTAGAGACAAGTTCTCACTTGAGTTGCTTAGGACCTTGCTAAATTGCTGAGGCTGGCTTTGAGCTCGAGATCCTCTTGCCTCAGCCTCCATAACTGCTGGGATTCCAGGCATGGGCCACAACACTTGGCTTCACTTTACCCTCTTATTTTGAATTAGTGTCTGCATATCAGAGAAAACATGCCACTTTTGACTTTTTGGGACTGGCGCACATAACTTAGCATGATAGTCTACAGATCCATCCATTTACTGGCAAATGCCATAAAATCGTTCTTCTTTACGGCCTAGTAAACTCCATTGTGTATTTATACCATGTTTTCTTTATCCATTCATCTGTTTAAGGGCACCTAGTTTGGCTCCATAGCTTGGCTATTGTGAATTGTGTTGCTCTAAACATTGATGCGGCTGCTGATTGTAAATGCTTTGGATATATATTGAGGAGTGGGATAGCTGGGTCACATGGTGGTTCCATTCCTAGTTTTTTTGAGGAATTTCCATGCTGCTTTCCAGAGTGGTTGCACTAATTTGCAGTCCCACCAGCAATGTATGAGTGTACCTTTCCCCCAACATCCTTTCCAACATTTATTGTTACTTGTAAATAAAACTCCAGCCATTCTGACTGGAGTGAGATGAAATCTCAGTGTGGTTTTAATTTGCATTTCTTTAATTGCTAGAGATGTTGAACATTTTTTCATATATTTGTTGGCCATTTGTATTTTTTTGGTACCAGGGATTGAACTCAGGGGTGTTTGACCGCTGAGCCACATCTCCAGCCCTATTTTGTATTTTTTATTTAGAGGCAGGGTCTCAATGAGTTGCTTAGTGCCTCAATGTTGCTGAGGCTGGTTTTGAACTTGTGATCCTCCTGTCTCAGCCTCCAGAGCTGCTGGAAATACAGGTGTGCATCACAATGCCCGACTTGTATTTTTTTTTTTTTTTTTTTTTAGAAATGGCTGTTTAGTTTAGTTCCTTTGCCCATTTATTAATTGGGTTATTTGTTTTGTTTTGTTTTAGAGTTAAGTTTTTTGAGTCCTTAATATTCTTAATTAATAACTTGGATATTAATGCCTTATCTGAGGAGCAGGTGGCAAAAATCTTCTTCCATTCTATAGGCTCTCTCTTCATGTTTTTGATTGTTTCCTTTGCTGTGAAGAAGCTTTTTAATTTGATGTCATCTCACTTATTAATTTTTAATTTTACTTCTTGCACTTTAGGAGCCTTCTTAAGGAAGTCAGTTCCCGAGCCAATATGTTGGAGTGTTGGGCCTACATTTTCTTCTAGGAGGTATAGGGTTTCTGGTCTAATTCCTAGGTCTTTGATCCACTTTAAGTTGAGTTTTGTTCAGGGTGAGAGATAGGGGTTAAATTTCATTCTACTATATATGGTTTTCCAGTTTTCCCAGCACCATTTGTTAAAAGGTCTATCTTTTCTCCGATATATGTTTTTGGCATCTTTATCTAGTATCAGGTAACTGTATTTATATGGGTTTGTCTCTGTCTTCTCTTCACACCTGTTTTGGTGCCAGTACCATGCTGTTTTCGTTACTGTAGATCTGTAATATAATTTGAGGTCTAGTATTATGATGTCTCCTGCTTCACTTTTCTTGCTAAGGTTTTGCTTTGGCTATTCTGGGTCTTTTATTTTTCCAAATGAATTTCATAACTGCTTTTTCCTAGTTCTGTGAAGAATGTTATTGGACTTTTGATGGGAATTGTATTGACTCTGTATAGGACTTTTTGTAATATGGCCATTTTGACAATTAAGTCTGCCTATCTAAGAACATGGGAGGTCTTTCTTTTTGCTTGTTTACTGTTTTGTTTTGTACCAGGGATTGAACACAGGGGTGCTTAACCACTGAGCCAAATCCTCAGCCCTTTTTATTTTTTTTTTTTAATTTTAGACAGGGTCTCACTGAGTTGCTTAGGGCCTCACTAAGTTGCTGACAAATAAATCCCACATCTGTAAGTTAAATAGTATAGTCTCTATCATCATAAAAAATTTAATCAACATAAAATATTCAAGGAACAGATTTTCAGTGTCACACTAACTCTAGAATGGAGAACATTCAACTCATTTTAAGAAGTTAACATAACAGTACACACATAAAAACCTGTCAACGACAGTAAGTAAAAGAAAAATATTACAAACTCAAACATGATCACAGACACAAAAAAAACAAGACAAAATATTAGGAACAATTCAATAATTCTATTGTCATTATTTTTTTGTTTTTAATCCTCTTGTTACAAGGGATTGAATCCAGGGACACACCCTATTCCTTTTTATTTTTTATTTTAGACAGGTTTTACTAAGTTGCTGAGGCTGGCCTTGAACTTGCAATTCTCCTGTCTTAGCCTCCTGAGTCACTGAGATTATAGGCATATACCACCACACTCAGCTTGTTTCAAGATATTTTTAAATTTCTCTTTTGATTTCTTTATTGACTCATTGGTCATTCAAGAGAATGTTGTTCAATTTCCATGTATTTGTACCATTTAAAAAATATTTTTAGTTGTAGATGGACACAATATCTTTGTTTTATTTATTTTTATGTGGTGCTGAGGATAGAATCCGGTACCTCCCATTTGCTAGGCAAGTGCTCTACCACCAAGCCTCAACTCCAGCTCCATATTTGTACCATTTTTATAGTTTCTCTTGTAGTTGATTTCTAATTTTATTCCTCTGTGGTCAGATAAGATACATGCTATTAATTAATTGCATTAATTTTTTGAGACTTGCCTTACAGCTAAATATATAGTCTATCCTAGAAAACACATTCCATGTGGTCTTTAGAAGAATATGAATACTACAGCTATAGGATGACATTTTTTTTTGTTCTAATTAGTTATATATGACAGTAGAATGCATTTTGACACATCATACATAAATGGAGTATAAATTCTCATTCATCTGGTTGTACATGATATAGAGTTACACAGGTCATGTAATCATATATGCATGGATGAAATGTTTTATAAGTGTTGTTAGGTCCATTTGATTTATAGAATAATTTAATAATTTAATTTAATTCTGATATTTCTGTGTTGATTTTTCTGTCTTGGTGATCTGTCCATTGATAAATGTAGGGTGTTGAAGTCCCCAGTTATTATTGGATTAGTCTCTCTCTACTTTTAGATCTAATAGTATTTGCTTTATATAATAATATAATAGCATATTATATATTATATTATATAATGATATAACAGTATATTATATATGTTATATTATATAATAATATAATAGTATTTGCTTTATATAATTGGGTGATCCAGTATTGGATATATATATGTATATATATATATACATATATATATTAGCCAAAAATATTATGGTGGAAGGGTGTGGCTGCTCACCTCACAGCAGCCTAGAAGCAAAAAGACAGAAGAGTTGGGGAAGGTCCAGAGACAAAATATACTCTTTAAAGGCACACCCTCAGTGACCCACCTGTTCCGCTTAGACCCTATCTCCATATATATATATATATATATATATATATATATATATATGTATATGTATATATATATGTATTTATATATATGGTCTTTATTTTCCTTTAGTTGAATTGATCCTTCTATCATTATATAATGGACTTCCTTATCTCTTTTTATAGATTTTGACTTTAACATCTATTTTATCCTATGTAAATATAACTACTCCTGCCTACCTGCTCACTTTTGGTTTCTATCTGCATGGTATAGCTTTTTTCTTCTCTTCACTTTTAGTCCATATGTGTCTTCACTGGTAAAGTGAGTTTCTTGTAGGCAGCATGTTGTTGGGTACAGTTTTTAAAAATTTTTTCCCTAATCCACTCAGCTGATCTAGATATTTTAACCAGGTAATCTAATCCATTTATATTCAAGGTTGTTAACTGATAAGCAAAGACATAATCCTGTCATTCTTTTGATTTTTCTCATGGTTGTTTTGTATATCCTTTATTGTTAGCTTTCCATTGCTCTGACAAAATACCTGAGAAAAACAACTTAAAAGGAGGAAAGATATATATTTATTTATATATATATTTTGGTAATGGGATTGAACTCAGGAGCACTCAACCACTGAGCCACATCCCCAGCCGTATTTTGTATTTTATTTAGAGACAGGGTCTCACTGAGTTGCTTAGAACACCTTGCTTTTGCTGAGGCTGGCTTTGAACTCACTATCTTTCTGCCTCAGCCTCCTAAGCCACAGAAAGATTTATTTTGACTCACAGTTTTAGACATTAGTGTCTATGGTCATCTGGCTCTGTTGTTTTTAGGTCTGTGGTTAGCCAAAAATATCATGGTGGAAGGGTGTGGCTGCTCACCTCACAGCAGCCTAGAAGCAAAAAGACAGAAGGGTTGGGGAGAGTCCAGGGACAAAATGTACTCTTTAAAGGCACACCCTCAGTGACTCACCTGTTGCACTTAAACCCTAGTTCTTCAAGTTTCCACTACCTCCCAATAGTGCCACCAGCTGGGGACCAAACTTTCAACACCTGAGGCTTTGGGGGACATTCCAGATCTAAACCATAACATCCTTTTTCCTTTCTTCTTCTTTTGTTCACTTTGTGGTATAGTAGTTTTCTATAGTGATAGGGTGTGATTCTCTTCTCTGTTGTGTATCTGTTCTGCTATTGAGCTTTGTATTTTGTGTGTTTCCATGAAGGTAGTCATCATCCTTTTACTTCTAGAATAGGACTTGCTTAAGCATTTCTTATAGGTTAGTTTGGTGGTGATGGATTTCTTGTTTTTGTTTGTCTTGTCTCTTCCTCTTCTTATTAGGCCACTAATACTATAAGATTAGGGCCCTATCCTTTTTTTTTTTAATTTTTAAAAAATTTTTATAATTTTTAATATGTACAACTCATAGTGCATATATTTAGTATCTTTTTACATACAACTGTTTGTATACAAAGTATAATCGTACAATTCAGGTCTTCAATCATGCAATAAGGAAAATAATATCCGTCTCATTCAACCACCTTTTTTTTTTTTTCTTTTCTCCCCCTCCCTCCCCTCTTGCTCCCTCCCTTACTCTCCCTTCCCTTGACCATTCTAGTGTTCCTCTAATCCTCCTATGTACCCCCATCCAACAATACTTTGAAATAGCCTCCTTATATAAGAGAGAACATTTGGTACTTGGATTTTTGAGACTGACTAACTTCACTTAGCATTATGTCTTCCAACTTCATCCATTTACCTGCAAATGTAGGGCCCTATCCTTAGGGTGTCATTTAACCTTAATTACTTCCTAAGAGCTCTGTCATCAAATCTACCCATATTGAATATTAGGTATTTGTCATAAAAGTTTTTTTTTAAGTATTTATTTATTTGCTTTAGTTGTACACAATTCATTTATTTGTACATGGTGCTGAGGATCGAACCCGGGCCCGCGCACGTGTGAGGCGAGCTGTACCACTGAGCAACAACCCCAGCCCTTGTTTTTGTGTTTTGGTACAGGGAATTGAACTCAGGGGCACTCGTCTACTTAGCCACACCCCCAGCCCCATTTTTTTAAAAAAATATTTATTTATTTACTTTAGTTGTACACAATGCAATGCATTTATGTTTACGTGGTGCTGAGGATGGAACCCGGGCTGCACATGTGCAAGGCTAGTGCTCTGCCGCTGAGCCACAATCCCAGCACCCCCAGCCCCATTTTGTATTTTATTTAGAGACAGGGTCTCACTGAATTGGTTAGTGCCTTGCTTTTGCTGAGGCTGGCTTTGAATTTGCAATCCTCTTGTCTCAGCCTTCTGAGCTACTGGGGTAAAACTTTTTTTTTTTTTTTTTTTTAATGGGGTTGAAGGCACACAATTTGGCCCATAGACGTGATTGGGACATCTATTTATGTGGTTATTGGCAATTCATGTATCTGCTTTGGACATATGTCTATTCAAGTCCCTTGCCAATTGTTAAATAGGGTTCTTTATTTTGTGTTGTTGAGTTGTAAAAATTCTTTATATAGTCTGCATACAAGCCCGTTACAGATATATGATTTGTAAATATTTTCTCCCATAATGTGAGTTGTCATTTCATTTCCTGATGGTGTCCTTCAAAGCACAAAAGTTTTTAATTTTGATGAAATCCCGTTTGTTTGTTTTTTTCTTTTATTTCTGTGCTTTGGTTGTTATATCTAAGAAAACATTGCCCAATTCAAACTCATTAAGATTCAGTTCTGTTTTTGCCTTAGAGTTGTCTTACCTCTTAACAATCAGGCATGATCCATTTTGAGCTAATATTTGTATATGATGCTATATATTTCTTTTCTTTTAATCTCCAAGAACATCCTAGTTTTCGAATGTTCTTTACTAGATTAACTACAAAACAAATTGATAAAGAGTTTTTGTTGTTGTTGTTTTGCTTTGTTTGTTGTTGTTTTGCTTTGTTTGTTGCTGTTTTTGGAGATCTTTAACAAAAATCACCAAATCACTGCAGATACAGGAAATCACATCTATTATATATCATGTAAAACATACCTCACTTACATTAAGTTCATTCAGTCTTTTTTGTAAGCAGAGAAATTTAAACACAAGGTAAGTTAACAGAAATGGTTGTCAGCATCAGTAGAGATAGCACTCACTGAAAGATTATGAATAATATCTTGATTACTAATAAAAGCTTGGTCTCATCTTTTTAGCTTGGAATTGACTAAGACTTTATATCATTTTTTAGTTTGATTAATGGAAGAGTAACTAATTAGAGTGGAAAAGAGATTAGCAAATCATTCAAGGTGTCAAGAGCAGTCAAAGTGTAATTTTGTCATCGATAATTTAGTAAAGCTCAAAGCGACAGGTGTACATAATAAATAGGAACTGAGACTACCAAGTATTGAAGACTCTAGGTGATGTTCTTAAAATCAGCATTATTTGGTTAGATTGGATTTTATTCACCTGAATTGTCATATTGTTGAGTTTGCCTTTGGCTTATTGACATCCTAAGGTTTGGTGTGCATTTCCTTTTTGCTTTGCAGGATATACAGAATCAAAAATTAAAGACAAGTGTATGGTACCGTGAGGTAAATGATTGTTTCCTTCTATGCATGCTGGATTCCCGATCTGCATCTGCTTCAAAATGTAATTATTCTAAGGAATAGATATTATCTTTGCATTTATACTTCCTTAGATCTGCAGCAGATATAAATTATTAGAATCCCTGCAAGATGAATGGCATGGCTTCTGCTTGGGGCTACCACCTTAAGTCCTTTTCCCTAACAAAGAGTACCAAGGGGCTGATAAATTGGATCATTAATTCAAGTTTCTCATCATTTCTTTAGTGGGGTGGATCTTGTCCCACTTTGACAAGTTTCCCTTTTGTCTACTCCTAACAGGTTTGGGATGATGAGTTTTTATCCTGGAACTCCAGCATGTTTGATGAGATTAGAGAGATCTCTCTACCTCTCAGTGCCATCTGGGCCCCTGATATCATCATTAATGAGTTGTGAGTGTGCAGGGTTACATTTATGTGGGGTTTTAGACTGCTGATACTATTCATGCCAGTGGCTGCTTACTTTCAGTCATTGTTGCTATTTTTTGTTTGTTAAGTGGAAGGGAGGCATATTGTTAGAAATATTCAAATTTGAAATGCCATGAGTTAACATTGAAGATAATATTTGATTACTGGTACTTCAGGTTAATTTTTGTTGTTGTTTTTGGGTATCAGGGATTGAACCCAGAGGTGATTCACCACTGAGCTACATCCTCAGCCCTTTTTATATTTTATATAGAGACAGGGTCTCACTGAGTTGCTTAGTGCTTTTGCTAAGCAAAAGCTGTTGCTAAAGCTGGCTCTGAACTCACAATCCTCTTGCCTCAGACTCCTGAGCCACCTGGATTATAGGCATGTGCCCCCATGCCTCACTTTCAGGTTACTTTTCATGTCCAGGTCCATGACAGTTGCAAATGAGTTAACTTACGAAGACTACCATGCTAAGCCCATTTTCGCCACAGTAAATCATCTCACAGGAAATGGGATTCTGTCTCTGTTGTGGTAGGCTAGTCCTGGGTCTCATGGTCATTACCATTCTTTAGTCAGTTCTGTGTATATTTTGAAATGACTAATGCCCTCTCTGTAACAAGTTCTCTTGTGTTTTATATAGTGTGGACATTGACAGATCTCCTGACATTCCCTATGTTTACGTGAACTCATCTGGGAGCATTAAGAACTTTAAGCCCATCCAGGTGGTCTCTGCTTGTAGTTTACAGACATATGCTTTTCCATTTGACATCCAGAATTGCAGCTTAACCTTCAATAGCATTCTGCACACAGGTAAACCATGAGAAAAAAACCCAATTAGTTCGAAAATCCAACTATGCTGAGTTGGAACACATAGCTGAAACTATAATTTCATGTCATTCTTGCATATAATTTGCTATTTAGGAATCTAAATCTCTTCCTATAGTTATGTGGCTCCTGCTATACTTCAGATCATGTACAATGTTAAAGTCCACTGCTGCCATTAATTCATGATTACATTAGGACTCTACCGCCAATAAGAATGTTATAGAAATTGCAGGACAAGCTCCACCATTCTGTAGAGAGTTGACTCCAAACTCTAAATTCATAGTTTTTTTTTTTTTTTTTTTTTAATGATTAGAAAGATTTTTGCCCCCACTTCTAGCCCCTAATTCAAATAAGACAAATTAGACTTCACATGTTGTGGCAGAAGAAAAAGGAAAGATTTGAATTGGGAGTGGAAAAGTGGGTTGATGTTGGCAACTCTTTCTCTCCTGGGAAGTCAATTGTTTCTGTTCTTTTCAGTGGAAGATGTAGACCTGGGCTTCCTAAGGAACAGAGAAGACATTAAGCATGACAAAAAAGCAATTTTGAATGACAGTGAGTGGGAACTTCTTTCTGTATCCTCAACATACAACATCCTGCAGAGCAACGCTGGAGATTTTGCACAGATTCAATTTAACGTAGGTTCTTCTCCTTCCTGCCCCAGTTGCCCACTTCTCTGCAGTCCTTGGCCTTTTCTACTGGGCTGAGGAATCTTTACTCCCACTGCATATTCTCATTCATTATCACCCAGGAGCAGTTGGTTCAGATGGCTCTGAACATCTACCTGCATTTGCTATTATAGGGGGCAGAGGTCCAGGGAGAGATCCTGGGCTCCTGCTGTAGATATTCTACAAGGGAATGTAGAGAGAATGATGTTCAGGCATCAGAGGCCTGAGTCACCCACTACAGCAGGAGTCCTCAAACCTTTCAGCACATACCAACATTATGACTTCTAATTGCTACTGAAAACAACAACAAAAATCCCACCCTGTCACTACAACAAATTGGGAAGACTGTCTCATCAACCTTATTGTCCTGTTTTTAACTGAGTAAATTATTCATTAATTCCAGATGCAGATGCATAAAATGATCATATTGTTAACTTAAATATCTAAAGGAATTATCCAGTAGTCACCTGCAGGACCCATAGAAATCGCTGGTGGCTTCTGGATCAGCGGGAACAATTGCCAAAAAAGACATGATGAGAACCCACATTGCTCTGATGCATCCCTGAGACTGCTCTTGGCTGCTTTATTCTGTCTGTTGGGGATTAGGGGGTAATGGGTACAAGACAATGAAACTTGCTTTGTGTCCCAGAGGTAGTCTGCTCTGGTTTTCCTGGCAAACCATTCTGACATGTGGTCAGCAGCCAGTTCACATAACCAGCAGACTCAGTGCGCTCTGCTTTTCTGCACAAAATTGGTTAGTGGAGGTGGTTTGGGGTTGGGGGCCTTCATGCCAAGAAATGGATCCAATCGAAAAATAGAGGCTAACCGGCAAGTCAGGGCTGCCACAAGATGAATTCTCCTAGAAATGCAGCTTTGGAACAAGAAGGCACATTTAGACTACACTAAGGTACTATGGTTATGATGAATATGCTGGGGGATGGGTGGTAAGATAGGCTATAATTGAGGGCACAGTTGTCCCTCGTTTGGTTAAAAGGTGTTACATGCAGCTTTCTGGCAAAACTAGTTAAATCAGGGCCTCTGAGACACCGTTGGAGTTTGAACTTGACTAATGTATAACACTGGCTAGCAGCTGATTGCAACTTCCTATACCTTCTTAGCAGTGGGTGGGGTTTGGGTTCTTACCTAGAATTTTGCTTGTTTTTTTAGCAAAGCTTGTGCTGTGGCCTGTTTATCCACTTTGTGTGTGTGTGAGAGAGAGAGAGAAAGGGAGGGGAAAAAAGAAGGCTGTTTCTTCTTCTTCTTCTTTTTTTTCTTTTTTTTTTTTTTTAATTTCAATGAGCTTCTTGGCTAAGAGTAAACACCTCATTAATTTTAAAGATATCAGCCTGCAAACATTATTAATGCAGTCCAAATAATGGAGAACATTAAAGGAAATGTGAGGGAGTAGCACATACAAGGTGGAACATAGTCACCTACCAAGTGCTCCGGAGAAAGCTGCACACACCATTACCTACGCTGCACGGAGGAGACAAACAGACAAGAGATGGGGCAGGTAACAGGAGCATGAGTACACATATGCACATGCACAGGCACGCTTTCTCTTCTTCTCTCCACAAAGTGACTGCTTGCACTTACATGTCACCCTTCACCTTAAATATTGATTTGTTTCCTCAGCAGCAGCTGAAGTTATTCTATAGACTACCACCATTTCCAATGTGATGAACAGAGATGGTAAAAGTTTGCTTCATGGTGTGTGTGTGTGGGGGGGGGGTCTTCCCAGGATCTTGAAACTGTGGTCCAGTTCCTTTGCTCCATTCACTGCCATGGAGGCAGGCTGGAGGCAGGCAGGCATTTGATTTTGTGCCTTTGAAGCTTTTCCCTGGGTCTTCTTTGCCATAGGGGCTAAGGCGGGTATATAGCAGAACTGGCTTCCACCTGGTCCTCAGAAACAGAGTAGGGAAAGAATCCTGAGTAGTCACAGATCATATTAGCCAGACTCAGGAGTGATTCTGCAGCTTTGGTTATGACTTAAATTTGGCTCCATAACTACCAGTTTTTTGTCTCTCTCAACCTCTCCATGACTGGATTGATAGTTATTTTTTCCTATACCATATATCCTACCATAAATTCAGCATCCAAGGCATCTGGGTGTCCTTCAGCAACCCTTGGCCAGTGGTTCCATGCCAACATGGGGCCTTCCAAGGTCCTGACTGCAAAGGGCCATCTCCCTCTTAATCTGATCACCTGGTATCTCAGCCCAGGCTGCCTTGCAGGAGGTCAGGGACAGGTGGAGTGGGCAAAAAAGACAATGATCTACTCTAAATACATCATCATCATCCTAGGCTGATGTACCCTGCTGCCATTTGTACTAAATCAAATGCTCCAGATGCCCCTTTAGTTCCAGCTAATGTAAAATCATAGCTGCCTGGCTCTGGGACACGTACTGTTTATCAGAGGGCACCGCTGATGTTTTGGAATCGGGCTTCATTCCACAGGGGGCCCAGAGCAAGGCACTTCTCCCTACAAGAAGTCTGTGTATAGCCTGGGACCCTATCCAGTAGCCTTGGGAGGGGAGATTTCTTCCAATACATGATCGGAGGGGCTGGTTCCCAGAAACAGCAGGGTGAGCATTTGATTTCTGTAAGGCAGCGATTTTTTTTTTTTTTTTAAAAAGAAATGAGGGTAGAAGTGGGAGTAGGTAGGGATAAAATTTAGAAATTCATGCTGGACAGAAAAGTGTTGACAGCTATGGGAACTAAACCAGCCCAACTACAGATATTCTCATACTGAGCAAAGTGTTCATTCAGGCAGGAATTGGGGTGCCCATAGAGCAGTCCTACAAAAATGAAAAGGGGCATTTGAGAAAAAGTTTCTTTTTAATATTTTTTTTTAGTCGTAGATGGATACAATGCCTTTATTTTATTTATTTAGTTTTATATGGTGCTGAGGATTGAACCCAGTGCCTCTCATGTGCTATAGCACCCCCTAACCTCTTTTATCATCATAATTTCCTGTCTACATTAGGGTAATTTTGTTGAGATGTCCATTGAATGCATACTGTAAACTTGATAGAAGGTCCTTCTCAGCACCACCAGAGAGAGAGAAAATTTCAAATCCTAGAAATCCTCGAGTAATGTGAGAATCATAGACTTCCTATTAATATAGCCCAATCCACAGTCCAGATCCAAGAAGCTCTCAGTCTGGCACAAGGAACTTGCTTAAATGGTAGCAACTTTCCCATTTTTTCTGAACTGGGAATGTTGGGAGGGGCCTCAGAGAGGAGGAAAATGGGCTTCTGTATGAAGCGTGAGTCTGGGCGTCAAAATTCCAGCTATGTCATAAAGACGGTCATGCAAAATTGAGTACTGGTGGGGTCTACCATCAAGGAGGCAATTAGAGGCTAACCTTGGGGCCTATTCCATCTCCAAGGAGCTCTCCACACACACATTCTGAATTAGATTGATCTCTTTCATTAACATCAATAGGCTCCAAATACCTTTGTGTACTTATTATTACCTGGCTTTAATGGATAATGAAATTGTGGCATAATATTGCTAACACCTGAAGGGTGTCTAATGGAGAACATGGACTGAAACTAAAGTGCTTTTTCTTCTCTTTCTGTGGAATTTAAAGGCACCAGCTTCTTTAGTCCATTAGAAATGATGGGCTCTAGGTAGGGCCAGTTTTGTAGAGAGCCAGGGACGCACTGGCAGAGGCAGGGGTTATTATGGAAGTAGCCCTCAGAAAGACTGACCTCAATAGATTGGCCCCCATTTGGCTAATTTCACACTCCTTTTGGAACTAAACGTAGCATTATTGAAAGACTCTAATGCAATTTAACAAACATCTTTTTAGCTGTTAGCATGTGCCAGTCTCAATGGTAAACACTTAAGATATCATGGTGAATAAAAAGTTTCTTTATATCAATCATAAACCTAAAAATCTGCACAGGGAGACATAAGAATAATCTCAAAATGGAGCACTTCATGTCAGGCACCATTTTAAGAGTTGCTACATGGTGCCAGGCATGGTGGCACACACCTATAATCCCAGCAGCTCAGGAGGCTGAGACAGGAGAATCTGAGTCCAGCCTCAGCAACTTAGCGAAGCCCTAAACAACTTAGTCAGATCCTGTCTCAAAATAAAAAATAAAAAGGGCTGGGAATGTGGCTCAGTGGTAAAGCACCCCCTGGGTTGAATCCCCAGTACCAAAAAATAAAATAAAAAAGAGTTTATATTCATCAGATGGGTGCTCCTAGTATCTGCACTTTTACGGAGGATCGATTGAGATGCAGAGAAGTTATGTAACTTACTGGAAGCTTCAGGATGACTAGTGGAGCCTGGACTTGAACCAGGCAGTCTGACTCCAGAAACCATGTCCTAATCCTATATCATGCTGACTTACAACTAAGTGTAATGCAGTACATTTCAGACCATTCTTTGCTATCTATACAGTATATATTACTGGGAAAGTCACCTTTATTAGTTTCACAAGGCTGCCCTAACAAAGTACCCCAAACTGAGTGGTTTAAAACAACATAAATTTTAAAAAAACATAAATTTATCCTATTGTTCTGGAGAGTAAAAGTCTGAAATCAAGAATAACCCAACCTTCTGGGCCCTCCAAGGCAGAATCAGTTCTGCGCCTCTCCTAATATCTGCTGGTGGGGCTGAGGATATAGCTCAGTTGGTAGAATGCTTGCCTAGCATACCCAAGGCCCTGGGTTCAATCCCCAGCACCACCAAAAACAAACAAACAAACAAATAAATAAATCTATACCACTAAGACCAACCCCCAGCCCCTCATCTTAACTGATTGCATCTTCAATGATCCTGTTTCCAAATAAGCTCACATTCTGGGGCTCCAGGAAGAAATGCTATCTTAGGGAAAGTATTCAACCCAATAGAATAGTGGCATCTGGCTCATATGCAAAATACATTTGCCCATCCCAATATGCCCTAAAGTTAGCCCTTTCTAGCATTGACTCTAAATCTAAAATATCATCTAAATATAAACTAGAAAGTCCTAAGTCTCATCATCTTAATCAGGTATAGAATCTGGTTATGGCCTATTCTGGGGCAAAATTCCTCTTTGATCACAGATTTAATAAAACACCCAACCACCCAAGTCTGGTTCCTGAACCCATGTGGAGGGACAAGGGCAGAGACCTGTCCTAACTCCAGTCTGTACGATAGGGCCTGGCAACCTGTTCATGCTAATTAGTGTTTGTTGGACAAGGGATAAATGCTCTGAAGATCAAGTGATATAATGAAAACAAACATTTCTGAAAACTATAGGATAAAATTTGTTGTTGCTGCTGTTTTTTAATTTGAAAATTAGTTTCTTTAGGCTGAACGGGGTTCATAGAGAAAATTAATCTAGTCTATGGATAACACTGTCTCTAAATGAACCTGAAGGAAAAGGTAGGTCCATTTTACTTGAAGAGAACCCAAACTGTAGGTGCTAGTTGGTCTATCTTAGGAATGGGAGCATGCTTGCTACAGGTAGGAGAATGGAATAGATGAGGTGGTTTTGGAGGGCTTTACAACTTTATAAGCCAAATAGAGACAGGAAAGTTCCGTTATGTCATAGCAAAAGCTAGTTGTCTCTCCATGTACCTATGTCTTTCCCTTCTGCTTTCAGCTACTGTTGATATCCAGTGAGGAATGGCCTCCTGAAAGGATCAGCTACCTAATTTGTAAGGCTCAGTGGGAAATGAAAATGCAAAGCCCCCTATTACAAAATTATTAAGAATTTCTAAATGGCACGTACAGAGCATTAAACCAAGTTCAGGGCTCTTCCAAGTTCAGGATCATATGTGGCTGCCCAGGTTGCATGTATCAGAAGCCACCTAACTTCTTAGCTCTTCCCATGCCTCTCCCCTGACACCTTGGGGATCATTTGGGCTGATAAAACTGCACTTTCTCTGACATCAGGGGCTTCGAGGAGCCACACTATCCATCTTTGGTTCTGGCTTAGATTTACATTCACTGTCTACATCAGCCTCTGGGTAGAGAGGAATCATCACCGCTTATGCTTTTTACATACAAACTTTATTTAAAGAGCACAACAGCTCATCTCAATTGTACCTAGATGTATGGCAAGGCAAAATTAAACTGATTTAAAAAAAATAGTGGGCAGGGGGTAAGTGAATTGAGCCACAGAGAGGTTGGCTCCCTCACACAGGATCACTTACCCTTGCTTATCTAAGCTACAATGGAGGCACTCTGGAACTCTGTGCCCTTGGCTTTCAGTCTAGGCTCTTTTCACTAAAACCAACATGCCTACTTCTTGTGCTTTTCCTTAGAGTGATATTGTTAGACTTCTTCCCTTTCATGTAATCTCTGCCACAGCATCTCTAGGGGGTGTTCACATTTGCACCTTCCAGAGACAGCAGGTGTGGTTGCCACCCACTACTTCACGAGGCCAAATCACCAATGGCCCAGGCTAGGTTACAACACAAAACCCCCTCAGACTCCGACCACTTGACCCCTTTCTCCTGTCCCTACCTTTGCCATCTCAGTCACAGCATGAGGAGGGGAGCTGAAAGGTGCAGGTTGATGACAGTTAATTCTGTTGTTGTTTTTCTTGTTGACTGCGCTTTGGTAGAAATGTGTTTTAACCAAATTATTGCAAAGCAGTGAGTGTTGCTCTGGTTTAGATATTTGCAACCAATTATGTTTAATGTGAAAGACAACAGCCAGACTATAACCCACCAAACGCTCTGGCCTGCCAAGTTCCACTGCGTTGGGATATGCTCCTGGATCCAGCTGCAGGGGAGCCCCACGTTCACTATCAGGGCAACATCTGGACTCCCCCAGCCACGTTGTTCCCTGCCACCTTCTGCTCCATTGCTGGCCTTTGCATATCATCTTGGATTTTGCACACTTCTTTGTGGTTCTTTTCCAGAGCAGGAGACTAAGATGAGGGAGAAGAGCCCTGCACCCTGATCAGAGGTCTAATCTGATCAACAACTGTAGCTATGCTGTGGTGGAAAAGAGCTTAGCATCAGAACATGTGGGGACACATCCCATCTCTGCCACTTAACTCACTTAAGGGGATCGAGCTTTAATTTTGAAAATTTATAAAATGGAGGATATCACCTACCAAGAGTTGGCAGTGAGGATTAAATAAATTAAATCATATGAATAAAAGCATAGACAACATTCTACTGTTTGGCAAATGCAAAAAATAAGAGATTCCAAGCATTATTTTTGTCCAAGTCCAATAGCAAATGGCCCAGGATGTTCATTTGTTCAACAAACATTTATTGAATACCCACTTTATAACAAGTCTTATTTTGGTTTCCCGGGGATTATCACCACCCCAGAGATGGAATGAGATGAGAGATCACAGTGAGGGAGGCAACCCTACCATTCTTTGGTTTCTCTTTGGGAAAGAGTAGAATAGAATACATGTTTCTTAAAGACATCACCATCCCAGTACAAAATGGCAACAACAGTAGTGATTTTGTGAGATTCAAATTCCAAGCTATAAAATCTACTTGGCTGAGCTGAGTAGCTTCAGTTGGTCCCCACTCCAGGGGGCCCCACTTCCCCCTTCTTCCCCTTTCTCTGTGCTCCTGGAGACTGAGCTGGGGCCTGCAGAGATGGGACCCCTTGTCATGTTGGGCCAGTAGCAGGTAGGGCAGGAGAAGTGACAGGAGATTGGAGGGAGGGAGGGGAGGAGGGGGTGCTAAACTCTTCATTTGCCTCTGGTGGAATCATTGCTATATTGCTGTGTTCCTAGGAGAAAGCTACAGCTCCTGCCCTGCATAGCTTTCTCTCTCCTCAGGTTTGGTCACCACCCCTAGCCCTTGGGCTCTTCAAGCATAAGGGTTGTATCAGCTCTGTTCCCAGAAAGCCCTACATGGATCTCCTCTTTGTGGTTTCTTTTTTCTTTTATTCCCCAGTCTTCCTCACCTTTTTAAAAAAATATTTTTTTTAGTTGTGGCTCGACCTTTATTTTACTTATTTATATGTTGTGCTGAGAATTGAACCCAGTGCCTCACACATGTTAGGCAAGCGCTCTATCAGTGAGCCACCACTCCAGCCCTTCCCCAGTCCCTTTTATTCCTTATTTTGAGACAGGGTCTCACCAAGTTGCTGGGGCTGGCCTCAAACTTGTGATCCTCCCTGTCTCAGCTGCCCAAGTCACTGGGATCACAGACCTTCTTGTAGTTTCTTTATACACTGCCCACACCTTGCAAATAGTCTGTTGAGCCCTCTTGCAATTTCCCCATTTTATTGTTCTCTTTGTTCTTGCCCAGATACTGATAAATCCTCAGGTGCTAAGGAGCTCACATTCCAAGTAAGCTGAAAATAATACCCAATATTGCATAAGTGGCTTAAGAGAAGGAAGGTTTTCATTTTAAGACAGTTTCTCACCAAGCATGTGAATTTGGACAAATAATTAAAACTCTTTGAACCTTACTTTCCTTGTTTGTAAAATGGAGGTAAAAATATCTAGCCCTTAAAGTTTTGAGGATTGGCTATGATAAGCATATGAAAAAGTCCAGTGCGTGGCACACAGCAGGTAGGAAATAAATGCTAACTGCTTCTTCTTATAACTATCAATAACATTAATATTGGCTATGTAAAAGCTTAAAGGATTTTTCTCCCTCATTTCTAAACCACAAAATAACCTCAAACATACTTCTAAGATAAACTACACAGACTTCACATGGCATATGAAGACTATGCATGTTGGGACTTAAGTGAGTATTCCTGGCTATGGATTTGGTCAAATGTTAGTCCATAGGCTTAGATTCAACAGACTCCTTGTTCCTGGCCAGGTGGTGATTCGCAGATGCCCGTTGGCCTATGTCGTGAATTTGCTGATTCCCAGCATTTTCCTAATGCTTGTGGATCTGGGGAGCTTCTACCTGCCACCCAACTGCCGGGCAAGGATTGTGTTCAAGACCAGTGTGCTGGTGGGCTATACAGTCTTCAGGGTCAACATGTCCAACGAGGTACCTAGGAGCTCAGAGAGTGCCTCTTTGATTGGTAAGCAGCCTCAAGGTCACCTGATGCCAATGTTATATTACTCCTGCCAAAGATCTGGTGATGCATTTCAGACTGGAGGAGGGAAAAACCTCAGAGACTGCAACTAACTCCAATTCTCTGCTCTGGTGCCTTCTCCTAGGGGTCTTCTTCACAGTCTGCATGGCCTTCTTGGTTCTCAGCTTATCGAAGTCTATACTGTTGGTCAGATTACTCCATGATGAGTGGAGAAGTGGCCAGGAACTACCCCTCTTTTGCCTTCAAGGGGATGCTGACACTGATGGGTCTAGAATGGACCCCAGGGCCCAGCATGCTGGAGAAACAGGTTTGTGAGAAGTCTGGAGATCCCTTTACCATCTTTCTGGGTCACCCTCAGCACCAGCACCCATCAACAAAGCACCAGGTCATTTGCTGGACTTTGTGGAGAATCTGAAGCACCTGCTTCATAGTCACTGCACCACATTTATATTACCTCTTTGGGGACTGAAGTCCACCTTCTGCTGGAAGTCATTTTAGCTTGTTTAATTTTCTAGTTTCAACCAATTACTCACAGTGACTCAGTCATCCACTCTAGAATAGTAAAGTTCCAGCATGTAAGCTTGCTCTCTATTTGGATTTACTCCCCCCCACCCTAAAAGAAAAAGAAAAAGAAAAGGATAAGAATCATCCCAGCCCCTAAAGTTCCAATTGAGTCAACTTGATGTGGTCTCTACACACACATTACTTTCACAATACAGCTGTGCCATGCTCTCTCTCCTGCAGCACAGCCATGCCTCAACAAGCAAGTAGGGTGATGCTCCCCAACCCCACCCAACTCTCTTCCTAGTTTTGTCCACAACTTTCCTTGAAGGATGAGGCTTTTAGATTCAAGGGAAAGTTCAGGTGGGCCTTGGTAGCCCTTGGCTTACCTCAAGTATTTTCCTCTATCATGCAGAGTCCCCAGTCTGTCAAGAGCACCAGGCCCAGTCAGGAATCCTGAAGGAAGTCTGGTTCCAGCTTCAATCCATCAACAACTACCTCCAAACTCAGGACCAGGTGGACCAACGGGAGGTGGAGTGGCTGGCGCTCCTGTACCGCTTTGATCAACTGCTCTTCCGAAGCTACCTTGTCATGCTGGGGCTCTATGCTGTCACCCTGTGCTGTCTCTGGGCACTGTGGAGTGGCTTGTGAAAACTGAAATCTCTTGTCTCAATCAATGCACTGTCACAGCACTTAGGGAAAGCTGTGAGGAGATCAAAGGGGGAAGAACGATGGGTCTAAATGCTTCCCACCCGCCATTGCCTCTTTTCATTGAGTCCAGGCACATTCAGCCTGTGGGTTACTATAGCAGCACTACATAGCAGTACTATATTCATGATGAAAATGTATAACCAGAACAAGGTATGTCCACCAAGCAAGCCTTCACTCCCTAGTAACCACTGCTGGCCTTCTCAGAAAGAGATCTGAAAAGCACATACATGCACATATGTGTGTTTAAACAGTGTTTTGAAGTGTAAGTTCAATCTCTCAGTTCTGACTTGGTTAGTTATTTTCATTTATTCAACAAAACCTTTATTGAGTGTTGATTAAGTCCTAGGCATTAAATTAGGAACACCAGAGAATATTAAGTCAGTCACAGAGCATTCTTGATTGGATTCCCATGGTCAATTTTGAACCAACCAGAACACAAAACTCCCACCATATCTGTATCCTTCTGAAGCTCATGTTTCCACTATTTCAGCTGAATCATTTCCTCTGTCTTCTTCTTGTGCCTTGGAGATCCCAGGTGCCGAGGTTTCCCAGCCCATCTAGCACATAATTTAGTGAGCACACACCACATGTAAGGCACTGAGCCGTGGCATATGTCTAACCCATGCTCCTTGGAGTCAAGGAATTTATTTATTTAGCAGCACAGGGGGTAAAACCCAGGGGTGCTCTACCACTGAGATACATCCTCAGCCTCCCCTTTTTTTTCTTTATTTTGAGACAGAGTCTCACTAAGTTGCCCAGGTTGGCCTCAAACTTGCCATCCTCCTGCCTTAGACTCCCAACTTGCTGGGATGTGCCAGGATGCCTGGTGATTCAAGGAATTTATACTCTGTAGTCCTTGGATTAGTCTGTTAGGGCTGCCTGAATAAAGTATTACAGAGTGGGCAGCAACTGAAAGCACAAAGATTTATTTTCTCACCATTCTGGAGGCTGGAAGTCTAAGATCAAGGTTTCTTCTACAACCTTTTTGTAGATGCCCACCTTTTTCTGTGTCTACATGTGGTCCTTCCTCTGTGCAAGCACATGCCTATGTCCAAATTTTATCTTTTTTTTCTGTACTGGGATTGAACCAGAACCTTGTGCACACTAGGCAATTGCTCTACTACTGAGTTATGTCCTCAGCCCACTTTTTATTTTCTATTTTCAGACAGGGTCTTGCTAAGTTGTCCAGGCTGCCTTCAAACTTGTAATCCTCCTGCTTCAGCCTCCTGAGTAGCTGGGATAGGTGTGCAACACCACACCCTGCTAAATTTCCTCTTCTTGGTAAGGACATCAGTCATATTGGAGCAGGGCCCATTCTGATGCCTCCATGTCACTTTATTTACTTATTTATTTTGGTATCAGGGATTGAACCCAGTGGTGCTTAACCACTGAGTCACATACCCTGCCATTTTTTATATTTTATTTAGAGACAGGGTCTTACAGAGTTGCTTTAGGACCTTGCTAAGGTGCTGAGGCTGGCTTTGAACTCATGATCCTCCTGACTCAGGCTCCCAAGCAGCTGGGATTACAGGTGTGCACCACTGTGCTCAGCAACTCCATGTAATCTTAATTCTTCTTTCAAGGCCTCATCTCCATATACAATCATATTCTGAGGTACTAGGGGTTCGATCTTCTACATATGACCTTCAGAGGGACACAAATCAGCCTATAACACAGATGTGATTATGGAGACTTGGCAAGTACAAAATCTTCAGCCAACAGAAGAGTTCTCTGGAGATCCAGAGGAGAGCTGTAGTTTGAGTCTAGAGGTCTATTCTCCAGAGTCTCTCTCTTCTTCAGGAGAGGTCCGTCTTTTTTTTTTTTTTTTTTTTTTTTTTAATGTTTTCAACTGATTGAATGATGTCCATCCACATTTTGGAGGGTGATCCAATTCACTCGAAGCCTACTGATTTAAATATCTTATCTTAAAAATACCTTCCCAGGGGGCTCAGTTGTGGCTCAGTGGTAGAGTGCTTGCCTAGCATGTGTGAGGCACTGGGTTCGATTCTCAGCACCACATACAAATAAATGAATAAAATAAAAGTCCATCAACAGCTTAAAAAAAAAAAAAAAAAAAAAACTTCACAGAAACATTTAAGATAACATTTGGCTAACTACTAGGTATAATGGCCTAGACAAGTTGACACATAAAGTTAACTGTCACAGTCCTGATGGCTCCTTAGTTTTCCACCTATGCCATAGGCACTTTCTAGAACAGAAGAGCCCTGTGCTAACCTGGCACTTGAGTAACTAACCAACTTCTTGTTCAGACTCTCCAGTAACCAAACCTGTAGTAATTATCCTACCTATGGAAGTTCCCATGGCCTCAAACCTGAGTTTGAGTAAGATTAGAATTCCACAAACCATCCTCCTTCTTGTATTTGACTTTCTTAGCTTCTTGTCATTTCTCCTACAGAGTGTTCAGTCCAGCCAAGCCAACTGTCCTCCTGAGGACAAAGTTTCTCATCTAAGCTTCTACTTCTTTTTGACCAATTTTTCTTTTACTTTATCCATCTGTCTGTCAACTCTGTCTCATAGCCCTGCTCAGAATGGTCTTATTCCCCCATCATTCCCACCCCAGCACTCCATGACTCTATCCCCTCATCTCTGTCTTTAGTCTTACATTATCTCCTATCCTTCTCCCTTTAAATGTTTTGTAGTCTCTATTATACATGTGCTTGTGTGGTGTGTGTGTGTGTTTGTGAGAGAGAGAGAGAGAGAGAGAGAGAGAGAGAGAGAGAGAGAGAGAGATTTGTCAAACAGGCCACATACTCCTTCTTTTTATCCCTCTTTCCTTTTTTTTTTAATTTCTCTTTCTATTTATCCCCCATCTATGTCCATACCATAGAGGGGTTTGCATATGAGTGAGCCTGCCATTTTACATGGTGAGTCTGCTATAATGCAATTCACTATAGCTCACTGCTGACAGTGGACATGTATCTGGTATGGTTTCCTAAGTCTGAGGAGCAAAATCCCCCAAGATCAGACACCCAGTCCCTGGATATCTCTCTAACCCTCATCCAGGGAAAACTTCAGGAGGCTTATGGACAGAAAGACACAGAAGACAGCAAGACAGTCAACAGTACTAATGCTGTCAGCAGAGGACACAAAAGTCTAAAGCTGTTTGCTAGAAACTTTTCCTGGTACTAAAATTGCCTTTAAAAAAATCTGTGCCCCTCCATCCCCCCAAAGAAAAAGAATTTAAATTCAAACAGCCTTTACCTGCATCCTCCCTCTCTCATTACCTCCCAGTTAGTGCTCAACGCCAATTGTCCATGAAATTCCACTGCTGCTGTTAATGAAATGAGGAACATAAGAAGTTTGTGAACAGGAAGGAAGTGTCCATGCAAAGCTCCACCTGTTTGCTGCTTCACTCCCTACTTAGTATCACCGGCCTCTGTTGCCTCCATGTACTCTACAGCTTCTATATTGGTTCCAGTTCTCTCCACTTCCTCCCACAGTTAATAGAGGAAGAAAGGAGGAAAAGTCCTGCAGTGAACACATGGCTCTGGGGTCTCCCTCCTTCCTAACTGCATGTTGGAGAAAGTACCAGATTCAGTCCGAGAACTGCTCTGGGCCTAGTTCAAACACTGTCTACCCAAGGGAACTTGAACTTAACTTCTCAGACTTCTATTTCACTTATTTAAAATTGGAACTGTAAATATTTACTCTTACATATTTCACAGAGTTATGAGATCAAAATGAAGCAATGTATTCAATAGCATTTTGAAAAGTAAATATAGATCAAAAAATAAACACAAGACCTGCCTGCAGGTGGATTCCAGTCTTGAGTCTTTGGTGTGGGATCTGACTTCCAGCTGCCTCTATCAAAATCCCGTTATGGGCTCTGGTTCTTCCCTTTATCATAGAATCTGAAAGGTAAGGGCTGAAGTCATTAAGGGCCTCCTTACAGAGGGACTTGAGTGAGGGTCCCAAAGGGATTTCCCATTCTACTTCCCATATGCCTCAACTTTGCTCCATGACCAGCTGCCACTGCCCATGTTCTTTATGTCACCCACTAAGAAGCAACCCTTCAGCAGTGAAGCCTGCTCACTAAATGGACTTCCTGCTATCTAGTACCAAGTGGCCCCAATCCCGACCATGGCCAGGAACTCACTCTAAGCCCCAAGGTCAGTCTGCTGCCTAAAACAATGACATTATTGACATGTAACACTAGAGACCTCCTCTTGGAATAGTGCCTTCAGTATTGGAAGAACATGAGATACTAGTGGCCCTTGCTTAGAGCTGCTTTAGCCTGTTTCATAGAGGAAGGAAACCTGGGAACAGAGCAAAAATGGGATTCTCCCAGCTGTGAATGCTCCTACCATCTGCTGTCTCCTGGAATCTCAGATAGTTTAGACATTCACCAAGAAATCACAGCTCCTGCTCTGGGGCTTTCTCTGATGTCTAGAATACAGAGATGGCTAAGCAGTTCCAGGCCGGTGAAGCAGCCTTCAGGTCATCTCCTATCTCAAGATAACTTCTGGGTGCTGCCATGATGACCCCAAGAGTCTTCATAGCCTTTTGTATCGCAAATAACCAGGTAATTATCTTTCCCTTCCAAGATACCCTTACCACCTCTGTATTTGTCCCAGAAAAGCAGGAGCCACTGTGGTGAAGGAAGCTGAGCTTCTCAACTCTTAAATCTCCAACATAGCAAGTCTCCTGTGGCCTGGCTTTGAGCTGGGGTGGGTCAGAACCAGAAAGCAAAGAACCACAAGGGGAGCCAGCGGTGAGGTGCTGAGGGAATTAGCCCTGCTCTCAGCCCAACCTCAAGGCTTCCCCAGATCTTCTCACTTTTCAGGGATCCAATCACATCTATCTATAGGCAACATCAGCAAACGGATAGAATTTATATTTTACCCTATTCTGTGGCTCAGAGGCTCCTAGAAAACTTCAGAGCTTGGTTTTAAGGCAGAGAGTTCCTCCACCAATCCCTGGTGGTAGCTGTTTAGCACAGGGCAGAGATCCCAGGTCCCTGGTTTCCTCTGAGAAGACAGGTCCTCCCTCCCTGCAACCCCAACCTGTGACTTTGGGGCTCCACCTCTGTCACCTCCCTGTTTAACTTGGTCTACCCTGTCCTGGCCCCCGGCTCAGACTCCATCTTAGGCACCGGAACTGCTCAGTCCTGAGTTATTTACCTGCCGAGACAGTAAGAGCTAAACAATTAGCTGAGCAACAGCAAGGGGGCTTTTATGTGCAGCCACGCCCCCCACCACACTCCGGTGTCTGTAATTGAAATGACCCACACCAGTGATTAGATTAGGGGGCTGAAGAAGCCCAGCATGTCACCCCAGCCCCCTCCCTCGTCCTGTCGGGGAGGTGATGTAGTTAAGTTTGTGCTTCATTTGGCAGAGGCCATAAAGCAGGAATTGCAGGCAGGTTTTCTGCAGGAGCCAGAAGCCACTGCTGGGCGGTGGGTAGGCTTTGTGGCAGGTGACAGACTCCAGGTTTGAGGAGGAGGGAGCTCCTTGCTCTTCTCCAGCCACTAATAGTGTTGGGCTCCAAAGATCTGAGCCCACATGAGCCTAGCAGGATTATTAGCCTTCCTGGGTGTCACTGGGAACCACGCTGCTAGTGGGTAGGCAGCCCTTGATCAGACCCTGTTTCTGGTTACCTGCTTGTTCTCTTTGGAGAGCTCCAGGCTGAAAGCCAGGGAATCCAGGTGCTGTTGGCAGTTCTTTTCTCCCCACCTCCCCATCCAACCTTGGCTTCCTGGCTCTCTATACAGTTCCAGCCCCTTCCCTTCCCTCGGCCCATTCTCCTGTAGCCTCCTCCCCACATCTGGCCCTTGGAGCATGGACATTGAATTTGGTCACATTGTACAACAGCTGAAGTTTGTAAGTTTCCTCTTCTCCCCGCCCCATCTACCCCAGGCACCTCTATCACCACATTGCTCAAAGGACCCTCACTGCTGTGCTCTTGCTTCCTAAAGCTGCCTTCCTGAGCACTGTGCACTAAACTGATGAAATTCCTTCCTCCTTTGCCAAGCAGAAATTCATGGCAAGCTCTATCTGGGTATGTGTATCCCTAGAGGGGCTCAGTGGTTTGCTAAGATAAAACTTTAGATTTCATGGACAGGGAGGAGCATATTTGGTTCTGTCCCTGCTTTTGGAGCATACTAATAGAAAGTTTGAGGTATAGTAAGGCCAGCAGATCAGGAGATGATTGATAGAAAAGGCAGTTTATGACTGTCAGTTCTCAAGCATGGGGGGCACAATCCATACCACATCATGGCAAGGAGGGGGCAGCATGTACACCAGGAAATGCTGAGATTGACCCAGGGGCTGGATGCAGAGGGAGGCACTCTCTGCAAAAGCCTTGGTTGGTCTCTGCAAGAAGGAATGGGGAAGCCAGGTAATCAGGTTTAGGGTTAGCTGCTTTGAATAATTTCATTGGGTCCTGGGATATAGGGGCTTTCTGTAGTTGTCTGGTACCTGGCCTTGGGTGAATGGGCAAGTAATTGGAGTATGAGACTCCAATAAAGGAGGTTGTTGGGAGGAGTAGGGTATGGGCTTCGGATCAGTTTGTTTGTATTTGAAAAGTATGCTTGCACAGGTGAGTTGTTTACTATCTCTAGGAATTGACTATCGTAGGAGGGGCAGTCTCTCCAGGGTCAGTGGGACCCCAAGTATCAAAGTATCAAAAAATAGTCAGGTATGGTGTACCTACCTGCAATCCCAGCAACTTGGGAGGCTGAGGCAAGAGGATCGATCACAAGTTCAAAGCCAGCTGCAGCAACTTTCAAGACCCTGTCTCAAAATTTAAAAAAATATATATAAAATGAAAAGAACCAGAGAGAGCTTGGGATGTAACTCAGTGGTAGAGCACTTGCCTAGCAGATGTAAGGCCCTAGGCTCAATCCCCAGAGCGCGCGAGCGCGCGCACACACATACACACACAAAAAAAAAGAAAAAGAATAAAATGGAGGATAAAGCATCCCTATGTTAATCCCACTACTCCCCCAAAACAATCAAACAAAAAGCAAAACCAAGAACACACAAAATAAAAGACATGGTTAATTCAGCTGTCTCTGAGAATCCCAGATATCCAATCACTTGCTTCTTATTTTCTGAGTATTACAGTGGAAATGGACTGCATAACTCAAAGGGCTGACACTAAAAGCAAGAATGTTGGGAGTTGGGGCAAGCATGCAGACAAAGGTGAGGAAGACAACACCCAGGCAAGAGTCACCCATACATCTATTCACTCAGCTGCTCATCTCAGTGGTAACCTACTGAGTAACCTGCTTTGCATCAGGGACCTGGCCTATGCTGGAAGAATACCGGAATAGGACACAGTTTCCAGTCTCAAGGAGCTTTTAATCGGGTAGAAGTGGTGTTACAGAAAGAACACAGGGATGGGGTCAGAATCATGCATTTGAATTCCACTATAGCATGGTTACTTAGAGCTGACAGATTTCCTCTGAGTGCAAACCTGCTGGTTTGGCAGAGGTTTCCTGGAGTGCTGTCTTGAGACAGATTTTTGGGCCGCAGGCAGGCCTGGTGAGAAAGAATGCCGTAATGAATTAGCAATGTCTGGCAAAAGCAAAAGAATTGTGGGGAGGATGATCAGAACTAATGCTCATGGGGTTTTGTCATGCACCAAGCACTGTGCTGAGTGCTTTGGGTGCTGTCACTGAAGTGTCAGCCCCAGGAGAACAAGGAAGTTATTTTTGGTTCATTGTTGTATTTCCAGGGCCTACACTAGATAGGTAGATACTAGGGTTATTGTTAATATTAGGGCTATTATATATAAATCCCCATCATTATCATCATCATCATCATCATTGTTTTGGTACTGGGGATTGAACTCAGGGGCACTCCACCACTGAGCCACATTCCTAGCCCTATTTTGTATTTTATTTAGAGACAGTGTCTCACTGAGTTGCCTAGTGCCTCACCCTTGCTGAGGTTGGCTTTGAACTCACGATCCTTCTGCCTCAGCACCACCACCATCCACCAGCCACTGGGATTACAGGAGTGTGCCACCACGCCCAGCCTAAAAACCCCAGTATTATTATTCCCATTTCACGGTTGAAAAGACTAAGGCCCAGAGAGTCTAGGTGAACTGCCCAAGATCACTGCAAATAACAAAACTAGTGTGTTCGCCTTCCATCAGTATAACAAATCCCAATATAACCAACTTATAAATAGAGATTTTATTTTTGCTCATAGTTTTAGAGGTTCCAGTCCGTGATCAGGAGGACACATTGCTTTTAGGCCTTTGGGAGGGAGGTACAACACTTCAAGGTGGAGCAAAACTACTCACCTCATGGATGGGAGGCAAGAGATAAAGAGGAAGGGAGTAGGGGCCCACAATTCCCAGTGGCTTGGAGACCTCCTAACAGAGGTCTCTTAAAGCTTCCACCACCTCCCAATAGCACCAACCTAGGGACTAGGCCTTTAACACATGAGCCTTTGGGGGACATTCGAGGTCCAAACTATCAACTGGGATTCAAATCTAAGCATTCGGAGTTCAGATTGCACTCTCTTGGACAGTCTGCCATACTCGGGCACACTCAGACTTCAGAGCTTCACCCTTGACCTTTACTTCTTACCAATGTTTCATATTTGCCAGCTCTACATGTGAATAGAGGAAGTGGCTAGTGTTAGAATATGTGAGTTTGATTTTCAACCCTACCTCTTTGGTTTTTGATTCTGGGCAAGTTACTAAACTATCTCAGAACCTCAGTTTATTTCCATTTTGAAATTCTAGAAAAAGCTTTTTTTGCCTCAGCATCAAGAGAATTGAATGAGATGAGGATTGCTAAATGTGAAGCCAGGGTCTAGCATTAGAGGCATTAAGTGTGATAGCAATGCTTCTTTGCCACCTTACCCTAGGGCTTTTATGAGAGCCAGGGAGATCATATATGTGAGAAAGCTTTGTAAATCCTAAAGGTTTGCTACTCAAAGTGTGTGCCTGGATTTCTAGCATCAGCATCCCCTGGGAACGTGCTAGAAATGCAGATGCTAAGGCCCTTCCAGACCTACTGATTCCAAATAGAACTCTAACCACACCTCCAGGGAATTGAGATGCACATGGAATTTGCATATTCATTTGTACATTGCCATTGAAGGGGATCTAAGGGACAATGAAGGTAAAGGGTAAAAGTGGGGGCTCTGGGAGGCCAGGGGAGCTGGGGATTCAGGGGCAGCACAGCATTACATGAGCCCACCCCTACCAGGGCAGCTGGGCTCCAGGCACCTGCCAATCACTGTACTCCCCTCAGTAATCTCCTCTCCTCACAATCAGAGCAGTCGAGCACCCAGTGCAGCTGGGCGGCTCAATTATAGGCTGTGGGCAGATGGCGGAGATGGCTCTGTGTGCCGTCCAAGGAGAGAGCCAACCAGAGTAAAGAAGGCCCCTCCACCGGCCCCCTTCCTCTGATAGCAAACACCCTCTTTCCCAGAGTATGAGACTACCAGCATATGGCATCAGGCACCCGCTTTCTCCAGAGCCCACTAGCTGCCCTGAGCAAACCCCTGGGCCTTCCTGCCCACAGAGTCATGGCCATAGTGTATCAAGGAACCCTCACCTGGGCTTGTCAGTCATGAGCCCCTCTCTTCACACCAGGAACTTCCTATCACTGACTGCCTCTGGCAAAGGTGATCCTCTTGGTCACTGGACGCCTGCCCTCTCCTCAGAGCTTAAAACATCAGCACATCAGGTGCAGGCAGACCTGAGACTTGAGGATGACATCGTAGTCATACTTCCCATGTGTCCAGCGTCTGGTAGAAAGACTGGCATGAGCAGGGCACAGAAAGTTCTGCCTGAAGAAACATCTATTCCAGTTTCCTTGAAAACCAGCCAGGCTGCAGTGGGTAAAGCTCCTGGCTGTCATGTAAGCACTGGGTGCTGGGGAGCAGGGGGGAGCAGGGGGGAGCAATCCCAGGCAACAGGGTAGGCTATGCTGCCATCAGAGCCCCTGCCCCTGCCTCCTGGTGCTAGAAGGAGGCTCCAACACTCTTCCTACCCAGTCCCCAAGGCTTCCAAGTGGCCTACAATCCTCGCCACTATGTCTCAGCCCTGGTCCCTAGGAGGGATGAAAGCTCTCTTCATCTCCCAGACCTCCCTGATGGTGATATTTCAAACACCCATTAGGTTTTATGGGGCACCACTTCAAGGACTACAGGAGACGAGGAGATGGCTCCAGGCCTTAAGTCTCCCCACAGCCTTAGAGATCCTTCTGGATGCTTGGCCCGCACTCACCCCTTGTCCTTCGGCCACTCACCCAGTGAGGCTCAATAGGCCTAGGGTCCCATGATCAGCTGGTTTGAGCATCAGTGTGTGTGTGTGTGTGTGTGTGTGTGTGTGTGTGTGTGTTTGATGCAGAAACCCAAAGTTGGAGAGGAATGAGAGCTCTCATTTGCAGATGAGGTTGAGAGAAGTTAATATACTCAAGATAACGATGCACATGATGATAATTATGTTGACTATAGAGTGCTATTCCCTGCAGGACACTTATTGCATGTCACCCAATGTATGAGAACTTTCCATATTGTATCAAATTGAGTCCTCATGATCCATGATAACCATACAAAGTAGGGAAAATATACAACTATGGAGTCTGAGGCCCAAAAGAATCTTGTCTACCTTTATACAGTGAATGAGTGGAAGAGAAGAGTTTCATCTCAGGATTATTTGCTGTAACATCTAGTATCTTTAGCATCTTTACCTGAAAGGAGCAGGGTTGATTCTCTTCTTGTCCTGGGGAGCTCTGGAGAGATCACAGGAGCTCCTGTCAGGGTGAAGCTTCAGATGTAAGGGGTTATCATTCCCAAGCAGTGCTTCCCTTGGGGCTACACCATGCTGGGAAAGTGGCCCCTGCCCCAGTCTGAAATGCATACACTGCCTTGGGCTACAGTTCTGAGGACCCCAGTGCTCAAGGAAGGAAGCAGGTGGAAGAGCAGGGGATAAGCAGTTCTGCAGCAGGTCCAGCCAGGATGCACATGGCCCTGGTGGATGGAGCAGGCTAGACAAGTGTGGCTTGTTGGAGCTCTTGCCAAGCGGAGCTGATCTGAGAAAGCAGTGCTCCTGGTTGGAGGGCAGAGAGGAGGAGGCAGAGGTTTGGGAGGGGAAGATGGGCTCCCGAGCTGGGGCAATTCTTCTTCAAGGGAGGGAATCAACTTAACAAAAGAGGTGAAAGACCTCTATAATGAAAACTATAGAACACTAAAGAAAGAAATTATAGAAGACCTCAGAAGATGGAAAGACCTACCTTGTTCTTGGATAGGTAGAACTAATATTGTCAAAATGTCCATACTACCAAAAGCAATATACAGATTTAATGCAATTCCAATCAAAATCCCAATGACATTCCAAAGAAATAGAAAAAGCAGTCATGAAATTCATCTGGAAAAATAAGAGACCCAGAATAGCCAAAGCAATCCTTAGCAAGAAAAGTGAAGCAGGCAGCATCACCATACCAGACTTTAAATTATACTATAGAGCAATAGGAACAAAAACAGCATGGTATTGGCACCAAAACAGACTGGTAGACCAATGGTACAGAATTGAGGACACAGAGACTAATACTTATAATTTCAGCTATCTTATATTAGACAAAGGCACCAAAAATGTACGGTGGAGAAAGGATAGCCTCTTCAACAAATAGTGCTGGGAAAACTGGAAAGCCATATGCAACAAAATGAAATTAAACCTTTATCTTTCACCATGCACAAAATTCAATTCAAAGTGGATCAAGGACCTAGGAATTAGACCAGAGACAATATGCCTAATAGAAGAAAAAGTAAGCTCCAATTTCTAACGTGTTGGATTACGATTACGCCCCAAGTTCCTTAATAAGAATCCTGTAGCACAAGATTTTATATCAAGAATCAATGAATGGGATAGATTCAAATTAAAAAGCTTCTTCTCAGTAAAAGAAACAATCAGTGAGGTGAATAGAGAGCCAACTAATTGGGAACAAATATTTAATACATGCACATCAGATAGAGCACTAATTTCTAGAATATATAAAGAACTCAAAAAACTTAACTCCAAAAAAACAAATAACCCAATCAATAAATATGGGCCAAGGAATTGAAAAGACACTTCTCAGAAGAAGATATACAATTAATCAACAAATACGTGAAAAAATGCTCAACATCGCTGGCAATTAGAGAGATTCAAATCAAAACTACTCTAAGATTTCATTTTACCTCAGTCAGAATGGCAGCTATTAAGAACTGAAACAACAATAAATCTTGGAGAGGATGTGGGGAAAAAGACACACTCATACATTGCTGGTGGGACTGCAAAATGGTGCAACTGTTATAGAAAGCAGTATGGAGATTTCTTGGAAAACTGGGAATGAAACCACCCTATGACCCAGCCATCCCACTCCTGGGTCTATTCCCAAAGGACTTAAAAACAGCATATTACAGTGACACAGCTATCTCAATGTTTGTAGCTGTGCAATTCACAATAGCTAGATTGTGGAACCAACCTAGATGTCCCTCAGTAGATGAATGGATAAAGAAAATGTGGTACATATACACAATGGAATTTTACTCAGCAATAAAATAAAATAAGATAAAATAATGGCATTTGCAGGTAAATGGATGAAGTTGGAGAATATAATGCTAAGTGAAGTTAGTCAATCTCAAAAATACAAATACTGAATGTTTTCTCTGATATAAGGAGGCTGATTCACAGTGGTGTTGGGTTGGGGTACATAGGATTAGAGGAACACTAGAAAGGTCAAAGGGGAGGGAGGGGAAGGAAGGGAGCAAGGGGGATGGAGGAGAAGAAAAGAAAAGGTGGTTGAATAAGATGGATATCATTATCCTAAATGCATGATTGAAGATTTTTTTAAATTTTTATTTATAGTAGTATGTATTACAGTTCATACTATACATATAGAGCATCTTTTTACATAAAACAGTTTGTATTCAAAGTATATTTACAGCATTCAAGTCTTCAATCGTGCATTTAGAATAATGATATCCATCTTATTCAACCACTTTTCCCCCTTCCCCCCTTGCACCCTCCCTTCCCCTCCCTTCCCTTTGACCATTATAGTGTTCCTCTAGTCCTCCTATGTACCCCGACCCATCAATACTGTGAACCGGCTTCGTTATATCAGAGGAAACATTCGGTATTTGGATTTTTGAGATTGACTGATTTCACTTAGCATTATATTCTCCAACTTCATCCATTTACCTGCGAATGTCATTATTTTATTCTCTTTTATTGCTGAATAAAATTCCATTGTGTATATATGCCACATTTTCTTTATCCATTCATCTACCGAGGGACATCTAGGTTGGTTCCACAACCTAGCTATTGTGAATTGTGCTGCTATAAACATTGAGGTAGCTGTGTCACTGTAATATGCTGTTTTTAAGTCCTTTGGGAATAGACCCAGGAGTGGGATGGCTGGGTCATAGGGTGGTTCCATTCCCATTTTCCTAAGAAATCTCCAAACTGCTTTCCATAATGGTTGTACCATTTTGCAGTCCCACCAGCAATGTATGAGTGTGCCTTTTTCCCCACATCCTCTCCAACATTTATTGTTGTTTGTGTTCTTGATAGCTGCCATGATTGAAGATTTGAATGGTATGAATATACATTGTATACAAACAGTGTTATATAAAAAGATGCTCTATATGTTTATTATGAATTATAATGCACACTACTATTATAAATACAACAACTTTGAATAAAAAAATTTAAAAAAAAAAGAAAAGAAAAGGATGGGGAGAGAGCCATCCAGGCCTAAATTCAAATCCTGGTTCCACTATTTAATGACAAGTTAAATAACTTCCCTGAGTCTCAGTTTACTCATCTTTAAAACAGCAATGTCAAGGGAAAAGTATTAAAATGGGATAGCACTGGACTGAAGTATTTAAAATGGAATCTAGAGGCTGTTGCTAATCAGATCTCAGACACACGCATCCGCAGCTGAACCTCTGAACCTTGAACCAGGCTGCAGACAGAACGCTGTCCCCACAGGAGCAGACCTTGGAAACATTGTTAACCTCTGCTGACCTTCTGTATCTTGGACCCCTTCCTCCAAACTATCCAGAGACTGAGGCCACACCCAATCCCTTTCAAGGCAGCTTAACTTTTACCAGCACCAATTATAATTCCTAACTAATAAGTGATGTAATCTCCAACCCCCTTGTGGTTTTAAACTATAAACCAAGCTGCCATTTTGTAAAACCTCAGAACATATTTTCAAGATTGTATGAAATTGTTTTCCCAGATTGTGATCCTAATTAACCCCTAATAAATGTAATTTTATTTGTTTTAAATTGACTTTTTCTAGGTCACCAGGGATAATGATACCTAATACCTAGAATGAAGATTCTGAGTAGATAGTATAAGATGTATAATAGTCGCTCAAACATTCAATCTCCTTCCCCTTTCTGGTCTCTGCCAATCACTTCTAACTAGAGAATTCTGGGAAACTACTTAATATCCTTTATAATACCTGTAGTAATAATAATAGTGACTACAAATATTCCACCTACTGAGCATTTTTATTGTGATATATGCAGCACTAATAATTCTTTTTTAATTTTTTATTCTAATTTGTTATATATGATAGCATAATGCATTACAATTCATATTACACATATAGAGCACAATTTTTCATATCTCTGGTTGTATACAAAGTATATTCACACCATTCATGTCTTTATACATGTACTTAGGGTAATGCTGTCCTTCTCATTCCACAGTCTTTTCTATCCCAATTCCCCCTCCCTTCCTTCTCACTCCTTTGCCCTATCTAGAGTTCATCTAATCCTCCCATGCTCCCCATCCCAACCCCACTATGAATCAGCCTCCTCATATCAGAGAAAACATTCAGCATTTGTTTTTTTGGGATTGGCTAATTTCACTTAGCATTATATTCTCCAGCTCCATCCATTTACCTGCAAATGCCATGATTTTATTTATTATTTATTATTGCTGAGTAGTATTCTATTGTGTATATATACCACATTTTCTTTATCTATTAATCTACTCAAGGGCATCTAGGCTGGTTCTACAGTTTAGCTATTGTGAATTGTGTTGCTATAAACATTGATGTGGCTGTGTCCCTGTAGTATGTTGTATTTTTAGCTGGATCAAAAAGTGGTTCCATTCCCAGCTTTCCAAGAAATCTCCATACTGCTTTCCATATTGGCTGTACCATTTTGCGGTCCCACCAGCAATGTATGAGTGTGCCTTTTCTCCCACATTCTTGCCAACACTTATTGTTCTTTGTGTTCTTAATAGCTGCCATTCTGACTGGAGTGGGATGAAATCTTAGAGTAGTTTTGATTTGCATTTCTCTAATTGCTAGAGATGTTGAACATTTTTTCATATATTTGTTGAACGATTATATATCATCTTCTGAGAAGTGTCTGTTCAGCTCCTTGGCCCATTTATTGATTGGGTTATTTGTTTTTTTGGTGTTTAGTTTTTTGAGTTCTTCATATACCCTAGAGATTAGTGTCCTATGTGATGTGCAAGTGCAGCACTAAGAATTTTACCTTATGATCTCAGTAATTCTACCCAAGACTCTGTGGTAGATGCCATGCCTCCTTCCTCTCAAGCCCCAGAGAGTTAGACTGGCTTTCCCAGGGCCAACTAGCTGGAAAGAGGTAGAGCCAACACTGATGAGGTTAGGCAGCATAGGAGAGGTTATTCTTTGTAATGATGACCCCCAAATCCCCGTAACTTATGACAGCCTGCTGTGTGCTGCAGGTTACTGCAGGTCAGCCCCTGCTCTGGTCCATGTCCTCCATCTGAGGTCCAGGCCAATGGAGCAGCCTCCATTTGGAACATCACCAGTCACATAGCAGAAAAAGAGAGCTTGGAGTGGTCTCTCCTGGACCGAAAGACTTGCCTTCTTACAATTCATTGTCCTTGTCGTGACAGATGCCAGAAAAGGGGAGAACTGACATATTTGAAGATAGCACTTGTGATTATCACATGCAGTTTCCAATCACCATGTTCGACTGATTCCCTCTAAATACTGAGCCTCGGTTTCTTCATCTAGAAGGTGGGAGTAATAAATCTACCTTGCAGGACTGTTGTGGTGACATAATATTTTAAAAATCCCAAGCCTAGGAACACTGAATTGTAGCAATCTGTGTTCATGCGTGAAGGTCAGGAGTCCTCTGGGCTGGTCTGTTGGACCTTTGTTCAGTGGAATGACAAGGCAAGCTAGAGAACTCAGAAGATTACTTTTGAAACAAGAGGACATTCTTTGAAAAGTGTTGTAGCTCTCCTGTGGGCCTGAAACCACCTTCAGGGAAGCCAGAGGGGAAGGAAAGTTTCCAGGACAACAATCAGCAGCAACAGCAAATGTGCAAATGCGATTATGTCAGCAAATATGCAAAGTGGTGTGCACTTTTGGAAGACTCTTCATTTAGGACTAATTAAATGCTTGGAATCAGGAAGATTGAGAGGGTCCTCTCAGGGAAGCTACTTCAGGTCAGCAAGACACTTCAGGGTCTATTTACAAGAGTGGAAAACTTCAAGGGAGGAGAGGAAGAGGACAGCTCAACTTAGAACACACAGGAGGCAGAACTCAAGGCTTTAAGGGCTGAAAATCACCTGGGCTATTGTGGGGTCCTATGGCTCCAACTTTGGTCTCCGAGGGTCTGAGGTTTTTTGTGATGAAAGAAAATGCAATTGGGATTTGTGATGGTGGTTGTGAAGTGGGTGTTGCAGGCAGAATGGAATATATTATTTTTCTATTGTTGCTGTGACAGATTACCACAAATTTAGTGGCTTCAAACAACACTAATGTGTTCTCTTGAATAGCTCTGGAGATCAGCAGTCCCAAGTCAGTTTCACTAAAGTGAAGATATGGGCAGAACTAATTTCTTCTGGAGGCTGTGAAGGAAACTCCATTTCCTTTTTTTTTTTTTTAATTTCTAGTGTGTTTTAGTCAGTTGTGCGTTGTGATGACGAAAAAAACCGACGAGAACAGCATAGAGGAGTCTAATTTGGCTCTCTATTTCTGAAGTTAGGTCCATGATTAGCTGACCCCATAGCTCTGGGCCCAAGGTGAAGCAGAACATTATGGCATAAGGATATGGTGATGGAAAGTAGCTTAGGACACAGCAACCAGGAAGCAGACAGAGTTCTCACCAGGGACAAAATATAAATCCAAAAGTCACTCTCTGAGGGACCTACCTTCTTTAGCCATGTCCTACCTACAGTTACTGCCCAGTTAATTCATATCATAGGATTAATCCACTGATTAGGTTAAGGCTCTCATAACCCAATCATTTCACCTGTGAGAACAAATTTTTTTAGCACATAGCTATTTTTTTAATGTTTTAAATTTGTAGACAGACACAATACCTTTATTTTATTTATTTATTTATTTATTTATTTAAATGCAGTGCTGAGGATCGAACCCAGTGCCTCACCCATGCAAGGCAAACACTCTACTGACTGAGCTACAATACCCAACCCCCATAGCTATTTTCTTTAAAATTTATTTTTTCAGTTATAGGTGGACACAATATCTTTATTTTATTTTTATGTGGTGCTGAGGATTGAACCCAGTGCCCCACGCATGCTAGGTGAGCGCTCTACCTCTGAGCCACAACCCCAGCATCCCCATAGCTATTTTTATTCATTCATTTAACAAAAGAGAAAGTTATTGAAGATTTTATACTTATAAGAAACTATTAATTAGGTCTGAAGAATAGCAAGATACAGAAGGTATAAACTTTTTCTCCCTAAGCCCCAAAACTGAAGGTAAATGTAAGTGAAATTAATAGTGAGAATATAAATATCAAGGCTAGAATCCAGCTTTTCTCACCCCCACTGTTACAATTCCACTAATGTCAAGAAAACCACCTCCATGATGCTAAGTCCAAGGCTCAGTTTTCATTCCTCAGTCTTACTAAAACTATGTGTGGAATATGATACAATTATTAAATTTTTCTTCTTTGAAAAAATTTTCTTAATTTGTCATTCAGGTCCCATAGATCCTTTGTTTCCCTCTAGGTCACTGTTCTCTTTTTCTCCTCCTTTGTCAACCTCTTGAACCTCGTGGTTATGTAATATTTGAGCATTTTGCAAACCAGTCTTGGTGCTCTTTTATTGCTATCCCTCTATTTACTGTGTTATTTACTCAGTTTTAATTCTGTACATATTCTGGTGGCTCCCTAGTGTCGCTGCCTGAAGCGAAAGTCGCTTGGAGCAGCGAACGCCACAGGAAAATTCGGAGGCAGGATGAAAATGAAAAAAGGTCTTTTATTCTTCTTCTCTCTCCAGCTCCAACAATCACTCCAAATGCTCTAACTCCAACCACCACCTTCTTCTTCTCCCACACACACTAACGAACCTCACCCAGTTATATACATATAGCTTTAACAAGGACACGTGCTTACAGCTCAAGCTTACAGGTGTGTCACGCAGTGTTCACGGGCATACAAAGATTCTTTGAATAATGTATTAATATCAGGTGGAAACTAGAACATCTTTTATGGCTCTCAGCTAACCGCAATCTTTAGCTATCTCCTTGATTATAGGCTCCTTCACCCTAGTATGTATTTCCAGTCCATCCCTTACTCCTGGACTTCCAAACTTATTCATTCAATTGTTTCCAGAAGTCTACTTAGTGACTAATAGCACACCCAGCACACCCCTCATCTCTGTAAATTCTTGCATTGTCTCACACTCGAGCTTCTGCAGGGGGTACCCCATTAAAACTATAGCCTTTCTTGGTTGGTGGGTCCTTCCTCCATCTTCAAGGATCAACATTCTAATTTCTGGTATCACCACACTACCTTCTCCTCTTCCGCCGTCAAATCTCTTTTGCCTCCCTGTTATAGGAACACTTGTGATTACATTTAGGACTGACCCTGATAGTCTAGGATGATCTCTTCATCTCAAAATCCTTAATTTAATCACATATACAAATACCTTTTGCCATAGAAGGTAACATCCATACGTTCAGGACTAGGACCTGAGTATCTTTGGAGCCATTATTCAGAATGCCACTTGGAGCCTTGGAGATGGATTGAATAGCAAGAGAGACAACCATGAATCCATCTGCATCCACAGAGCTCCCCCTGAGGCCTGGGGTAGGGAATCCCTCCCTGCTATGGCCACAGCTGGGACTTCTGTGGTGAGCCTGGGCACACACGTTTTCCTTTTGCTATATAGCCAGTGCTGCACACATGCCATGATAAACCATTTGATAAATATGTCTTCAGCACCTATTTTCCTATGGGTAGTGGTCAGACCTGGGACCCTGTGGGGTTCTCTGAGTAGGATATTCTTTCCACAAATATTTATTGAGCCCTAATGTGTCTGGAACTGTCTTAAGCACTTGGGATGCAGCAGTGAACACAGCACACCAAGGTCCCTGTCTGCACGGAGCTAACCTTCTACTGGTAGAGATAGCGATAAAGAATCAAGTCATAAGAAATCAGTCATGCGGAACATTAGGAGGCGATGGAGCTATGATAAAAGGAAAAGCAGAACAGGGATGGGAGATGGAGTGTGCCAGGGTAAGGTGGGGGAGGGTGAAGGTATTAAATGGTAAGGTCTGGGTAGGTCTCATTGAGCAGGTGAGATTTAGGCCGCCTTGGAGGAGTGGACATCTGGGGAAGGGGGTCTTCCTAGCTGGAGCAAAGGCTGCAAGGTGGAGCATGCCCAGTATGTCTGAGGAACAGAAAGAAAGCCAGTGATGTGGGAGCAGACAGAGTAATGGGAAAAGTCACAGCAGGTGAGGACAGAAGGTAATAGGAGCCAGGTGAGCTTTGAGGGCCTCTGTGCAGCTATTTAAGCCAAACCCAAAAACAAAAGAGAAAAGAAGCAAAACACACCTTCTGGAAGGGCCTGACAACTCCTCTGAACCGGGAACTATTTCCTGTGTTGGGATCTGTGTGACTTGCTCCAGTCATTTATCCTTGCAGGGACAAACTTTCCCAGCTTATCAGTGGAGAAGCTGGTACTGTATTCTTCCATGCATTCACCTGCTCAATGGGTCCTTGGCATGTGATACCGCTCAATGGACACAAAGGGATCTCTGAGTCCTTCCAGCTCTAACACTGTGAGCTGAAAATATTGAGGTGTTAGGGCTCAGGAAGAGAAGAACTGATTTTAAGGTAGAAAAGGAGTTAGTCTCAAAGAACTGGAAAGGCAGATGTTTCAGAGAAACACTTTAGGGATTAGTGTTAAGAAAGTGTTCTTCAAAAATTAAAAGGGCTGTCACAAGAGGTCTGCTCACCATTGTCAGTCTGCATGCAAAGGCTGAAAGGTCCTTTGCTGAAATGTCACTGAGATTTGAGTGGCGGGTGGAGGCTGGACTAGATGACTTTTAAGGCCCAGGGTTTCCTCTGAAATCTCTGTCTCTGGAGGACTTTGGTACAGAGGCAGGTTGGTGTCTGTTGGGATGTGCTGAGGGTCTTGCTTTAGGCTGAGGGACAGACTGCTCTTCCATAAATGTGGAGGTAAATGAGACAGTGGGTGAGACAACCTGGGAGCCCAAGTGTCCCTCAGTCCAAGAAATGCATTAACGCATAGGCCACCCAGTGGTCACTGAATCCCATCATGTCACTGCCCAAGAGAACAGCAGAGCAGTCAAAGAGCAGTGAGGCCATGACTGTGACCACCATGGCAGGGGGCTCAGGAACAACCCATTTGGGGTTGTATTGCCATATTTAATTCTTTAAGTGTGTTCATGACTTAATTCTTCATTTATTTATTAATCCTCTCAGTCCCTTTTATATGTTGAATATAGCTGTGTTCCAGGCACTATGCTCTCTGTTTTGTATACAACATCTCATCTAATCCTTACTGCAACCTATGAGGATAATATCCAACTCACACATGAGATAACTAAGGTTGGATGCTTTAGGTATTATTACAGGCTGATTTGTATTCCCTCAACATTCTCATTCTGGTGAACTTAATCCCCAGTATGATTGTATTAGGAGGTGAGGCCTTTGATTAGGTTATGATTAGTACTCTTATAAAACAGGATCCAGAGAGCTGTGAATTATGGTTTTCATAATTTCTATTATGGGAAATAGGGGATGGGAGAGAGAACATGTGTAATTTGAACCAGGTCATGCTGTATTGCTTTCCTAATTCCAAATTAATAATTATTAAACTATATTACTCTAAAAAGATCCGGTGAATTTGGTAGATAGATGAATTTAGTAGGCAGGACAATTATCCCTCTATTCCCATTCAATAGGCATGAAACTGAGGCATAAGATCATTTTGCTGATTTGCCTAAAGTACACAGATAGTTTATGACTGGGACTGGGTTGCATTCCATTCTTCCCATTGCTCCTTCTTAAAACCTCATTTAATTTTCCAAATAGATGAATGTATTTATAACTTAAGGGCATAACAAGGTGGAAAGTGAAAAGTCATTTCCTCTCCCCACCCTGTCCCCAAACACATATCCCGTCCTCAGAGACAATGACCCACACAACCATTGAGTTTTCTTCCTCTATGCATTTATCCCAGTGAAAAAGACAGAAGACAGGTTCAGAGCTTCAGGAGTGCTGCCTGGATTGATTTAGGGATAGAAACGAAGCTTGATCACCCATCAGCTGGGTCACCAAACATATCAGAGTTGTAGTTCTTCATCTATGAGAATCACATCTCTTGCCTCAGAGTATTACAGTTCAGATAGAATGTGCATGAAAGCACATCCAAACCATGCAGTGGTGTATGAAGATCAATGTTATTTTTTGCCCGTTTTCCTCTTTCTGGAGGAACCCACGAACCACCACTATGCTTCCACTGCCTCTCAGAGACTGTGTGGAAAGGATGGATCGGATGAGGGACTCATTTCTACAGGATGACAGGAAGTTATTCAAATCATACCAAGTGCAATTAAAGTTAGATATTAGAAAAAATTTTGTTTTAGAATCCCAAAGGGGGTTTTGAGGTCTCTGTCTTTGAAAATTTCTCAGAAAATACTAATTATAATACATTAAGCCTCTATTATTCCCAGAAGTGAGGGGATGGATAAGATGACTTCTCCAGTCCCTTCCTCTCTAGAAATTAGAATTCAAGTAGGAGAGAAATTTAAGCTGAACCACCTTTTGCCCCCCAGCTCCAGTTCTGGGGTGGCCAGATGGGTGAATAGCCACTCCCCAGGAATAAAGTAGCCTTTATGGACCCTTCCTCCCTGGAATTCATTAATTCTCTTGAACTAGAGAGAAATTTAAGCCGAATGACCTTCTGCCCCCAGCTCCAGCTCCAGGGCGACCATATGGGCCAATGACCCATCACCCATTAAAGCGTGGCCTTTCCTACCTGCTTGCTAATTTTAGACTCACTTTCCAGAATGATCTTCTACCTTGGAGAGCACCCTAGGATTGGCTGTGTTTGGGGAAAGGGGGCACATAAGAAAGCTTCCATCTCCAAGGAGATGAAAAAGAATTTTATGGAGATTTATGGAAAGGGGTGAGGGAAAGCTTCATCTTACAGGAAGGAGACATATCCAAGAGACTGGGACATCCCTTTTTGGACACCTGTAAGAACCAGAGTGAGACTTCAATCCTTCCGTGCCAGAAAGGAGAAGAAGGGGGACAAGGAAGGATAGGAGTTGCCTGCTCTGAATTTTTATACCCATGTCCATGAATCCTTTATCGCTTGCATGAAGGATTAATATCTCCTTTTTTGAAAATAAGCTTCCAAATCTCCAAATTTTAGTACCAGGAGGCTGTCCAGGCAGGCAGGGAAGTTTCCAGCACTTTAAGAGTTTCCTTGGGTTTTACCTCCCCTGGAGTCTCTCTTTCAGACCTGACATGGCCACCACCACCACATTGGTCTAATCAGGGACACAGTCCCCTTCCTTCTCTTCCTCTTAGCATGGAGGACACACGTTGAGCATCTCAATGTGAACACATAGTAAGGGAAGAGACAAGGGCCGCAAGCAAAAAGGGTACATAAGGACTGAAACAGGACCTGTGAGACCCAGTGTTCTCGGTTCTTCTAGACCTGTCCAACTCTTCCCAGGGCTCTAAAATAGCCTCATAGAGTCCCAGAGGGACAGCACCACTTCATAGGCACCTTGCTTGGGTTTTGCAGTTCCTATTTTTAACCTGTGAAAGGTAGCAATATAAATACATGCCTCCAAGGAACAACCTCTGAGCCATCTTGACATTTTAAGGTCAAGCCCCACATTGCCACTATGTCTGGATCTACAAGCTATCCGATTTGAGGTCTAGAAAAGACCTCTTTCTCATGCAAGAGGAGGCAAAAAAAATAAATAAATATAATAACCTCATCCTTTAGATAAAGTCCCACCCCTGCATAGAACCAACTGACTAATACACTGTCCAAAATCTGGCATCTCTTCCACACCATGGGAAAGTGATATGGGACTCATTTCTACAGGATGAAAGGAAATTATTCATATTTGTACTAAGTGCAATTAAAATTAGATATTAGGGCTGGGATTGTGGCTCAGCGGTAGAGCGCTTGCCTAGCACATGCGCAGCCCGGGTTCGATCCTCAGCACCATGTAAAAATAAACCGCATTGTGCACAACTAAAGTAAATAAATAAATATTTTAAAAAATTAGATATTAGAAGAAACTTTGTTTTAGAGTCCCATGGGGGGTTTTGAGGTCTCTGTCTTTTTTTATTTTCTCAGAAAATACTAAGTACAATACATTAAGCTTCAAGGCCAAATTTACCATGAAGTGTCATACCTGACCTTTGCCCAAACAGGTTTTGCTAGAACCAGGTGGCAGAGGACAGTATTTCTAAACTCACTTTGTACTGGGAAAAATACTAAACTTTATGTCCATTAACTTATAATAAATCCTTATGATATCCTTCAATAAAATATCTTTAATTAGCAGGCTGGTATAGAGCCAGCCCAAATTAAACTGCCCTTTCAACTAGAGCAATCAAGGTAGAAATGGGTACCCCAGGCATGGTCAGCATGAAAGAGGAAGGGGTTGGGAGGCAGGGTCCCATCAGCCTTAGTCTGTATAGAAGAGAATGCTCTGGAACTCTGTGTGATCAGACTACTAAAAGCCCAAGCTTTGAGTCTCAGTACTGTATCCTCCTCTTATTTATTTATTTATTATTTATTTTTTTTTTTAGTTGTAGATGCCTGTATTTTATTCATTTATTTTTATCTGGTGCTGAGGATCGAATCCAGTGCTTCACATGTGCTAGGTGAGCACTCTACCACTGAGCTACAACCTCAGCCCTGTATCCTCCTCTTATTAGCTATTTTACTCTGCATGGTTTGCTTGACATCTCTCCTTTGATTTTATCATCTGTACTATGGGAATAATGATGACATCTTCTTTGTAGGGAGCAGAGAATAAATCAGATCAAGAGCTGAGCGCAGTGCCTGACACCATATATGCTCAGTAAATGCCAACAACCATTGGTGGGGTGCTGCAGAACCAGCCATTCGAAGCACCCAGGGCTTTGGTTGCACAAAGGTCAGAGTCACACATGACGGGACATCAAGGAAACAAAGACCAGGAAGGAAGAGTCCCTCCTGTATGTTGAGGACACTGCTGTGCTTCTCTCCTCCTTGTAAAGGCCACTGCTGCCTCTTTGGAGAGGGGAGCTAGGACATTTGTCAGGCATTTCCATCTGGTTGGTTTCTACCCTCCCCACAAATAGACAGCCCCTAAATCTTCCAGCCTCTGTGCTAGATAGGTCTGGTGCCTGCAACTGTATGAAGGACAGGGTACACCTATCTATCCTCCCTGTCTGACTCCCAGCACAGTCCAAGGTGGGTCCCGTAGGACGCGGTGTGAGCAAGCCTGGGTGCACACCCAAAGGCTCTGTGGAGCCCTCTCCTTGAGGTGATGGGGATGAAGAAGATGTATCTTCTATTTAGCCCTGTGTTGACAAACTGGAAGCTTCTTCCAGTCCTTCCCAGGTAGGCGGGCCTCTAGTGGGGCCAGACATTACTACGGGTCACAGAGTTTTTGTTAAGTTTATAGGTTTTAAAAGGTCAGGCTCTTTGGTGATAAAAGTTTTACAGACCAGTAAAAAATTTACAGCAGAAGATGGGAAACACAGCTGTAATGGTTGGAGCCAGGGGCCTGAAGGATCTCAGCTCTTCCTGCAACTGGCTCCTGGAGTTGAGGCAAGTCGGGAGGTTCTTCCGGCTCTGTGTTTTAACCTGGAAGATGGGAGCAGAAACAGGGATAAAAGGTAGAAGGCTGTGCAACAGCACCCGCAAGCTCCTGGTGTGTGCATGAGCACGGTCCTCCCAGGGTCACTGGGAGCACTGGACACAAGGAGGAGGCCCAGCCTGTGGGTCCTACAGTCTTGGAGCTTTTCATTACCCAGGCTGGATCGCTGCCATGTGTGTGTCTGCCTCCACTCCCGGGGAGGAGCCTGGCCGTCTGCAGGCAGAGCTCAGGAATCAAATTAGCCAGGCCTCTGCTGTTCCTTGTCCCCACGGGCCATGGCAAGTTCATCAAGGCCTCGTACTAATTCTTATCTTGTTTAAAAAGGGCAAAAGTGACTCCACAGTTTCATCTGAGGCAATTTACACCCCGCCACTGGCCACGGCTCCAACTCCCCCAGTCTGTTGTGCCATCAGATCCATTAATACAAAATTTCTTCAGGGGAAACTTGATTGCTGCTCCATCAGAGAGCCACACAGGCAATACGTCTCCATTCAAGGCTGTGGTCTGCTCGGCTCCCTCTAATCCTGTTACCTAAGGAGCTAATTCTCTAATGCACACACTGCATAGAAGCCATCCTCTTTCCTCCTAACCCAATTGGTCTGCCCCAGAGGATTCCAGGAGCTAATGCAGAAATAAAGGCTTGGGGCCCATGGGACAGTCTCCAGGCTTTCGCACTGCCTCTTGATGGGTCCTAACATGCACATGGCAGGCACCAGACTCCACAGTGTGGGGTGCTCACTCTCCAGAGTGGCATGGTAGGAGGGACTAGCCACATCCTGACCCCCTGGGTTCCTGTTCGGTCAAATTCTGTCTCCTCGGTTTCCTTTTCTCCCTCTGTTTCTCTGTCTTCCTTCTCTCCTTGTCTGGTCCTCCTATCTTCCTTTTCCTCCTGTCTGTCTTTTTTTTTTTTTTTTTCTTGCTTCATCTTCCTTTTCTTCTTGCTCCTTATATTTTTTGCTTCTCCCCTTTCTACTTTCCCAGGACCCCCAACTTCTTTTATATTGTTTTACCTTTTGTTTCTTCTCATCCTCTCCCCTAAACCCCAGCTATGGTGGGACCCTCTTCAGAACAAGTCTGATTCCTAACACTTCTTCCTGGTTCTCTGTCTCCAAATGGCTCAGCTCTGTGGAAGGAGTGGGCCTTAGGATGCAATAGCCTCAGCTTGGAGCAGGAGGTAGGAAGGGCCTTGTGGAAATGCACAAAGGTACAAAGTGGGGCATTTAGGAGTCGTGTGAGGGTGTGGGGGGACTGTTAATGATGAAGTGACTATAATGGTAACCCCAAGGAGGTGTGCTACCACTAAAGCCCAAACCCTGGTTTATGGCCGTGTGAAGGAATACCATTGTCAAACGGTAAAATGCTATACACAGATTTCATAATGCCACAAGAAGAAGAGGAGAAATTTTGTAGCAGTCAGCAGCAGCTTTCTTCCAGTGGTCCTAATCAGAAGTGAGCAGGGCTTAAGAGTCTTTGTTGGGCTCAAGGATGCACTGAGGAATCTGCAGTGCTCTGCTGGATTCAAGCCCTCAGCAGCCTGGAGGGAGCCTGGTTCTCCTTGTCTTGCCTTTCCTTCTGTCAAGTGTAAAGCCTGGGCTGGGGAGGTGGCCTAGTGGCAGAGTGCTGCCTGGCATGCATGAAGCCCCAGGTTCCATCCCCAGTACCACAAAATATAGTCTGAACACATTCATTCTGGGAACACCTGGCTGTATACATTGTCTACAAGTGTAAGCTCCCCAGTTTAACCACTTGTCCTAGTCTATGCCCTGTTGTCACCTTTGTCCTCTCAAAGGAAATTTTTGGGAGCACTGAAGTACAGCAACGATGAGCATGACTTAAGAGAAGGGTAGCCTGAGCTCTGTGAGCCTGATTAAATCCTCTAAAGCCAAACTCTGGCTAATGGCTCTCTGAAGGGACCCTATCAAGAAAGGTATCCTGGTGCAGTGGTACATGCCTGTAATTCCAGGGGCTTGGAAGGCTGAGGCAGGAGGATCACAAGTTCAAGGTCAACCTTTACAACCTAGTAAGACCCATCTAAAAACCAGACAGGCCGGAGGGAAGGAAGGAAAGAAAAAGGAAGAAACCATTATACCACAGACTTCATAGTGCTTTAAAATCCTTTCTACAGTGTCCCCAGACTATTTTATACTTATATTCAGCTGGAAATGGAATATAAAAAGAATGAAAATGTTTTGTTTTTAAAGAATGACTTTATGATTTTTGCTGGTAAGTGGATGGATCTGGAGACTATCATACTAAGTGAAATAAGCCAATCCCCCCAAACCAAAGGTCGAATGTTCTCTGATATGCAGATGCTAACACACAAGAAGTGTGTGTGTGTGTGTGTGTGTGTGTGTGTGTGTGTGTGTGTGTTTGTTTTTTGGGGGGGGGAGAATAGAAGCTCACTGGAATATGCAAAGGGGAATGAAGGGAAGGGTGAGGGATAGAAATAAGAAAGACAGTAGAACGAATCTAGGGCTGGGGACATAGCTCAGTTGGTGGAGTGCTTGCCTTGCATGTACAAGGCCCTGGGTTCAATCCCCGGCATCAAAAAAAAAAAAAAAAAAAAAAAAAAAGAGAAAAAAATGAATCTGAACATAACTTTCCTATGTTCATATATGAATATACCACATGAGCCTCCACATCATGTACAACCACAAGGGTGGGATCTTAATAAGTTATAATCCATGTATGTAAAATATGTCAAAATATATTTTACTGTCATGTACATCTAAAAAGAACAAATCTTAAAAACAAACAAACAAAAAAGAAAAAAGAAAGAAAGAAAATGTTTTGTTGTTGAAGCTTGCTGTGATTGATACGGTGTATCTTGTCTTCCACAAAAATGAGGTGGAAAGTCCAATTAGCTTACAGGGTGAATAGGGGCGGGACTCCTCCAAGTAGAAAATCACAGCAATTCTTTTTGAGACAAAGTCTGGAACACACAATTGTGTATCTGAGGGGTAGCTACTCACATATTTAACTTACAGAGAGAAAAGCAATATTTCTTTCAAGAAAACTGCATTTAGAGGAAGGTATTGAGAATGCCTATGAAATGATAGGAAATGAGAAAAGGGGGAGGGAGACAAAATTATAGACACTGCACATTTACTTAATTGTACACATTTCATGGAAGGAAATTTCAGAAGAATATAGACCAAAATATTATCAGTGACTGTCTCTGGGTGGGAAGCCTGTGGATGATTTTAATTGCTCTTCCTAGTTTTCTATAATGAGCATGTATTACTATTACATTTTTCTCTACATATATTTACTACATCCAGTAAAGTATGTAAAAATAAATATGTAAGCTATAAAAATACATACTCTTTACTATTTAGATATGAATATTTAGATGAGAAAAAAGGGCAGACTTGTGGTGACTCCAGACCCTTCCTCTGTCTGCAGAGGTGCCTGTCACCTGCTTGGCTAAGGGAATTATGTCCCTCTGGGGATCAAGAGAATGGCTCTCCTGCTCTTGTCTGAGCCACCCCACAGGCCCAGCCCAGTGCCACTGAAGCACACTTGGCAAGGGACATAAATGAAGCAGCAGCCTAGTGCACCTCCCAGCTGTCAGGTTGCACCCTTTCTCCATGGGTTCTGTCTGCCCCTGTCCCCAAGTTACTTAGGGAAACATGGCCAAGCCACCTGGCTGAATGGGTGGCCTGAGTTCCTGCCACATGACATCAGCCAGGGCGGGCTCCCCTTTGGTGGTCCCGCCCCTTCCCTCCCGCCCAGAAACCTGATCCAGCTGAAGGACTGATTGCAGGAAAACTTGGCATCTCCCCAACTCTGGTGGCGGGGTGTGCTAGCTGCAGCCTAAGAAGGTGCAGGCAGCCGCTGTGAGGCAGGCTGGCTGGGACATGAGTTTGGCAGGGGGTAAACAGGCTGGCTCGGGCAGGACTCGCCCTGAGTGTCCACTCTGAGGCCCTCCCAGGTGTGGGAAGCTCGCCATGAAGCAGTGGATCCTGCAGGCGCTGCTTGCCTGGCTGCTCCCCACGCTCCTGGCACAGGGAGAAGGTAAGGGCGCAAGACTGGCCTGGCCATCTATGGTCCTGGAGTGGGGGAGGCCTCGGAGGGTTGAGAGGATGAGAGTTTGGAGCAGTCCTGCTGCAGGAAAGTCATCTGTCTCACCACATGTGAGCATGAGAGCGTTTTGAGGCATCATGGTCAAGCTCGAGAGTTGGGGAAGTTGAGCTTGGTGACAGCAGGGCTTCTGAGAGGGGAGCAGAGCAGTAGCTTGTTTAGCAGAAATATGCAGACAGGCGCCAGGAGAGAGGCTCCTCTCCTCTTTGCCCTGCCCCTAAACTCATCAAGTGGCAGCTGCAAAGGAACTTAGAGCTTATTTGGTTCACTTTTTCCTGTTGTAAGCGTGGTCCAGAGAGCAGGAGTAATTCACTCAAGGTCACACATCTTGTCAGCAGCAGAGTGGGAATCAGAGCTAATCTAGAAACCTTCCTTCATCTTCTCTGGGCTTTGTTGCATGGGCTCTCTGGTCTCTTTGCTACAGTTCTCTTCCAGGGCTAACTTCCAGTGACAACCAACTTCTCTCCATTCCCATCCTTTCTGACTCCCTTGAAAACGGGGCGTTTTAGTCACAAAAGGAACTGTTTCCTTCTGCTGCAGACCATGTCCATCCCCTACAGGAAGTTTTCTCCTCCTACAGAACTGGGTTGGACCAGCCTCATTGGGGCATAGTATGGATGCCAGTTGGGGGCTGGACAGGTATAAAGGGCTGTGGACAAGATGATTTTCTGCCGTGAGCTGTCATTGGGGGAAGCTCAGAGAGTGAAGCAAATGTAATCCATAGGTGATGACTGGCCCAGGGCTTCTTGGACTGGGTTACGCAGCCTCCTTCTTGCAATGGCTCTTTCCTCCAAGGGCCCCTGGGATCAGTCCCAGCCAGGTGGAGGGGGATTTCCCAGGCTCAGAACTCCACCAGTGCTCTCCACATTACCAAATTCCCAGTCGGTGAGACACAGTGCGTATGAGACTCAATTCCTCCACTTTCAGGGCACGGTTCTCACCATTCTGAGCTTTGGGTGTACTTGTCTGTAAAATGGGCTGCCATTCTGAGATTGAAAGGAAGACTATGTTATTGGGTATTATTGCAAAGAAGACTCAAAAATAAAACTAAACAGTCTCTTGCTTTCCCTCTCTCTCTGCTTGTCTTTGTCCATGTGAGGGAGGCTGAAAGCTTATTGGGGTAGGTGGAGGAAACCCAGGAGGGGACCACAGGATGGATATGCTACAGACCTGCAGGGAGGGACAGGATGAGAGGAGGCTGTGCTGTGTATCGGAAGCCAGGTTTGCTGCACCTGGTCTGGAAAGAGCCCTGTGGACTCTGCAGTCCCACCTCTTCCTTGCCACCTGTACCTTGCTCTGGGCTGTGTCCTCTCCACCTTATATTTCACTTCCACATTTCACTCCCCTCTTTAGGAACTGTTCCTACTATTTCCCAGAAGGAAGCTGGGGTGCACATGAAACCCTATAGAATAGGACCAGGGCGGGGCACTGGGCTTTCTCACCTCCCCTTTTTCCCATTGCTTCCTGCTCTAGGAGCAATTTTGTTCCTCCTGGGTCCCTCATCTCCTTCCTTACCTCATCCAGTTTGCCTACCAGGTCATGCTAAGAAAAGGACCTGGCGTCATGAGTGGCTCCTCTGTATCACGTGTGGCTTTTGGCAGGAGGGGGAGGGGACGCCAGCTTTCATGGGATGCCCACCTTTCCTTCTTTGACAGTGGCAGCCCAGGGTCAAGAAGGAGGCGGTGAACTGTGTGCGTGCTGCAATCTGGCTGGGGCAGACCAACAGGCCCCACAATCTTGCATCTGGGGCCACCCTTTCTCGTGGTCCTCTTGTCTATTAATAGCACACACCCACAGCCCTCTTCCTTTTAGCTACTCCAGCCTCCTTTTCACCTTTCTTGGCCCTCACCTGTCTCCTGTCACCTTTCCTGGCAAGCCAGCTCCCTTACCTTCTGTAAATGAGTGCATAGGCTGTCCTATAAGACTATCCATTGGAATTTTGGAAAGAATCTCTATAAACAAAATGCTCTAAAGATGGGAATTTCAGTCTGTTGTGGGATCTGGGAATTTCGTGAGGTGGGGACACATTCCTTCCAAGAGCTTACAAACCAGGGCAAGAGAACCAGGGAAGGTTTCAGGGCTTTGGTTTCCACTTTGAATTGTTCTCCTTCCCAGCCAGGCAGAGGGGGACCTCCCAGGCCCAGAACGCCACTAGGCCCGCCCTGCTGAGGCTGTCGGACCACCTCCTGGCCAACTACAGGAAGGGCGTGCGGCCAGTGCGGGACTGGAGGAGGCCCACCACCATCTCCATTGACGTCATCGTCTACGCCATCCTCAATGTGGTGAGTGTGTGGCCCCAGACTGCCTGCCCCCATGCAAAGGTAGACCCTTGAAGGTGAGGCCAAGTCACCTGCAGGGCAAGATAGAGCCCTAGTACCTGAGGTCTAGCACCACAGCTGAGAATAGACTGCAGCAGAATCTGCACAGCTGCCCAAACCATGAGCTTCGGCCACCTGTGTGGCTCCTTGCCCACACGCTACAGCCAGTGGTCACTTCCTACCTATGGTTGTCCATGCAGTAACCTGGTAATCACCCCCCCTATGTCAGTCATGTAGGGGTGAAGACTTCTTATTCATCTCTATGCCTTTAGTGCCTTACACAGGTCCCTGGTACATGGCAGGTGTCACTAAAAGTTGACAATAGATTTATTGTCAACCAACACATCAATTAAGTAATGAGTTTCTTCATCAATTACTATAGCAGGTGGGGTGTCCTGCCCAGCAGAGGTCAGACATTGTGCACAGTTATAAACAAGAAGATGATTGCAGAGATGTGGTGGCACTGTGTTGGGGTGGGGGAAGCAGAGCCTGATTCCACAGTCACCTTGTGTCCCTTGATACAGGATGCAATCATGGCCCTCAGAACATCTCTGGAAAGAATTACAGAAAATTGCTTACCACATGCTTCAGGAAGGAAAACGGATTAGATGAAGGGAAGGGAAGGGATAGACTTTTCACTTTATGTGGTTTTGTGCATATATATATTTTTTATAGCTTCTATTATTATCATCTATTATGTTACATGTAATATAACAGAAGATAACAGAAAGCATATTTATACCTATTATATAGTCTTTCTATTATTATGTACTATATTTGTACCCCAAATATAACATATAGTATATATGTGAGATATATACTATAAGTGTGTGTGAATTCACACACACACACACACACACACGCACACAATCTTTGAAGTGGAAAGGAAGTCATTTTTTTTTAGTGTGCCCTAATAAAACACCAACTCATCCCGGCTGGCCAAAGAGCTCCAGCTTGTCCCTGGGCCCCTTTTGCTCACTCTCCTTCCCAGGGGAATAGGAGAACAATGAAGCAGCTCTTTTTTGGGGTGGTGCATGCAATGCAAGGCCACCAGTCTGAGCTCCCTTTCCTTTCCCAGGATGAGAAGAACCAGGTACTGACCACCTACATCTGGTATCGGCAGGTGAGCAGAGCAGCCCCTCGCCCACGCCCACTTACTAGGACAGGGACTTCTAGGAAGGCCTTCTCTGTTCAAAAGAGTCAGGGATCTCAGTGGTCTTGGTGAGGAAAGGAGTGGAGAGAGGTTCAAAGGAATGCTCAGCAAGAGATTCAGGAGTCTGGAGTCTTCCTATCTCAGGACAGGGAGCAGAATGAAGCTTGAAGATCAGGGGAGAGGCCGCGTACTCTGGTGTACACCAATCCCAGTGACTTGGGAGGCTGAGGCAGGAAGATTGCAAGTTCAAAGCCAGCATTAGCCACTTAGCAAGGCCCTCAGCAACTTAGCAGGATCCTGTCTCAAAATTAAAAAAAAAACAAAAAGGGCTGGGGATGTGGTTCAGTGGTTGAGCACCCCTTGGTTCAATCCCCAATTACCCCCTCCAAAAATAAAATTAGGGGAGAGGAAATCCCTCAAGCCCTCTGGTTTCTGAAGTTCTTCACAGCATCCCAGACAAGTGCTTATCCAACCCCTGTTGAAGGACCTCCTCCAGCACCTGGGAACTCATGAGGCAGCCACTTCACTTTCAAGCAGCTATAATTACTAGAAAGTTCTTCCTTCAATTTAGTTAATTGGGTGACTGAAACGGTTTATCCATTTAGCCCCCACAGTCTTGGCTATGTCCCTTCTCATCCAGTTTCTGATAGGCATGGACCCAGCACTGGTATGTGGATATCTGTGAGGTCTTGGCCAAGCCCTAGCTATGAGCTAGAAACATGAGAGGTGGCTGCCAATAGTCAGGTCTTGCTCTGGTGGACCCTAGGGACGTGGGGAAGAAGTCAGAGGCTGAAGAGAAGGGCAGGAGGATCAGGACGATTCACAGGGGTCAAGTAGAGAGGCTCTGCGGACACAGCTGGTATACATGGGTCTCTGTGAAATCCTCGCCCACTCTCATGGACATGCTCCAGCAGCAGCAGCAGCAGCTCATGGGGCAAGGAGTAGGGTTGAGGAAGAGGCCAGAAAGTTGATCTCTTGAGATCGTGCTCCATTACTGCCTCACAGAAGGATTCCTTGATACAGAACACCTTGCCTCAAAGGAAGGGACCTGAACATGGGTGGGCATCCTGGATCTCCTTTCCCCGGAACATCAGCCTAGGTCCCAGCTCTATACCTCTAGAGTCACTTGTCTGCTCCACCTGGTTGCAGTCAGCAGTGAGGGAAGGTCAGTCTGCTATGTACCAGCAACAATGCCAAGGGACTGGAACTGGAGATGCAATCTAGACTCAGGCCCTGTGCACAAGGAGCTCACAGACTAGTGTCTGTCATAGACAAGTGAACGGACCATTGACATGCAACACAACAGCTGCCCTTCATGGCCAGGATGTGAGAGCACAGAGGAAGCACACATCACGACAGCGCTCCTAGGGAAGGGGTCATAGACACTTTGGCTAAGTCTGGAAGAATGAGTACAAGGTACCTTGGCAAAGAAGACAGGGATTGCAACATGGGAGAAGGTGTATGGGATGCAGAGATGTGGAGGTTTCAATAGTGTTTAATTCCAAGTGGAAGGAGTGTAGAACTCACATTGCCCTTGAGGTTTAACTTTACCATAACAGCAATGGGGCCAAGGACAGCTATGATCAGATTTGGACTGGCCATTCTGGCATAGTAAGAGTGGAGAATACATTGACCAAAACTTAATAATAGCTGAGCGTGGTGGCTTACACCTGTAATCCCAGCGGCTTGGGAGGCTGAGACAGGAGGATTGCAAGTTCAAAGCCAACCTCAGCAAAAGTGAGGCACTAAGCAACTCAGTGAGACCCTGTCTTTAAATAAAATACAAAATAGGGGGCTGGGGATGTGGTCAGTGGCTGAGTGCTCCTGCATTCAATCACTGGTACCCCCACCTCCAAAAAAACAAAAACAAAAAACAAAAAACAAAACCCAAAAACAAACAAACAAAAGAAAACAATATCCAATATCCACCTCTGTTATGAGGTGGATGTTTTTATTCCCATTCTTTTTTTTTTTTTGTACCAGCGGTTTGATTGATCTCAGGGGCACTCAACCAGTGAGCCACATCACCAGCCCTTTTTGGCATTTTATTTAGAAACAGGGTCTCACTGAGTTGCTTAGTGCCTCATTGTTGCTGAGGCTTTCTTTGAACTTGTGATCCTCCTACCTTAGCCTCCTGAGCCGCTGGGATTACAGGCGTGTGCCACTGTGCCTGGATTCCCATTCTTATGTATGTAAACCAAGACTCAAGAAGTAATTTGTTCAAGGTCCTGAAGTTGAAAAAAAGAAGATCCTGAGGTTGGTGGTTAGGAGTCCTGTAATATTGGAAATGGTTGCAGGCCTTCCCAGGGAGAGGCTGCCTCAGTCCGTGTTGTTCTGCATGTAGGGAGAGTGTGAGGACAGAGGTGGGGGGCTCTCCATTACTGCTGAGTGCTTTGGGTGCCACTGACACCCAAATTTTCCTGAGCAGATGCCCATCTGTTGTTGCCTGGGCCTGAGGAGTGAAGCCAGCCTGGTTTTGAGGCAAACCTCACTGAAGATGAGGGTTGGTGATCATTGTCCCTCCTCCCCTAGTTCTGGACTGATGAGTTTCTCCAGTGGGACCCTGAGGACTTTGACAACATCACCAAGTTGTCCATCCCCACTGACACCGTCTGGGTCCCAGACATTCTCATCAACGAGTTGTGAGTACTGTCATCAGAGGCCCGGTGGTGGGGTGGCTCAGTTGCTGGAGAAGCCAGGTAGCTGGGAGACAAGATGGCTGACATTGCATTTGAGATATTCCAGCCAGACTCACCCGCTGTACCTAAAGTTAGCTAGAGCTCAAGTTCTCTTTTGTCTTTTCTTTCTTTCCTTTTCTTTTTAAAACTCATCTTTTTTGTGCCCGATGTTGAAACTCTGTACTTCATTTGTCCAAGGGCCCTCATCTCAGGGAAAGAAGCCAGTGAGTGAATTCACACTGAGTTATAATAGCCTAATGGGGGCAGCTGCATTTTTAAAGAGGACAGTTATGTTTCTGAAAGGAATGGAGCACTGATGGCAGCCACTGTGCCTGGCCACAGAGGAGATTTGGAGCTAAAGATCACACTCAAACCTCCCAAGCCCCGTATGTGCCTTCAATTTGAAGTGGGTCCTGTCAGTCTTTATTTCTAGCAGCCAAACAGTCTTATTTGGCCTCAGCCAACAGAACTTCTCCCCATCCTGCAGGTTCATTTAGGGCTCACCAACTGAACTTCTGAATTGAACAGCAGGGAAAATGTGGGGTGGGGGAGAGATGGATAGAAAGGGGAAGGTGGCAATAGGCCCACCCAGTATCCACTGCATTGCCCAGCTCCACAGGGCACTGATATTTTCCCAAGGGAGGCAGTTGACCATGACCCTACCCCTCAAGGCCCTGCATAGCTCAGGCCAGAGGCTTTCTGAAAAATCCGTTTCTGATTGAATTTTCACTTTCAATAGTGAAATAGGCTTCATCTTAACTTCTCACCTCTTAGACTTCCCCACAGAAGATTGAAGGCTCAGACCCTGGGCTCAGCCCACTTCATGCCACTATGGTCACTTGGGAGAGCCTTAGGGTCCAGGATCAGCCAAAAGAGTGAGATGAAATCTTGTTGGACTTTTCTGGGTTCCCCTAATTCTTATCCATGAATTCTCTAGTTCTTCTTCCACTGGAGAGTATTCTCATTTTCAAGGACTTCTAGGAATGGGAAGTAAAGAGAAATCAAAATCATATAGAACATAAGCTTATGTTCTCCCTCCACACCTGCCTGTAATCTCAGTCCTAGGGTTCTGGGAGCCAAGCTCTGCCTAGCCTGGGTGTACATGTGCATGCACGTGTGTGTGTGTGTGTGTGTGTGTGTGTGTGTGACAGCATGGGGGCAACTGGACAAGCTCTGTACAGCCTGAGGCTTTGGGGTTCCTGGGTTGCTTCTCTGCCTTTTGTGGCTAAGTTGCCAGAGGAGCAAAGGAGAAATGCCCTTTCCTACCTGGAAAGTAACCTTGACAATGGTGGGTTAGGAAGCCTAAGACAGATAAAAATACTGGAAAGCTGTGGCCAAACAAAACCATCTGGGTTGTCCTGCTGCCTGTGTCCTCCCTGAATTTCTTTCCCTCCTGGGCTGCTCAGAGATCTTCACACTCCCAGGGCTGGATCTACCTCTCAAACTTCCACACTGATCTCTCTTCCCTGACCAGTGTGGACGTGGGGAAGTCTCCAAATATCCCATATGTGTATGTTCAGCATCAGGGTGAGGTCCAGAACTACAAGCCCCTGCAGGTGGTGACCGCCTGCAGCCTCGACATCTATAATTTCCCCTTCGATGTGCAGAACTGCTCGCTGACCTTCACCAGCTGGCTGCACACCAGTGAGTATGTGGGCTTTGGGAGGTGGGGGCAGAGGTGGGGGCAAGGATACCTGGGCAAGGAGCACTTTAGGAAGCATTCTTCCTTATCACCCATTTTACTTAACTTACCTCTTTTCTTTTCTTTCCTTTTTTTTTTTTTTTTTTGGTGGGGGTCCTGGGGATTGAATCCAGTGCCTCACATATACTAAGCTTTACCACTGAGCTACATCCCAAGCCCCAACTACTAATCTTCATCATTGAGACTCTATTTCCTCATCCTCCAAATGGGGTCAATATCACTGGTAGTGGTAAGGATTTCATGAGACAGTGTGAACCAACTTCACATGCTTATTTATGGACAGTTCTTCTCCAAATATCACAAATAGGATCTGGCACTAAAGGTCTCTCAGACCCACTCACTTCTCCTCACCCCCAGCCAAGCCACTCTCATCTCCTGCCCAGATTTCACCATTTGTTCTTGTTCCCCTCCAATTCATGCTCCTCACAGCAGCCAGTGAACTCTTATTAAAATGCAAATCTGATTGTGTCACTTAAAACCCTAATGGCTTCCCAGCAGTCCTGGAACACATTCCAAATCCTTGACCTAGTCCTGCCCACGGTCCACCTCTCCAGCTTCATCTGGTGCATGCTCTCAGAGCGCCACTCCAGCCCAGCTGCCTTCCTCTCTGGGCCCACAGCCCCTGTTCTTCCACGTCACCCCATGCTGTTTCCCCTTCTAGGCTACCTCCCCCCACTGCTCCCCTTCCTGCCCCACAACCATACCCAGCCTGGCCAATCTCTCTGCTCAACTTTCTGATCACTGCATAAGTATCAGTAACTCTGGTAAACCCTCCTTCATACCCCCAGAGGAGGCCATCCCTGTTGTGCAAGTATAAAACATCCTGTTTTTCTCACCACCTGTATCACCCTGTCAGTACTTATTCAGTGTCCACTTCTGAAATAGATACTAACTTAGAGAGGGGCAGGGACATGATTTGTGGCCCACCTTTAGATCCCTAGCACAGGGCTTGGCACAAAGGAAGATATCTGGCAAATTATTAAATGGATGAGTGTCAGGTGCCCCCAAGAGGGCTAGGGAATGAACACTGTCCGACTGACTGCAAAAAGGCAGCCTTTTTTCTATTTCAATTTATTCATTATGTTAGACTTAAATTATGGCAGTAAATAACATCCTTGACCAAAACCCCAAAACTACAGAGAAAGCCAAAGTCTCCTTCGACCTCTACTCTCAATCTCAAACTCTTCACCAAAAATTCCGTGCAATAGGAGTTAACTGTTGGTCTGGGGTTATGGCTCAATGTAGAGCCCTTGCCTAGCATATATGAGGCACCAGGTTCAATCCTCAGCACCACATATAGATAAATAAAATAAAGGTATTCTGTCCACCTACAACTAAAAAAATTAACAAAAAGAGTTAACTGTTTTTATCAGTATAAACTTCATAAAATACATTCTTTCAGCTCCTTCTCTATGTGTTTATGTCCACATATGTGTGCACGCATATTCCCATGTATATGTATCTACGGAAATATTGCATATACTATCATATACTTGATTCTTTTTACTCAGTGATAGCTTCTGGATGTTTTTTCATGTTATTGCATATTGAGATGGTTCCCATGAATTTTAACTGCCATGATTTGGATACATCATAATTTATTAAGCATTTTCTTATTGATGGACATTTAAATCTTTTCCTGTATTTTGCTGCATTGGAAACTATGGTCCTTTCTACTGCATATATGTATATCTTTTTCTTTAGTATAGATATTGAGAAGTAGAACTGCTGTACCAGAAGTGAAGAGTTTTCTCATTTTTCTAGTTCACCTTCAAAGACAGGTTGCTCTATAAGACAAAGATGATGGATTTGTATTATATTTCATTTCATAAATGGGAATTTTTTGTATGCATGTATTGTGGTGCTAGAGATGAACTCATGGCCTTGTGCTTGGCAAGTGCTCTACCACTGAACTACACTCCCAGCCCTTTTTAAAAATTTTATTTTGCTATGTTGCTCAGGCTGGCCTTTAACTTGCCATCTCCTGTCTCTGCCTCCTGAGTAGCTGGGTTTACAGGCATGTACAACCATGCCTAGCCTATGTGTGAACTTTCTTTTTCTTTTTTCTTTTCCACATTTTTTTTAATTGTTGTATTTGGCCAGTATCATTCCCCAGTATTTTCCCTTTCCCTCCTGACCTCCCTCCCCTGGTCCCTTTGTTCTATTCTACTGATATCCCTTTGATTTTCTTAAGATCCACCCCAACTTTCTTTTCCTTTCTTCTCTTTAGCCTCCACATATGAGAGAAAACATACAATCTTTGACCTTTCAAGTTTGACTTATTTCACGTAACATAATGTTTTCAAGTTCCATTCATTTTCCTACAAATGACAATTTCATTTTTCTTTATGGCTGAACAAAATTCCATTGTGTATATATATACCAAATTTTCTTTGTCCATTAATCTGTTGATGGACACCTCGGCTGGTTCCATAGCTATTATGAATTGTGTTGCTGTAAACATGGGCATACATGTATCACTGTAGTGTGATGACTTTAATTCTTCAAGATAAATATCAAGGAGTCTTATAGCTGGGTTATATGCTGGGTTCATGCCTAGTCTTTTTTTTCCCCACATTATTTTATTGGTATATTATAGTTGTACCTGATGATGGGATTTGTGGTTACATATTTGTACATGCACAAAATATAGCAATATAATTTGGCCAATATCACTCTCCAGCACTTCCCCCGCCCCTCACTTCCCACCCCTTCGTCCCTTTCTTCTACTGATCTCCCTTTGATTTTCATAGGCTCTGCCCCCACCTTTCTTTTCCTTTAAAACATATGACCTTTGAATTTCTGAGTTTGACTTATTTCGCTTAACGTGGTGGTCTCTAGTTCCATTCATTTTCCTGCAAATGACTTAATTTTATTTTTCTTTATGCCATGCCTAGTCTTTTGAAGAACCTCCATATGGATTTTCATAGAAGTGGTACTAATGTACCATCCCACCAACAGTGTAAATGTGTTCCCTTTTCCCCACATCCTCTCCAACATTTATTATTGTTTGTATTCTTGATGACTGCCATTCTGACTGGCTATGTCTGAGCTCTCTGATGAATGGTTTATATGGCTCTTTGTGCTGTGCTGTGTTTGCACTCAAAACTTTCTCTGCCCACACTGCAGGCTTGAGATAGGAATGGTGTATAATATTGCCTCATTTTACAGCTTAGAAAACTGAGGCTTGAGGTTAAGAGCAAGCCCTGAGGTCCACTCACCTGACATCAGAGTTCCTTGGTTGCTGCCCAAGGAACTGCTGTAGCTGTTGTTGGTGATGGTGTTGTTTGGTTGGTTGATTTGTTGAGCACACTGTGCCAAGAATGTACAAAGCACTCTGTGCACATTATCCCAAGTAATATTCATGATGACCCAGAAGGATTAAGTGAGTTAACAGAGGCATGGAGAGGTTAAATAGCTCCCTCTATATCACAGAGCCAGGGATTAGAGGAAACATGATTTGAACCCAGGTGCACCACTTTCTCAGGGTCTGGCAGGCTCCAAGCACTAGATTCCATAACTGGCCTCATTTCTTCTCTCTCAGTCAATGACATCAACATCTCTCTGTGGCGCTTGCCAGAAAAAGTGAAGTCTGACAAGAGTGTCTTCATGAATCAGGGCGAGTGGGAGTTGCTGGGGGTGCTGCCCCAGTTCCGGAAGTTCACTATGGAAAGCAGTGACTGTTATGCAGAAATGAAGTTCTACGTGAGTGGGAGTAGATGTGGGTAAAATGGTGACAGAAACTACTAGACCTTCATACCAGGGGGGTTCATGGAGGCATATTGGGAAAAACTTCCCTAGCCTTTTTCCCAGCTCCAGGGTCAGACATCCCCTGGAGCTTCAATGAAAAGACAGGGAAACTCAACTAATTGTCCCTTACACACCTGAACAGTTGCAAGCCTAGATTGACAGGCAGGATATGGGCACTGTCCATTTCCTCCTCTGAGCAATCTAGGCTGGAAGCTCCAGGAAGCCAGAGGGTGTCGGCTAGAGGTGGTAGCTCCTGGGTGCAGAGCCCATCTGCCTCAGGCTTCCCCCAAGCTTCTTTCCTGGTCCCAGGTGGTCATCCGCCGACGGCCCCTCTTCTATGCAGTCAGCCTGCTGCTGCCCAGTATCTTCCTTATGGTCATGGACATCGTGGGCTTCTACCTGCCCCCAGACAGTGGCGAGAGGGTCTCCTTCAAGATCACACTCCTCCTGGGCTACTCGGTTTTCCTGATCATTGTGTCTGACACTCTGCCGGCCACTGCCATCGGCACTCCCCTCATTGGTAAGGCCCCTCCTGGGAGAGGAGCTCAGTCTGGAGAACCTGGCCCCCTCCCACCTCCTCTGTGTGTCTCTTCCCTCTGCCCTGGGGCACACAGGTGTCTACTTTGTGGTGTGCATGGCTCTGCTGGTGATAAGCTTGGCCGAGACCATCCTCATTGTGCGGCTGGTGCACAAGCAAGACCTGCAGCAGCCTGTGCCCGCCTGGCTGCAGCACTTGGTTCTGGAAAGGATCACCTGGCTACTTTGCCTAAGGGAGCAGTCAGCCTCCTGTAGGCCCCCAGCCACCATCCAGGCCACCAAGACCAGCAACTGCTCAGGTGAGAGAGGGAGGAGGAGAGGGGCCTTTTCTGGCCTGGTTGTAGGGACATGGTAGGGAGTCTTTCTGGAGGATCCTTGGCAAGGCCTGGGAAATAGGTGCAGTTCTGCACCACTTCAGTCAAAGATGTCAGTGCAGACCTGTGCTCCAGTTTTGCACTTCTCATCAGCTCGGGTGTGCCTGAAGAGAGTAGGAGGCCAGGAGGCTGAGCATGTCAGAAGCTGAGCAAATGGCCTGTAACGTGGGCCTATCGGCGAGGTCAGATGGATGCCCTGCAGGTAGTTATTGGCCTCCTTGCCTCATATGGTCAAATGCTGAAGCTGGTACTTCCTAAACTCTCTCTTTCTAAACAGCTCAAAGGCCAGATCTTCAGAAGTTCAATCATCTATGAAGTAGAAAGACACTAAACATGGAGTTCACACCTCCTGAGGACCTGCTGTAGCTGCTGTTTGTTGGTGGTGATAGTGGTGTTTGGTTGGTTAATTTGTTGAGCACTTTGTGCCAAGAATGTACAAAGCACTCTGTGCACATTATCCCAAGTAATACTCATGATGACACAGTAGGATTTGAATGAGTTAACAGAGGCATGGAGAGGTTAAATAGCTCCCTTTCTATCACAGAGCCTGGGACTAGAGGAAACGTGATTTGAACCCAGGCTCTCTCTACTCAGCTCTTATTCATTTTTCCTCCTGTGTTCAAGCCTTATACATGAGGCTTGTAGTGCATCCAAGACCATTTCATCATGAGCTGGTGAACTAGTTCATCAGCCTAATGCCTGACTTCCCTTGGGTAAGGTAGTTATGTATTAAGTTTGAATTTTGTGGTCCAGAAGTACATGGAGTCATGGAGAGAAGGACAGTGACTCCTGCCAGCCATCCCCTTCTTAGGTAATATGATGTAGCAGAGAGAGAGTAGTGGATTGGGAGTCCAGGTACCTGGCCTTGGTGGTCTCACCATTAATCACTTAACTTCTCTGAGCTCAGCATTGTCATAGAAAAGCAGGGATAGTAATCACTCTTACTCTGCCTCTCCTGTGGGGATGCTGTGAGGTTCAAATGAAATAACGGATGTCAGATTGCTGAGGAAAACACACAAGATGTTTTTAAAAATGCACAGGAAGGCCGGGCGCGGTGGCGCACGCCTGTAATCCCAGCACTTTGGGAGGCTGAGGCAGGAGGATCGCGAGTTCAAAGCCAGCCTCAGCAATGGCGAGGCACTTAGCAACTCAGTGAGACCCTGCTTCTAATAAAATACAAAAAAAAGGGCTGGGGATGTGGCCCAGTGGTCAAGTGCCGCTGAGTTCAATCCCCAGTACCAAAAAAAAAAAAAAAAAAAAAAAAAAAAAAAATGCACAGGAAGGGTAAACACTGATTCCATGAAACTGGTGACTTGAGAAAGGGGTACAGAATATGACTAAGGAGGAAATACAGGAATGCTCAATCATGCTGGTTTTTAAAATTGGTTTAAGTTGGATGGTGAGTATGCAGATGTATAAGTTACTCTCAATACTTTTTGTATCTAAAATTGTTCATAGAAAAATTTCCACAGGCTGTAGAAAGATAAGGGACAGTATTTGGACCATCCAGCTATCCTCTCTTCCACCAATTCTCTGTCCTTCTTCCAGCCGTGGGAAACCACTGTAGCCATTTGGGAGGACCCCAGGACTTGGAGAGGACCCTGAGGGGCAGAGGTGGCCCTCCGCCCCCACCAAGGGAGGCGTCACTGGCAGTGCGTGGGCTGCTGCAAGAGCTGTCCTCCATCCGACACTACCTGGAGAAGAGGGATGAGATCCGTGAGGTGGCCCGGGACTGGCTGCGAGTGGGTTCTGTGCTAGACAAGCTGCTCTTCCGCATCTACCTGCTGGCAGTGCTGGCCTATAGCATCACCCTGGTAACACTCTGGTCCATCTGGCATTATTCTTGAGTGGGCACAGCCCAGCAGGGTAAGGGGTCCTGGGGTGAGTAAGATGGGGATGTAGGATTTCCACTTAGTTCCTTCAGGACCCAGGGGATGCCAGGGACATTCCCAAGACACAGATGCAGTTCCATACCCCATTTCCAATACCAGTTCACCTAAGCAATCCTGAACTAGGGTCTGAACTCTTTGGCCCAAAATTTAGTGATTCAGATCCTTACAGCAAACCCCCATTCACAACTTCCCGTTATGGCTTTACATCATGCTATCTTAGATTAGGAGAAACCCAAGCATTCCATAACTCCACTCTACTTATCTAGGCCTCAAGTATCAGTTTCCCCTTTGGCACTTCCCTGAATAAGACACTTGGAATTCTGCTTATTTCCACCAACCTTGTTTTTAGATTGAAGGCAAAATCAACTCCCTGCTACCTGGGCCTGAAAATTCTGCATATATTTATCCTGCCCTAATGTCTCCTTCTTCATGTCACCTGTGGCCACTTCCCTAACATTCATGCTCCAGCAGCTATGGGGTGGGGGAAATAAAGTGCTACAAACCCTTAAATTCTTTTCTTGACCATTGCCAACAGCTTTGGGGAAAGATTGGGTGAGTAGAGGGAGAGGTTTAAAGTTACTAGTAGGAATGAGGTTCTGGAATTAGTTGTAGTTTCAGTTGTTTGATGCTTTCTGGATGAGGGCACGGGAGGGTGAAATGGTAGCTATTATGAATGTGAAACAATAGGAGGTGGGATTGATGGTGTGAAGGTCAGGACTGTGAACACTTAGAAATGGAGAGGGAAGAAGGGAAGATTAGTTGTGGCTGGAATATGCTAGAAGGGCCCACATGGTCTTATTATTATTTTGGCCCCTGGCCTCTCAGTGAAGGTGGGAGCAAGCTCTCTCTCAGAAAGAGGATCCTGCAAAGGAGACAAGAACTTCAGCACCACGGCCAGCACCAATTGGTTTGGTACTTAGAAAACAGCAAGAAAGCCAAAGGCCTGGATTTACCTATCTCCTTTGGGAACTCTCAGCAGCCACCCCTGGCACATCCACCAGAAAGCAGGACCATGAGGGAAGCAGAATTGGTAACAATGGTTTTTGGTCTGACTCCTCATATCCTGGCTCCCTCTGCAAGACATCAGGGCTTAAAACATGCTGAGAAGCACCATATCTCCATAACTCCATCCACCTACAAGCATTCAGAGAAGAGGAATGTAGAATCTACCAACAGCCATCTGTCTTAGCGTCTGCAGTGTATGGAGAATACTTTCTGTGGTTCTCCCAGGCTCATTGCAACTTTACCCACTCCTCTGTCCCGGGGTCTCTCTCAGAGAAACTATGATGGAGAGGAGTTAAAAGCAGCCAGGCTAAAAGAAAAGGATCCAAAAGAAGTACTTGGGATGAGATGCCTGACATTTCCACTGTCACCCTCATTGTTCCAGGCCAGCCAATTATAAAAGGCTCAATGTGGGACACCTGAAGTCATACATCCCCCTGACCCCAAACTCTGCAAGTAGTTGGTAAATCACACTAGAGGCTGAGTAGAGGACATAACTGTGGACTCCTGAGTTCCTCATGTCTAAAACAGCCTAGAGGCTGAGGGAGGGGTTTTCTGGTTTAGCTTCCCTCAGCTTCTTCTCACCCCAGGACCCCAGCATGCAGAAAAAACTCATTAAATACTGACTGGCGGTTTGATCCTAAGGTGAACTGGCAATGTAGGAGGTCTCATCTGCCACCCTCACCCAACATATCTGCTTTTGAGATTACTCAGAATTTAGATTTGTTTTGTTTTGTTGATGGGTAGGACTCGGGGTCTTTCAGCATAGAGCAGGAGATTGTGGCACTGGGAACTGGCCCTCACTCAACATTGTTGCCCCTGACTGAGCAAGATTGGGCTGCCCATGGGGACTGTTCGTCTCTCCTCACTCAGGAGGGCTCTGAAGCCCATAGGGTAAAGCCTGGTCTTAGGATCAAAAGCTGCCCCACTATACCAGGATGTGCTTGGTGATTCTCATGTCTCAGGCTACAGGGATAGAAAGGCCGACAGTCTGGCACTGTCAATGCACCACTGGCCAGTAAGTGTGTGGCTATTGACAAAGTGTCCAAGCAGAGAGCTAGTGAGACACTAATCAACCTATCGATTCTCCATCTCCCCCTCCTCACCCTTCACCCACAATCAATGGGGCAACAGGGCCCAGCATGGAGGCAACCAATTAACCACTTGGAGAACGAGCCGCCTCCTGTAACATCTTCTGCTCCACTAGCCACATCCAATCAGCTCATCGATCTGGCATCTGGGCAGTGCTGCCCAGGGATGGGAAACTGAGGCCAGGGCCAGAAGAGCCCCTGTGAACTGACTCCTGCCCATCAATACTGATCTTGGTCTTCTCCCAAGGAGACCTTGGCTTTGTTAGCTGAATGAAACAGTAGGAATTTCCCTTCTGATTGGTATACCTCCCGAAACCTGCGTCCTCCCCGCCTCTCATCACTTGGGCTGGTTGTCTCTTATTCTGTCCCAAATGGAGAGAGAAAATCTGAAGCACTCACATCTTTATACATGTAGTTCTCTCTCATCTCCACTTCTCTGTGCAGCTCTATTCACTTCCAAAATACTCCCGGTTTTCATCTCCTTTCCCCCTCCACCCTGCTTTCCAAAACCCTCATGTATACTAAAAAGTTTCCCCCAGAGGTCAGTGTGTCCAGCAGGAGCCCTCCAGCCCTCTGTGAACTCATGCCTGGTGCTGCTGACAGCCCTGGAACCTGCTGCCACCACCCAGGAAGCCAGGAAGGCAGCCTTGTTCCTGACGAATGGCAACCTGGGCCCAAGGGTCTCAAGGGTCCCCCCAGGAGAGGGCACTGCAAGGATGTTCAGGAGAGCCCAGCAGCATGGCTGAGCTGGGGCAGGGGGAGGGTGGGCAGGGGCTTAGGGAAGATTTCTTGGAGAGAACATGGAGGAGGAAAAGTTTCCTGGCTGGGTGAAGGAGGGGGAAATGTGGTTCAGCATTCAGAAGCCAGATTCTCCTCCTTCCCCCACCGCCCCCCAGCCTCTGAATCAATACATTTTGAATCTAATCTAATAACAGAGATTTAACGAGGGGATAATGCGTGTGGAGCCGCCAGGCGCTTTGTCTCCTCTTTCATGAGGCAGCTGGGGCCCATTATCCGGGGACAATGCCCCATGCTAATCGCTCCCCTCTCTCCCCCTCCTGAGTGCTTGGGGAGGGGTGGTGGGCAAGAGAGGGCAGCTCCTCCCTTGATTGGAGGGGAGTGGATGGGAAGAAGGGAGGGGGAGGGTGAAGTCGAGGAGAAGGGTCTAGTCCATCCCCTGACCCGACACCACCCTGTTGGCTGGGCCACACTTGGCACCCTGACTAGTGAGAGGTCAAGGGAGCCCCACCAATGCACACAAACAGCAGATAATTAGTGATCAGCTGCAGTTTTAGTGTTGGGTGTTGTTTGGTTGGTGGTGGGTCCCCCCCCCACCACCCAACTTGGTCCTCTATAATTTAAGCTATCCCATTGAGGCCTCTGATTGGCCAGCCCCGACTGTCATGGTTAGAGAATTAAACCCTGGTCTTAGGGACCAAGAACATCCCTCCCTGAAATAGAAGCCTGTTCCACATCCTCTTTCTCTTCTATCTGGAGGAGTGGAGGTTAGACTATGGAACTTTCTGGTAATGCTATTCCAGACATGAACCGGATTGGGAACCTGAAAGGGAAGGAATGGAATCTCGTTCCCTAGAAGGCTTTGAAGAGAGACATTTATTTCTCTATCTTGGGAAGGGCAGACCAGAGAGAAGAGAAAGTCTGCCTGAACTTCTATCAGAGCTCTGAGGGAGGAGCCCAGAGCTAGGGTGCCTGAGGCCTGCCCATTCCCATTCCTTTCTGAAACCTGTGTATTGGGGACAATCTAGGAGTATAGGAGTGCTGTGTAGAGAGGGAGACTCCAAGTACGAACTTGGCCCATCACAGGTCAACTGTCAGCCTCTGGCCTGTACTTTCCTCCTGTGCTTCAATCGTCTCATCTGCAGAATGGGGATCATGCCAGTGCCTGACTCACAGGTGTGTGTGTCGGGGTGGGGGGACCTTGCTCTAGTTAGGGAGAAGCTGGACGAGATCACAGGTGGGGTATAGTCTAGTGGCCTGTGAGTCCTACCTGAACCCTCATATCATGTTCTGAGTGGGTGAGAACTGCTCCTACGAGACAGAGGACCAGAGGACTTTCTCCTTCTCCCCATTTTAGGGGTTAAGGCTCCTGTCCCCACCAGGCTGAATTCAGACTGTGTCCTGTACCTTGGTGCTCCTTTCTCTCCCATTACTACCTGTCTCTCTCATCGCTGCACATTCAGAACTGCTTTGCACAGAGTTCCCCACAAAGCCTCAGTTTTGAGTCCCTGCTCTGGGAAAATGTGTGAGACACTGGCACGCTTTGAGGACCCATCCTGATTCTGTTTGTCTGTCCTATGCAGTGCCACCCACTGTGTCCCTAGGTCTGCAAAGAGAACTTGGCAGAAAGACACACCATGAATATAACAGTCAGGATCATAGGATCCCAGGAATTTGCTTGCATGTGCCTGGGAGAACCCCTGACTCAAGACTCATAAAGAAGTATCCGTGCTAAAGCCCTCCAACAAAAATGTCAATCTTCCACCAAGGGCAGCCACAGCCCTGCCTTCTAGATTATGTCCACAAGGTGGCAGCAAAGTCCAGAAGTTCTATGGAAGAGCCTATACCAAACATTTTATTGCCCTCTTCCCTATTACCCTTCCCAAATAAAGGCCTGCATCCCTTTCCAGCAGCCTCTGGAACTCTTTCCTTTAAGACAGCCTTCTCCTTTGGGCCAGCACTAAGAATGATGTTCCAGACTGCTTTGTATCCTTCCCTTAAGCTCTGGCAAAGGTGGCCCTGCTACCTCCTACCTGTCACATGCCTGTGCCCACGCTGATCTCTGGCACCTGAGTCTGCTGCATACATGCTCAGGCCTGGACAGCACAGTGGCCACACACTGTTGTTCTAGCTTTTTCCTTTTCTGTTTATGTGATGAAGATGGTGATGAAGGCTGTTTAAGCCCATGCTTACATGTGTAACAGGCTCATGGGGGGTGGGGTTCTGTCTGTCTCTTCTGACCATGTCTCTGAGGCCCTGAGAGGCTTCTCTGTGTTCCTAGGAAAAGTAAGGTCAAGGGAGGTGCTGAGAGCAGGCGCAGGGGAGGGTGGGGTCAGTGGTTGGAGAGGGAAGGCAGGCATCTGGGAGAACCTCATTCATGGGGGCTCAGCGCATGGACTGAAGAGATGGTGCTGGTTCCAGGTAGTTTTAATGACATGATTTCTTTACCCACCTGGGACAATGTCTGTAAACTTGCTGCTGTCAATGTGCCAGCTGTGGATTTCCTATTCCAGCTGCAACAAATCACCAACTTAAAACACCAGGCATGCATGGTGGCATACACCTGTAATCCCAGCAACTCAGGAGGCTGAGGCAGGAGGATTGTGAGTTCAAAGCCAGATTCAGCAATGGTGAGGCATTTAACAACTCAGTGAGACCCTGTCTCTAAATAAAATACAAAAAGTGCTGGGGATGTGGCCCAGTGGTCCAGTGCCCCTGAGTTCAATCTCCGGTACAAAAACAAAACAGAAAAAACCAACACAAGTTTGCTATGGTATAGTTCTGGAGGTCAGAAGTCCACAATGGACAAACAAGACTGCACTCCTTCAGGAAGTTCTAGGACAAAATCTGCCTCCTTGTCTTTTGCAGATTCTAGAGGTCACCTTCTTTCCTTGGCTCCTGGACCTTTCCTGTCTTCAAAGTCAGGAGTGAAATATCTTCAGCTCTTTCCTCTGCTTTCACATCTTCTCTGGCTCTCCTGACCCTCTTTCCTTTATACAGATCTCTGTAATGATAATAGACCACCTGGATCATCTCAGATCTTGCCTCCTCTCCAGATCCTTCAGTTCATCACATCTGCCAAGTTCCTTTTACCTTATAGCATGACATACTCACAGCTTCTGGAGACCAAGAGGTTGGCATCTTTGACAGGGGCATCATTCTGTTCACTAATGTATGAAATCTTGGGCAAGTCACTTAGCTTTTGTGTGCCTCAGTTTCCTCATCTGTAAAATCAACATAATAACAACACCTGCCTTTTAGAATTGTTTTGAGGACTGAAAGAGTCAGAGCAAGTAAAGGGTCAAGCTCAAAGTAAATCACTGATAATTTTTAACTGAGGTTCCATTACTGCTCTTATGTATACACTTAAATGTATCCAACACAGCAAAGTTGTGGTGTTGTCCATCACAGACCCACTGAATTAATCCTGTACATAAACAACTTTCTATTAGGCAACACTAATATGTGCAACTGCTTATGCTGATGAATATTGAGCTATGTCGAACAGGAAGGTAGAATCATGAAGCAATTGGTCCAGGACCCCAGCCTAATAGGAGGCAGGTGACCAGGCCCAAGGCAGCCTGTCTTTCCCTTGCCTCCCCATCTCCCAGGATCACTTATCCCTCGGGGTGGGGGGGGGGAGAAGTGTTTAGACATTGGTAAAGGCTTCTTGACGTAAGAGGTGTTAGAATGGGATGTAGAGTCATTTCCCTAGAAGTCTTAGAGACACCAAACAGCCCCTTCAGATCCATCTTCCTAGTGCAGGCTGTACATGGAGGTAGGAGATGGCAGGTGTCCTCGACAGGACCTTCCCAGCTCCAGATCCGAGGGATCCCATCTTTCCACCTATGTGACACTCCGTCAGGGGACCAAGCTCCAGCTCTGTGCTCCAACCTCTCCTCTTGGTTGACATATCCACTCCCTGCCCTTTCTACCCCAGGAGCCATTTTTTTCTGGTCCTCACAAATGAAGCTCAAATTTACCTGCTTCATGTCTTTGTCATTGGGCTTACAGTTCCCATGGTGGGTCACTGCGAGAGGTCGTCTAAGGTGGTCGAACGTTTCCTGGTGCAGGCTCACCAGGTACACACTCCTTCAATGCCCTCCTTGACCCCCTTACCCTAATAATAATTGTGATTCGTGCATTTATTATGATTCATTTAGCATTTATCCTGGCTCCCAGCCTGTAAGTACCTGAAGGCAGGTATTTCTCATCCTATCTACCACTCTCACAGTCCTGACACCTGGATCATGTTTTGCATTTAGTGGGCAAATCAACCAGTGACCTGTGATAGGGACAAGAGATGACGACCAGGCAGAGGGGAGATGGTATCTGAAATCCTTCCCACCACTGAGAGTCAGGGTGGGGAGCAGGGAATAGAGGCAGGAAAGAGATTTGGGCAGCCAAGAGGGCATGGGGTAGGGTGGCCTTGAGGAGGCTGGGTGGCCACTGGAGGCCCAGAGTCACTTCCTCTGTGAACCTTCTCTGAATTTTTTTTTTTTTTTTTTTTTGGTACCGGGGATTGAACTCAAGGCCACTTGACCCCTGGGCCACACTCCAGCCCTTTTTTGTATTTTATTAGAGACAGGGTCTCACTGAGTTGCTAAGTGCCTCGCCATTGCTGAGGCTGGCTTTGAACTCGCGATCCTCCTGCCTCAGCCTCCCAAGTACTGGGATTACAGGCGTGCGCCACCGCGCCCGGCTCCTTCTCTGAATTTTTAAGAGAACAAATCTCTTTTCTCTGGAACTTCCACATCATGCTATAGTTAGACAATCTGGGGCTGTGTCTGTCCAGAGCGTGAGCTCCCTCAGCAGGGACCTCACTGGGATTCACTCAGCACTGTAGCAGAGCTGGACATTGTGCCTGGCACTGGGCAAGGCTCTAGACCAGCTGAATTCATGAAGGCGTGATGGAGGGCTTCCCTGGAGTCTCTTTTCTGTTATGATGACCATAAAATTTATCATCCAACCCGTGGCATTTCTGTCCTGGGAATAGAGGTGCTAGTAATAATTTCACACAGATGACCTGCCATAAAGTGGGGCTGTCCCAGCAAACATGGTATATGGTTACCCTACCTCTCCAGGATCCCCTGGCTCCTTTTGCAGCTGAGATCTGAGACCCAAGCACAGGCTCCAGATTTTCTGACCTGGCCAGAGAGCTCGGACTGGGGGAGGGGAGGCCTAAGTGCAGCCCTTTGTCCAGTGTGGGGTCACAGTCTTCCTCCTGAGGTTCACCTCAGAGGTCGGAAGGATTTCCTGTGGGGTCACAGGTCAAAGGCTACATGTCTCAGCAGAGCTATGAGGAGTCTTGGCCTGACCTCGCCCTCCCCTCCCCCAGGAAGAAGGATGGACTGATTCTGGAGCAGGAAGTAGCTGCGCTAGGTGGCTGAAGGGTCACCCCACCCCCGCCAGCAGAAGGAAGAGCTTCTGGCACCTCCCTCCACACTCAGTCAGGAGATGACCTTACATGTGGGATGGGGGGAGTGCAGTGTGGAGGGGGTGCTGCAAGCAGGGGGGACATGCCCCACGGGCTGATAGTTGACCAAGTAGGGCTGGATTGACAAGGGATCCCTAGATAAGCCATTGTCATAAAAGACTATTTTTCATTAATATTCCTTTTTATAGAGAAGAAATTCACACCCACCCCCCCCCCCTTGCAGAGTAAAGAGAAAGCACAATTGGTTTTTCTAAAGGGGAAATGGATTTTTGTTTTTCCTGAGCTTTCTGATAGCTTTTGGGGGTTTCCAAGAATTTGAGAGTGGAATAGAGATCTCCCTGGGGTGAGGCCGGCCACATCTAAGCGGCAGCCCCCCAAGGACCTGACGTCAAAGATGATGAAAAATGAGGGTGAGGTAAGAAATCCTCTCCTGAAGACATCCTGTGATGTATGCTGGAGTGTGGGGTCAGCCTTACCATCCCCAGCATGCATCTGGGACCCCAGGTTTACCGGACTACTGTACTGCACAGTCCTGGGGGCACTGTTCACAGGGGCTTTGATGTAAATGCCTCCCTTGGAATTGTGCTATTCAGCCTACAAGATCCAATGCAGATTTAATCTCCTCTGTGAAGTCTTAGGGTCTCCTTCTCCAGGTATCTATCATAATCACACATCTTCTGTTCTATGACCTACTCCATGGAATTCAGTAATCTTTTTAAGAGTTTGTTTTCCCTACTGTTTTAGTCAGCTTTTTTGTTGCCGTGACAAAAAGACCTGACAAGAACAACTTAAAGGAGGAGAAGTTTATCTGGGACTCACAGTTTCATAGAACTCAGTCCATAGATGGCTGACTCCATTGCTCTGGGCAAGGTGAGGTAGAACATCATGGCAGAATTGTGTGGCAGAGGAAGAAAGCTCAGGACGTGGCACCAAGAAGCAGAGAGAGAGGGCTTGCTCACCAGGGACAAAATATAAATCCCAAAGATATGCTCCCAGTGACCTACCTCCACCAGCACCAGCCATATACTACCTGTCTATAGTTGCTACCCACTTAATCCATTTTAGTGGATTAACCCACTGATTAGGTTAAGGCTCTCATAACCCAAACATTTCATCTCTGAAATTCTTGCATTGTCTCTCTCATGAGATTTTGGGGGACATCTCATATCTAAACCATAACACCCAACCTTTTCTTCTTCTTCCTGGTCCACCCTCCTAGCACAGTGCCTGGCGTATGGACACAGAGGGAATCATGTGACATAGAGTTGGAGCATATGGGCCAAGGATGACCTTGCATGCTTTCACTGTGCAGATGCTGCAGGCCAGAGAGGTAAAGCATCTCCTCTACTCATCCCGATGGCAGACTAATGGGAACACGTGGGACAGACTTGGGCAGCAGCCAGCCAGTACCAGGGAAGGGCAGGCTATAGGAATGACAGCAACCCCGCTTCTGAGAATGCTTGGAAACATGTTCAAATCTTTCTAACAGGTCACTCCCGCCTGGCCTCATTTCTCTCTCCTCTCACTTTCCAAAGCTGGGTATTTTAAAGGCTATTTTGACTCTCTCTGTTGTAATAAGAAACTAGCAATTAACTATTACAAGGCTGTTTTACAATCATGTGGAAGCCCCTTTTATCCACTTTGCTTTAAATGATTATATCTTTTATCCCTAGTTTTCGGGAATATAAAACTTTACAGCATTTGCTGCAAACCTTCATACTTTGCTTTGCAGTTTATGGCTCCCTCTGCAGATATATCTTTCACATAAATAAGACTTTCATCTGTACAGTACTGGGCTTGGGCCACTGTGGCTCCCTATGATTCCTTCAGTGGGACTCAAGTTTGGAGCACAGGGTGATTCACCAAAGCCACTGGTCTGGTTGGCCGTTGTCTGTCCCTCTAATCAGGGCTGAACCAGCAGCCCTGCCATGAAGGAGGCCATGGACTCTGGGAGAGGGAGACACGATGGGGAATCCCAGAGTAGGAGCTTCCCCTTCACCCTGTGCCTGAACTTGGGTCCCAGCAGCCCAAGTAAGGGAGACTTCCCTGAAAGTAGCCACGGAGCAGCAGAAATAGGCTTAGCCTGGGCTGCCCTGCCAAGCTCAGAGGCAGCCACTGTCCTAGCCTTCCTAAGATACCAGCCTTGGGGACAATCTCAGCATCTAAAACAGTCACGATGGCAGAGAGGACCACACAGACAATTTGGTCCCCAGGTAAATTCTCTGAGTTTGAATTGATTTTCTATTATTTAATCTATAGTGTTTGGATCAAATACAAAAATAGATGATACCTCCTATGCTGGCCAGGAGAATGTGCTTTCCCTGGGCCCCTAACTTCAGCCAGCCTAACTGACCAAGGGCTGCAGAGCTATTCTGAAATCTATGACAGCCTTTGTGCCAACTGACCAGGGAGAGGGGCAAGGATGCTAAGAAAGGACCCTTACTGGGAGACGGGACTCCTTTGATGGCTGATCAGCTGGAGGATTCCAGTGGCCTTCCCACACCTTCCTTAAGCTGCACAGCAGTCTAGGAAGTTCCCCCAGACTCCCTTCCTGCCCTCCTTCACTCATGTCAGCCTCTAACTGCAGTCAATCTACTCATTCGGCCTTCCAAAACTCTCTCCCTATTTATTTATTTATTTATTGACGCTGAGGATTGAACCCAGGGGTGCTAAACCACTGAGCCACATCCCCAGCCCTTTTTGTTATTGTTTTTGTTTTGAGACAGGGCCTCCTAAGTTGCTGAGGCTGGCTTTGAACTTGAAATCCTCCTGCTTCCACCTTAAGAATGCTGGGATTACTGGCATGTGCCACCATACCCAGCCCCATTTCCCTTTAATTAGGCATGTCCCCTGATGAATTCCTTATATATTTAATCTCCTCTTGGTATTTGATTCTCAGAGGATCTGGAATAGTGCACCTCTTATTTACATAAGGAAAGGGAGTTGTTTGCATGAGTATCATTGATGGAGACGCTGTGTCTATATATTGTTTATGGAGATAGCTACTAGAAAGACACATAGCTGGGCCAGTGTGGGGACACATGCCTGCGTCCCAGCTGCTCAAGAGGCTGGCATATGAGGCCAGCCTGAGCAACTTAGTGAAACCCTGTCTCAATTCTTATTTTTTTAAAGGACTGGGGATGTAGCTCAGTGGTAGAGTGCCTCTGGGTTCAATCCCCAGTCACCACATGCAAAAAAGAGAGGGGTAGGGGTAAAGGAAGGAAGGAAGGAAGGAAGAATAGATATGTAAATGTTTCTAAGCAATGTTGGAAACAAAGGTATATATTTCTAGGTGTAGGCATATTTTGGAGGATATACATCAGTATCTCTAAATATAGTTTTAAAATTATACTCATCTAACATTTGGGAATCAATATGTAATTCGTGGCGAAAAAACGTGCAGTGGGTGTGTAGCCATAATAACAATTAGCTTGCATAACATCATTATTTATATTCGTGGTTTCACTTAATACTCACAACTCTGTGAAGTGCCATTACAATCTCTAATTCACAGATGTGAAAATGGAGGCCAAGAGAGGTGTTCCAGTAGCCAGAGGCAGAACCCTGACTTGTCCGTGGAGATCTATGTATATTTGTGCAGCCAGACAACAAACACAGAGAGGAGGCAACGGGATAGACGGGTAAGTAGACATGATTGAACAGATGTGGGGATGGGTATGTGGACCTGCAAATAGATGAGGATGTATGAAGCTTTCTCCACTCTTGTGACCTCTTGTTTGTGACTCAGAACTCAGGAGGTGGTTTTGTTTGAAGCTGAGTTCTGTCTAAGCAAACTCATTTGACAGTTCAGTAGTAGATAAAAGCCCCATTGCTTCTCTTACTCATCTTGTCACCTGGATTCCAGGAAAGTCAATTCCAACTCTGAGAATTAGCTCTAGCACTTGGCATCAGTAGCAGATAGTGATGAATAACTTTGTGTTTTGTAAAATTGTCCCCATATCTTATTTTCAAAATAAAACTGCTCTTGCAAAGATCAGCAAAGCCCTTCTAGTTGTCCAACCCAATGGTTGCTCTTCCAGGGTCACCTTCCTGGTTCTGTGATGTCAACAGTGTTGACCACCCTCTCCTGATTCTCTTCTGCGGGGCTCCCCTACACCACTGCATTCTGACTTTCTTCTTGACCTGTGGACACCTCCCCCTGTCTCCTCTTGGCCATTCTTTGTCCACTCTGTAGCAGAGTGAACACTACTAGTGCCTACCCAACAGTTTTCTCCCCTTGCTTCTTTCTGATGGAATCCTGATTTTGGTCCAGCATCTTCCTTTGGATGGCAATGCATTTCCCAAGAGTCCAGCCCAGTGCTCTGAGGTGAATCTTGGTTGGTCAAACCACTAGTTCTCAGAGTGTGGTCCAAGATCCACAGCATTGGCCTCATTTGGAAACTTGTTAAAAATTCAAATTCTGGACCAGCCTAGGGGACGTTATGTTAAAGTGAAACAAGCCAGACACAGAAAGACCAATAGCACATGATCTCACTCATGTGTAGAAGATAAAAATGTTGATCTCACAGAAGTAGAAAGTAGAATAATGGTTACCAGAAGCTGGGAAGGAAGGGCAAGGGAGAATGGGGAGAGGTTGGTTAACAGGTGCAAAGTGGTAGTTAGGAGGAACAAGTTCGGGTATTCTATTACACAGTAGAGTGACTATAGTTAACAGTAATGTAGTGTATATTTCTTGTTTTTTATTGAGTTGCTGGGATTACAGGCATGTGCCACCATGCCCTGCTGTACTGTATATTTCTAAAGAGCTAGAAGAGAGGATTTTGAATGTTCTTGTAAGGAAATGATAAGTGTTTCAGGTGACAGACATACTAATTATGTTGATGTGATCATAACACAATGTATACATGTATCAAGAAAACACAAACATTGTGCTCCATAAACACATGAAATCATTATATATCAATTAAAAATAAAATAAAACTTGGAGAAAAAAGAAGAAATTCAAATTCTCAGGCTTCACTCCAGAGCTACTGCATTGGAAATTTTGGGGATGGAGTCCTGAAATATTTAGGATTTTATTTTGTTTTGGGGATTTGTTTTGCTTTGCATGGTGCTGGAATTGAGCCAAGCACTCTGCAACTGAACTATACCCCAGCCTGACCTGCGTTTGGATGAGTTTCTGAGTAACTCTGGAGCTGTTCAGATTTGAGAACCTCTGGTCTAAGCCAATCAGGATAAGTGGCCTTCTTCCTTTTCCCAGTGATCAGGCATGGATATGTGGTAAATTTTTGCTAATGATAAATGAGAGGAATTCTGCTATAGAAGAGGGTCTTGGGAAGGTTTCTCTGCATCTAAAAGAGACAACAAATGCTAGGTGCACACTTGTAATCCCAGCTGATCAGTAGGTCAAGGCAGAAAGACCATAAGTTCTGTTGTTTTAAGTCATCCAGTTTGTGGGACTTTGCTATGGAAGCCCTAGGGAACTACTACAGGGTCCTTGTGATCTGTAAATCAACCCTAAAGTCCTCCTACCTTGAGACCACTCATTTATGAAATCAACTTCCTTCATCATTTAAGTTAAGTGGATAGAGTTTGTTTATATTTTTTTGTTTTGTTTTGTTTGTTTTATTTTTAGTTTCCTATTTACAATAGCTTCCTGATAGATAACCCTTAGGTTTTCATACTCCTCAGGGTCTATCATTGCTGGGAAGGAAGGGCAAGGGACCTTGCCTTTGGACCTGAGGGTGATCTCATCTATTCAAATTTTCAAAGTGGTTCTCTAACTCTGAAATGTTTATTCCAAACCTAGACTGAACTACTGAATTACATATGCCGTGCCTGCCTAACATCCCCCTGGAAGGTCCCTCTCAAACCCAGAGTGTCTAGTTTTAACCCACCATCAAACCCTCCTTCAAGGAGTACTTTCCACCTGTCCTGTCTTAGTGAACGTTACAACTTAGGAGTCATGCCGTCTTTTCTCTCATGTCTAAAACATCTACGAGTCCTATTAACTCTTCCTTTTTTCTCTATTATCTGCTGTATCTATCCTCTCTTTACCATCTTCGTTTCCTCTAAAAGAATGTAAGTCCTTATCATTTTTGCATGGGATATTGTAACACCTAACTCTCGCCTTGAATGATTCTCCATATTACTCACAATTTAGAACAGATCTCTTACAATTTGGTAAAATTCATCAGTGAAATCTAAATCAGCTGGGCGCAGTGGCGCACGCCTGTAATCCCAGCACTTGGGAGGCTGAGGCAGGAGGATCGCGAGTTCAAAGTCAGCCTCAGCAATGGCGAGGCACTTAGCAACTCAGAGAGATCCTGTATCTAATAAAATACAAAAAAAAAAAAAAAGGGCTGGGGATGTGGCCCAGTGGTCGAGTGCCCCTGAGTTCAATCCCTAGTACCAAAAAAAAAAAAAAAAAAAAAAAAAAAAAAAGAAAGAAAGAAAGAAATCAATCATCTAAGTCTAGTCTTCTTTGTAAGTTTTTGTTTTGTTGTAATGCTGATTCAATTTCTTTAATAGGTAAAGGATTTTCCAAATTTTCAATTTCATTTTTGCTGATAAGTTGTATAGTACTAGAAATTTGGCCATTTCATTGAAATTCTCATTTATTTTTTTGGAAATGAAATTGTTTGTTATAACATCTTTGTATTAGTTTTCTAAGACTGCTATAACAAAATCCCACAGACTCAGTGGCTTAAAACAGTAGAAAATTATTGTCTTACAGTTCTGGAGGCTGGATGTCTGAAGTCAAGTGTCAACAGGGCCCAGCTCCCTCTGAAACCTGGAGAGGGGAATCTGTCCCAGCTTCTCCCAGCTTCCGATGGCAGTGTTAGTCTTTGGTATTTCTTGGCTTATAGCTGCATCACTCCAGTCTCTGCCCTTTTGTCACATGGTGGTCCCCTCTGCTTATATTGGAACAAGGTACTCAATTCCATCTGGAAGAACCTATTTCTAAATAAGGTCACATTCTGAGATAATGGGGATTAGGATTTTAATCAATCTTTTCTCCTTCCATGCCACTCTTACTATCCCTTTATTACCTTTTATATTTTAATGTATTTATCTTTTTTAAAAGCCAATAAAATCTTGTAAGAAAAATAACAAAATTGAAAGATTTATAGTATTGGTTATAAAGACTTATTACATAATTATAAGCAAGCACAGGCAAATATGCCAATAGAACAAAACTAAAAATCCAGAAACAAATTCAAAACATATATAGGTATTTGGTTTATGACAAGGGTGGTACTGCATTTTGGTGGTAAAATGTGGTCTTATTAACACATTGGGTATCCCCATGGGAAAAAGTGAATATTGACCCCTACTCCACATCAGTCACAAACATCAATTCTAGATGGATGGATATGAATGCGAAACAGCTTTTAAAGAAAATAGAGAAGTCTATTTTTTAGCTGGACAGAAAAAGCATTAACAACACAATGGCATGTTATATTGGTGGGCTTCAGTGAACCACACTTGCTTGCGTTCACATTTTCAGTAGTTCCTTTCCCTTGAATCTGGGCTGGGTTTGTGAGTCCCTTCAGTGGAATGTGAGAGAAATGATATCATGCCAGTTCCCAGGTATAGGAGGTGCTGTTATCAGTACTCAGCTGAGGGGATTTTAGGACCCTAGAGGCAACTCTAACCCACTTTCCTCTAGAGCTCTGTGATAGTCAGCTTTCATAGCTTTGACCTAAGAACCAGACAAGAACAACTTAGAGGAAAAGTTTATTTTGGCTCATGATTCAGAGATCTCAGTACAATGTCAGCCAATTTCATCAGTTGGGCCAAACATGAAGTAGAACATCGTGGTGGAAGGGTGTCTAAGAGGAAAACTGCTCAGCTCATTACAGCCAGGAAGTGGGGCAGAGAAAATAACACTCCCAATGACCCACCTCCTCCAGCCATGCTCCACTTGCCTACAGTTACCGCTCAATAATCCAAAAAATGGATTAATCCACTGATTAGGTTACAACTCTCATGATCTAATCATTTCACCTCTGAATGTTCCTGCATGAACACAGGAGCTTTGGGGGACACCCCATATCCAAACTAGAACATGATAAATATTATATTAAAATGTTACCATGGTTCCTTATGGTAAATCCCATCAAACTAACATCCCTGTTTTATGAGGGGTCGCCAAATGACATGTCCAACAAGTGACTGGGTTATGCTGCTGGCTGAGAGCCATGGCCTCGGTCCTTGGTGTCATTACTCCCCACTCCCCATCCAGCTCTTTTACTATTGGACTTGTGCTCTTGTTCTGCCTGGTGACCTAGCTGAATTTCTGCCACACCCTAATCTTGCTTGTCCTGGAGGACAGGAGTCCTGAAGGCCATAAGTCCCTCTGCAGGCTGACACTAGTTGGATCTAAGACAGCTGCCAGCAGTGACCCTCAGAGGACCCCATCCAGAACTGTGGGGAAACTGTGCCTTTAGAAGACAGACGCAACGGTACATATCCCAGCATTGGCTGGTTATAGAGCAGAAGTTCCAGAGGAGAGAGGAAAGGATTTAGGGGTCTGGGAAACGTGACCAGAAGTTTGGGGACCACTGATAAGGAATAGCTCAGAAGTCTTGGACTTCCAGAGGTTCCTAAGCTGTAGCTTTATTATAATAAGACATGAGCATCCCTCTCCTTTATTTGCCTCATTGTCCTTATTTCTTCTACCCCACATCTATAACCTCCTAACCCCCCAAAACGAGTAGTTGATTTGCCAAGAATGGAAGTTTCCATTGCTCTCCATCAGTGCTCCATCTTGCTATTGGTTCTGTCACAAAAGGGGGTCCTGGGAGGTCTCACAGAGGGGAACCTCAACTCATTATGACAACTGGGTCCTTTTCTAGATAGAAAAGAATTTTGGTGCACATTAGATATTTAAGAAAACAAGGAGTCATGTTCAAGGGAGAATGTGGGCTATGTCGGGTGAGAAGCCATGCCTTGCTCTGGGATTTTAATATTTACAGAGGGCTAATAGTTTGGGGCTGAACTGGAGGTGGAGTCAGGGTGGGTTACCCGATTTCACAACAGCTTTTCTTGCACTCACTATTTCCTGGGGCGAGCAGGTGCTTGTTTTGCATTTCAGTTGTTTATGGGCTTTTCCTGCATTCCAGTGTCTCTTCTAAGACTCAGTTTTTCTCTGTGTCCCCAAGTGCCTATCTCAGTTCCACAATTCTGAGAGAGAAAAAGGACCCAGCCTTTGGGGGTCAAAAATTGGTAACATAATGGGGGGTGGTAAAGCCACACCCATGCTGAGTCTAGTTATCCACATTCTCTGCTCCCACCTCTGAGTAGTAGAATGTTCTTTGAGGAAATCAAGTGGCACTGACTGGGTTTACTACAAATTCACAGCCTCAAACCACGAAGCACACTCAACATTCCCTGGCAAACCTACAGTTCTCTTTCAAGTTTGATTTTGTACTCTTTTTGTCAGCTTTTTCGCTCTGTGACTTAAAGACCCAACCAGAACAATTATAAAGGAGGAAAAGTTTATTTGAGGGGTCACGGTTTCAGAGGACTGAGTCCACAGAAAGCTAGCTCCATTCCTCGGAGCTCGAGGTGGGGCTGAACATCATGGCAGAAGAGTGTGGCAGAGGGAAGCAGCTCGCGTGATGATCAGGAAGCATGAAGAGACTCCACTTGCTAGATACTAATAGATACCCCAAAGCCACATCCACAATTCCCACCTCCTCCAGCCCCACCCTACCACTACAGTTACCACTCAGTTAATCCCTACCAGGGGATTAATTCACTGATTGGGTTAAGACTCAAATCTGCAGCTATTTTCTCTTCCATTTGTATCATCATGCTGCCCTGAGCACTGGATCATTCTCATAAAAACAGATTCTAGTGTTTTTTTGTTTTGTTTTGTTTTTTCACTTAACACTTAATCTTAGTCAAAAGCTGGGAAGCAATGGTGTCCTCTGTTATTTAAAAAGCACCGCAGCCAGATGTGGTGACACACACCTGTAATCATAGCAGCTTGGGAGGCTGAGGCAGGAGGAGATTGTGAGTTCAAAGCCAACCTCAGCAACTTAGAGAGGTCCTAAGCAACTCAGCAAGACCCTGTCTCTAAATATAATAGGCTGGGGATGTGGCTCAGTGGTTAAGCACCCTTGGGTTCAATGTCCAATATAAAAAACAAAAAAAGCATCCAAAACAGGAACCTCCCTTGAAACTGCTATGAAGGAAAACTTCTCAAAATATCTTTAAGTTTTGATTTTCCCACCTTCTCACTTTAAATTCTTTCTTTAATTTAGTCTGGCCTAAATACTCATCACTCCATGAATCTGTCCTATAGTCATATATAAATGACCAACACACACATGAAGCAATCAACAGTCTTCAGGGAAATGCAAATAAAAAAATAATAATAATGAGGAACTGGGTTTGGTGTCCCTGTGGTCCTAGCTACTCTACTATAGGCCAGAGGATCCCTTGAGCCAGGAGTTCAAGACCAGCCTGGGCAACATAGCTAGCAAGATCCTGTCTCAAAACACACAAAATGCGCACACACAAAACATGACAATGAGATACTACTTCATACCCTCCAGGATGGTTAAAATAAAAGATAGATAATAGCTAGTGGCAGCAAGGATGTGTAGAAATTGGGAACCTCATAGATTACCGTCAGGATGTAAAAATTGTGCAGCCACTTTGGAAATTAGTGTGGGAATTTCTCAAATGATCTAGCAATTCTCTATAGAAATATGCTCAAGAAAAATGGGAACAAATATCCAGAAAAAAATACTTGTAGAAAATGTTCATAGTAGAATTATTCTTAATGGCCCTAAAGTGGAAACAACTCAGATTTTCATCATCTGACACGTGGCTAAGTAAAATGTGGTAGATCCAGATAATAGAATATTATTCAGTCATAAAAAGGAATGGATGTATGTTCAACAGGGGTGAACTTTGAATATCATACTCAGTGACAGAAAGATGCCAGACATAAAAGGTCACGCATTGTATGAGTCTGTTTATATGAAATGTTCAGTAGGCAAATCTATAGAAACAGAAAGTAGACTAGTGGTTCTCTGGGATTGGGATTGGAAAGGTTAGAAGGAGGAAAAGGGATGATTGCTCCTAGGTATGAGGTTTCTTCTTAGGGTGATGAAAATGTTCTAAAATTAGATCATGATTGTGGTTGCATAACTCTGTGAGTATACTAAAAACCACTGCACTGTACATTGTAAATGGATGAATATTGTGGTATGTAAGTTGTATCATAATAAATCTGAGTCTTTAAAAGCAGTTTTTCAAAAAGCTCACCAACAGCCTTTATATCACCAATTTCTAAGGCCCCTTTCCCAGTGCGCCCCCCCCTCCTGTGATTCTCAGCAGTGCCTGACAGTTCACTACCCCCTCCTCTCCTTTGCCCTTCATGACCACACACTCTTCAGGTGACCCTTTCATGCCACAAAGGACACAGTGTCCTTTGCTGGCTTCTCCCTGTCACCTGGTCTCTACCCTGGAGAGTCCCAGGCTCTATAGGTGGCCTTCTTATCATCCCAGTGACACTTTACTGTCCTGCGAGTTTACCAGTCCCTTCCCTGACTTCAAACACTCTCTAGATGCTGATGATGCCAAGTAAACCAGGGCCTCTCCTTCCTAGTCTGATTGATCTAATTTATTTGCGTATCTGCCTTTAGTGATCTCATAGTCACAGACATGCACAACACATACATTCACATACACTTACACACATTCACACAAATATCCACCCATTCACAACCACCTATTCACACACATACACTTATACACACACATTCACACTCATGCACACTCACACACACTCACATACATAGTATGTATGTGTGTGAGTATAAGTGTATTTGTGTGTTTGAGCACGAGTGTGTATAAGTGTGAGTGTGAATGTATGAGTATGTAAGCATGTAAGCACATAAGTACATGCAAGCATGTGTATGTAAGTGTGTAAGTGCATACATGTGTAAGTGTATATGCATGTATGTAACTGTGCAGGCATGTAACTGATGTAACTGTTTAAGCTCGCAAGTGTCTAAGCATGCAAGTATGCAAGTGTGTATGCATGTAAATACAGGCATGTGTGTGATTTCATAAGGGTATATATAAGCATCTAAGCATGCAAAAGTATGTAAGCATGCAAATTACATGTGCAAGCATGTAAATGTGAGTGGTAACATGCAAGTATGTAAGTGTGAACATAATGGTGCACAAACACATAAGGGTGCAAGCTTGTAAATGTGAACATGTAAGTGTGTGGGTGTATAAGTGTGTATAATTTTGTGAATATGTAGCTGTGCAAATATAAGTGTGTAAGCTTGCAAAATATGTAAGTATGAGAGTGTGAGCTTATGTGTATGCAGGTAAGTACAAACATGCAATTGTGCAAACACACTCACACTTACTTATAGTTTCACTTTTACACCCCCACATGCCTACATGTTTGCACACTTACATGCCCCACCACATTTACAGGATCAACACACACATGCTTACACATGCTTGCACACACAAGCTCATGCACCCATTCACACCCATTCATACTTACACATTCACATGCATCACACACACAAACTTGCATACACACAAGCTCACACTCACATCTTACACACACCATCACTGACACACTTTCCCACACTTATACACACTCACACTCAAATATACACAATCACACATGTACCCACACTCATCCAGACCTATTCTCACTCACATGTACACTTACACAGTCACACACAGTCGTACACACAAACCCACACATGCATATAAACTTACAAAACCACAGACACAGATACACTTGCCCACACTCTCACACACACACTCATACACACTTATATGATCACACCTCGCCCACACTCATACAGACTTATTCTCACACACATAAACACAATCACACATACTTACACCGACACATGCACACTTACATACACACACTCATACCCACACTCTTGCACATACCCACACACTCTTTCACACATACACACACACACTTGCTTTCACATGCACACACATTCATGCATACACACCCATACAAACTCATACACGCTCACATTCTTACACACTCGCACACATGCACATTCAGAAATGTGTACATACACTCATTCATACACACATTCACACACTCCCACACACTTATGCACTCATGCACACTCACACACATTTACACACATATATTTATACATACAACACACATATATACCCACTCACACTCATGTACACTCACACACATTCACATATCACATCCAACACATACACTTACACACACATCCATTTGCATGCTCACTAACACACTCATGCACACATTCAAACACATACACTAATACACACTCATACACATATACACACCCACTTCCTCTCTGTCTCTTCTTTCCTAGGTGTCCCAACTAGGCTGGAAATGAGATATATACACAAGTCACCAAGACTTAGGCAAATATTGGAGAGCAGTCTGGCATTACTACAGTGAAAAGCCATCAGTTCTACTCCTGAGATCCTGAAGCAGTTCTCCAGTTCTCCAGTGTTAGAGAATCCCCAAGCAAGGAGAATCACTCTGGTATTACCTTGATGGGGAGAGGCTGGGCAACCTGGTGTCCATTGCTTGGGTGTGTGTGCGTGCACATCAATCAATCCTTGTCATGGCTACCCAAAGTGGAACATTATCCAACCTTTAGAAGCAACAGATGAAACATGAACATGGATGGAGCTTAGTAAAAAGGTAATAAATAGAAATAGAGTCGTATCAAATTTTCATTTCTAGCCAGGCGCAGTGGTGCATGCCTGTAATCCCAGCACTTGGGAGGCTGAGGCAAGAGGATCACGAGTTGAAAGCCAGTCTCAGCAATGGTGAGGCACTTAGCAACTCAGTGAGACCCTGTCTCTAATAAAATACAAAAAAGGGCTGGAGTGTGGCCCAGGGGTCGAGTGACCTTGAGTTCAATCCCCGGTACCAAAAAAAAAAAAAAAAAAAATAATAATAATAATTCATCTCTATATGTTCAAAATGCATGCACATAAAATAAAAACACACATTTTATGAGAATATATGTAAGCAAAACCTCACAAACAAAATAGAATGGCTTTTTCGAGGGGACACAGGAACAGAGGTTGAGTGCAAGCTGGGTGGCCATATGACTGTGTGTTCTGTTTGGTCATGATACTCCTGGTTCACACCGTGGCTCCAGCATAATAATTATTAAAGTGCCTCCTTTTCTTCTGAAACGTGTTCTTGTTTGTGTGGTGAATATATTGTCACTCTAGGTACAGAAGTAAGGAGAATAAAGAGATAAGAGGGACATCATGCACAGACACCACAGAGGAAACATGAGTGGAATGCTATGTTTAGCTCAGCCCTCTGCACTTGAGAGCCACAGCAAAATAAAACAAAGGAAACATTCATAACACATCAGACCAAAAGCCGAAACAAAACAGCAGGATTTAAGCAATACTTGGGGTTCAGGTATCTACATGGACCGATACACTTGGGCTGAGGATCTTTCATGAGCAGGAACCGGGACTCTAAGTATCTCCATTAAGACTGGAGTGCACTGGGTGGAGAGGAGGAGCGTGGGGGGAGCTGGCAAAGACCACATGATAAGAGCTTCTGAGCCGGGCGTGGAGGCGCACGCCTGTAATCCCAGCACTTGGGAGGCTGATAGGAGGATCACGAGTTCAAAGCCAGCCTCAGCAATGTAGAGGCACTTAGCAGCTCAGTGAGACCCTGTCTCTAAATAAATTAGAAAAAAAAATACAAAAAAGGGCTGGGGATGTGGCCCAGTGGTCAAGTGCTTTTGAGTTCAATCCCCAGTACCAAAAAAAAAAAAAAAAAAAAAAAAGAGCTTCTGTGCTCAGGGAGAGAGCTCCCCATAAGGGAAAACTAGAGTGACGCCGCACATCTGACAACAGTGCCTGGAGGTCAAAAGAGAACCATGATCTGGGTTCTGTGAGGCAGCTGGTTCTGAGGACCCATGGAACCCAGTGGGTGGTGGCTGTGAACTCTAGGAACTGAAGGTGGAGTTGAAGATCTGGGAGAACGTGCTATATGGTGATTGACAGCCTTATAGCCAGGGGAGAGGGACTACTCCCCTGCTGATCTGCCAGCAGGCAGCCGATTGGCATACCTAACTACCTGCAGCTTCTGCACACCTGGGCCAGGTGACTTTTGGCTGCTGAGGCCTATGAGAAGGCAGGCACAGCAGATCTCCAGCTCAACAGTGTCTCTGTTCTGCAAAGGGACATCAGTCAATGATGACTCTGATTCATGAATCTAAGTGAAGACTCTAAGACACCAGGGGTTTTGGGGGAGCATTTTGAAAGGATCTGAAGGTTGGGAGTCTGAGCTAGTAAAGTCAATATTTCACTATTAATGCCATAGCATCTATTCCCATGATCTGGTGAGGCTAAGGGACAATCTGATGATGCTATCACAGTAAAGTAACCCTCTATCACTTAGTGAACTCCAAAGCCAAACTCAGGGGTTGTCACATACTCTCCCTCGTCTTTCAAAATTAATTGATTGCCAACTCCTGTTCAACTTTTAAACAATTTTCTAATCTATAGTTATTGTTTGGCTATGGCCATTATTGTCATTCAAGTGACTATCTTTATTCCCTTTGCCTGATGGTTTTATATTTATACCAACTTGACTGGGCCATGAGGGGCCCAGATATTTGGCCAAACATTATTCTGAGTGTGTCTGTGAGGGTGTTTGGGGTCAGGTTAGCATTTGAATCTGTAAACTGAGTGGGTGACCCTCCATTAATGAGTAGGCTTCATGCAACCAGTAGAAGGCCTGACTGGAACAAAAGGCTGACCCTTCCTCACATAAGAGGGAATTCCTCCTGACTGAGTGTTGTGAGTTGGGACAACCATTTATTTCCCCCCTGGCCTTTTGAACTTGAACTGAAACATCAGTTATTCCCCGATCTCAAGACTGCCAGACTTCAGACTGAAGCTTATACCTACAGTTCTCCTGCGCCTCAGGCCTTCAGACTTAGACTGGATCTACACCATTGGATCTCCCTACATCGGATCTCATTGTAGATCTTGGAACGTCTCAGCCTCCGTAATTATGTGAGCCAATTCCCTATAATCTTTCTCTCTCTCTAAACACACACACGTGTTTATTGATTCTATTTCTCTGGAGAACACTGACTAATACACTTGGCTTACTGCAGTAACCTCCTGAATGTTCTCTCTGCCTTACTAAGCCACCTTGACCTTCTGCATTGCTATCAGAGTGATCTTACCAAAACATAATCTGAATATGCCTTTTACACATCTAGCTTCCTTCCCATTACCTCTAGGATAAAATTAAAATTCTTCAGCATCTACATGAAATCCTTCACTAACCCTTCCCCTACATCTCTGTCTTCTCTTTTCCTACCTCTTCACATGGGCATAAACCCCAGCCTCATTGAACTACTAGCAGTTCTTCAAAAAGGCCTGGCCACCTCTTCCCTCCAGGAGTCTGCACAAGTGATTCCTCTTGCCCGGAATGCCTGGATAGGATAGGTCCCGTACTTGGTCTTGATAACCTGACTTAGAGCCTGCTGGGGACAAATCTTTGTTTCCAGTTCTATGCGCAGAGTTCAGGAATGTGTATCACCAGGACATGCTGAAATTATGGGTGAGAAATTGATATACTGTGCACAGCCATGGTCAACAAGATGACTGGGGCACTTGATGATCCCCAGGTAAGGGGTCTCTGGCAAGAATGCTGTGCAGTTCACATGCTACGTGCTCTAGCCTTGTGTCAAGGTGTGAATATGTGTTTACTTGTGTAAGCAGCAGTAGAGATATGGGAATCCAAATTCCATGACCCCTCATTTGCACAATTCCCTTTGAAAGACTTGGAAAAGTGAATATTTGCTGTAGTTTCCAGCTTTTTAAAAATGTGTAATTTGCTCTGATTTCTTTTTTCATTTTACATAAATATTTACTTTGCACCTCATTGTGTATTGATAATGTTATTTTTCTTAAAGAGGATCCTACATATGTCCTTGCTCAAGAAAGACAGACTTCCAAAAAATCTGACATGGCCCTCATTCACTCAGAGGTCTTCATCCACACTGACGGGCCCCTGTCCTGGGGAATGTTGTTGGTGTCTCTGCTATGTCTTGGCATGGCTGGCTTCTTTCCTGATTTGTAAATAAAGAAATCCTATTTGGTTTACTGGAGGGGGTTTGCACCTGGTCTTTCTCTCAATCCAAACTTAATCTGACCATGTAACCAGATTCAAACGTCTGGGCAGCTGCCTGCCAGTCAAGTACCAATATTTGAAAGACTGGTATTGGTAGTGTCACCATGAGGGGTCTTGAGGAGGTCTCTCTAGAGACAAAGGAGACATCTATTTGGAACTTCCAGGCTCTTAACATGTCACAGAAAAGAATTTAAGGAGATATCAGATATTAGCAAAGAGGAAGAGCTTTATTAGAAACAAAATATGGGCTATCTTGAATGAGAAGCAGGACTTTTCGGGTCTCAGGCTTTATTTTTAAAGAAAATTTTGTGAGGGTGGGCATGGAAAGGTATGTGGGGGTGACACCAGTCTGGTGATAGCAAGATGGCTTCTGGTGATCTGGCTGTTCACAGGGTCTTTGATGTTGTCTCCATTATCTGATCAATAGATAACATTTGGAATTACCCTATATTACAGGTTTCTTAAAATATCGTATCTCCCTTTGCTTAATCTGTTTTAAAAATACATGTGTTAGTACATTGCACAGGGGGCAATTTTCATAAGTGAATTTCCAGTAACTTCAAGATTTGTGAGTGAATTTACAGTAATTTTAAGATTTGTAGATTTCTCAGAAATTTGGGAGTGACAAGCTTGGGGAGAAAAAGTCTGGGACACTTTAGGCTTTCAGATTAAAGTCAGTCTCCTTTTTCTTCCTTTCAACTTCTTTCTACCTACCTTTCTTTTCTATCCTATCTCAGTAAAATGGAATCAGGTCCCTACCACTACCCAGTCCTGGGGTTTGAGCCCAGGTAGAATTTACCACTGAGCTATACCTCAGTCCTTTTTATTTATTATTATTTTTTTTAATATTTATTTATTTGCTTTAGTTGTACACAGTGCATTTATTCTTATGTGGTACTGAGGATTGAACCCGGGCCTCGCACATGTTAGGCGAGCGCTCTACAGCTGAGCCACAACCCAGCCCAGTCCTTTTTTATGTTTATGTATTTATTTATGAGACAGGATCTTCCTAAATCACTGAAGCTGGCCTTGAACTTGTGATCTTCCTGTTTCAGCCACCTGAGTATCTGGGGATCACAGGCTGTGCCACCATATGTGGTAGAATCAGGTTTATCAGACAGCCTTGAAGGAGATAGAGGAAATAGTTCCTATGGGCAGAATATCACAGTGGCTTGGACCTTCTGAAGTTAGTTACTAAGGAATCATGTTACAAAAGACCACCGGGTTCTAGGAATCTAAAGAAAGGTTTAGCAGTTAACATCTAGTTGGGGCTTCTCTTGGGTCAGAGGATTAGGGAGTGCTAAAGGACATATTCAAGGGAGCAACTATACAGTTGTCACCTACTTCTTTCACTCCTTCTCATCCTTGAGGCTTCAGCTCAGGAGTCCCTGACTCCTGGAAGCCGTCCTGATGCCCTCAGCGCAGGCTGGGTGTCTGCACATGGTGAATGCTCAACAACCACAGGCTGAAATGAATGAGTAACGAATGAATGAATGAATGAAGCCCATCCATCAATTTAGTCCCCACCAATCCAGGAAAAACAAGACCTTTTTGGCTGCGTCTGGTGGAATCCTGAGTTTTATCTGAAACAACTCCCTCACCTCTAATTCTGGGTTGTTCTTCTTATAGGATCCTGCATCTCCCCCTCCTGATGCTTTTGGACAAAAGTGGCTCCTCTGTCTATTCTCTCGCTTGACCTGATCCCTTCCAATTTCTAACCTTTATTTCCTTCTCACTTATGATAGCCCACATTTTGCTTTCTAATAAAGCTCTTCCTCTTTGCTAAAATCTGATGTCTCTTTAATTTCTTTTCTGTGACATGTCAAGAGCCTGAAAGGTCCAAATAGATGTCTCCTTTGTCTCTAGAGAGACCTCCTCAAGACCCCCCCTCATGATAAGAATCTTCACTTAACTGTCATTTAGTCTTTGCATCTCTATAGGGACATATGCAGTAATTTACAAGGGCCGAGGGCCACCATAACAAAGTATCACAGGCTGGGAGGCTTGAATAACAAGACTTATTTTCTTATAGTTCTAGAGACTTAAGTCCAAGACCTGAGATGCTTCAGTGAAGCAGTATGTGGACAGTGCCAACCATTTACATGCCCCGAATGAGTGACAGCCGTAATTGCTATCCTTCTCTCTATGGAGAATTTCCTCAGTCCCGTGTCCTCACCCTGGAGTTGGGTTAAATTGCTCTAAGACAAGAGTAGTCCTGGGTTTCTATAGGGAAGAGGCAAAAAGTGGGTAAGTGCCCATGGTCTGGAATATGCCCAGACCTCAGGGGAAAGGGGCACCTGCCTTCATCTCCAGGTAACCAGGTTCAAGGAGACACAAGCTCCTTGTGACTTCAGGCTGGCAGGGCCTCTGGGGCCACCCCCTGCACCAGCAGCCCTTGTAAAGATGCTCTGCTAGAATGAGGCCCTGAAGAGCCCCGTGACAGCGTGTGCTGCTGAGCTCTATGATGCTGTATGCTAGCTCTTCTATTTCAGGACTCACAAAGGTCAAAGTCAGTCCCTGCCTGCAGGAATGGCAAGATGCATGCAGAAGCAGCTCATTTCCCCAGCCTCCTGGGTCCCACTAACCGAGAGGCACGAACCTTGAACCCATCAAGCACCGGGGCTGACACAAACTCCATTGCTGAGCCTCCAGGGGATGCTCTATACAGAATCCCCAGTGAGCCCAAAACGCAGAGAAATACAACGCCTCTCAGCTCCGTTCCTGGAGCTTGCCTGACTCCCTCTTTCCCCCCCCACAACCAATGGAGTAGCTTGGTTAACTATTAAATACAGTAGCAATTTAAAACAATCCCGCAGTGCTCCCCCCCCTTCCAGAGCAGGCTGTTGTCTCCTCTGACAGGGCCAGGGGCGGCTCCTCACCCCACTCTGAGGCTGGCACTGAAAACACTCCCATAAAACACCCTGTAAAAGAAGCTCTAGGGGGCCGTCAACTGGGCTGGAGATTGCGGCCTTCATCTCTGGACCTTCCAATCTGGCGGTGGAGCCCAGAGTGTCCTGTTTCCCAAGGGCCTTGTCTTTACAGAAAGCCCCGGCCCTTCTGTAGGACTTCCAGGGAGAGAGATTCCAGGGCATCGATGGGGACCTCTGCAGGTACACTGCAGAGGGGAGACAGCTGGGATGGGGGGAAGAAACACCAGATTTGGGATCAGAAGCCTCCATTTCAGTCTATGGCCTAAGAAACCATGACCCTAAAGCCGGGCACGGGGGCACATGCCTGTAATCCCGCACTTGGGAAGCTGAGGCAGGAGGATTGCGAGTTCAAAGCCAGCCTCAGCAATGGTGAGGCACTTAGCAACTCAGTAAGACCCTGTCTCTAATAAAATATAAAAAAAGGGCTGGGGATGTGGCCCAGTGGTCGAGCGCCCCTGAGTTAATCCCTGGTAACCCCCCCCCCAAAAGAAACCATGACCCCAAACTGGGCATGATGGTAATCACTTGTAATCCCAGAGATTGGGGAGACTGAGGCAGGAGAATTGAATGTTCAAGGCCAGCCTCAGCAACTTAGCAGAATCTTAGCAACTTAGTGAGACCCTGTCTCAAAATGAAAATTAAAAATGGCTGGGGATGTAGTTCAATGGTAAAACACTCCTGGGTTCAATCCCCAGTATGAAGAGAAGAAGGAAAAGAAAGAGGAGGAGGAGGAGGAGGAGGAGGAGGAGGAGGAGGAGGAGGAGAATGAAGGAGAAGTGAGAGTAAGAGGGAGACCTTGTGGAAACCCTCATGGCCATGGAGTTATAACCAGGTAGAAAGAAAGGCTCCTCACCTAGCTCAATGCTTCCAACCATGATGGGGCCTAACCCAACCTGCCATAGACCCCCCCCCCCCCCCCCATCTTGTTTGCCCTGTGTTGAAGCACCATGGTTGCTTGTCTGCACCCCCAACAAGTGTTTATTAGGCACCTATGGTGTGCACGGTGCCAGCCATAGTAAAGCACATTCTCTGCCTTCTAAGGTATTGCCTTCTGGTAACTTATATCATTCCTGCCTGACTGGATCATCTTAGACGTGTGTGAGACTGAGAAAGAGAACAAAAGGGAAAGAGCAGTGCTGGCACATGCACACTGAGGGGCTTCAGAGCCCCCCACCTCCAGGAAGGTTGTGTGACATGTCTGCTTATTTTATGTGTCAGCACCTGGCTCAGCCCAGACTATAGGGAACAGCCACACCCCACCCACAATGGGAATCAAGAACTCTAGAACCCCAAGGCAGGTGTCTTCATCCTTCTGCCTCTGGTCAGGACTGTCCTCAAATAATCCCAAGTCTGTCCTCCTTGCTAGTGTTCTCCAGAACCATTGCAATATGAGTGGCTCCAACTATTTAAAATGATCATAAAATAGCTACTATTTATGATCCTCATGCTAGCCATTGTGCTATGCAGTTGTTTAGCACATGTATGATCTACTCAATTCTCATGATAGCACTGAAGAAGGTATCTAGTCATCTTTGTTATTGTAAGTGAGACAGAGGATGCTTTGTTATTTGTGAGACAGAGAGTCATGCTTCTTGCCCAAGGACACACAGGAAGGAGCGGGCCCAGAATTTGCAGTCAGTTCTGTCCAATTTCAAAGTGCTTTCCACAGTATCATCCAACTACCAAGGCTTCTTCTGTATCTACCACTTGTTCATTGTTAAGTTCATATGTAAATGAGCAACTACTACATCCTAGGCCCAATATTGGATACTACAGCTAAATTGAATTCTTCTGCTCCAGCAGAAATCAGCTATTTATTATCCTTGTTATTAGGGAAGAGATGAAAGTTGACCAATTTCTTCTATTATGGGGGACGGGGATTGAATCAAATAGGACAACACAAAAATCCTGAGAAAAGTTGTTTCCTCTCTTTGGTTGCTACTTCTTTGCAGCAGTTCTTTGTCTTTCCACTAGTTAAGACAAAGATCAATTATCTCTAAATAGCCAGAGGACCATGGGGAGGTCTTCAAGAGCCAAGATGCGGGGGTGTCTTGCTGTGTACACTCCTGGTGCCTGGAGGTGTATGAGAAATAATTTTATCCAAGTTAATATAAATATCCCTCTACTAATGGGTGTTCCCAGTCCCTTGCTTTCTCCCATTCTGCACAAGTGCACACATAGGCACGCACATGTACACACACACCTTATTTTGAGATGGCCTAGGAATTCCAATAAGGCCATCTCATTGGCCTGGAATCATGGGTCCTTTGATGTTAGGGACATGCCATAGCTGGTCCCTGCCATCTGCTGCTAATCAAAGTTTTTGTATTTTCTTTCCTCTGGCACCACCCCCTAAGGGTTGCCGTTGGCCTTCAAGAGACTCCAGGGTCTGCCCAGTCACTAGGGATAAAGTCAAGAGGGGACAAAATGTCAAATTTGTCTCCCTTAATGAAACAACTATAAAAAGGGACCTTGTTAAAGGAGCCTTCAAACATGTCACTGTTAAGGAAGCAGGCTGGCTGGGCCATGGGACTGTTTTGTAGGCCTTTGGAGTACAGCTGAGAAGGGGACATGGGGAACCTCAGTTGGATGGCCATTTTCCACACCTGCTCTCTGCTGGGCTGGCTTCCCGCCATGCTGGATGGGCCCATGACCACAGAAGTTAATGAACCTTTTGGTGATTGACAGTCTACCCTCTCTAGGCTGCCTGGTTCCCAAATCAAAGAGACAAGGCTGCTCAGGCCTCCGATGTTGGGTAAAAAGCCTCTTTTCCTTTCTGCACAACAGTGATAAACTGCCCCCCTGGGCCCCTGAATTGTAAACTCAAAGGAAACAGAATTGAGATCCTGGTTGCCTTGACTTGGCCCTGAGGAAGAAAGGAATGGAAGGGAAGGCTCAGCAGGGGCTTTACCAGAGGAACCTGCTTTGGGAGGATGAAGCTCTCAGCATTTGGCTCCTTGGTGTAAGATCAAGATCTTCTAAATGATACAGAAGCTTCAAAAAGGCAGCGAAAGGCTGAACAGGGTGGTGTGCACCTGTAATCACAGTGACTTGGGATGCTAAGGTATGAGGATCATAAGTTTGAGGCCAGCTTCAGTAATTTAGCCAGACTCTGTCTCAAAAAAAGTCTGGGGATGTAGTTCAGTGGTAAAGTGCTCCTGGGTTCAATCCCCAGTATCAAAAAGCATAAAACAACAAAAAAGGCAAAGGACTGTGGGCTGATTCTTTGTGGATGCTCATTGCAATGACTCTGGCCTGTGCCTGGCACTGTTGACTGAATTCATTAAACAGCCATGCATGAGGCTTGTGAAAGATATGGAAAGTAAGTCCAAGGACATTTTCTCTAAGCTTTTTAAATTTCAAATTTAATTAATTTATTTTTTTAGTTGTCAATGGACCTTTATTTTATTTTATTTATAGGCGGTGCTGAGAATCACCTAGTGCACAAACTAGGCAAGGGCTCTACCACTGAGCTATGACCCCTGCCCTTCCCTAAGCTTTTAGCATTTAAAATACCAGGCCTCAACCAGAGGAAAGGAACTCCACCTGACCAGCACCTCACCCTCCACCCTAATGAGTCACCAGATGCCAATACAATAAGCCCCAGGAAATTCCCTATTCATATTCCTGTCCCACTCTAATGGGTCAGCAGGACCCCAATACAATAGACCCCCAGGAATTTCCCTCCTGTCCTACCCTAAACAAACCCTATATAACCCAGACCCTTGCTTCAGTCTGCCACTATATTTTTCTGTCTGAAAATGAGCCGCCACTCCAGCCTTCTACCAATTGACTCTACTGCTAAATACTGAGTAAATAAAAGCCTGCTGATCCGAGGTTTGCTTCCCTCTAATTGGGTCCTAACAGATTGTACCCTAACCCACCCTTAGCATATGCACTGTCTGCTAAGCCTTCTACCAAACCCTCTGAGTAAATAAAATGAGCCCTCAGACTCTCATGTCAACTGAGCCCTCTCAACTTTCTCCTAGAAAGAGGGACTTGAGGACTTTTGTCTGATGTCGTTCTAATAAAGTCTGTAGTTTAATTAGTGGTGTTATACCAACATGAACCTTCTGGTTGGGAGACTGAGGCAGGAGGATCTCAAGTTCAAAGGCCAGCCTCAGCAAAAACGAGGCACTAAGCAACTCAGTGAGACCCTGTCGCTAAATAAAATATAAAATAGGGCTGGGGATGTGGCTTAGTGGTTGAATGCCTGTGAGTTCAATCCTTGGTACCCCGCCACCCCCCTCCCCCCCAAAAAAATAAAAATAAAAAGAAGAAAGAAGGAAGGAAGTTTCTCCTGGAGTTTCGTTGACTCGGACTGCTTCTTCTCCATCTCTCTTGGTGTCTGTCATTCTCTATGTCTTTCTGTCATCCTTTTAGTATCTCGTCTCCCTCTTTTTTGCCCCTTTCTAAGTTTCTGTCCCTCATTTCTTCTTTCCTCAAAACTCTTCTCTCCCCCTGAGATTTAACCACCCCGCTTGTGAATATCTACTCAGTCACCAAATTCTGTTAATTAAACTTCATAAACAGTTGCCAACTCTTTCCTCCTCTCTGGTGCCACTCCCACAACTCCTGGGTCATATCACTGCCCAGACTTTACAATCACCCAGATTGTCCTGAGGACTGCCCTCTTGTGACTTGCATCTCTGACATGGGCCCAGCTGGTTCATTCTCTACCCTCCTGCAGCTCCAATTAGGTCTCTCACCCTGCGAACACTGTCACCGGCTCTGGGTCACTTACCAAATAAAGCCCAGCAAGCAGCATCACAACCTGGTCCTTGTTTCCCCAGCATCAACCCTCCCCATCAGTCCCACAGCAACGTCTAACTGGGGCCTCTATGCACAGCAGAGAGAACAGTGCTTCCTCCTCCTGAAGGCAACAAAGCTAGTTGAGTTGAGGTTCTAGGGCTGGGTATGGAGGAGGGAGGAGGGAAAGCAAAAAGGAGTGCAGAGAGGGTTTTATTTTTTCAGGAATCTACAGGAGGAAACTTCTGAAGAGAGAATGGAGGTGTCTCAAGCTAGCCTAGAAGAATGGCCACTATGGTCCTGTTTGCTGCTGTGCAGGGCCTACAGGAGATGCTAAAGCCTGTGTCTTCCAGGGAGAGGTCAGAGCAGGAACTATGGCCTCATCCCCGACACCTGCACATTGGCTCTCCCTGTTACTGACCTTTAACAATGCCACCTCTAGCCTTGCTCTTGGAATGAGCTCAACGCACACTCCTTAAAAGCCCACAGACCCTGTGCAATACAACAGTTACACTTTTCTAATTTGATAACTGCATGCCCCCTCCTCAATTCTTTATGTTTCAGTAACACCAAACTTATCACAATGAGTCAATAAGTCTGCAAGCATCAATCACTTGTTGAGGACTCTGCTCAGAGAGGGTGGGAGTTGGGTTATGCATTCCCAAGCACTTCCAGCAAAGTAGAGCCCAGCAGCTCACCTACACAGAGTCTCAGGTGCTGAGAGGCCAGACACATGAACATATCAAATGGTCTGAAGGGCTACTGGCAGAGCAGGATAGCATCCTTCACAAAAACAGCTGTGTGGCAATTTTAGATAAAGGGACCCAAGGGAAGGTCTCCTCCCTTAAAAGGAAGATGACACTTGGAGAGCCTGCAGGAAGCTGTGAAGTTATGCAGGTATCCCTCATTTCCATCAGAATGACTGACACTTAGCAACTTCTCCAGATCATTTGTCAAGTAGAGGAATGAATGGATGAACCTTGAATTATGTCCCCAGTTCCTTTTCACCTGCTCCAGAAGGAATCCAGGCTTCTGGTCCTTACCCTGAGGTCCAGATCGGAAGCTATAGCAGGTGGCATATGCCAACCAGGATGACCAATGGCAGGTTTCCTCCAGCTTGATCACAGGGAGCCAAAAGAGAAGTTAGCATCTCAAGTCCCACTGCATCCTTGTGGAGAAAACACTCCAAGTGTTGGAGACTTGCAAACTTGCTGGGTGTGTATGGGCTGCCTCAGGAGCGGAGCAACAAATGAGCCTGTGCAGATGGCGCTGAGATAAACGGCGCCATCTTTTTACTGTAGCAGTACAGTCGTAATTTTCCAGAGACATTTATTAGGCGGCGTCTCCCTTCTGTGGGACTGAGCTGTGGCTGGCGCGCAGAGCCGCTGCGAGCAAGGTGGAGAGCGGAACCCAGTGCTAATGGCATGGTGGGCACCCAAATCTCTCCCATTCCTTTCCTTTCATTCTCGCTTCTGACAATTTATAGTTGGGTTTGATGCGTGAATAGCCGTATCTCACTAGTAATATGTATTCTTTGTAAGTATTCCCTGCTGTGGTGTATCCTAACAGAACTCCATCAAATAATTATCTTCCCTTTTATTTATTCTCCTTCTTTTCACTTGATCTGCATCACTATAAAATATTCCAATGGTCTCAGAGTAGAAAGCCTTCTTTGTGATTGTAAAGTGTATTTATATACAGTGTTAAATCCACACTTGGTGGCTGTTCATCTCAGCACTTGCCCAATTATTTGACAGGGTTTGGGGCCTGTGAAGAGTTCCCAGTTCCTCCCATTAGGAGAGGAAGAGCTGGGGTCTTTGAGACCCCTGGGTTGGCCCTAGGCCCCAGTGATATAGATTTGCCAGCTCAGGAGCTTCTGACCAGCTTCAACTCAACCCACCCTGACCTTGAGAAATTAGCTTTAATTCCAGGACCACTGGGCTCTTCCCCAGGTCCCTTCTACCACAGAGAGTTGGTCCAACTTAGCCCAGCTTCCTCTATTTCCAGAATCTAGAGAAAGTGAGGATCCCTTATGAGACCACAGTACCTGTGTCTGGTTTAGAATCAATGACCTGTTTGCTCTAGCATGAGGTCAGGCCTCTCATGTTGTATTGCTTCTCTAACCAGACTGGCAGCTCCCTGCGGGCAGACACTAGCTATATCTTCCACCTTGCTTTTCACAAAGCCTTTGGCACAGAGCTGGATGATCAGCTCACAATGAACAGTGATTGCTTTGAGTCCCTTTCCAGGAAGCACAGTGTGAGTAGGTCCTTCATCCCTGGTCCACTATGTTCATATTTAGTTGCATATTTTAATATATGGTTTTATCATCGTTGTAAAATTATCTCCAATCAGATGACAAGCTCCTGGCGCATCTTATAATCTCGAACAGGAAGCCTCCTCAGGGGCCCCCCACCTCCCTCACATCAATGTCTGAACATAAATCCTGGAACCTCTCTCCCTCCTGTTTTATCCTCTAAAAACCCAGTTGATGCAACTTGAAGGAATAAGATGCAAAATATGGCAAAAAGAGAGCACACGTAGAACCAAGACACCTGGGTTCTGGTCAGTTCTCTCATTGCCCTTCTGAGAGTCATAGGACCTTACTGTCCTTCGTGTCTCACCTATAAAATACAAAAAGACTTACAAAGTTACAAAAGTTGAAGATCTAAAGATCATTTGGTTTAACCCTCTACCTCCAGATGTGCATCTGTCTTACCTGGAAAGGCCACCAGAGATGGGAATTCAGCAACTTTGCCTGTGCTCTTGACCAGGTTTAACCACCTGGAGTTAAAAGCCTTCTTTTTTGCCTCTGCATCTTGCTTGTAGTTTAAGCAGAATCTGCTCTCTCAGTTGCTTAACAGGGGGAGTTTAGGCATTTCTGCTTCCATACCCTGGAGCTGAGTGGGGAGGCTGGAGCAAGGTCAAGGTGTGGAGCTTCCCCGGGAAACATTTTTCCATCCTTCTCTGCATCGGGAACACCTGTGGGCTTTAAACCCCTGCACAGGCCATAGGCACATCCTGGATCTGCTGGGTTGGAGTCTCTGGGGATTGGGTCCTGGCATGGGTTTTTTGGTTTGATTTTTGTTGTTGTTGATTTTTGTTTGTTTGTACCAGGGATTGAACCTAGGGGTGTTTAGCCACTGTGCCACATCCCCAGCTCCTCCCCCTTTTAAAAAATATTTTACTTAGAGACAGGGTCTCACTAAGTTGCTTAGGGCCTTGCTAAGTTGCTGAGGCTGGCTTTGAACTCATGATCCTCCTGCCTCAGCCTGGATGTGTGTTTTCCTAGAGCTCTCTAATTGGTTCTGAAGCTCCACCAGGGTTAGAGAGGGCCTTTGGGGGTCCCATGGCCCTTCCTCCTCTCTTCCTACCCCCACGGGCAGGGGTTGAAAACCTCTGGGGCTTAAGTTCCTCTTGTCACCGGGCTCTGGTGGGAGAAAGACAAGGCAGCTAACAGCACTCACTTCAGACCACAGCAGCAGCTGAGCAGCACCCCTCCTGAAGAGCTGTCACTCACACTGCCAGCCTGGCAAGTTGGACGGGCAATGCTTCCCCTCCTGGTCACCCTGTGGCAGGTGTTCCTCTGATGTCCATCTATTCGAGTACCTGAGTGTGCAGAGACTGGCTGCTGAGATGGGATGGGTTCCTGCCTCCACGAAGTTCAGCAGCAGCAGCAGCAGCTCTCCACCCTCCATCTCACTCCCAAGCTCTGCTGTGTACCAGAGCTTCTCAATGCCAAAGCTCCTGAGGCTTCTTTCCCATACACCCTGTTGCTGGGCCCTCAGAGTCTATCCAAGATCTCTTGTCCATCCCTGTCCCTTCACCCCCAGATGAGGCCAAATATGCCCTAGTCCACAGTGGGGCATGGGCTTTGTTCCTGCTCTTGAGAAGGAGCCATGTGACAACACATGGTCACTCCTTTATGGATTTTAGGTCATGGGCAGACCTCCCTTCTGTTCCTGTCCCTGCTTGATCCCCGGCCTCATTGATGTTCTTCACTTCCTTCCCTTCTGCACATTTCTGGCTTTGCTTGTTTCCCCAGCCTTAGCTTCTTCCATTGTCTTCCCAAATTATGCAAATATTTCTTACTTCCAATACCCACTTCCCCCTCTTATCCTGCCCCACTCACCCCTCCCTGAATGTAGGAAGGTTTAGTACAGGGGCTGCTGAATGTCCCCATCTCTTTCAGGATGCTCTTCTGCAGAGGACCTTTCTGAGCTCCCCAATCACATGCCTGGGGCATTGCCATGGGCATGGCTTGGTGGATGAGAGGTGCACTAGCATCAGCATCCACACGCTCTCCCCCTACACCTGCTTGGACTGCTCCCAGAGACCCCCCCCCCCATTTCTACTGCCCACCATTCGCCTCCATTTTGGCCAGGGCTGGAAGGTGAGCAATGCCTGTTGCAAGCTCCAAAACTGAGGTGAGTAGAAACACCTTTCCCCCGGCTCTTCTCCTCCTGGCTGTGGTGAGCTCCTCTCACCCAGGGACCCTTCCAGACACTGCTGAAAGTTCAGCGGCAGCTGTTCGGCATTTACATTTTACACAGTGCAAGGTTATTTGACTGCCGTGATTTGATCTTCTCTAGTTAATAACCTTGACTTATGGAATAATAGCAGGAATGGCTCCGTTCTTTTCCTGCCAGGAATTCCTGATGCTTAGGAGTGGTGGGTGAGCATAGATCCCCTCTCCAAGACCCTCTGTCTTCTTGTCCCACCACAAAGGGGACTCTGCCGGATCAGAGAAGTGCACAGGCTGTGGCCATGATCAAGTCTTCTGTGGGCATCTCCCCTACTTCCTCTCTTGGCTTAACAAGACCCTGTCTGGCTCCTGTTTATGCACCTTACCTTTTCAGACTCTCATTGTCCTTAGTTCCAAGTCACAAGTAGAATGGGTTACTGTCTTGATCTCACTCTTCTTGAGGAGCACTTCCTGGCAAGGGTTAACTGTGTGTATAAAATTGATTGCGATTTTAGTAATTCGGTATAATCACAGTCTACCAGCAGGTTGCTTTTCCAGCAGGAGGGTTTGGAATTATTTTCTGGAGTTTGCAATATAGAACTTAAATTAAGCCTCAGAAGTCAGGGGAGCTCCGCAGCATCCCTAATGCGGTGCTAAATTCTCAGCAGCACAGTCTCTGTATTAAAGCCTTTGCTGGCAATTAGGTTCATTAACTATCACAATACCTTATTTATTACTCGTCGTGCCATATGGTTTCCCAGCTAAAGAATGGCGCCCGTTCTCCTACAGACCATTTGGCATCATAAAAATGTTAACAAATAATATTATGGCTCTCGGGGGCACAAGGCCTTGCTGGGTTCTGGGTCTGAGCGGCGGGAGAGAATATGAAAACATTTTTCTTCTATGGTGAAATAAAAACTTCCTCAAGACAGAAGTATTCAGAGAATATCGTGCTTGCATAACATAAATGGGAGTTTTATTTACCCTCATAATGGTTATGTCAATATTTGCATCAGCTGGGACTTTTACTCATCTTCCTCCCTACTCTCTTTTGGGGTTGTTTTCACTTCTACCTTTCCTTCTTACTTCTCTACTTCTGTGGCATGAGGCCAACTAACCAGGAAGGCCTTGGGGTGAGCTGCTGATGGGGTGAAGGCTGCTTTTGGGGTCTTTTGCAGCTTATCCACTGTGTTAGTCAGCTTTCTATCACTACAACAAAATGCCTGAGATAATCAATTTATAAAGAGAAAAGGATTATTTTGGCTCACAGCTTTGGAGGTTTTATTCTAAGAGCAATTTACCTGATTGTTTTTGGGCCTGTGTCAAAGCAGCACATCACAGTGGGAGCATGTGGCAGAACAAAATCACTCACTTCAGCCAGGAAGCAAAAGAGAAAAAGGAAAAGACCAAAGACTCACAGTCCTATTTGAAGACATGCCTCAATGACCTAAGGACTTTCCACTAGGCCCCACCTCTCAAAGGTTCTAGTACCTCCCATAGTGCCACCCTGGGCACAAAACCTAGCATTTGGAACTTTGAGGGATGCTTGAGATATAAATTACAGTGGCCACCTTGCCCCAGCTGCCTGCTCTGCTCATCCCATCTCAGGGCTTCATCTTCACCTAGTGTTTTAGGCAGAAATTAGGAAGTGATACCCGTGTCCGTGTTGCCCTGTGTTGAATGTTCTGCTACCAGGGCCTGGGCAGCCTCCACTGCAGAGGGTGGACATGGGAGAGGTCAGAGCAGGAAAAGAAGACCATCAGAAGGGTGTGAGAGATGCACCTCAAAGGGCCAATCTGAGAAAGCCATCTCCAGAGGACAAAGCATTTCCCTGTTCCTTATCTCTGGTTGAGGAAGTGCCAGGCATTCGCCTTGGGGCTACTCAAACAAATAGGAGGAACTCCCTGCCCATTCTTTACTAAGTAGGTTCTGGAGCTGTGAGGGGCTCCCCTCATTTCCCAGCTATGGCCTTCATCTGAAACGGAGGTTATGCCTGGGTGGATTCCAATGCAGGTTCCAGAAGACGCTTTTGTGGTTTACCTTTTCTCAAATGATCCCTTGACCTGAGGGAAACCCTCTTCGGAAAGCAAAATAAGCACTGGTTAACATTATGAACACTAGAGCAAGACTCCTTAGTTTTGAACCTTAGTGTTAGAATTTACTCAGCTGGATAACCTTTCTCTGACTTAGGGTCTTCATCTGTAAAACGGGGATTAAAAAGGTCATCGGAAGACTAGACGGTTTGGTCTCTCTGGAGCCCAGGACAATAGCTGGCACAAGCAAGTGCCATGCAGGGACAGCTGGTATAGGAAAGGTGCTGTTGGACCACCTCTTTTCTTTGCTCTGATGTTTCCTTTTATCCCTGCTCTGGTTTGGCTCTGGAAAGTCCTGTGGAGACTCATGTGTTGAGCGCTTTGTCCTCAGCCCACAGTGCTATTGGGAGGGGTGGATGCTTTAGAAGGTGGGGCTGGTGGGAGGAAGTTAGGTCATCAAGGGTGTGCCCTTGAAGGGGTTTAGGGGATCCAGGCCCATTCTTCTCTTTTTTGCTTCCAGGCCACTATGAGTGAGCAGCTACATCCATCGTGTGTTCCCACTGTGTCATTCTGCCTCACCACCAGCCCCACAGCTGGGGATGAGCAGCACAGGAACATGGGGAGAGCTGTCCCCAGGCCTCTGCTGGGCCCAGAGTCCTTAGAAAGAAACAGGTGAGTCCTGGCAAGGATGATACCACAGGAAAGTCAGTTCCTGTTCCCAGGAGACTGCTTCAAAGCCAGCCCCAGCTGGCTCCTCAGGACTCTTTCCAAACGCTGTCCAAGCGTACCCACTTCCCTTCCTGCTGGTTTTATCCACTAGTTTCAGCTGATGAATCCATTTCCCCTTGATTCTCCCAAGTGGTGTTTCCCTTGAGGAAATTCTTCTAGGAAGAAGGGTGCAGGGCCTGGGGCTATGCAGCTACAGTAAGCAAAGGTGCACAAATGTGTGTGTGCGGTTCCAACATGCGCAGAGACAAGCAAATACAGCGTGTATACATTCCAGTGATGCAGCTTTATTCTTTCAGCTTTTTTGCTTTATTAGTCTGATTTTTTTTTTTTTTTTTTTTTTTTTTTTTTTTTTTTTTTTTGCTGCTGTTATAAAAGACCTGACAAGAACAATTTTAGAAGAGGAAGAGTTTATTTTGGGGCTCACAGTTGCAGAAGTCTCAGTCCAGAAGGTTTGAGATGAGGAAGAACATCATGGCTGAAGAGTGTGATGAAGGGAAGCAGCTCACATGGTGATCAGGAAGCAGAATGAAAGACTCCACTCACCAGATACAAAATATATACTCCAAGGCATACCCCCAACACCCACCTCCTCCAGCCATACACTACCTGCCTTCAGTTACCACTCAGTTAATCCCATCAGGGGATTAATTCACTGACTGGGTTAAGGCTCTCATAACCCAATCATTTCACTTCTGAATATTCTTGCATTGTCTCACATATGAGCTTCTGCGAGCACCTAATATCTAGTCCATAACACAGGACTTGCAATCTGATTCCCAGAGCTCATTTTCCCCAGTCTACCACCAACACCTCGCTGCCTCATTTTTCCCATTTGTAAATGGGGATAATAAGAGGATCCTCCTCAGAGCAGAGTTATGATTATTAAATTAGACAATATATATAAGTCTAAAATATCATCCTGTTGTGTGCACTCAGTAAGTGCTAGCAATTACAATAATCATGAATATTATGTGTGAACATCTGCTATGGACCAGGTTGTATTTTCTATCTACTATGTGTGTGTATTTTCTATAAATTATCTCAGTCTTCACAACAGCCTACTCACTTCTACTTTACAGAAGGTAAAGATTAAGGCTCAGAGAGCAGATGATTGATTAATGGAAGCATAGGCATGTGAGCCCATCTTCTTGGATTCTGGTACTCACTGTAACATGGGGACCCCTTTCCTCTGACAGGTATGGGATATGGGGAGGCCAAGGCTCCACTTCCCCTGAGACCTCCAGGAGGGCTGAGGCACCACGGCAGATGGGATCACTCCTGAGGGCATGCTACCCCATGATGTTGTCAGGAGCACCAGGCCAGGGAGACCTGGGGGCATGGCCCTTCAGCCAAGCCTAGTGGGAGGAAGGGCTGCTTGGGACAGGCAGCGCAGTTGGGAGGGAATATGCCAAAAGCTGCCACCATGAGGAGCAAAGAGGAGGAGAAGCCGAGGACCAGGAGATTGTTTTCAGGAACATTAGAGACCAGAGAGGAGAAGTGGGTGATTTTTAATCTCATGCAGCTGCTGGAGATTGATTTAATTGTGCTGGCGCTGGTTCTTCTCGCTTCCAATCCATTTCATCCAGGGCCTGATGGAGAGCTGAGACCGAAGAGGAGCTCACTGTTCCAGGCGGCCTTGGGAACGAGGTCCCTGGCCAGACTTTCCACTCTGATGGCTGCTACCAGAGCTGAGGGGTAAACTGGCTTTTTTTTTTTTTTTTTTTCAATCTAGACTTTTATCCTAGAGGAGAAAAATGAGAATAGGAAGAACACCCCAGTAGCCAAGAGCACAAATTATGGGTGCTCACCCAAAGATGGGTGAAAGGGGCTATACAACATCTTCTCTAACTTAAGGGTGGAAGAGATACTAATGGGACCCTTTGTTTCCTGAGTCCAGGCCAAGAGTGCATGGTCCACCCAGCTCACTGGCCCCATGCAGCCTACATCCAGGCTCACGGACTCACACCGTGGTCAGGCACCACGGGCATCCCGTGAGCACATCTGGATGTGGGCACGAAGCCCACACTGGTGTTCAGAAGCTCCACACAGAGACACATCAATCAAGAGGGACATGGCCATATTAAGATGCTGACGTCACAGCCAGGGGGGGGGCGGGGGGCGGGGGGGGGGGGCCTACTCTCCCTCACTTACCTTTGAGGGGACCAAATGCCTACTTTTGACCAAACGGCTCTCAATCTTGGAGGCACGAGAAAATTCCCTGGGAGCTCTAAAATCAGATACTTACGCCAAGGTCCTGCCACTGGAGGTTCTGACTGAATTCAGAATAAACATATGAGGCAAGGTCTGGACAGTGGTGGCTTTCCATATTCCCAGGTGATTCTGAGTGGACCAGGGCTGAGACCTGCTGAGGGAAAAGGAATCCAATTTGGGCCTGCGTCCTGTTCAGTTCTGCCCTTTGGCCACTAGAGGTCAGCAGGGCTTGGAGGAAGGGGCTGCAGATGGCCTTCACAGAGTCCGGCTGGGTTCTCCTGGGCTGACCCTGCCAGCCTTCTCCCTGTCTGGTTCCAGGGGATGCAGGTCAGGCACTGTGGGGCCCTGGGCTCAGGGAGACACTGCATGGGGGCGAAGGTGGCTTGCTGGCTGGATCAAGACCTATGAGCCACAGAAAGTCAACCTCACTTAAGAGACTTGTCCTGATTAAAGCCCTCACAATCTTGGCCTCCTGCAGCAAGTGCCTCCTCTCTGTACCAGGGTATTCTGGTCTGGTCCCTGCCTGGCTCCTTGTGCAGTGTGTTTGTGTGTGTGTTAAATACTTGGAATTGCACCCAGGGGCACTTTACCACTGAACTACATCCCTACCCCTTTTTAAAATTTTGAGACAGGGAGTTGAGACAGTTAAGTTGCTGAAGCTGGCCTTGAACTTGCAATCTTCCTGCCTCATTTTCCCCTCCTGTCTCAGCCTCCCAAGTTGCTGGGATTACAGGCGCACATCATCATACCCAGCTGGGTATGTGCTTAATGTGCACACACAGCCAGCACACCGGGAACCCAGTGAATACGGAAGAGAAATAGTTTGCCTTTTTCATAGGAGGAGCCAGCCTTTGGATTCCAAAGGTTGTTTATTTTGACTCACTGCTGTTTTCATTGGAGAAGAGGAAAGCAGAAAGTTCCTTTACTTTGGCGCAGACGTGGCACACACAACCTCACTGAGCCTGTTTCAGATGAGAAAGTAGGAATGGACTAGAGGTTCAAACTTCTTTCATCATCTAAAAGGAGAATATCAAGAGCAGAGAGAAAGGAGGCTACCCCACATTTCAGTTTGAGGAAAATGAAAGGAAGGCTAATCTGCCACTGAAAATATCTGACCTCAGAAATGAAAAATGGGAAGGCCACCCTGCTCAATTCCTGTTTCTCCTTCTAGGCTCCAGCTCCCAGACACCTGCTTGGCTCTTACCACTACTCCCAATGCAGCATCATGATCATCACTCTCTATGGAGTCCACCTTTCCTTCCAAGCCACAAGGCTGCTTCATGGTAGAATAAGTTCATGGCACATAGTAAGTGCTCAGTAAATGTTTGTCAAACCAAAAAGCCTCCGTCAATCATGTCTGGCATCTTACTTACATAATGCTTAAAATCGACCCACAGAGAAATTTTTTCTAGATCCTTCTCCGTTCAGTTCCAAAGTCTCCCATTCTTAACCTGAAAATGTTTGGGGAAAATTCATAAAAAATGAAGATTCTTGAAACTCAACCACTCACCTACCACCAGGGACAGTGACTGGGTAGGCTTAGGGTGGGGTTCAGGAATTTGCATTTCTGATAGGTGTCTCCAGTGATTCTAAAATTTTAAAAAAGTAGTGAGACCCCACCCCTGCCATCCTGGCTGGGCTTTTTGTCCAGACTTGACTTCAGCCCTTGTCCAGGGAGACAGGCCAATGTTTGATTCTTCCACGGGGGCTGCAAGCCTTTTGTCCTCCAGGAGGGGTGTGCTGTGAATTGTCCTCACTGTCCTCAGCAGAGGCCATCAAGGTCCTCTTCTGCTCCGCTGGGCTGGTTCCTCTCAACAGCTTGGTTTCTCTCCTCGCTCCTGTTTTATGGTTCCCTCCCAATCCAAGCAGCTGCTGTAGGGCAGACATTCTGGGCCCATATTCCACTCTAGGATGATTGTAGGGGTACTGAACTTGGCATGGGGATGAACTTGGGGCCCTTGGGTTATTTTATGTATGTGTGTGAGGTACTGGGGGATTGAACCCAGAGACGCTTAACCACTGAGCTACAATCCCAGTTCCCCCACCCCATCCCTGTCTTTTTCAGTACTGGGGATTAAACCCAGGCTTTCTTCACTGCTGTGATACATCCAGTCCCTTTTTTTTTTTTTTTTTTTTTTTTTTTTAGTACCAGGGATTGAACTCAGGGGCACTCGACCACTGGGCCACATCCCCAGCCCTTTTTTGTATTTTTTTATTTAGAGACAGGGTCTCACTGAGTTGCTAAGTGCCTCGCCATTGCTGAGGCTGGCTTTGAACTCACGATCCTCCTGCCTCAGCCTCCCAAAGTGCTGGGATTACAGGCGTGCGCCACCGCGCCCGGCTTAGTCCCTTTTTTTTGAGACGATGTCTCACTAAGCTTCTGAGAGTCTCTCTAAATTGCTGAGGCTGTCCTCAAATTTGAGATCCTCCTGACTCAGTCCCCAAAGTCCCTGGGATTACAGGTTTGTGCTACTGCACCAAGCTTTTCTTTTATTTGGGTCGGTGGGGAGGGGAGTACTTGGGATTGATCCCGGGGCACTTAAACACTGAGCTACATCTCTCTTTTGAGACAGGGTCTCACTAAGTTGCTTAGGGCCTTGCTAAATTGCTGAGGCTGGCCTTGAACTTATGATTCTTCTGTCTCAGCCTCCTGAGTTGCTGGGCTTATAGGATATGTGCCATAATGCCTGGCTGCACCCAGCTTTTTGGCTTTTTTTTCCCCTCACTTTTTTTTTTTTTTTGGTGCTGAGGATCAAACTCAGGTTCTTGTGCGTAAGTCAAGTGCTAAATCTCCAACTAATTAGAGAACCTTGTAAATATGGTTCTGCTCTCATTTTGGCCCTTCACAGAAGGAAAAGGAGGAAAGACAGCAGGTGGAAAGAAAGGGTCTGAGGACCTGGGGTTTAACCTACCTGTTACTCAGCAGCCTAGTCCCCACCTGGCTGTGCTTTAACTTCCATCAAAACCCTTTTCAGCTGGGTGTGGTGGCACACACCTGTAATCCCAGTGGCTTGGGAGGCTGAAATAGGAGAATCACGAGTTCAAAGCCAGCCTCAGCAATGGGGAGGTGCTAAGCAACTCAGTGAGACCCTATCTCTAAATAAAATACAAAATAGGGCTGGGGATGTGGTTCAGTGGCCGAGTGCCCCTGGGTTCAATCCCTGGTATGCCCCCCCCCCCCACCAAAAAAGAAAAAAACCCAAACCAAACACACACACACACACACACACACACACACACAACAAAACAAAAACAAAAACAAAAACAAAAAAACAACCCTTTTCATATCTGCTCCAAAGAGACACAGATTCTGGTTAGTTCTTGGACCTATTCTCCCTTCTTACAAAGACCCTGTCAGAAGGCTGCCCAGGGAGCCATTTCCATGAGGTGGGGGCAGGTAGAGGAAACAGACTTTAAAAATAGCTACAATTAGTGAGTACTTACTGCATTCCAGACATTGGACTAGACACCTTCATGTCCATTATATCAAAACATATGGCAGCACTGAAAAGTATCACACGTTTTTATTTCTAATTCCATTTTATAGATGAGACAGAGCACTTAAACAATTTGCTCAGGACTTGTATGATTTGAACTCAGATCTGTCTGGCCAAAGCTCCACCTTGAAATCAGAGAATAAAGCTTCTTTTTGTTTGTTTGTTCTTTTTAGATATATGTGACAGTAGAGTATATTTTGACATATTATACATACATGGAGTGTAACTTCCCATTCTTGTGGTTGTACATGATGTGGAGTTACACTGGTCATGTGCGCATATATGAACATAGGAAAGTTATGTCTGATTCCTTCTACTGTCTTTCCTATTCCCATCCCCCTTCTCTTTCCTTCATTCCCTTTTGTCTAATCCAATGAACTATTCTCCCCACTCTTATTGTGTGTTAGCATCCGCTTATCAGAGAGAACATTTAGCTGTTTTTTTGGGATTGCTTGCTTATTTCACTTAGCACAATAGTCTCCAGATCCATCCATTTACTGGCAAAAGTCATAAAGTAATTCCTTTTTTTTTTTATCACTGAATAATATTCCAGTGTGTGTGTGTGTGTGTGTGTGTGTGTGTGTGTGTGTGTGTGTATCACATTTATTTATCCATTCATCAGTTGAAGGGTACGTGGATTGGTTCCATAGCTTAGCTGTTGTAAATAAACCTCTTATTATCTCTTCTGGACATCCTGGACACAGTACCTAGATCCAACAAAGGTCTATAAAATGGCTTGCCACTTGACAAATTGCATCGATTCCAAATGTAAAAAAAAAAAAAAAAATAACATGATTGAGAAGTTTAAAAACATTTACTTAAATGATGACAAAATACATCATGACAAGTGGTTAACCACAGCCCCATCTTAGAGAGCTTTATAGAAATGATGTTTAATGAGGGGCAGATGCATATTCTGATATGCTACACCCACCACCAACCCACCCATCTGTAAACATTGTCCTCTGCCCCGTGTCCCCAACAGAAGCATGAAGGAATGTAGGAGGACCAGAGTGTGATGTCAGGAGATCCTGCTTTCAACAGCCTCCTAACAGCCACCTGTGGTGTTAGTTTTCCCACCTGCAGAATGGGGATAACACATCTCTCTCTCTCCTACCTAATTCCCAAGAGGGGCAGGAGGCACAAACTAAACCATTTTTTTTAAACTTCTTTTTTATTTTTAGTTGTAGATGGACACAATACCTTTATTTTGTTTTTTATTTATGTGGTGTTGAGGATCCATCCCAATCCCCCACGCATGCAAGGCAAGTGCTCTACCACTGAGCCACAATCCCAGCCACACAAAACCATCTTTTTTTTTTTTTTTGAGGGGGTACCAGTGATTGAACTCCGGGGCACTCAACCATTGAGTCACATCCCCAGCTCTATTTTGTATTTTATTTAGAGACAGGGGCTCACTGAATTGCTTAGCACCTTGCCACTGCTGAGGCTGGATATGAACTTGCAATCCTCCTGTCTCAGCCACCCGAGCTGCTGGGATTACAGGCCTGCACCACTGCACCCGGCTACAAAACCATCTTTTGAAACACACAAAGTCTCATAGGTTATCCAAAGAGCCTGCATTGAAAAGGATGATAATCTCAGTATGGAAACCTAAAGGGAAAAAAAACCCAAGGAAATATATACATAATTTTTATGTGTAAAAAACATTTCTGGTGTATTATGTTTCCAATTTTATGAGAATCATTACCAAGACTTGCATAGTATCTCACATCTCTCGTCCCATGTAACCATCCTAACTATCTTACAAAGTAAGACTTTCTCCTTGTTTCTTTGTGATAAGTGCAAGACAACTGAGTGTCAGAGAAAAGTGACTTGCTCAGAGCCACCAGTTGGTAAGAGCTAAAGCCTGTAAGGCCAACCAAGTCTTTGGCCTGATTTACTAGCTGTGTGGCCTTCAGTGATAAGTGTGACTCTCTGAACCTAAATTTCTCATTCGGAAATAGATGTGTCTGTCTTTTGGGCTGATATAATGCATGATCATAAACCAGGTGACCTAGGAATGACATTTTGTTTCTCACAGTTCTAGAGGCTGAGAGATCCTAGATTAAGGTACAGGTAGCTTTAGGGTTTGGTGAGGGCCCATTTCCTGGTTTGTAATGGCTCTTTTCCCTGTGTGGTTTTATGGTCACTAACCCATTCAGGAGGGCTCCACCCTCATGAACTTCTGATCCCCCAATGGCCCCGCCTCTCCAACACATGACTTTTCAGGAGACATAGATGTTCAGTCCATAGCAAATGTCCCTCTTTAAATGGGTATAATACAGCGGTCAGCTGGGTGTGGTGGCACACGCCTATAATCCCAGTGGCTTGGAGGAGGATCACAAGTTCAAAGCCAGCCTCAGCAAAATCGAGGCACTAAGCAACTCAATGAGACCCTGTCTCTAACTAAAATACAAAATAGGGCTGGGGATGTGGCTTAGTGGTTGAGTGCCCTTGAATTCAATCCCTGTAGCCCCAGCCCCCCCCCCCAATATATATATATATTGGTCATACCCATTTACCAGGATTGTTATGTGGTTAAATGAGAAAAAGCATGAAAAAAAATCACTCAACACAGTTACTATGTAGTTGGTCCTCAGTAAATGCAGACATCATTATTATTTATTACCACTTTAGTTATTATTATCACAGCACTCATACATGTTCTTCTTTCTTTTCTAAAATCTCTCTGAACCAACATGCACATAAACTTTCTTTCCAGAAATGAAGATCTTAGATCTGTGTTCCTTGGGGAGACTAGGCCAAAATGTCAGCCTGACTTTGACTTCATCCTCAAGATCATGAAAGAAGGCAGAAAAGTTAAACATGAGGGAGGAGAGAGAGTAAAGAGGTCTCAAATTAGACAAGAAGGAAGGGGCCACCCCAGGCTGGGCTCTGCAAAACCTCTGTATTAAAGCTGCTACTTAGCCCTAACCCTGGCAGTTTGGCTAAAATGTCAATGGCAAAGTCTAAAAATGAGTTCTGTTAGGATGGGGAGGTCCCAGGTAACTGGGAACCTGTTTTCATTTCGTGACCAACAATTAGGACCCACATTGTTACAGAAAAATATAAAGGAGCTGGTTCAAAGGCTGATTCACACTTAGCTGGGTTGTAAAGTTAGTACTGCCTAGACTAAGACTGGAGACAACTCCCCATCCCTCTTGCAAGCAGGGAACCTGGGCTAGAGCTCTAGGAGGCCTTGCTAGCTGGCTGGCCTGTTGGGATCCAACCCTGTCATCCTAGATCTGCCTGTCCTTCTGGCCACCAGTGATGAGCTGAATTATTTCAGTTTTGCTACAATCTCTGAGACAAACTTGGGGAAGACAAAACAAAAGGAGGATGAGACCAGGTCCCCAGAGCCTCAGCCAGATATGGCCTCTTCGGCCTCTTGAAATTCCATGGCCCATGTGTGAACTTTCCAGGTCTAATAAGGACAGGGGACCTTGTGCTCTGGTCTGGCTGTCTACTTATCCATATTTCAATGCTTAATGAGAGGATGCCAGGATTTACATCTGTCCTTCTTCATATCTCCCAACCACATTTACCTCCTTCTGAGCCTTCTTGGTGGCAACCTGCCAAAGGAAATCTGGAATCCGAGGGGGCTGCAGAAGATCTCAGCATCTTCGTGCTTCTCATTTGGAATGTCTCTCCTTCTCTCATCTATCCACCCAAGTGTTCTTCAGACTTTCTGACCGCGAGGCAGTGTGCTGGCCATGGGTGACCTTGGAGCTGGACCTGTGGCAGAAGGCACGGCCTGTCCAAAGCCGAGGAAGCATGACAGTGACGGTGTGTCTGGGGAGTGGGGTGTGGTTGACTGGTGAAGAAAAATAGTGCCAACTGGCAAACGTCAGAACGGCCATGCTAAGCTGCTCAATGTAGGCCATGAGAAGACCCACCAAGGGTTTCAGTAGGGGAGTGGCAGATCTGCCCGTTAGACAGACAACACCAGTGGCCCTTTGGAGAACTTGCCAAGAGGTGGCTAGAAGCAAGTTGGCAAGGTGGGCTAAACTCTCCCCGAAGACCAATTCTGCCTCAAGTTATTTTTAATGCTATATCTAGACAAAGACTATCAGATGACATGAAAGAAAAGCACGGAAAACTTGTAAAAGGCTCCAACTGAGCAGGGCCAGGACTGGGGGAGGGAACTGTGATTCTTACGGTGCAAAATCTAAAGCGGCATCACTCCTAGGATCGTGCAAGCGTGGAGAGAGGCGCCTCTTCAATTTTGCACCTTTCCCACCTCGCTGGCCTCACTCTGGTCCTGGCCCTGCCAATAAGCCTGTCATTGCCTCCCTTGTCTGTAGGTCCATTTGTGGCCTCTCTGTGGGGAAGGGCAAGCCTGGGGAACCGGCAAGCCAGTACAAATTTGTAGAATGTTGAAACACAAAGGTAAGAGCACTGGCTGGCAGCGTAGGCAGCCCCCATCCAAGTGCCCCTATACTTCACAATCTCAGTCAAGCTGTACAGCCTCCTGAGATTGGATCTCCTCATTTATAAAATGTTAAAATGAGATACTGTTATGTAAATGTGATGTATAAATTTCAGGCATTATCACTCCTTTTGCCTTCTTGGCTGGCACACCCTTAGAACAGGGACATAATGATGCTTGAGGATGTTTCTTTTGGTAGCAGTACTAGTGAAAATAACTGCAGGACGCAAATGCCATCACTACCTCAGAGCGCGCGGAAGGACATATTCCTCTCACTTCCCTGGCTGTTAACTGCTTGGGCCTGAATCCTGCATGCTCAAGCACATGCTGCCTGTTTGTTTAAAAAAGTCTTAAGGGTGGGGGGGGGGTGATGGGGAGCATGTAGCTCCTTTTGTTCTTCCCTTCTTTGAACAAATATTTATTACACACCTACTATATACCACATGTACAAAGTGAACATGAGTCCAGCCCTCTGCCCTCATGAAGCTTACTTTAACTAGAGGGAGCTCTCTGAGGCTCCAGGCAGGCTAGCAAGGAATAAACAAGCAGTCATGTAAACAAGGGAAACGATTTCCACTAGTAACAAGTACTAGGAAAACAATTGAGCAGGGGCAGAGGGCATGGGGCCAGGGGCTGGCCGGTCGGCTCCAAATAGGGCAGGTGTAGGGTGGATCTCTGCAGGGAAGTGCTGCTCTAGTTGAGCTCTCCAGGATCAGAAGAAGCAAAAGTACAGTCCTGTGTGCTGGAGGGAGAGATTTACAATCAGGGGGAGCAGCAAGTACAAGGGACCTCAGGTGGGAACCAGCAACCTTCAGTTGTGTTACCTGCTTTGAGTCAGACATGTCATATTTGGGCATGATATCTGAACAAGGGAGGAACAAATGTGTTCCTACACCCAAGGCAAGTAGCAGATCTAAATATGTATCTAATTTTCCATCCCCTCCTCTGTACCAAGGCCAGGTTATTCTAGTTATAGCTAAACTCCCCTATAACTACAACCACCATACCCTCACCACTAATCCTCCCTCTATGCCCTGCCATGGCTTCACCACTGATATTTCCTTTCCTTTCTAGAACCACAGAGCCATCATTGGAAGAAGCACTTTGTCATTTCCTGCCCACATGGAAGCCCAGCTTGCTCTCACTCTCTTCTTCATTTTTACCTGCTCCTGTGGGTAGAGGTCCTCCAGCACGTGGGTTCCCTCATCGTGGAAATCAAAGTCACGATGGAGATGGACCTTCTTCCCTTAACACACCCTCAGGCCTTCTCTCTATCCAAAGTTGCCAGACCTCATTTCAGTGTGTCTGGCAGAGTTCATGGAATATTATGGAATTTCATAGGTTTAGTGATAAAACTAGTTCAACATCTTCATGTTATCTACAACCTGAGGCTCCCCGGAGGGGAAGTAACCTGCTTGCTCAAGGACAGAAAGTACATTAGGGACAGGTCTTAGGGTTCTTCTCAAAGAACTGAGCAAGTACTTTAAAATGGCCAAAGATTTTTTTCCATCTAGTAGCTCCCATTTTACACAACAAGAAATTGAAATACAGAGATGTTAAGTGACTTTCCCAGTCTTACACAGCAAGTGTTTGGCAGAGCTGGCCTTGAGTCTAGGTCTTCTGAATAAATATCTAATGTTCATGTCATTGCCCCCTGCTCTCTCCACACCTGATAGAAAATAATTAAGCAAATGTTCCAAAGAGATGATGGAGGAGAAAAAAAAGTATCAATCCTCCATCATTAATTTTTTTCCTCTTGTTACCAAAGGTACTTACCAGGCAGTAAATTTAATAGAAGGAAAACTATTTTTCTGGAAAAATTAGATATTAAGCCTTTCTTTGAAAAGAGCTTCCATGTGGTCGAAAATTGGTATAGTTTATTTGAATGCTTTCCCTAGAAGTGTCCTCCAGTGACTGAGAGCTTCTACAGAATGGGGCTTCAATAAACCAGGGGAATCTACATCTTGCAGTAGACCATAGTCAATTTATAGTCTTCTCTGCTTTCCACCAAATTTCTCTTCCAGGTAATATTTTTGACATTTTATTTTTAGTTGTGGGTGAGGGAGTGGGAGAGAATTTTTTAAAAAAACCAAAGTCTAACATACATATCACCAGAATCATATGTAATATTCACCTATATAAAATTTCAACCTATTCTTTCATGCAGGATAGAAGTGATAGCTGAGAGAGAGAGAGAGAGAGAGAGAGAGAGAGAGAGAGAGACTGGGCTGAGTATGAAGGGCATCTCTAATCCCTGTGGTGGCAATTTCTTTTCAGGGAGTTGCCCTTGCTGCCCTAGGCCATAGAACCAACTCTGGGACTTGATTGACCTCCATTTACTTCCGGCTTTGTCCCTTACAAACATGGGATCTTGGTCAAGTTATTCAATTTGTTTGAGGTTATAGAGACCTTAAGTGTGTTCATTATACAGGTGAGGAACCTGAAGCTTAAGTAAGAAATATGCCAATTTTTACATAACTATTAAATGACAGATCTGCATCTGAGACACACATTAGTATGATTTCAAAGTTGGCTGTGGCACAGCACATTGCTTCTCCTTGGGACTGTTGCCATTGCTAACCCCCAAATAAATGCAAGTCTTGTGCATGTAGGAATCATGACTGTCAAGTAACAGGATCAGTTTTAAACTAGAGTGTCAGGCTATATGTGTATCTATGTATACACTTTATCATATATACATATGTATGTGCATACATACATAAACACATATGTATACATAAATATAGAGATAATATATTTTTCCAAATGTAAATTACATGCTTCTAACTAGTCAAACTGAGAAAGATGATATACTTCCTACAACTCTGTTGCTATTATTGCCAGGTTATGAGCCACAGGAGAATCTCAGACACACTATTCTCCAATTCCACTTGTTTGCGACCTCAAATTTTATTACCCAACTTCATTACCCTCTGATCTAGTTTTGAAAATCCTATCTTCCCTCTATGAGCAAGATATGCCATGACCAAAGGCTTTATTTATTTATTTTTGGTACCCTGGGATTGAACCCAGGGGCACTTAACCACTGAGCCACATTCCCAGGCTTTGATTTTTTATTTATCTCACTAAATTGCTTAGGGCCTCATTAAGTTGCTGAAGCTTGCCTTGAACTTGCAATCCTCCTGCCTCAGCCTCCTGAGTTGCTGGGATTATAGGCATATACCACCGTGCTCGGCCAATGACCAAGGACTTTCAAACAGTTAATGCTAAGTGCTTTGACACTAACTCCAAAAGATCTCCAAGAATGTCTGAATGGTTTCAATGACATTCTCATGATGGCCCCAAACCAGCTCTGCTCCTAAGTCCTGGCTCTGAGTGACTGTGTGGCTTTGGAAACATCTTACCACCTCTTGACTCTTACTTCATCTCTTGTAAAATGGTGGGGTTGGACTAGAATATGCTCTAAGTCCTTTTTGGTTTTGAAAGGCTGTCAGGCATTTTGAAGAGGGCAAGCTCCTGTGTGCTTATGGCCAACCTGACTCCCTTGCCACCCAGCTGCACCAAACATACAGGCGGCGGGCACAGGAGCTGGGTGGGTTCTCATGTAGAAACAGATGGAACAACGTTTTCAGCTTACCCATTTTTCATATTAACCTGCTGCCTTGTGTTCTTCTCGCAACCTAGAGGACACAGAGAGGGTGTAAAAGGAGATCAAAATGTACCGTTTCCTTATGCCCACCTGTTCAGGGGCCTTTTAACTGCTTTCTTCTGGGACCTGGGTTCACCTGTCCTGATTCCTGCAGTGTTACACTGCCACCATGGATATCCCCAGTTTCTGTCACTTCAAAGGCTGTATCTTAGTAAATCTACCGTCCAACTTTTCCTCAGTGGGTTATAGGCTGAGAAATTACTTTTTCCTTTTGGTTTGTAGGGAATTGTGAAGAAACTCAGGTCTTCGGGTCTTACTGAAAGCCTGTTACAGATCTGCTCTCTTGCTGGCAGGCAAGCTGGCAAGTGTCACAGTGTCCAGTCCCAAAGGAACATCCCCCCACCTGCTTCTAATGGCCTGGCAGTTACATCAGAAAAGCTCTGTGGTTTACAAATTGACTTTATCCCACCTACTTCCCTTCCACTGGTGAAGGACCAAAACACCTCTGCCACAGGGAGTGGAAATTAATCCAAAGCAGAAGAACAAGGACAAATGGTTGCAAGGGTGGCATCTCCGGAAGCAGGCTGCCAATTAGCTGTGTGGCCTCAGGAAGTTGCATTCTCTCTGTTTCAGTTTCTTTAGCTGTAAAATGGGAATAACAAGAGTACCAGCTCATGGGATTCTCTGGAGGAGTAAAAGAGATGGTGAGTGTTCAGGACCAGTACCTGGTGCCCAATCTTCAGGGTTAGCCGTGGTCATCACCTCATGGGCAGAGTTCCATAAATGTCATGGTGAAAATAAACCGGAGGCCTGGCTTACATTTGTTTAATATGCCAAGTCAATATCAAGTCAATATCCACTCTACATAAACTACAGAGTTTATCATCCTGTTAGCAGGGGCCTCTCCAAGAGACTGGGAAGGAGTTTAGCAAGACAACAGGAGGTGCTAAGGCCAGATTTGGGCTTCTTGGGTTACACAGTATCTCTCTGTGTGTCTTGTCTTCCAGGTGCCTTGCCCCTCCCGTGCTCATTGTTATTATTGGAAAGGAAGCCACAATAACACAAGCCCCGGCCCCCACCTGCCCTTCCTGACTCCAGCCTTGTTTATTGGACTGTAAGCTTCCTGAGGGCAGAAGTACTCTTTGACCACAGACTTCACCTAGCAACAGGCCAAAGGTACACTTGAATATTTAACAGAGAAGCAAAACAAACACTCCAGAAGTGAGTGTGTGTGTGTGTGGGGGGGGGGGCGGCGGGGAGGTTAGCCTCTTTTCTTCTGAGATTTTTCAGAGATTAAAATGTTCAGAAAAGCAAAATAAGCTGCCCACATTCAAGAAACTGCCATCCCTGCCTATTCGTGATTAATCCACAAGGAAGAAGGTTGATTCCTTTAAGGATAAGAAAAGAAATATAGGCTGAAAGAGGGGAAGCAATGAGAACTGTGGATCTGGGTTGGATAGAGGGCTTACTTAACACTTTCTCCTGCCCCTGCAACCTTTGGTGACTCCTGGCTAGCAAATAATGATGCTGGTGAACTAGCAAACACCTAGGTGGTGGCTGGTGTATTAGCACAAGTGACGCACACATGACGGCGAAGGAGGGAGACAGGAAGCAAACCTCAGATCAGCAAGTTTTTCTTTATTCAGTATTCAGCAGTGGAGTCAATTGGTGGAATCCTTGGTGTGGCTTATTTTCAGGGCAGGAAATGGTGGCGGGCTGAATCAAGAATCTGGGTTATGTAGGGTTCATTTAGAGTGGGGCAGGAGGGTAATTCCTGGGTTTCCTGGTATTGGGGTCAGCTGACCCATTAGGGTGGGGGATCAGGTGCGAGTTTCTTTTGTGGTCCTTCACTCTGGCTGAGGCCTTGGATTTTAAATGACTAAAGATTAGGGAAAATGTCCTTGGGCTTATTCTCCATATCCTTTATGATATCCCTGCAAGTTTCAGCTGGATAATTTTCCATCTGGTTAATAAATAGATGGCAAAGAGAAGAAATTATGGCTGGCAAATAACTTCTGAATATCAAGGTACCCACAGAAGTGCTTCTTTTTTTTTCTCTTTCTCTCTTTCCTATGATGCCCCTCCTCATCCCCTGCCAACTGGAATAGAGAACCCTAGACATTTCTCTGTTCACCTAGCACCAGGGATCTCTCACTGCAGGCTGGCCTGCTGGAGCCTCTTTGCAAGGCCAGAGTGAACTCTCCCACTCTCGCCTGTCCTGTCGAGAAGAGTTGCAAGCCGGCAGAGGTGGGCGGGTGGGAGCTGGCAGCTTCTCTGCAGACCCCCTGGTCCTGTGAGTGTAATGCTAAAGGTTAATAATAATCACAACAGGCAGCCCATCATTGCCTCCCTGTCTGGCTGAGAGGTTTACAACTTAAACTCAAGGCGGAGGGAGAAATTGGCTCAATCACTTGGAGTAATGGTACATGGAGAGCCAGTTGGGCATGACTGCTATTTAACTCAAGGAAATCAGGCTGCTGCGCTTAAGGTACGTACACACTAATAAACACGTCATGCTACGAGGTGAAAATTAACACCACCCCCTGCCCACCCAGCCTCCCTCTCCATTTGCCTGCTTGCCTCAACTGAATAAACAGAACCAGACTGGGAGAGCAGGGCCACTAGCAGCTGTGCCCTACACAGCTACAAGTAGAAGCTAGGAATCACAGGTCACATTTCATTCTTTAAAAGAGATTTAAAATCAATTTTTCACAAGATCTTATCCTAAATATTTATAATAAGGCATTTGGTAGGGGGAGAGTGGAAAGAACAATTACCTGACATCATTGCTAATAATATTTAATGTTTTCAGATCTTTTTGTTTGTTTGTTTTGGTACCAGGGATTGAACTCAGGGGCACTCAACTACTGGGCCACATCTCCAGCCCTTTTTTTGTATTTTATTAGAGACAGGGTCTCACTGAGTTGCTGAGTGCCTCGCCATTGCTGAGGCTGGCTTTGAACTCGCGATCCTCCTGCCTCAGCCTCCCAAGTGCTGGGATTACAGGCGTGTGCCACTGTGCCCAGCTGTTTGTTTTTGAGACCGGGTCTTGCTTTGTTGCCCAGGAGGGTCTTGAGCTCCTGGGCTCACATTATCCTCCTGCTTCAGCTTCCCAAGTGCTGGGACTCTAGACTTGTGCCAGTTTTCAGATCTTTCACTGTGGGCCAAGCACCCTTTGTGTATTCTCCCAGGGACTTCAGTGAGGTGGGTTCCTTTATTGTCTCCAGTTTACAGACAAGGACTTTGCAACTCAGACTTCAATTTTCCTGAGTTTACCCTGAGCCTACATTAGTGGACCCAGTACTGAAGACAGGCCCATACAGCTAAATGAGAGCCCAGAGATCTAGGCTCCTCCCATCTTGGCTCTGCCATTGTCACCACTCAGCTTCTAAAATAACTGTGCCCATGGGATCAAGTCACAGGGAAAGGGAATGGAAGCCTCCATATGAGGGTTTTTATGGGCTAGTCCTGGAAGTGGCACAAGGAACTTCTGCTCACAATCTCCTGGGTAGAACTCAATCACACGGCCTGCAACTAACTGCACTGTAAGCCAGAAAATACAATCCAGGGTGCACTCAGGAAGAAGTTCGGCCCACAACTAAGCCAGTCTCTGTTATCCCTGGTAGTAGCACAGTGAATGTGTCTGTGTTTACACTGATGCCTGTCTGCTAAGCCTGTGTTGGGTTCAGGCAGCAGACCTACCCCGACTGGTGGCCCTTGACAAAGATCAGATACTCTCCTCTCAGTCCTGAACTGGTGAATGCAGAGCCTTTTGGGATTGGAATGAGTAGGCTGTTGTGGGAGTGATGAGCAACGTGATTTAAATCAATCCATTTCATTTCAATTCAATGCAATAATAAATATTTATGAAATCTCCTAGGATACTGAGAAGAACCTTGGTCATAGGCTACCAGGTTAGACATAAACTGAAACAGAACCAGTTGTACCATCAACATGCTATATATAATTACATTCAACAGATATCATCAACCCTTGCCTATACCCCATTGATCTTTCAAAGGTTGGTGAAAATCCTAGAGCTAAAAAGAATCCTGCTCTATATGTTTGAATACAGAATATCCCCCCACTAAATTCCTAAAACACTCAGTAGCTGCGTTCATTCAATTCATTCATTCATTCGTGTACACATTCATTTAGTTCTTCCACAGTTACGTCTGCCCTGCTAGACAGTGTGCTAGGCTCTGGGGGCTGGGAGTGGGAATACTAAACAGAACTGAGGCCTGGCCTTCCAGAAACTCACAATGGAGGGGGTGGTCAGAATGCACATAACTCAGTTGGATACAAGGCAGATGGTGGTAAATACTATGATAAATGTTCAAAGAGTGAGAGGACTTATGAGGGAGGGAGAAATTAATTCCTACTGGAGGGTGGAGTGGATGGAGAAGATTACATCAAAGATCTAGCAATGGCTTCCAAAGGAGACAAATGAACCTGGCCTGGTAACAGAGGCCAAATCCAAGTGTCTGGCTCAGAGCCCATGACGGCCTTTGCTGATGGGGCATCCTCCAGACTCCCACCCACTCAACCCTGAAGGAAAAACAGTGAGCTTTTCTCCAGCCCAAGACAGTCTTTCATGTTATCTTAAAAATTCATGCAAATTTTGAATTCTACTCCACAGGATATTAGCACTTGTTTTGCTATCATAATTTTAATATAATTGGCTTAAATTACCTGTCATTGAGTAAAATAGTCTCATGTTGTGGCTTGTGTACCCCTGACATATCATTTCTATTTGAAGAGTAACTTCTAAAGCATCTCAGAGTGTGTGACTGGAAGTTGAGCTTTCTCTTACCACCCCACCCCTTTTTTTTTTTTGATATTGGGGATTGAACCCAATGTGCTTTACCACTGAGCTACATCTCCGTCCCTTTTTATTTGGTACAAGGTCTCACTAAGTTGCTGAGGCTGACCTTGAACTTGCAATCCCTGCCTCAACCTCCCCTCCTGCCTCAACCTCCCAAGTAGCTAGGGTTACAGGAGTGCACCACCACGCCCAACTATGAGCTTTCACTCATTTTATCCTTTGCCTTTTCTGGAATGAAATAAATTATGCACTGCTTAATGATGGGAGTACGTTGATAATGCATCAATTAGGTGATTTGTTGTACAAATGTCACAGAGTGTCCTCACAGAAACTAAGACAGCTACAATGTCACCAGGCAATATAATCTCCTGGAAATCATGTTATGAGACCACTGTCACACATGTGGTCTGTCATTATCTGAAACATTGTGATGCATTGCATGACTGTACTCTGTTGTAGGGTTCCTCAGCTGGCCAAACCATGTTTGGTGAACAAACAACATAATATCTATGGGTAAGTGCTGTATTAGATGAACTAAATGGTTTTCATATACTTCTTTCACATCAGGGGAGAATGTACAAAATAATACAACCTGGCAGAGGGCAGAGGACATGGAGTTATATTTCTGAACTGTGGCATCCCTGGAGGCACCCCAAGAAGCGTTACCTTCCCTCTGCATGCCCTTCCAGACTCTGTCCATAACTATAGCACTCCTGTATAAAACAGCTGCCTTGGTTTGAAATTCATGGGTCAAACAACTCAAAACTTAAACAGTTAGCTATTGACAATTAAACACCATAAGAAAATGTTACATTCCTCCCCTATTTTTGCCTCCCCAACAAAGAAACAACAGAGTGTTAAAAAGCCCCTGTTTTCCCATGAAGACCTGGGGGTTAATTTTTGGCATGGTGCCTGGGGATTTAGCTGCGGGACTCCCATTGCCTATAATGGGAGTCATGCCGCTTCATTTCATGCACACTATGTGGAAAATGCACCCCTCGATAGCTACAAAATTTTAGTTTTGAAATTGAGACATTTTTCAGAACAAAGCAGATTTCCAGAAACACCCCCAAATACTCAATATTGGCCCAGAGCCTGTGGGTGTACATGTATCTGAAAGGGAGAAAATGCCTTCTCTGACTTCATATGCCTCTCTCCAAAACAACATAAAAACAGTGTGCCCAATAGCTTGCAGCAGCGGATGCCATGTCTCACCCCAAAGCTTTGTTAGGAACCCCCCGTAAAACCTGGCACATGGTTTGTGACACCAAATGAAACACTGTGCTATTCTATAATAACCTGAGCCCTCCTGCCTGTCATTAAGGGACCTCTCTTATTAAGCATCTCTTTTTTAAATGGCTGCCATCATCTGGTCCCAGTGTACATTAAATCCCATTATAATTATAAACACACTTTCCCATAACATTGGTTGCAGATCTCATCCACACTGCCTACCCCCTCAGGGCATCTTTGCACTAATAACAACTCAGATTTGCTATTTGAGTTGACAGCATTAGGTCCCAACACCATTTGCAATATGCTGGGGAGAGAGAAAGAGAGAAGAAAGAGCTTTCTCATTCCCAATCACAAAGATCTTGGGGTCACAATGACCCAAGGTCTCCAGGGTTAAAAAAAAAAAAAAGTAATCCTTCCTTTGTCCCTCTTTGAAAAGTCACTTTCTGCCTTGCAGATGAGAGGAAGGGCATACTTGGCATCTGGAAGGGAATCCCTTGTGGATACCACTGACCAGGTCTCCATGGGGAGAAAGAAGGATGATGGAAATTACTCATCTAAGAAGTCATCTTCTGGTTTAGTTTTCTACACCTTTACTGACTAGAACATGTATATCACCTGACTGATTTTCCCTCTGCTTTTTGGAGGAGGCATCTAATGTAGGGATGTGAAAGAATTATATTTTTAAAAAGACAAATTGAAAAACCAAAGAAAAGTATCAACACAAATTCTACACTGCCTATTTTTTTTTTTTTTTTAGCTGTAGTTAGGCACAATACCTTTATTTTACTTACTTATTTTTATGTGGTGCTGAGGATCAAACCCAGGGCCTCATGCATGCTAGGTGAGTGCTCTACTGCTGAGCCACAACCCCAGCCCTACACTGCCTAATTTTGACATCACTTGGCATCTACATAGTAGATGTCCACAGTGATGCTCTGAAGGATTGTAAGAAGGTTAGCCTCCAGAAAAGGATACCATAGGCTTGCTTTGTCTTTCCCTAAGAGTCCCCTGGGGTAAAGATCTGGTAATTAAGGGGACAATCTCAGTGGCACCTGGAGATCTCAATGACAGAGGAGACCAATTCTTTCCTCTCAGGTTTTCACAGCCTACACCCTTCCCTAGCTGTGCTTCATTCCCCACTTAACATAATGCTTTGGAGAAATGCAAAGTAGCTTCTCCCTAAAAGATGAATGATATGGCACAAAGCTTTTGTGTGTGTGTGTGTGTGTGTGTGTGTGTGTGTGTGTATCTCACAATAGGAAAGATAGAAATGTCTTTGAGATGATGAGTTGGTACAAAAGAGTTGCAACCTCCCACTCACACTCAATCAGAATACTCAGGACACCTCTCTTAGCTTCTTTCTGAGTATATCTGTTAAGTTGATGTTTTACTTTAATGCAAAACTCCCTCCCAACTTCTGCCTGAGATTCTGAGAAAGGGGGAAAGTACAGAGATCTTGAAGGATCTGCTTAACTAGTGGCTAATCAAAACCCTTTGGTCCTCAGCTTGGGGGCTCGTGCAGAGAACTGGCCTCAGTGGAGTAAGAGGAGAAGAGAAATTAAAAGCTTTGTTTCCTTGATGTATCTCACTGGTGGCTGTACCATCTACAAGGTAAAAGCTTGAGCTGTGCAGTCAGAATGGTCTGATTTAAAGAATCAGCTCTGATGTTTAATAGATCTACAGTCTTGGGTGAGGCACTTAACCTCTCCGAGCCTCAGCTTTCTTGTCTGCACAAAAGGGGAAAATAATAGCACCTGCACCCATAGGGTTATGAGGATTGAATAAAACAACATAGATAATGTGTTAAGATTCCCAAGTAATGCTCAGGGTGAGTTATTATTCCCACTGTCTCCTTCCTGTATGATCCTTAGTCCCTGATATACCACTCTCTTCTTCCACCAACTGAACTCTGAAAGCCATGGCTTTCCTAGGCATGGTCAGAGGTATATAGGTAAAGTAGGAAATGAGGGAATAAGAATGGAATTCTTAGCAATGGAATTCCATCCAAGGGTCATTTCATTTCTTCCCCTAACTCTAGAAGCCCTCCCTCTAAGATCAGTCTCTTATTTTTTAGAAGATCTGATGTTCCTGTTTCCCTTACCATACCCTTCAAATATCCTTCAAAATAAAATAAATTGGGGGGCGGGGAGAGGGAGAGAATGAATATTCCTTCTTGTCATTTTCCATCTTGCTTGTTTTAGGTGCTGCCATATGAAATCTCTGAACTGGGGATTCTCATCAGCCTTCTCAGGACCCAAGGACATAGCTCTGGCTATAAATGGTGCCGGTTTTGGTGGGGGAGCTGCTGCTGCTTTATCTGGGCCCAATAAACCTTATCAAACTGCTGTGCAGCCAGCCTTCAGCGCTAAGTGGAAATGCTCAGAGCCTAACGCTGGCACTCAGCCCACAGCCTCGCCTGCCTTCTCCCTTTTTGTTACCTTCTCCACCTCTTAAATTCAGGCATTAATCTCTCTTTAACACTTACTAACAAGGGCTGGGCTTTTTAATGGGCAGAGTTTATGAAGCAAGGGAGATTTTCACATCGAGTGAATATGGCATGGGGGTGGGGGATGCCAGGGCCATGGAGGGATTGTTCTTTCTTTTCCATTGTTTTCAGAGATTCTCTGTTTCTCTGATTTGAGGATTAATAAGAGATTAGGATCAGGGGTTAATTGTGTGCTTCTTCTGCTACTGTGAAGGTGGACGTGGACAGCTAGGCAGCAGCCTCTAGCAAGCACTATCTAAGCAGAAGCTCAACAAGTTTAATGACTCCTCTATTTCACAGGAGGCATGGGGAGCCTCGATTTGACTTTCTTCTCAAATCCAACCACTCTTGTGCTCCTTACAGACCAGTCCTTTCTTGACTTTCTTTAAATCCATTTCCTCTTACAGACTATAGACCTTGGCTGGAAAAACAGGTTGCCTCTAAATAGGGATTGCTCTTTACTGCTCACCAGGTGAGTTCTCTGGGAGGGGACTCCCCCTGCCCCATAGGCTCCATGTTGTCCTATACACTATAGTCAGGTTAAGTTGACTCCTTCCACATCAAAGTGTTGGCCTTTGCCTGGCTTCTGGCTCCCAACTCCTGCTGGTCTGAGCACTTTTCCAGCAAGTAGGAGACTGGAGTGTCCCTTGCTGGGATGGAATGCCCTACCCCTGGGATTACCCAATTAAAGCTCTCCTGAACTCAGATCAGTTCCCATATGCAAACTCTGCTGCCTAGTCTTTCTCAGCTTTTCACCTTTGTTCCCTTCCTGATCCTACAGTTCTTGTGGCTTGGCTTCCAGTCTGGGGCAGGGCAGGACTCATGTATCAAGATGTGATTCTATGTGGGTCCTTAGGAAAACCATTGGTCCATTTGCCATTCAGGGAAACTACATGCAGACTCAGGATGCTGAAGCCCCAAACTGCTAAAACCCCAGCCCCTCAGGGGCTAACCATTCTGAGAGCCTTGGATGGCTCTCTACCCCACCCCACCCCACAATGCTGGAGACCTAGTTAGAGGCCAATGCTGGAAGGACCTCTTGTCCTCTACCTTCACCCAGCTCCAGGGAAAAGGGGAGAAGGGAGCTTTCCAAGGCCTGCAGAAGGGTAATTTTTCCTTGGTTGCTCTATCTTGGAGTTAGTGCTTTTAATGCCACCCTCTAAAGTGAGGCGACCAGCTGAGAAAAGAACGCACTTTTGAGCGGCCCAGGGCTTTCCTAAGCTTCCACTCGCCCCCTGATGACTGTGGGATAAGCAGGATGCAGGTAGTCCGGAACGGTTTCCATCTAGGTTGCAGTGGGAGGATCGGGTGGGGTTGGGGGTGGGCTGAGCCAAAGCGATGCTCTAGACTGGGCGTGAGAGAAGTTTCTTTCGGGCCTTGATCTCAGCTGTAGCCATCGCGACAACTAAAACGGCGTGCCTCCCCCTCGACCGCAGATCTCCTCCGATCCTTTGGTATCTGGTTCAATAGAGCTCGCGAACTCTACGCCCCGAGACTTCTTGAAATCCGAAATCCTGATACCGCAGGCGGGCAGTATCCGGAAAGCAGAAGAGGCCTGGGCTTGGGCTGAGAAAGCGATCTTTTAAAACCGATATCGAGGGTACTGGGAATGCATCCCAGAACCCCGAGGAGAAGTGAAAGGCGAGATGACACTCACTGAATTAGGGTAAACACTGGAACCCGGGACAAAACTGTGCGCTTGAGCAATGGAGAGAGGAAAACTAAACCCGTGTGTGGTAGAAATGAAAAACCTGGGGATAAGGTGGGGGCTGCTCTTCGCCGCTCATCCCTAGGTTTCCTATTAAGGGTTCCGAGTCCCTTGCACTCCTCTCCACTAGCGTCTCAGTCCTCTCAGCTTGGCGGGTGAGCGGCGGCCGCTGGCGCCCCAGCAGCAGCTAGATGTCAGGCGAAGCCCGGAGCGCTGAACGTGGGGAAGGGAGGGGAAAGGAGAGGAAAGGAGGGGTGGGGCGGGGAGCGCGCACGGGCTCGGCCAGTACAGGGGGGTGGGGTGGGCGGGCTGAGCCGGGGACAGCGCGGGAGGGGGGAGTGAAGGGGGGCAGCTGTGGGCAGGGAGCCGGGCTCGGCCGCCAGCACTAAAGATGGAGAGGCGCCGGGGCCTCGCAGGGGAGGGGGCTCAGCGTTGACGTGGGACGCGGCGGAGGCGCCGCAGCCGGTGGTGATTTGCTAACCTCGCGGCAGAGAGGAGTTGAGGGCGATGAGAGCGGGTACTGCGAACTGCCGGGCGACGCCGCCGCTGCCGCCGTGATACCGAAAGCAACAGTTCCCCAGCAACACCCCTCCCCGACATAAGCACACACCCCCCAGCAGGCACGCACACCCATCCCACAGCGCCCGGCTCGGCAGCGGTGAGTGGGGGGCCGGGGAGGGGCGCACCGCCCAGCGAGCACCTCGCGTCCGGGCGCCTTGGGGCTGGAGAGGTCTGGGGGGGCGCGCTCGCTTCGGCCACTCGGCCGCTGGGCTTGTGCGTGTTTCCTTCCTGCTGCTGCAGCCGTCGCCGCCGCCTGTTGGGGTCAGCTAGAAGGGGGAGCCCCGGCTGTCAGCTTGGGAGCAGCTGCCTCCCCAACCCTTCCTCTCCAGGGCACAGTTCGGGTGAGAGGTGGGGGGCAGAACGGTCTGCTGGGGCTGAGGGTGCGAGCGGAGAGTCGGATAGGGAGGCTTTGTACAGCCAAGGGCCGGCGGAGGAACCGAGAGCTGGTGGGTGCTCATATGTATGCGGACCGGTGCGCGGGCGTGAGATAGGATTGTGGTTTATTTATTTGTGTGTTTATTCGCTGGCGGGCTGGGAAGCTAGAATCAGAGGAGCTGACGAGTGGATTTGGAGGTGGAGGGGAGCTGGACTGGGACTCGCCTGGGTTTTCTTTCTCTTTGGGGGGAAAAAACCCCACCAAAACCGTGGTGGGCTCTTTTTTTTTTTTTTTTTTTTTTTTTTAATTGGACTTGATCCCCTTTTAGGGTGTGTGTGTGTGTATGTGTGTGTGTGGAAAGCTCCATAGACTCTCCAGCGCTGCGGGCCCTCCTCGGCTCTCGGAGGGACTAGCCGTAGCGCCGGAGCTCGCCGTGCGCTCCCGGCCGCGTACTGTGGGTGCCGGGGCTCTGCACCTGATGCGTTCCGGGATGCCTTTCCCACCCTGGCGCGCCTGAGGCTCGCCTGCTCAGCCCCTCGCACACTCCCGCACGCGCTTGAAATGCGCACCATCCTGCCGGCCTGCGGACTCACTGAAACGCACAGATGCGCTCCGCACCGACTTGCTCTCTTGCTCCCCTGGACTCAGTGCTCCTCGGCCCGGCACGCCAGCAGCTGGCGAGGCCGGCCAGAGGCCGGGGACCCTGCGGGTCGCTTCCCGGGGGTCATGGCCCTGGGTCGGAGAAGGAGGGCCCGCTGTTCTTCCCACCTTTCCTCCCACAACTAGCTGCAGGGCTTTTGTGCCTCCCATTCGCCGCGGGCCGGGTCCTCCGCCTCGCCGCCCTCTCAGCGGCTTCCAGCCCGCCTGGACTCTTGCCTTTTGCCCAGTTTCTTTCGATTTCCTTCCGTCTTAGTTCGGTTCCCTTTCAGGCGACTGAGTCCTGGGGAAAAGTTGCTTCCCCAAGTTTGTCGAAGTCGTCTGAAAGTCTCGATGGGTGTCGCTGGGTATTAGGGGTGTGTGAGAGTGCGATCCATCCTGAGAGCCCCAGTTAGCACCAGCTTCCCCCCCCCCCCCGCGCCCCCCGCGCTGCCTGGCTGAGCGTTGCAGCCAGCGCTGGCCTGATCGCAGGCGCCGAGCGGCGGGTTGGGCAGATGCTGCTGTAGCACCCTGATTTCCCTCAAGACCTCAAAGGTTCCTTTGGGAGAAGGAATTCAGGTAGCCAACCCTCTATTCTTTTGGCTTCTCCCTAGTTCTCTGATGTCTGTTAGAAGGGAGAGTGGGGAGGCGCGGATGAATGGTGGTCCCACCCACCCTTGACTGCCTTGGTCCCAACCCTGGGGTGGGCAGCAAGTGTCTGGACCAGCCGTCCGGTTAACCCTTTCTGGTTGAACTTTGCGGCTCCGGAACTCTTTCTAGTGTGGAGGCAAGCAGTGTGAAGAGTACTTGGTCTGTCCACCCTGCTCCCAGGCCACTGACTTCGAGATTGGCCTTAGCTATGCAGATGCTAGGAGAGACCTGGCCTGAGTGGCTTATCACACCCTAGAGGGGGTTCAGAGCCCTTTTTATGATCCAGAACAGGCTCTGGGAGAGATCTTTGTCTCCCAGCCTCGTCTTCCCAATACTGGTTGTAACTTGCACCTAGATGTTGTTGGCCAGTATCACTTCCAGCGCCCTCTGAACCATATCCAGCATCAATTGTTGCTTCTGGTCACAGGACTTGCCAACTCCTGGGTGTCCATGGGACACACTGAAGTTCACTCCCAGCTCAGCATTAGCATTCCTGACTGTAGGGGAGCATATTTCCTACCATCTCACGTTGCCTTCGTGAACCAGCCTCCTTTACATTTTAGATCCTTCTGTCCAGCAGGCACTTGGGGGCAGGAGAGTAAGTACAGCATCTCATGTAACTGTGTGCATGTGTATTAACACTCTCACTCTCTGGCTGGTATAGACACATATGCCAGATTTTGGATCACATATATGATGACCTTGAGGCACCTGTGGGTAGGAGTGACCCTAGTTAACATGTGGGTTATATGTATGTGCTCCTGTTACTGCCTAAGGAGAGTCAGGGCATGTTAAATCCTTTTCACCCCTGATGAGAGTGGAAGGACAGGGACTTAGGAAAGCACTGACTGACGGAGAGAGGATAGGCCTGGGGAGGAGAGCCCATTGCTCATAGATTTCTGTGGGCCACAGTTGCAGGCTGCTGGCCCCACCTGGATTTGACTTTGCTCTTGCGGTTACCACAGTAAGGCAAAGTTTGAAAAACTTTGTTTTGATGATGAACTTTGCTGTACAGGGGGGTTGAGAGTAAGCTTGAGTACTTAAGTTGACTAAAGGAAGGGATTAAAGTCTTGTTAATTTTAAATAGGTGCTTGGGCATCTTCTTATGAATGTTGGTTTTGCATGGGGAAGATGCATGCAAAGCCAATGTTCCTACTTAGACTTGAAGAATGCTCAGGACTTATTGTCCATTTTCATTTTATTTCACTTAATGATGTCATGAAGTACCAAATTATGCATATTCTGTGGCAGAACGTTCTCTTTACTGTCATCATCTCTGAGATTTCAAGGCAGATTTGTAGGTTTCTAGGAAGCCCCTTCCATTAAATCTCTAAGACTTGCTGGGAGCTTGGCAGGATGGGGGCATGTTGTAGTGTTTGATTTCTTACTCTTAGGGACAGTTACAAATTAGCTGTTGACTCTCTCATCTCTTTTGTCTCTTCTCGGCTTCTCGTTCTCCAGCCCTCTCCATTGGCCCGGAAGCCCATCCTGACCCACCACGCAGAGCACAGAAGGAAAGAGAGCCTCATGCCTGAACCGAGGGGAGCACCATGGATCTGACAAAGATGGGCATGATCCAGCTGCAGAACCCCAGCCACCCCACGGGGCTGCTATGCAAGGCCAACCAGATGCGACTGGCTGGGACTTTGTGCGATGTGGTCATCATGGTGGACAGCCAGGAGTTCCATGCCCACCGGACAGTGCTGGCTTGCACCAGCAAGATGTTTGAGATCCTCTTCCACCGCAACAGCCAGCACTATACTCTGGATTTCCTCTCCCCAAAGACCTTCCAGCAGATTCTGGAGTATGCGTACACGGCCACGCTACAGGCCAAGGCGGAGGACTTGGATGATCTGTTGTATGCAGCCGAGATCCTGGAGATCGAGTACCTGGAGGAGCAGTGCCTGAAGATCCTGGAGACCATCCAGGCCTCAGACGACAATGACACGGAGGCCACCATGGCTGATGGTGGGGCCGAGGAAGAAGAGGACCGCAAGGCTCGGTACCTCAAGAACATCTTCATCTCGAAGCATTCCAGCGAGGAGAGTGGGTATGCCAGTGTGGCTGGACAGAGCCTCCCTGGGCCCATGGTGGACCAGAGCCCTTCGGTCTCCACCTCATTTGGTCTTTCAGCTATGAGTCCCACCAAAGCGGCAGTGGATAGTTTGATGACCATAGGACAGTCTCTCTTGCAGGGAACTCTTCAACAACCTGCGGGGCCTGAAGAACCGATGCTGGCTGGGGGCGGGCGGCATCCTGGGGTGGCTGAGGTAAAGACAGAGATGATGCAGGTGGATGAGGCACCTGGCCAGGACAGCCCTGGGGCAGCTGAGTCCAGCATCTCAGGAGGGATGGGGGATAAAGTTGAGGAAAGGAGCAAAGAGGGTCCCGGGACACCCACTAGAAGCAGCGTCATTACTAGTGCTAGGGAGCTGCACTATGGGCGAGAGGAGAGTGCTGAGCAGCTGCCACCCCCGGCTGAGGCTGGTCAGGTTCCCCCTGGACGACAGGAACCCCCAGCGCCCCCAACGGAGAAACACCTGGGCATCTACTCCGTGCTGCCCAACCACAAGGCTGATGCTGTGTTGAGCATGCCATCTTCAGTGACCTCTGGCCTCCATGTGCAGCCTGCCCTGGCCGTCTCCATGGACTTCAGCACCTATGGGGGCCTGCTGCCCCAGGGCTTCATCCAGAGGGAGCTGTTCAGCAAGCTGGGTGAGCTGGCTGTGGGCATGAAGTCAGAGAGCCGGCCCCTCGGGGAGCAGTGCAGCGTGTGTGGGGTAGAGCTTCCTGACAACGAGGCTGTGGAGCAGCACAGGTAGGCCCTGCCCCTGTCCTGCACCTGCAGCTGGACTTCCGGCCCTGACACCCTCCCTCCATATTCTGGCTGTTCCCAAGTCTGGGGGACTGGCTCCCCTCTCTTTCTTGCAAAAAATTATCTCCTTCAGTGTTCGGTGGGGGGGGGGGGCAGATTTTTCAGATGGTAGTGAGGGAAAATGTTTTTTTTTTTCCAGCATCTTACCAGACTCTTCCCTCTCTTGGTTTGGGGTTCCTGTTTGAGCTTTCTGCGGTTTGGCCTATACTTATTTCCCTGGAGTAACTGATAAAGTGGAGGGAAAGAAAGGAAGAAGTGGGGTTCTGAAGGTCTCCCATGACCCAAATCTGGCAACAGGAAGAGTCACAGGTTCCAAATGGCCTTCTTGGTGGGACAGTCCCCTCGATACTCCCATCCCTTGCTCATTCTCTGTTCCTGTGAACACATTCAGGGGGTAAGGATGGGAATAAGAGTCTTGGTCTTGCAGCCTGTGGTCTCACCCTTGCTCACATTGAACTAGATGCTACTCTGGGCTATTAAGGCTATTAAGGGCTTGCTCTGGATGCCTTTTGCTTCTCTATGAAATAACCTCTCTTCAAGTTCATGACACACTTGTTCAATATCACTTGCTTTACCTGAAATTTCATTTTTGTTACAACAGCCCCTTGAGGTAGGTAATTTTTTTCTACGTAGGAAGTTGCTGAGACTCAGGCATGAAGTCCCTTTTCTGGGGTCACATAGCTAGTAAGAGGCAGAGTTGGATTCAAATTCAGATTTTAACCTCTTCCTACTTTGCTGCCTCTTGGAGTTGTCGGGCTGGAAGAGAGACCAAGGCTACAGAATGGAGGGTTTTGACAATTGCTCATGAGAAGTGGAATAAATGACAGAGGGAATAAGTAGCAGGTTTGTTTTTTTTCTTGTTTCTGTCATAAAATGTAGGCCTGTCATTTTCCCTTCTTGTCCCTGAGCATGATGAATGGTGTCCCCAGATCCAGCCATCAATGATAATATTTTCCTGAATACCCTTTGGCCTGCTGTTGGGTGATCTTGGGTGGGTTTTCTGCTTTGGCCCCCACTCTCCCTCACCCCCATACCTCTGTGCTGGTTTAGGTGTGGGGGATGTGAGGGGGTGGGTGGAGGCATCTAGAAGCAATCTAATCACCCTAGCCGCAGCGCGCTCCCATAATGCCTGATCGGCAGCTCTGAGACTTACCTTGTGGAAAATTGTCAGAGCTAAAAGTAGCCAATATTTTTCCGGTGGGTACGAAAAATAACTGCCACGAATGTGTGTCTTCTTGATACTTATGCCTCTCAGAAATAGACTGAGGTCATATTTGTTTTTTTCTCAAACTTTCCTAAAGAGGAAACCCCCTCCCCAAACTTGACCAGATAGATCTATCCTCTCCGGATGTGAATTATTTCAGCTATGTGCTATGAGAAATGGGGCATGGTGGAAAGTAACTTTTTCCTGGCTCTCGTCAAGTCCAGGTTGTTTTTTTCTACCCAAGAGGGCCATAGATGATGTCACTCTCTGTGAGTTGCAGGTTCCCATTCAGTGGGACCCTCATTCCTCTGAAATGAGGAAATGGAGGGTCAGCCGTGTTATCTTCCAAAGAGCCTGGTTGGTATAATCCTCCCTGTCTAGTGGTGAGAGTTATTTAAATTTTCTGAACTTTGCTTTACTCACTTTTTAAAATGCAAATGGTCCTCAGGGTTGGTGCTGAATTAATGAAGTAAAACCCAGAAATTGCTAGAGTTGTAACTGGCACGCAGTTGCTGTGAAGGTGAAGAGCTGACCCTCTGTCTCCCATCTTATTTATTTATTTATTTTTGGGTACCAGGGATTGAACTAAGGGGTACTTGACCACTGAGCCACATCCCCAGCCCTATTTTTTGTATTTTATTTAGAGACAGGGTCTCACTGAGTTGTTCAGCACCTTGTTTTTGCTGAGGCTGGCTTTGAATTTGTGATCCTCCTGCCTCAGCCTCTCAAGTCGCTGGGATTACAGTCGTGCACCACCACACCCGGCCCCCATTTTATTTTGGCCTCTCCTCTGCACCATCTTCATGGGCTTGGTTCTAGTGTGTAGTTTCTGCAGCACCATTTTCCACTGGGCTGTGCCGCCTGTGTGGTGGCACAGGGGATGTCCCTGTCCTCATGAGCTTGCCATGGTGAGGCACGGTCCTGGAATCCTGGGCATCATGCTGCGGGCTGCTGACAGGAAGAAGGTGCTTTTGACTGAGGGTGGAAAGTCAGCCACTGCAGCCTGAGAAGCTGGACCTGGGGCAGCACCGTGGGTGGAAATATCTGGGGGGTCTGAGGAAATGAAGATGGGGAGACTCGACTTTGAAGTCAAAGTCCCCGATAAATGCACTTGTGGGAGGCTATTTCCTCTCCCTCACCCACAAAGTGCCAGGATTAATATGCTACTTCCCTGTTTCCTACTCTTCTCTGTCTCAGCCACCACCCCCAACCTATCACCAGGATGAGAAATGTTCTGATGGGAAAAAAAAAAAAAAAATCATCACCGCTACCAGTACAAACAAAAAGGCAGACAAAAAAAAAAAAAAAAAAAAAAAAAAAAAAAAAAAAAAAAAAAAAATCAGTGGGTGACTTTGATGCCAAGGAAGCTGTGGAATTGGCTGGAAATATAACAGCGATGACAGGCTCCAGGGTTTATTTTATTTTAAGCCAATAGGCTAGAGTGTTGGTACCCAGCAGTTATGCTTACTTTGTGGAGGGAGAAAGGGCAGAGTGCTGGGAAGTTAGGCAGGAAGTGGGGTTTGTTATGGAAGCCCATCCATAGGTTTTTCCCTGCTTGACCCCAGGCTGGTGTGGAGTGAGGGGGGACCTTTTGACTGGACAGATGTGTGGAATGAAACTTAGCAAAGTTATGTATCATGGAGCCTGAGGGGGATGGCGAGATGTAAAATCAGTGTCCTGTGTAGTCATGGATGGATGGGAAGAGCAGGGGACCACTTGGGAAAATCAGATGGGGCTTACTAACCTAACAGAACCAGATGGAAGCCAGACAGAAGATCTGATGGATCTACACCATTCTCCAGACAGGCGAAGGAGGTGTTCTGGACCCCTGAATCTTCCCCAGTGGGCCCATGTTACAGCAGATAGTGACTGGGGGAGGGGGTGCCATATCATTTTTTTGCAAGGCAGGACTTTCCCCCTCTAGGCTCAGTTTCTTTTCTTGTTCTCACTTTGAAAGTGAGAATGGAGCAGTTCTGCATGTGGGCTTGTGTGGCTATGGTCTAGGGCCCAGCACAACTGGGCACAGGTGCACTCTTGTTCTTAGCATTATGCACATGTGGGCTAAGATCACAGGGAACAGCATAGTTGACTTAAGTGAGAACACAGTCCTCATTTGTGGCCCTCTGTCACCCTAGGCTCACAGCTTATACCATGGATTTAATGGGCTTCTAGATTTAATGCTTCAGAATGAGTGGGGTCTAGATCTTTATGGGAGCCTCTGGCTCTTACACAGACAAGCCCTCGGATGAGCCACAGGGTGCACCCTGCACAGCTGGAGCAGGAACCTTTGCCTGGCTCTTGTGGGGATGCTCAGGAACCACAGGAATGGGCTCAGCCAGCAGCTCCCGGGACCACGTGTCAGTCCTTCTCACAGTCTTCCTGGGGCTGGCCAAGGGTGCTTGAGACATGTACCTGAGATGTCAGAGTTCTGCCTGGCCCTCAGCCTTGGTCTCTTTCAGATGGCCAGATGCTCTGTTTTCAGTGGTGGACTATGTGGAGGGCCAACCACCACTGACCTTTGTTTAGGCACATTTGGGAGGGTAGCAGTTGCTCAGAACTCCTGCCCCCCCCCCACCTTTTAAAGGTTGTAAATTTTAATCTTTATTTTTATTTTTATTTATTTATTTGTGGTGCTGAGAAGGAACCCTGTGCTTTACACATGCTAGGAAAGCACTCTACCACTGAACTTCGACCCCAGCCCGCGACCCCCTTTTTTTGTACTGGGGATTGAACTCAGGGGTATTTTGCCACTGAGCTACATGCCCTTCCTTTTTATTTTTAAATTTTGAGACTATGTTTCACTAAGTTGCTTAAGAGTCTAGTGAAGTTGCTGAGGCTGGCCTTGAACATGCAATCCTCCTGCCTCATCCTCCAGAGTTGCTGGGATTATTGGTGTACATCACTGCAACCAGCTTTTGGTTCCCTTTCATGGTTCTGCCAGGAACCTCTGATGTCAACCCAAATTCTGTTTGGAGCAAGCAATGCTGTGGAATAATGATAGCAACAGCAACAATATTAATAATGCCCTTATCAGTTGTAGCACTTTGTTCTTTGCAAAGCACCTTTAATGACTTTATCTCTCCTAACCTCACAGCCTGCCCTAAGGGGGTATAGGGCCTTAATCCCAGTTCTGTGATTATGAAGTCTGAAAAGCTGTGAAAGCTAAAAGGTTTTGTGTAAGTTTGTAGCAAACTCATTTAGTGGCAAAACCTGATCAGAACTGATGTGAGGCTATATTTATCCTGCTTATTTTGAATATTCATATGTTTTGCTGCAAAAATATTAATGTGTTTGATTACACAGTGCTGCCCTAGACTCCCCTGGAGCTGTTAAACACCTAGGCACCAGAATGCCTTTCTAAAATCTGAACAAATCTGGTTTCTGAAATACCCAAGGGTTTTGGATAATGGACAATGGACCATTTTTGGCTCGAATTTATAGATAAGGAAAATGAGATTTGGAGCAAGCAAGTGACTTGCCCATGGTCACACAACTATAAATGGATAGAGCCGGGCACTCTGCTTGCCTCCTGGTTCACAGTCCTGGGCACTCTACTGCAGACCATATAAGAACATGGACAGCGAGCGCTGTTCTGGGTCAGATCCATCTGACCTAATCTTTGGTTGCCAACAGCATCCCTAAGATACCACCGTTGGAGCCTGCAGCCATCTTCCTTGACGTCAATTCTAAAGGTCAGGTGTATATAAGCTTCTCTTAGTAGCTATTTATGGCTGCTCTGTCATTCACAGATTTGCCCAAATCGTTTTTGAATCCATTTAAGTTTCCAGGAAGTATCCTTTTGGGGGGTGATGAATGACTTAAGTTTGTAGCCTCCTGGGCTCCTGGAGCCTGTTCTTCTGGAGAGCTCTTTGGTTGTGAGGCTTATAAGATGGCAGAGGCCCTGTAGTGGGGTGCCCAGCTGTTGTGGAGGCCAGGGCTCTAGGTCAGCTCTGCCTTTTTCAGTTCTGTCACCGGGGTCAGTCCCTCTTCCATCCTGAGCTTTGTTTTCTTCCTTTGTAAAACCTAGGTGCTTGTATGAGCTCTTTAATTTTTTTTTAACCCCTCATGCACCCATTTACATCTGCACGAAGCCTTTTTGGTTAATTGCATTTTGCTCAGTTTTGGTGTCTGGATTGACCGATTAGCCCAGCCAAGATGGGGGTCAGTTTGATTTTATTCTGTCTGCTCTGACTTCGTTTTTGAATACTTTAACCTGCTTAGGGTTACTGAGCCATCTGGAATCTAGACTGAACTCTTGGAACTTTTCAAGATGATTTCTTTTATTTTGTTTCCAATAGAGGAAAGTTGCCTACTCTTTCATCTCAGTGAGAAGTCCCCTTATAATTTTCTGTCACTATTGAATGGAGCCGCTAATTGCTGGGGCGGCGGGGGATGGGGGAGCTGGAGTTTAGCAACACTTTTCCTCCTATGTGTTCTAGGAAAACTATTATGAATCTTTAAAATGTCATTATCCTAAAGTGTTAAAATTAAATTCCATTTGGAGCTCTTTGATTTCTTGCTAATTCAGGGGAAACACATTTCCAACCACTTTAATTTTTTTTTTTATTATTAATGACTTTAAAACAAGTTCAACTGAAAGCCCAAGCATAAGACTTAAGAGTCTCGCTAAATAAATACAGGTGTGCCATTGTAGAATTCTTGAATTTTCCATGATAACTGAAGGTTTTCTTAGGTTCCATTTTGGTTATATTAGGTGAAAGTGCTGACTCTTTGGCGATTATTTTGGTAGGAAAAAAAAATTGCCACGCATTCCCCTGCTACCTCCATATTCATGTTTTATACAAACATGGTGATGTGCATTTTGACTCTCTGGGTCAGAATCCTGAATTCACTCCTCACCAACTGTGTGACTGTAGTTATGTTACTTAAGCTCTCTGTGCCTGTTTGCTCATTTGTAAAATGGGGATAATGACAGAACCTACTCATGGGATTGTCATAAGGCTCAATCAGTAAATATTTGTCCTGGGCATGGAGTGGTGTGTGCGCTCCATGGCTGTTTGTTGTATTCCCATTGCTGCTGTGAAGTGGGTCGTGCTAGAAGTTCAGGCCAAAAGATGAGTTCATGTTGCTCCAGACCCTTCTTTCCCCAGAGTTTGTTCTTCTGCATAGGGTGCCAGTCCGTCCAGTGCTATAAAACTGCTGCCTCGGGTGCCGCGTGATTGGGACAGAGACGGCGTGCACCTGCCCCTTCCCTGGGAAGTGGATCTCTTGTACTGTTGTGGCCAGGGTACTCTTTGTCCCATTGACCTGAGGCCTGGTGAGTCATCCAGTACTCGTTTAAATTTAGCTGGGCAGTGCTCCACCATGGTCAGGTCCCAATGCAGCTCACCCAAGCAGTGTCCTGTTGTCCATGCATTGGCCAGGCGTGACAGAAAAGGGAGGGCCTCAGATGCCACCTTACCGAGGGGTGTCTGGGGTTGAGTGTGCGGTGCTGGGTGGTCTAGAGCTCCTTCCCTGGGGATGCTTTAGAGTGGGATCAGCAACACCGTTTCTAGTGCTTCCCAAACAGGGATCTATGCTAAGTGCGTTCACGATCAGGGTCTCCTTCAACCCTCTAGCTGCTCTGTAAGGGTTGGGGCAGGGGTGTTAGTTTTACATCCCTGATGGGCCAAGGAAAGCCAGAGGGGTCAGAGTCCATGGTAAAGAAGGGAAGGCGCCAGATTTTTGCCCAAGTCTTCTGGCTCTATGCTCCTTTAGCTCGGTGACCAGGTCTGGCCTCCTGGTTTTAGTGAGGATGCTGCTTGCTGAAAAGGGTTTAGGTCATTGGGGGCCCAGACCACACAGGTCCCAGGAGTAAGTACTGTGTCATCTTTTACTAACTCAGAAAGACCAACTTCTAGGGATAGAAGCCTTTTATGCTGACGTGAGAAACAGAAAAAGGGAGAGAAAAAGAAACCCATTTACAAAAATAAAAATCCCATGCTGTTAATTTCGTGCCAGCATAATCAGAAATTCCCCTTTCTACTGTCTCCCCTTAAAAGCCCCGCTGTCCTTATTATGCTGGCTCAGTCTGGAAAAACTATGGCTGGGTTTTGCCTACGTGGGACTTATCTCTGCAGCTGCGAGGAGGGGATCCGGTACTTTATTGTCAACATGGAAACTTTGGCTAAAGACTCAGAAAAACCTGCTTCGTTCTAAATCCCCAGCTCACTTTGCACTCTGTCCTCAGACTTGATTTTCTTCAGTGTGAACAGATTGTGTTCAATGTTGCAGTAGGAAAGATGCAAGTTAGGAAAGCGAAGGAACTTCCTGAAACAGTAGGACATTACTGAGGACATTACTAGGAGACTCAATCACAGGCAGTTTGATGAAGAGGAAAAATTCTGGGCCACTTGAAATGCTTTTTCAAGTTGTCCCATCTAAGGGCCATTCAGAGCCCCCAGAAATAAGCAGTAAAGATACACATTCATGCACAGGAACCACCGCCCCCGGGGCATGCTAAAAGCAAGAAGAACTCACCATCACGCCATTATCTCCGATAGACTTGGGCTTGAATGCTAGTGCCACAGTGTGAATTTGGGTAAGTGACAGCTCCGAGCCGTCACACCCTCTGTGAAGTGAGGTTAGCCCCTGCCTCTTGATGGCTTTTTAAAACATATTAAATGAGATCACTCGTAACCTGGAGCACACAGCGGGGACTCCAACGTGAGGCCGCCTCCCTGCCTCCCGCTTCCCTTGTGACCCCAGCCTGACAAGGGAGCCACCGAGCCCCCTGCCACCCTCGCCCGCGTTGCTCTCTAAGTGGATTAGCTGAGCGTTGTGATCTTAATGCCATTAGGCCTGTTGGCACGCTCTCCTTGCCATAGTGAGAAGCAGATGTGGCCGACCATAATGGCCCTCAGGGTGATCCACCAGGCCTGGAGTGCGGGGGAAACATTATTAGTGTTAATTTGGGGGAGTCTTTTATGGTAGCTGGGGGAAATGTGGAGGGATTGTTGGAAATTTATTTATTTAAGCCATTGGTCAGGTTAGGTGCTTCAGGGGTCTACCACGACTAAGCCCCACTCCCCACCACCCATTTCTTTAAAGAAGGCCCCTCCCCAACCCCCGAGCCCTGGCCTGATTGCTTCCAGAGTTGGAGCGACAACTTAGCAGGCTCTTGTTTCTTGCCGATGTACCTTATTAGTAGCACCTGGCATCATAACCCACTAATGGGAACCAGCGCTCTCCTCCTGCGTGGCCAGTGACAAGTAGCCCTGTCAGCCGGAGCTCGCCGTGCGAGGAAGTTCTTATTAGCTTTATGGTCGGGAGAACTTGTCCTGTTCAGGAAATGAATGTTGCCGCTAAAGGTCCTCGGCCCTGACCCTGGCGGCATAACCTGTGCGGGCTGGGGAGACCCCGCGCAGGATGCTTGGGATTTCAGCCCCTCTCTGGTTCTTGTCATATGTAAAGAGGGAATCATTGTGGTATGTTGCAGCCTTGAACTTTTGATTTATGCACTGAGGGAAACTTAACTGTTTCCATGCCTGGATGGCTGTGTGGTGACAGCAGGGAGAGAGAGGGAGAGAGGGAGAGGAACGGGGCGGGGGGGATAGGGGGGGAAGGAGACTCGACCCCACATGCCACCAGGGGCTGTTTTGGGGAAGGGGTCCTGGGGGGAGCCTTCTCTTTCCCTCTCATCTGAATATCCTGTGGTTTCTGGCTGCAGAGTGGTGAGAGGCTGGGGGCTTTGCGTAGAGCAGAACCTGGGTTTGGACTGACCCATCTCTTAGAAGCTGGGTGACCGGGACAAGTTGCCTAACCACCCTGCTTCCTCGTCTGTGAGATGAAGTTCATAACATCTGTCACCCTGGTGGTGTACTGCCATGTCGGTTGGTGTGTCGGGCTGTGCATGTGGCCTCGGATTGTAGATTTGAAGGCATGTACAAACTTCTTTAATTTTTCCTCAATGTAAAATCAGGTTTTAAAAAAATCACAAAGAAGCATAATGCTTTTTTCCTTTTCCCGTCATAGCCCCTAATCCTTAAAGAAAGGGTGCTTAAGTTGCCCCCCCCCCACCACTTTCCCCTCCTGCGAGTAATGTTTCTAAATGTGATTTTTGCAGAGAACAGCAGTGTCTGACCTCATTCTTGAGGGAAACTTCTGCCTGACTCTTTTTTAGAAAAGATGTTTGTGAGTTGTCTGGCAAATGGATGCGTTACTTCTGCTGCTGTGGCTGCGGCTGCCGTTTTAAAGGCCCCTGGTGACAAAGGAGTGAACTGCACTTTTGGGGGAACGCACTCCAGAGTCTGGCCCAGAAAAGAGGGGCCGGTGGGGAAAGGGGCTGGAGATGGGGCCTCCTCAGGAGTTTTGAAACAAACCCGTCCATTTGTCTCGGGCATTTATGGCACCATTGACAGCAGTTCACGGAAAAAATAAGAAATCAGTTCTTATCTGATTGCAATGTTGGGTGCAAGGAGAAAGGACAAGAATAGGTAGCAAGTCAAGGCAGTGGGACCTGGGGTCTTGGAGAAAGGGACACTGGCTCATCTCTGGATGTGCACGTGTGCGGGTACACACACACACACACACCTAGGAGGCAGATTCTCACCTTCTTTTAGGCTTGTCCTAAAACTGTGCACATCTCTAACAAAAAGTAGCTCTTGCCTGGATTAGAGCAGGTGAAAGCTGCTTCGAAGGCGTTCATCACATAGGGATTGGAAGTGTTCAATGCAAAAGTTAAATCGTGACAGTTGTCCCCTAAATGATCTGCTAAATTAAGGATCTGCTAACATTTGTGAGTCTACCTCCCTACATCCCCCCACCCCCGCCCCCTTGGCAGAAGGGATAAAGATGGTACCTAAAAACAATGTGAAGCGGCTGCTAAATTGAGGGACTCTAAAAACATTTTTCTTTCCTTGAAGTTCAGTGCAGAAAACCAGATCTGACTTGTAGGAGATGCAGACCCGTGTAGGGCCTGTGCGCCTGGCCAGCACAGTGGTTGTCAGTGCTCCCCACCCCACCCCCGTTCATAATTATCCACTATTTTACTTTCTGTATCCTGATGGTTGTAAGAGTGGTTTTTGTTGTTTTGAACTGAGTAGCTGCTAAATATTCCCCAGCAGCCAAATTCAATGGCTGGGGCTGGGGCTGGGGCTGGGGCTAGGGCTGGGGCTGGGGGTGGGTGCAGAATAGGCCAAATTTTGGCATCCCCCCTATTGCAAAAGTGAAAAATATTTCTGTTTGCAGTTAATTTTAGTGGCAAGCAGATCATGTTAACTGGATGTAATTGCTTCCAGATATGGCCGAGGGTTTTGTGTGTTGAGATGAAGGGTCTGGTAAGTGCTTACTTCCTGTGTAAATTAGCCTATTCCATTCAGTCTTTCATTCTGGCCAGCCTGGATTCTGTCATTCTCCCATTTTTCCCCTCCCCAGCCTGCAGCCTGGTGTGAGAAGCAGCTTGCTCTGTCCTTCGGAGTGCAATTCTTTTGTCCCTTGGAGCCACTGGCCTCTTGGTTCTTGATGTGAGTTAGGCCTTAGAATAATGAGAAAGGTTTGAAAAGATGCCACCTGGACCCCAGGCTGCTGTCCGCCTCTGTCTCTGCAAAGGCAGATCCTCAGAGCATCTCCTGGTCACGTGGTTGCATTTCAGAACCCCAAACTTCTGGTTTTCTATGGATTTTTTTTTTCTGTCGCCCTCTGACCCCTATACCCACCTTTGAGAACACTTCTCTCTCTTGGTTAGTCCTTCACCTCCTTAACCCGAACAAAGCACATTCCAGTGGTTGTGAAGTCTTGGAAAAATGGAATGGCAGTGGGGAGGAGGTGAAGCTCTGGCCACAGCCAGGGCTTGTGTTTGTCCCCTTCTTTGTAAAGCAGGCTGGACCAACACTGCCCCTCCTACCAGAAAAGGAGGAGAAAACCCACCCATAGAATCTTCCCCAGGTCCCCCAGGTTTCTGGGGCTGGAATTGAGGAAAAGTGTTAAGATTCATGTTCTCCTAAAATCTGCTTTTGTGCTGTGGCCAGTCCCACCTTCTTAATACTATTTGCATAAGAGGTTGCTGTTTATCTTCCTGTATCAGCTCCGCTGATAACCTCGTGGTCTGCTGAACAATCTATGAGAAGCAGATGACTTGATAAGTGCCAGCTTTTCCAATATGCAAAGATAAACTGTTGGGGTCAGGGTGAGGGGTGGCGTGTTAGGAAAGAGGGACCAGGTGGGAGATGGGACCCTGTTCAGATCAGGGCGGAGATGAGTGGAAGAAAACAGGTATCTCGTCAAACCCGCTGGCTGCGTGTATCACACAGTTGATTGGCTTCCTGCGCTCACCCACTCCTCTGCTCTTCATGTGGACAGCAGCGTCCCTGAGAACATGACACTGAGTGGGACGCCTCTGCCCACATTCACACGAGAGGGCGCGGTGCGGGCCATCTTGGCTTCTTGGGTTCCTGTCTTTTTCTCCCTCAACTCTCCCTGACCCTCCCGGTTAGCTAGTAAGTCTTAAGTGCTTATTAAAATGCAAAATCTGAGCTTTTAAAAGAGTGGACTTTTTCTACCTGCCCTGAATTTGCCTGTTCTTCTGAAAGAGGCTAGGTGAAGAGAAAACTTCTGACCCCATCACCTAGTCAATAAGCTGTCTGAGAATCAAACAAAAGAGTTTGGACTGGCTGCTAAAGCCAGGCACCCAACTGATAGCTTTGTTTTGATGTCCTTGCACTGTTTGCTGACCACGGAGTGTGCTATTTAGAGCAGGGGGTATCCACCGGGGCAGAATTACCAGGAAGTTGAAACAGCGCGCAAAGTCCAGGAGATGCTAAAGATAGTGAAATAGAGCCCTGGAATTGGGGTGGGGGTGGGGTGAGTGCCACACTCAAGAAACAGACTTGGTGAGAGGAGGTAGGAAGGCTGTTTTCCAGGGACAGTGTGGAGTGACGGGAAGAACACAGGCTGTACAGCGAGGTATGCTGGACGAAGACCCAGGCTCTAGAATTTTACTGGCTGTGTGTCTTGGGCAAGTCTTTTAGCCTCTCTGAGCTCGATTCCCTTTTCTCTTAAAAAAACGATCACCTTGTCCGTGGTCATGAAGATACAATATGTGTACAGTGCACAGTGCAGTGACAGTGCTGAATACGTGGGATGGACATTGCTATTTTACCCTGGGAAGAAACTGTGAAAAAAAATGGAAGAAATCTTTTGTTTGGGACACTGTTAAATTGATGATAGTGTGAACCTTGTGGGAACTATCATCAATAGTGAAATAATAGGGATGAATGCGAGGATCCTGGGGAAAGGAGGATTGGAAGAGGAGGACAGAAAGAATGCCATGGTCAGGGCTGGGGAGACAGGGAGGAGTAACTTTCCTTGGCAGGACTGAGGGTGACTTGGCAGTGACTGTGGTGGTGGGCTGGGGCACATGGAGGTGCCACAAATCCTGGGCCAGGTGTAGGGAAGACAGTGTGGAGTTGTGGAGGGAACATGCGCCACAAGCCCGGCAGGACTGAGTCCGGGTTCTCAGGCTGTGTGCAAACCGCGTGATGGTGGCCATGAAGCACCGTGGACTGTGGTGTCCTGGTCCCTCCAGTGGGGATATGTGGGTTTCAGGGCACGTGCTATTCACACACGTAGTGTGCCCAGAACACGACAGTTTAGTAAATGTCAGCTTTTGTTCAGTTTTGGACTTTGTCCTGTGGCACTTGTGAGCCTCTGAAGGAGACAGTCGCCAGAGCTGATCCTCATGCTGTGGACACAGGTCCAGCTGTCCCTGGCCCGCAGGGTGATCATCAGCCCCTAGAGAGACCCCTCCCTGCAGCTCCTATCTGGCACTCTGCCGAGATTCGATGAACCAACCTGAAGTTGGACCCCTGCCTCCTCTCCTTGGAGGCCCCAGGGTAGGACGGGGCACTGGGGAGAGGGACTTCAGCAAGCAGGATCAAAGGAAGTGGCGCTAGGAAGCTGGCCTGCCCACTGTTACCGGCAGTCCCTGGATTCTCTTTTAATAGAAACCGAGCGTCTGCGTGGAGGCTAACCGTCCCGGGCTCCCCTCCTGCTGCCCTGATAGTGAGTGGAGACGGCTATCTCCCGTGGGCCAGTCGCGGCTGTGGTTGTCACACTGCGCAATGCCGGCAAACCGACAGAGGCACGGGGGAGATAAGCCGGCGGCAGCATTGTGTAACGAGGGGCGCAGGCTGTTTGCCCTCGAGGGCGGCTCCGGCCCCTGGGTAACTGCTAACCTCAACGGAGGAGCCGCTGGCTTGGCAGTGCTGTTCCCGGCCCCTCGCTGGCTCCACCGATGTCTTTTTGTGGTTGGATAAAGGAAGCTCATGTAGGCCGCCCACAGCGGAGTGGGCCTTGGGCGACGGGTTTGGTTGTTTTGTTTTTCTCTTCTTCTTCTTTTTTTTTTTTTCTTAAAGAGAAGCTGAAAGGGGGACAGTCTCGCTTGGCATCTATCATGCTCACCCCAAAACAAAACAAAGCTCTTAAATGTAATCTAAACCTGGACAGGTGGTCTAGACGTCCCACCGGGCACAGGAGCCAGCTTTAAGAAAGTGCTGGGCTTGCAGAGAGATGGAGCTGACTTCTCTGACAGCCCTGGGGCTGGTCCAGGACTGTCCTTCCATCTGCCCTTGCAGGGCGGAGCGCTGAATCCCAGCATGCAGGTGGCAGCCCCGTGCCCTGGCTCTGCTGCTGCCTCTTCTGTGGTGACAGGAGACGGGCTGGAAGGGACGCGGGTGGCCAGCCCCGTTCTGAGGCTGGCATGGGCTCCTATCACCCAGCCATTCCTTGGACCCCCCAGCAGACAGATGCTCCTATTCCTGAGCAGCTCCATCCGTCTTTATGATGTTCCCAGTGTCCCCAGCTGTTCTGTCTGCTCTGGGGTTCACAGGAACCCTAGGTCACAACCCTGGCAGTATTTATAAGGCAGCTGCATGTCTTTTCTATTGAAGCAAGTGGTGTGTCCCTTGAACCATGGTTTCAATCCCTTTCACTTGGCTTACAACCCTCTCTTAGATCTGAGTTTTATAAATTTTATATCAGCTTGATCGGATGGCGTCAGGGTGATTACATTCAGTGACATAACCAGGTGACTTTGACCAGTTTGTAGAAGAACCAGGCTCTCACCTCCATTGTTGAAGATGCTATGCTTCTGTTAATAGGTCCTCTGAGTCACTCCTTCCTATTGTTTCTATGGTATACTCTCAGGTTATTTCTCTTGTTCTGAGCTGTCTGATTACTCCTAGAGGCTGCAGTATTTTTTTTTTTTTTTTTTTTTTTTTGGCAGAGGAGGTAGATGTGGTCTGTCCTTTACCATTTTGTGGTAAAATGGAATGGATGGTCATTTGAAGACTGGAGGTCACTTCATGCCAATTGTAGGGGTCTGGTTCAGGGATGTCCAGGGAAAGGAAGTGGTGATTTAAAAGATTCGGAAGTGGTGACTCATATTGATTTTAGCTTATCTGACCCTTTAGCTAGAGGCTGCTCTTCCCTCAAAGTGTCCAACTTGGCTGTAACTTAAAGCAACAGAGAAATGTAGATCATTCCTTTCCTTGCATTAATTAGGACTGAGAAATTCATTATTTAGAGGGATAAGAGATGCTGAGGAGGGAGGCTATTGAACTTATGTAGAGATGTGTGGCCTGCAGTGTGGCTCCTGGGTAGCAGTTGGAGGGTGGTGGCTGCAGGTGGGGAGGAGGCCAGCAGGAGGCAGGGAGGGGCCCCCAGCATGTCACCCAGAGCCCTGTGCAGCCAAGTCAGGACCGGATGATCTTCTTCATCAGGGCCTTGAGTTAACAGTCCTGGGAGGAGGCTTCATTTCCCTGGATCATCTGGGAATGCTGTTTTGTGGGTATGAAATCCAGTTAGCATTCAGATTAACTGCTTCTCAGGTGCATAGTATGGTTAGCTGAGGGTTGAATCCCACCTGCCCTCTGTCTGTAAAGCTGGCCACAGATCTGCTCACCCTGAAGCCCTGTGCTTTGCAGCCTTCGTAGGCAGTTTAGGGACCCTGTGCTGGGTTTGATGGCTGACCCTCGTCCAGATTCCAGACCTATCATCAGAGTGCCGTTGGGAAGCCCAGGTGTGGGGCTATTGACTGCCATGTGTAATGCCTGCTCCCCCATCCCCCAGGGATTCTCTAGAAGTTGTGCTTTTGATGATGCACTTGGCAGCTTTTCCCCTCCATAATTCGGGGGTTTATCATAGTGGAGGCTTGGCTCACAGCAAGCAGTATAGCTTTCACCCCAACCCAGGACATATAGGAATATCCCTCAAGCCAAAGGTTCAGTGAAACTCTATTTGTATTTTTCTGATTTAAAAAAATCTTTTTCCATATTTTTATTGGTGCCTTGTAATTATACGTAATGGTGGTGTTCATTGGAACACGTGTGTCCATGCACATGACACAGCAGGATAATTAGGTGACTGTCACTCCCCAGTATTTCTCCTTTCCATCCCCTTCTTCCCCCAGTGCCTGTCCTCTGCTCTGCTGGTGTCCCTTCCGTTTGCCTGAGATGTCCCCCTCCCACTTTCCTTTTCATGTTTCTCCTCTAGTTTCCACAAATGAGAGAAAACATCTAGCCCTCAACTTTCTGAAACTTCATCAGTCTTCACTATACATCCTGATATCTGCATACATTTCAGATACCTTCATTCTGTCTATCCTGCTTCATTTAAAAATTCAATCAAGACTCAGTAATAGCTTGCCACTTGGGTTTAAAGAAGTCCCCAGAACAGGGAGGCCTTAGCCACATATTCAATTCACAAGCATGTACCAAGCACCTACTGTGTGCAAGGTGTTTGCTAAGTGCTGTGGGGTTGTGCAGATGTGTGTGTGTGTGTGTGTGTGTGTGTGTGTGTGTGTGTGTGGTGTGTGTCTATGTATGTATATATATATATATATATATATATATATATATATATAAATGCACACATATATATATCTCCTCGTAAGTAACAGTGAAACAGGAATGACAGCCATGTATACGTGGCTGGTTGTGTGTGTATTTATACAGAAGACCATGTAGGAGGAGCAGAGAAGAAGAATGGACTGATTCTAATGGAAGAGTCTGGAGGGCTTCGTGAAGGAGGTGGCATTTGGCCAGTCTTTGGGAATGGCTGAATTTTGAACTAGACTGGATCTGTCATCTCTAGGTAGGAAGTGCCAAGCTGTGGCAGCGTATGAGTGGAGTCAGGGCCCCCTACACAGGTCGTGAGCTGGAACGGGGGAGGTCTGAAGCAGGATGGACAACAGGGAGGACAGTAGCCTGGGCTGGTTCATGGACTGCTTTGCCTTGCAGCTTACACAAGGCTCTGCTGGTTGAGGATTGGATGGATTTCCACTCAGGGCAAACTGGGAGAGGGTGGGACTGTGTGATGGCTCAGGGTACTGAGCCCTCTGTGGTCATCCGCCCTTCTGAGTGCTTGCTGATGGACAGGGGGGGTGGTGGTAGAGTCTCACAGGCACCTGGACTGGGCGCTTGCTCATTCTCTGATGTTCTTTACCTCTGTTAACTCCTGCCTGCAGCCAGTGGCCTGCTTTGTGGGGGAGAAGTGCCCCACAGAGCCTTCCATGAGCTAAACTGAATGGGGACGTTAGACTACTTGCACACCTGTCCCCTTTCACAGTCCTTCTCTGCCCTTTGCAAACTTTACACAGCAGTGCACATTTAGCCCTGGGCTTCAAAGGAGCCAGCCCGCTTCCAGAAGATCAGACTTTGGAATGAAAGTGCTTTTGTTTTGGGCCTTCACGACCCCCCACCTGGATTGTGCTTTCCTTCTGCCTCATCACCCTGTCTCATCCAGCCTTCAAGATCTGCTTAAGCCAGGCTCCTCTGGCAAGTGTCTGCCTGGCACTCACTGGCCCTCCCCTCTTTTGCCTCTTGCTGCATTTACAGTGTGCACCACTTAGAAAAGCTCTCTGCTTGTCATTAACCCGCCTGAGCCTCTGTCTTGTCCCCCAGTTACAACATAGGTTCAGTGAGGGTGGCGATCATGATTTCTCCTTTCTCTCTCTGTTTTCTGCTGGCACCACGTGGAGCGTGTCGTGGACACTCAGTAAATAACAGCTAATTGAGCATTTATTATGGACTGAGCACTTTACCTGCATCAACGCCCTTTATCCTCACTGTCACCTGTGAGATGGATACTATTAAAGGAATATTTGGAGCTTACAAACGTATCCTCTCCAACTGTGGGGTTTCTAGGTTGGTATGCCCTGAGAGCTTCTTGACGAGGCCGACACTTCCTTCAGAGGTGACTTGTGACCTCCTATTGTTAAGCCCCAGTCCTTACCTACCCCCTCCCACCTCCCTGGTATTTCCTGAAACTCCCTCCTGAGGGACAATGCACCCGATGGACGGGACGCTGTGGGATCTGTTACTTGAATCTCTTTCTAAAGCTGCAATCACTTTGGCTCTCGGAGTCTTGTTTCCTCATTTGCAAGATTCTGGTGCAGGTTGAGCATCTGAGTCTGAAAATCTGAAACTTTTTGAGTGTTGGCATCCAAAGGATTTGGGATTTTTGGATTAGGGATGCTCAACCAGTAAGGTCTGTGCAGATATTCCAAAACCTGGAAAACTCTGCAGTCTGAAACCCTTCTGTGCCAGGCATTGCCTGTGAGGGATGCTCAACCCGTAGTTTCTCCCTGCATGGGGAAGGTCGTAGGCCATTGGCGCGTCAGTGGATGCCCACAGTGGCTTGTGCACCTGTGACGCAGGTGCTCCCTGCAAGGACGGCCTGCGTCTCTCCTCTCTCTCCACAGTCGTGTGGTTCCCGCGGCACCTCTCTGTGGATGACTCCCAGACCTCTAGCTCTGGTTTCCTGTTGTGGGGTGCTTTCTTTCCCCTTTCCCCGTGTTCCACACATGCCTTTCCAGCTGCCTGCTGGGCACAGTAGTCCTGCCAGGAACTAGAATTTGAGGCTAATTTAAACACTATTTGTCTCAGAGCCTCTCAGTGTCCTCAGTTTGTCCAGAGGCTCTGCCCTCATCCCAGGCCCTGGCTCCAGACTCTGGCACACCCTGGGGCTCCTACATGTCCTTTGCCTTTCACATTGCCCTTTGCTTCTCCGACTGTCTTCATCACCCTCAGCTAACCACATGGTTATCCCGGTCTCCTAACCAGCCTCCCTGCAGTGCCCCATCCTGGCTCATCACCACATCCTCCCCAGCAGAGCCCTACTCTAAAGCCTGCGCTGGCTCCCTATTACCCATTGTAGAGAGGAAACTTGAGGGTTCTTAGCTTGGTATTCAAAGCCATCCAGGGTCCTAGATTCTAGCCACAAGTCAGTCCTCCCTTTCTCAGGGTGTACAAACTCATGGCAAACACCATTTTTTTCATGTCCACTACAACCTGTTGTCCATTGCCCAGCAGGTGACCACTCAGCACATGTTGCTGTGGACTGGGGTCCCCAGTCTTCCCCTCACTTGCCCTGTCCTTCTCCACTGGCCACTACAGGGTCCAGGCTTCTGTGCTCCGGCCTCAGCACTCTCCTTCCTGAAGCCCTTCCCCATGTATCCTTCCCTCTGCTTCCAGATGCTGCTTCCAGATGGAAATGCGCCCCTCCTTTGAACTCCCACGGGGAGAGAGGGAACTTGACCTTTTGTTATTGGTACTTTTATCATTTCTTCCCTAAGAAACCTACGTTTTTGTGGCAAGAATCTGGGGTCCTATTCAGTCATAGGACCATCCCTCCTCTGCTGTTCCCCTTCTGGGTCTAGTGCCCTGGGCATTATAGGTTTTCCGGAAATCTTGTTGGCATAAGGACTTGGGGGCTGTCCGATGCATGGCGCTGCTCCTGTGAAGCAGGGTGGACTGAGCTTTCTGCATGTCTGCAACGTGTCACTGAGTGGTCAGCTACAAGGCAGCACTGGTCATAAGGGGGACCCAGAAACAGGCCTGGCTCAACTACTGTTGGAATAGAATCACTTTTGGTCTGGAGCCTCTTCTTTCATATTTTCTTTTTCAAATTGATGGAAATTTTGTCCTGATTGACATCTTCTTGTGGCCCAAGGAGCCCGGATAGGAGTGAAGGGATGGGGGAATGCCTCCTCCATGCTTTATTATGCAGATGGGAGTGTAAATGCATTGCAGCCTGGTGGACCCTCTGGCTGACGACAGGCAGACACCGGGCCAAAGACCCCCAAGACCCTGGAAGTAGGTCCTCCTTCCCTCTCCTGGTCTTCCTGCACCCACCTAGTGCCCACGTGCTGGGCCACCTCCCCGCCAGAAACAGTCCTTGAGGAAAGCCTTTAGGGAGAGCTTTGCTGGATGCAAAGGGTGGAAGGGTGAGCATTTGCTGGTTCTGTAGTAGAGTTTTCCTGGGGAATATTTCCTGTGGGTCCTGGAGGGAGAGGCAGGTGTCTTTCTCTTAGCATGCCTGGACTTGTCATTGGCGCTGCTGGTCTGGTTAACCCCAGTATCATACCACTGTATTTCATTTTTCAAGCCCTTTCTTCACTAAGATTGAGAGCTGTTTGAAGGCACAGGGTCGGGCCTTTTCTTTTCTTTTTCTCAGCACTCAATGCAGCCTGACAGGTAGCACGGGGTCATGATCTCTGATGTGTTCAGTGAGTTGAACTGTGGAAGGGGCCTCCAATTCCAAAGATTCCGGTGAGGGTGCCTGTCCTCTCTAGGCCACCTGGAAACTTTTCCCTCTTCACCTTGGACTTGGGCAGTCGGGGACAGGCTTCTGAGTTAGCTGGTGGGGAAACATGGGAGATGAGGACCTACCTCCCGTTCCAAGTGCCCATTGGGAAATCACCTTTGTACCTTTGCACTTGCCAAAGGAATGTGTGCAAACTACCGAGTTTGTGCACCTGGCACAGGTGTGAGCTGGAAACAGAGGTGAGAGGAAGGAGGGGGACCTGTTCTTTCCTCCTCTGTTCCTTTCTCTAGACTTGGTGGATAAATCCCAAGGTGTTCTATGAAGAAGTCCAGAGTTTTTAAAGGTATCCAAATGGCAGGTGTGAGCCTAGAACTCTGCGGGCCTCCCTGGGGCAGTCAGCCAAGCTCAGGGCAGGAAGCGGTGAATTCTGGGTCACTTGGCTGCTCTTGCTTGCTGTGACTGAGATTGTTTCTATAATTAAGATATTAGGTTGGGAAGGGACATTAAGAGGTCATCTGGTTCAGCTTACAGCTCTGAGGCAAAAAAAAAAAAAAAAAAAAAAAGTAGAATTATTATCCTCATGTCCACTGCACTGATAAGTAACTGAGGCCCCCAGGGGCAGGGCAGCTATTCCATGGTCATTGCATGTGGTTCCCTGTGCTCCGCTCTTCTGCTCCCTGCTGTGGGTGGTCAGGGAGGGTCTTGTCTCAACTCACACATGCATTTTCTCTGTGGTGAGGCCACTCTTGTCCTAGCTGAGGCCTAAGAGTGTGAGGGAGAATGTTCTTGTTTTGTTGTGAGGGTCCTAATGCAGGGAAGATGGGGGAAGAGGAGATAGTATCTTAAACTCTTGAATCTCCCTAAGTTGAAGCTTCACCTGGTGGAAGGTCCCCAGGGCTGCTGGTGGCATGGGAAGTCTCCTCTCCACCAACTTCCTATTGGAAGAATGCCGGGCCTTCCGGTGGGGACAAGGTGGTTCAGGGGTCTGTGTGGCTCAGAACTGGCTTGAGGTCTGGGTAGGGAAGAGCTTCCAAGGCACTGGCTTAGAGAAATAATAAAGTCATCTGCATTGTTTCTGCTTATTTATTTTCTCTTCCAAGTTTCAGGTGAAATCTGAAACCCTTCCCTACTCACCTCAGGCAGGGGGCTAGGGACATCTCAGCGGGTCAGTGGGAGGCTTAGAGGGCTGCACATCTGCTACCTGGTTGCCGGATGAAAGCAATGGATGTTTAAAAAAGAGCCCTGCACTGCCTTTCCGTCTCACCTCGCAGGCCCACCTCCTCTAGACCGGAACTCTCCATTCAGCCTGTGGATTTCAGCTTCCATATGGGATGCTGGGTGGTCATGGTGTATGGCTGAGCCAACCTGGGGAGTCTGGCTTGTGTTTTTCTCTGTACTTGTGAGTTTGGTTGCTATTTCTGCTCTTTGTGTCTTTCTTGCCTAAAATTTTACTCCCTCCCTCCCCATCCTTCCCTTCTCATGTTTAGGTGTCCCACTGCACCTCGCCTGCTCCTGTTCACACCCGGGCCTTGCAGGCACAGCGTCTGTGTGTGGCTGTGGCTGAGCATGTGGACCCAGCCTCCCAGCCTACTCCCCTTCTCCCGTTTTTGTCCAGTTGACTGGACAAAGAGAACAAAACCAAACGGCTCCTTCCCCCTCCTAAGCCAACCCAGCAGTGATGTTCTGGGGTGGCTGCCCTACAGCCATTTCAACAAGTGCTTAAATGCTCACGGTCTCTGGCCTGGCCAGGCGTGCACCCCTCCTCACATGTCCACAAACCATTCCCGGCCTCATCCTTGGGTGCCCCTGGGTGCCCGGTGTGTGTGTGTGTGTGTGTGTGTGTGTGTGTGTGTGTGTGTGTGGTGGGGCAGAGCGAGGGGCAGAGGCTGTGCTGGACAGCAGCTCTGTTACAGTGGAGTGGAAGGAGGTCGGCAGCAGGGGCAGGTCACACAGGCCTCTTTTATTTACAGTACTCTCTTTCACGGCCCCAGTGAAACAGGAGCCCTAGAGGCGGTGGTGAAAGGGCACTGTGTTTGTGCATTCAGGCCTTCCAGGGCTTGCTGCAAAGGGTGGGGGCACCCGGAGCACTGAAGGGGCTTTTTGTCATTGGCAGTTTGGCTTAGGGGAGAGGGACTGAGAGAGGGCAGGGGCCACAGCTAGGATCATGAGCGTGTACATGTTTAGACAGCTCCAAGCTGCTCCTTAAAACTAATTTTGGGGTCTGGGGTTGGGGCGGGCACACTGTCTCGATCCCCTCGTTCTGTTGGAACATCTGATTCCTTCCTTCCGGTTGTCTCCACACCAGCCACGGCTGGGGCCAAGGAGTAGAGGAGACTCACTCTCCCCACTCACTCACCTCTGTCCAGAGAGCAGTTTCACACACAGCTCTTTGTTTCTTCTAGTAGCTTCCATTGATTCTTCCTCTCCCCTGCATTATCTTGTGGAGGGTTAGTTTGTGTATCTTGAAAATGGGTGGGTGGGAAGTGACAGCACCTTTCACATATATAAGGCTTTTGCAAAGATTTAGGGTAAATGACACAGGGCGTCGGCTTGTACAGGGATCTTCCCAAGTGACCAGGCCACTGTCCTTTTGTGAGTCTGAGGAGTCTGGCAAGGACCCCGCTTGTGAGTCCCCCCTAATCTTCCTTCCTCTCTTTCGTGGCTCTTAAGGGTTCTTTGCCCTCCTATTTACTTTAGGTGATAAAGGGAAGATAAATTTTTCAGAACACTCAGACGATTAAGTTTTGAGGATGTGGAATATATGAAAACTCTCTCACGCTCACACACACACACACTCACTCACTTTGCTGCACCCCCAACTGGCCTTTTAAAGAAACCCACCAGTGCCTGCCCTACTTTGGTGAGCTCTGGCCCGCCTACCCATGCTATCTCGGTCGACCCTCCTGGCCCTCTAGCACCAAGTCCAGATGGGGTGTGGAGCCCCATGTGCTTTTGCCTGTGTCCTTTAATTGTGTTTTTGAAGTCATGGTCACTGTCAAGCAGTGGCACAGAATGGTTTAAAATGAAGGCTTCTGCACACGGCCTCGGGCCATCTCAACTTCTGGACGATCCGTGTTGTGGGGTGTTGAACAGCTTGTGGGTGGGAGTCACTGACCCCAGCCACAGAGGGCCTGGTGTCCTTTTGTTCCCCACATCCCTCTCTTCCTCTGCGGTTGCTCCCCAGGGGACAACACCCTCTGTTGTCATTGCCCATCTTCCAGCAAGGCGGTGAATAAACAGTGAGGAGAGTGGAAGCCAGAGAACACCTAGAAGGAGCTAGATGAGGATGGTAGAGCGTGAGCAGGAGCCGGGAAGGTAGAGATAGAAGTAGCCTCAGAAAAATCTCGTGTCCACAGCTGGAAGCAGGTGTAGTTCGTAGGAAGCCACAGTAAAGGATGCTTTCCCTCAGAGCCAGTGCTGATTTCTCTGCTGCCTTGTTTCTTGGAGGCACTAATCTCTAAGAAAAATGGGCAGCCTGATTTCTACGGCTAAATCCAGGCCCATTTTCTAGGTGATTTATAGAAAAGTCATCATACTAGCTAGTTTTTTGGGTCGATATGTCATATGTGAGGATTGTTTCTAGGTGGGGCTAAATTGAATTGTCAAGAGACATTTTTTCTTTCAGTGTTTCATATGTTTGGAATGGTGATGACGTCATTGGTGGAGCCTTTGTGCCCTTCTCTGGTTAACTTCTTCAACATGGGCACTTACAGACACCCACTTAGTAAACCCAGTTGTCCGCTTACTTTGTCCGAGATGTTGGTTCACTCAGGCATTGGGGTATTGGCCATTAGAAGGGATTACTCTTGGTTGATGATGAAGGACATGGGCTGTCCCCATGGATTGCAGTGTGGTGGCTGTTTGGGTGGCACCCAGCTTTGAGGGGTTCGTGGGAAACTTGGGTGTGCAGGCAATAGGAAGTAGGTGGTGGCCTCCAGAGAGAGCCCTTGCTGCTCAGGAAGTTTCTGTGTGGGCTCAAGCACCGTTGCTACTAGTCTACATGGTTGGTGCCTTTGTGTGAATTAGAGAAGGCACCCTTCTTGTGGGAGGATGTGGTTCTTTACCAGGGCTGGTGACTTGGTGATCTGGATGGGGCTGGATCTCAAACCTGCTTGCCCCTCAGACAGACCCACGAGATCCCTGGCCCAATGGGGCTTCAGTGGTTGGAGTGGTCCTGAAAGCTGTTCTGGTGAGATGTTTTGAACGATTAGTTCATTGAGTTTCCAAAGGCTGAGGCCTCTGAGATCTGTTTCACTAACCCCTTGTCCAGCTTATGAACTCCATCAGCCCAGCAACTCTTTGAAGCGTGCACAGCACCAGGCTGCAGGTCACTGTGGCTCAACACTGGAGAAGCCAGGGGCCTCTCTGCATGTTTGGGCATCTGTAAAGCTGCCTGCAAACGTCAGATGGGGTTTATAGCATCCTTTTAGTATGATTGTCTCTTGTGACCAAGGCCAAGAAAAATAGCACAAAGAGGTAGGAGTGGTGAGGAACCGAGATGCATGTGCAGGCGCCCTGCAGTCACAGTCATTGCCGTCTTTAGGGTTAGCTCGGAAAAGCGCAGTGTCTTATGTAACCAATTTCTCATCCATAGGTATGGAACAGGAAGAGACCTGTTAACCAGGCAGAATTTAGCTCTTTGCAAGAGGATCCAGTCCTCTCCCTGATTTCTCGTAGTTTTTCCTCATCTAGGTTGGGTCTTTTCAAAGCCATTTCTAGGCTCAGGCCTTGGGGGAGAGCATAAACCCTGGGTCTCTATGCCGCAGCATGTTTGGACGCTGCCTTGGCAAGCTGGGTGCCCGTGGGAAGTAGACCAGGCCCCAAGAATAATTTCCATTTAACTAATTATTATTCTTAGTCCAATAGATTTGAAATCTATTTAACTTTTCAGGGTCCCCTAGCCTTTTAAATGTTTCAAATGTACTCTCTCCAATAGGTTACCTTTTCTCTCCCTGTAGGCTGCAATTAGTGTCCTTTACACAAAATTGGCTTAGAATTGGATTTAGAGAAGATAAGAATCAAATTACCAGTATTTATCTTGTAAATTCCAAAAGATCTACTTAAGACACTGTATTAAAAAAAAAGGACTATAAAAAGAAAAGTTTATTCTATGAAAAAGTAAATTCCTCCCGGTCTGAGCAGTCTATGGACATTTTAATATCAGAGCACCAACCTTCCTTTGGAGGAACCTAAAATTGCCTTTTCCCTTGTCTTCAGTTTTTATCTCCAGATGAGCTGCTGAAATATGTTGCTGGGCTTTGGGCAGTGGGGAGCTGATGTGGTCTCTGCTTTCATTAAAATGGGGAGGGTTTGGCTTATCTATTGTTTCTGATTTGTGGTAAGACATAAACCTCTAAAATATGCCTATCTCAAAGAGATATGCAGACTTTTTTTTTTAATCTTGGCATTTTAAGTTATTAAGCTGTTGAGAGGTGAGAGAGTAGATCTCTGTGGTCTCCTGTATGCCTCTGTGTCCTCTAATGTCAGGGTGCTTGTTTTCATATGCTCCCTAGGACAGTAAGTCCCCAGTGGGTTTAAGTAAGGTGGTGTCAGAAAAGATGCCTGTTTTGAACAGTGTTGTTTCATTAAAGGTGCAGGGCAGTCACTGCATATGGAGATTATTAAAGCTGGTCAGCCTCTTCCCTGTACCCTATGAATCTTTTATTAAGGTGACCTTCTGGTGTTGAACTCAAAACCTTCACCTCTGTTCAGTTAGGAAGTGTGAGGTTTTAGCTGAAGCCCCCTCTGTGTGACAGCAGTAGCCCTTCACAGGCACTTTTGTGGCCATGTACCCTCTGCCTGGCTTTCCGCTTCAGCTATGTGGTTGACTTAAGTTTTCTAACCTAGTTGCATCTTTTTTTTTTTTTTTTTAAGCTTACATTGAGGATGTCAGATACCAAAGCACAAAGGACAGATTCTTTTTAGAGGAACACATATACATTTTGTGAGCAATTCCATTCTGGGTATATACTACCAAAAGAATCGAAAGCTGGAACTCGAATAGATATTTGCACACCTGTGTTCACAGCAGGATTATTCACAATAGCCAAAAGGTGGAAGCAACTCAAATGTTCATGGACACATGGATCAATAGACAAAATGTCGCATATACTCATTGTGGAGTATTATTCAGTCTTAAAAAGGAAGGAAATCCTGACCCATAATATAGCAGAGATGAACTTTGAAAAAATTAAGCCAGACAGTAGGGCAAACATTGTCTGGCTGTATATATCTGGGGTACCTATGCTATACGAAGCAAATTCATAGAATTAAAATCCACAGCTTAAGTGCAATAGAAGTTAAAGGGGCTGAGAAGAGGCAGGACCAGGGAGCTTTAGTTGGGGAGGATGAGAAAGTCCTGGCTGGTGGTGGTGGGATGGCTACCTGGCACTGTGAATGCACCAAGCAGCATGGATTGTGCACTTAAAAGTGGTTCAGGTGGTAAATTTCATGCTATGTGTATTTTTGCTATGATAAAAATGTTTTTTATATTAATTATAATACCTTGAGACAAACATGTCTTGGAAAATACTTAGAATGTGACATTATTAAACGCCTTTTGCTAAATGTTTTAAAAAACGCATTGCTTTTGGCTCAGAGTGTTGGTCATCCGTTTGGCTGTGCTCTTTGACCACCATGGTTGTTATGGGCCCAAGTTGTTTTCATCAGGTGCTTTTCTCTCAAGTGGTCTGATTACCTGTTGAGGTTGTGCTTTTCTCCTATGATTCTAGAAAAATACCCCTGCACATCCCATGGCTCCGAGTCTTTCTGACCCCTTCCTAGAAGTAAGTTTGAAGAAAATCTTCCACTCTGATTTTTTTTTTCTTTGACACTTAAATATTTTAAACGCCCATGGTCTTACTGAACAGGGGGATTTTGGTAACAGCGGAAATTCCATCTAGGTGTGCAGAATTTCTAGACATGAAGGAAGAAGCCTTCATGTTTTTGACTTGGTACCTGTGTGGGCCGGCTCTTAGGGGTCTTACAGTCACCATCTGTGTGATATGCCTTGTCCCCTGCAACCGGTTGTATGTTTAGCCAGAGATTTTGTGAGCTTCTGAACAAAAACTTTCTTTTTTCTGCTCTTCTTCTCTACTTCTTTGTTCGATTTTCATTTAAATGAAATTTTAAAAAAACTCAAGAAATTCAAAGTGAAAAATCTGTTTCCAAATAAGTTAGAATCTCAAGATGAAAATACAAGTTCTGGAAATGGAAGTTTCCTCTACCCCCGTGGCAGCACTGCAGCCAGCAGCCTCGTTCTGAGCGTCTGGAGGTTTAATGGCCAGCATGTGTAGGTACGGGGCTCACTGTATATATAGTACCAGGCGTGTGGGCGCGCTGGCGCGGAGCTCAGAAAGCTTAACTTTGGCATTTCTAGGTTTATTTTAAACTTACAACCTTTAACGCCAGACACAGAGCTTCTTTCCCACTTAATGTAACTATACATTGATTGCTTTTAATTAGTGTTGGATCTTTCTTGGTGTTTCGCAGCTTGGGATATATAAAAAGTCTGACTTAAATTAAAAAAAAAAAAAAAAAAAAGCTAACTCCTGACATTCTCGTGGGCCTTGCAGAAGCCAACACGGGAGCCTTTGAAACCCTAACCTCCCTGTCCTCTTTATTTTTATCTTGAGTCAGGTGGGCCAAGCAGCAAGGAAAGAGTCCAATTTAACACACGTTAATAGATAGAGGTGATTTCCGTGGACTGTTCTGGCAGAAATTAAGCACCTGTATTTAAATAAAGGTGGAGGTTAGCCACATTTTCATAGCAGAGACAGAGCCAATGAAGAGCCCCCGTGCTGGAGTAGGGGGTTCTTGATTAGGTACGAAAGGGGGTGGGGGCCCTTTCCTTTAATGGTTTAGAAATGCTAATGATCATTTATGGTTTCCAGGCCCGAATTCTTCATGTTTGCTTGCAAGCCTCTGTGGCACTGCTGAATTCTACAGTAAATATTTCAGACATCCTCAGCCCTGCTCTCTTCTCCCTGCAGTAAATTACATATTAAAGTAGCCTGGTAACTGAGCACTGGTTGCTGTGAGATAAGGGCTAGGAAATCAATATGTTTGCCATGTGGCTGCTTGTTTATGACACCTGCCTCTAGAACAGTTGAGCAATGTTCTGTTTGTTAAGGCTGCATTTCAGAAGCTTGCATCCTCCTAAAACAACCTCGGACTTATGGGGGGGTGGGGTGGAGAAGTGCTACACAGATATCGATTTTAGTTTTTCTGAGTATGGAATTACACTTTGTAACAGTGGTCTCACAGCCTGTGATTTTTTTTTTTTTTTTTTTTTTTTTTTTTGCCTGCAAGGAGGAACGGTAGATACTGTCATACTCTGGAGAGTTTATATGTATCCAAATATATATAAATAAATATATGTCTAGAATTATATGTTCTATTTTATAATAGTGGTTAGTTAAAAGAAGGAATGTAGTTTGTATTAAGGAGGCATAGGTATTGTTTAGATTTGTCTCTTCTCCTGGTACTTGGTTTACTCTAGTTTTTTTTTTCCTTGACTATTTTTGTAGTTGTAGATGGACAGCACGTCTTTATTTATTTATTTATTTTTATTCAAAATTGTTGTATATGACAGTAGAATGCATTACAATTCATAATACACATTATTTATTTATTTTTTATGTGGTGCTGAGGATAGAACTCAGTGCCTCACGTGTGCTAGGCAAGCCTTTTGCCCATAAGCTACAGCCCCAGCCCAGGTTCACTTTAGTTCTGTTCTTTCTAACTCCCTGATCTTCTCATGATTTAAAAAAAAAAAAAAAAAAAAAAAAAGCAACAAGAAACATAGCTGGTGGGAAGCAAACATGTTAGCCAAAGTCTCCAGAGGGTTTTAGTTCAACCAGGGGGTGATACTATGGTTTTGTGATCCAGGCTCCTGGTAAGTCAGTGGTTCTTAAAGCTGTATAATGCCAGCTCAAGTGAGTGAACATGTGTGTGTGTGTGTGTGTGTGTGTGTGTGTGTGTGTGTTTTGGAGGGTGCGAGGTATGAGGTCATTAGCTTTCGGGAGAGGACAGAGACAGCCTGGGTCCTCTTCACTTGGCCTTCCATTTTGGAAAAGAACAGCAATGATACACCTTCCCTTTTTGTCGAGTGATTCAGTAGAAAAATATGCATTTCCAAACACATTGCTCTAGAGCAGTAGATGGCAGGGTATAAACTGTGTATTGTGTTGGTATACTTGTGAGTGCCAATGGCACACGCCCTGCTAGTGTTCCCATACCCTTCTAAGAAGCATTCAGCTCTCTCCACCCTGGTCCATGTTCCGTGACTTCCAATGGAGTTACACATAAACAGTCTGCTCCGCTTTGTTTTGCCAAAAAGTGAGTTAAAGGTTTAAAAAGAAACATGAGCTCCTTTATAGAGCACCCCAGAGGCAGCTGCAGCTTGGGCGGCCGCCCTGCTCAGGCAGTCCCTGGACTGGGGACATGATCTCTTAATGACACTAATATATTCAGAGACCTCATGTTTTGGTTTGTGTGTTTTTTAATCCAGATCGGCAGGTTCTCCTTAATCAATAGTGGCAAAATGTCTCTTTCCTTTCCATTTTCCACATGATGGTAAATGGCTTACCCAGTCATCTCTCTCTGTTCATGCTCAGCCCAAGGTGACACTTAAAATTAAAGGGCAGTAGGGGCTGGGGCTGTGGCTCAGTGGTAGAGCACTCGCCTAGCACATGCGAGGCTGCTGGGTTCGATCCTCAGCACCACATAAAAATAAATAAATAAAATAAAGGTATTGTGTCCAACTACAACTACAACTAAAAAAAATGTATATATATACATGTGTATATATATATATAAATTACATGTGTATAAATTATATGTGTATAAATTACATGTGTAAAGACACAAATGGTGTGAAAATGTGTAGAACCAGTGATTTGAAAAATTGTGCTCTATATATGTAATATGAATTGCATTCTGCAAGCACATATAACAAATTAGAATAAATAAATAATTTAATTAAAAAAACCAAAAATAAATTAAAGGCAGTAGCTTGGGTAGGAGGGTATGGTGGGTTTAAGCGCATCAGCCCAGGCTTAGGGCACTGAAGCTGGGTCTACACAACTGGGGTGGGGGGGTATCCTGGGATTTAAGGAAAAAAACTCCTTCCCATCCTCTGTACCTCCATTCCCCAGTAATACAGTAGGCATGGCGATTGACTTATTTTAAGGGGATTAGTATGTATTTAATATTGTATCTAATTTTTGTGGTCTTGGCCTGGCTGGATGACAGTGTTTGAATGAGGACTGATTTGATTAAGAATTTTATTCTAGGGCTGGGGTTGTGGCTCAGTGGTAAGAGCGCTGGCCTAGCACGTGCGAAGCCCTGGGTTCGATCCTCAGCACCACATATAAATAAATAATATAAAGGCATTGTGTCCAACTACAACTAAAAATATGAATATTAAAAAAAAAAAAAAAAGAATTTCATTCTCAAGATTCAGTGGTAGAGCCTTTCCCTGGCATGTGTGAGGCACTGGGTTAGATCCTCAGCACTACAATAAACAGACAAACAAACAAATAAATAAATGTATTAAAAAAAGAATTTCATTCTCAGTTTCAGGTGAGTATGGTTATAGAGCCAACTGGGAACTTGGGGGCATTGGCAGGCTGGAGCCCTTCCTCTTGAGTGTACTGAGGCACGAGTGGAAAAAGATGAACCCAGTGGGAGCCCTTCTAATTACTTTGGTGTTTGGAGGAAATTTTTAATCGGCAAACAGCCCTGAAAATCAAAGTGACTCCCGCCTCCCGCCTATTCCAATGGACCCTTCTCTGAGATGGGGTACAACTTACTTCATAAAATGATTCGCCTTTCATAAGATCAGGATAATTAAAGAGCAGGGCCAGAGAACGACTGTCAGACTCCTCACTTCTAGATATCAGGGATTTAGGGCTCATACAAAACTTAATGCTGGTTTAGGGATACAGGCGGAGTCCATGGGACTACAGGTGACCCTGGAGTCCTTTCTAATGAGGAGATGCTCTTGTGGGCCAGCATCTCCGGGGTCCAGAGGAGCACTTAAAGGAGGAACATTATGTGCTGGGGTTTTGGTTGTTTTGTTTTTGGGTTTTGTAGAGGGATTTAGGACACTCTGCTAGGATCCTGCCCTCCCTGGATTCTCCAGCTCTGCATGGAAGCTGTTTAGGGCCTCAGAGGCATGTTTTCCTACAACTCATTGATTCATCTGTTTAAGCAGATTTATTTTAGGGGTTTGATAGAAACCTGCAGGACTGAACAGAACAACATGGTAAGATGTAGTAGGATGAGCCCAGACTTTGGAGTCAAGATAAGCCTTGGTTGAGAGCCTGACCACTTTTAAAACTGTGCATTCTTAAGATGTATCACCCAAACATTCTGAGAAAGGCCAATCCCTCTCCTCTAAAATGGGGATGATACTGCCTAATTTGTAGGGTTATTAATGAAGATACAAATGAAAAAAAAAAATACATGTAGATCTCTAGGCTAGTATTGAGGGTGCCCAATAAATGTTGGTTCCCTTATCTTCCTTTCTGTCTTTGAGAGCAGATGGCCTGATTTTGTTTCTTCAGATTTTTTATGTTATTGCACAAATGGAGATAAATTCATATACTGGTTAACTTTTTTCTATCATGATGATGATGAAGGAATTGATGATACCTCAGCTGGGAGAGGGAAGGTAACTTTTTGCACGTGGCTTGAAATTTCTTTTCTTCCTGAGACTGGGCACTGCTCTAGGGAAAAGAAGTCTCCAGATGGTCCCATTTCCCCTTGCCTTTTGGCCTCAGTGTTCCTGTGTTTTGGTGGTCCATGTCCCTCTGCAGTGGGTCTTGTCTGAGTGTGTCAGGGTTGGTGGTGAACACGTCATTGATGGTCCTCACTCATAGGCCTCCAGGCTGCAGGCTGTGGCTATTTTGCCCTGCAGACTTGCTCTCAGTTGCTTTCCTTTGGGAGGAAGAAAAACCCTTAAAAAATGCCTCGGGAAGGATATCTTATCGCAGTTGGAAGCCCTGGCAAGTTGCTGGCAAATGAGTTTAGGTTGAAGTCTCCCTGGGGCTTGAGGCTGCTAAACCGCTGCTCCTTAAGGGCACCTGCCTTCTTATGCACAGACCGTCCTCTGCATCCTTGGTGAATTTCTCACTCTGGGGTTTTCAGGAGAGAGGTTTGTCATTCATCATCACTCTTCTCATCCATCACAGTAGCACAGGAGGCGCTGACCACAGGAGTGGGTAGTTAGAGGGAGAAGGTGGAATCAGTTGTTTGCAGTTTTCTTTTTTCCAGGTAAGTCCCTGGGAAGTGAACTTGCTGGCAAATGCTTGTGCCTGTGTTTCTGGGATCATCTTGCCACAGGGATGTGTTTGCTGATAGTGTGGGGTTGGCCCCATAATCCTGAGGTGTAGTTTGGTGAGAGGTAAACAGTCGGTTAATTATTTATTAGGTGCCTGGAGATTTTACAGGCAGGAGAATCTAGGGAAATTCCAGAAAAAAAGGCCAATTCTAGAGCTCTTTGCGTAGTTTCCTCCTTGGGCTTGAGGACTTTGATGCTTGCCAACATCCGTCAGAGTCCCCAATGCCTGCAATGTGTCGCAGAGGGACAGGAGCGTCAGCTAAAGCTTCTTGTGTGTGCCCATAGCAACCCATTGGATCACATGTGGATACCCTTCCAAACTATTATGTCTTGCTCCTCTCAGCTGCCGGAAGCATCCAGAGACCTTATTTGAAGATAAGTGTATCATATATGCTGAATCAAGAGGCCCATCAAATGGCACTTCATTGCATTGATAACTATTTCTGCTTTGAACCACAGTACTATAAATTGTAAGGGTCACAGCAGGGGCTGAACCTCAGGGTCATTGAAAACCTTCACCTGCCTTTAGGCCAGGCCCTATGTTGTGGGAAGCAGGGACAAGACTGGACTGAGCAGTTAAGATAGATGGTGATCCAGCCCCAGACCACAGCACAGTTTGGCTGGGTAATGGGTGATGGGCACAGGGAGTGGATGGCACTAGAACTTCAGGGGGGCTAAACATTCTGCTCAAACACGAGTTTTCTCTTTCTTCCAAAAAAAAAAAAAAAAAAATCATTTCTTTTTTAGTGTGTACCGTCTGCTAAGACTAAAGAAGTTTTGGTTGTTGTTTTCTTAACTCGGGGCTGTGGAGGCCCAACCTGCATGTGTGTTTTGGTGACCACATGTGAGAGCCGGTGCAGTCTCTTTTCTTTGCTTTCTCTGAACCTTCCAAAGAGCGGGCCCTGTCTCTTGGGGGATTAACTCCTCAGGCCCCCTTGTCGTTGCTGCTCCCCCCACCGGCATCAGCATCAAACCCTCTGCACACAGGATGTTTTCTCTGGTGCTTATCAGATGGTTTAGAAGATGCGGGTAGAGATAGAGGTAACGTTTAACTCATCCTGAATTCCTTTCACAAGTTGGGGCTCAAGATGAATTCAACCACAGAGCTGAGGGAGGGTTTGGCTGGAGCAAACCATGCTGGGCCCTCAATCTTGAAAGGAGATGTGGGGGCCCATGGTGGGGTTGGCGGCTTACTCAGTACCCCTCCATGACCTTAGTGTGTGGGCTTGGAGCCTGGGCAATCAAAGACAAATTTAACAAACTAGTCTTTCTTGTGTGTGGGCTGAATAATTGAATTTGTGGATTTTCCATGCCAGTTTCTTCTCTTTTCTCATCCTCCTTCCAGTCACTAAGACCAGCATTTTAGCCAGGAAGCACAGTTTGGACTCATTTGCTAAAGGGGAAGTAGAGAAGGGAGTAGTATCCAAATTAGGCACCTCTAGCAGTGTGAGGCTTTTTTTTCTACAAGGATGCATTTGGGTTGCATGCGAGTTTAGCTTTTCTGTTTCATCCCAGGATCTCCACAGGTCAAAAACTGGGAACTAGCAGTGTTCTTTTCTTTAGTCTCCTAAATGGTTCCTCCTTACTAGTGGGGAGTTGGTTGAACATAGTTTTGTCAGTAGGCACGCGTGTGCCAGCCTGTGGTGTAGCCTGCAAGACTGGGAAGGACAGTTAGCCCTCCCTTCCAGCACCCAAGATTTGAGTATTTCTAACTCCCTCTGGACCAGACCATCTCTACTTGGCTTCCCGCTCCCCCCCGCCCCCCACTGACCCCTTTTCCATAGCAGGAAGGGAAGGGAAAGTGGCCCAGAGCAGCCAGCACTCAGCTAGGCCCTCTAGGAAGCACTCTATTACCAGAGAGGAGGGTGAACAGGAGGGAAGAGTGGATTTGGACTGCTGTGGTTTGTCCTGCATTCTCCACAGTCTCTCTGAGACGACTCAGATTCAATGAAGAGAGGCCTCCAGGAAGCCAAGAGGTAGGGGATCTGTGGCTGTGGGCCCAGCCCACTCAGCCTGCAAGACAAGGAACACCATTGTGGCATCTGCATCCTTTTCCACTGGTGAACCCTTCTGTTGAGTGGATATTGGCCAGTTTTTTCTTTGCTTATTGCTGACACCAAAGAGGCAGCCGTGTTTTTTTTTTTTTTTTTTTTTTTTTTTTTTGTGGTACCAGGGATTGAACTCAGGGGCACTCAATCACTAAGCCACATCCCTAGCCCTATTTTGTTTTTTTATTTAGAGACAGAGTCTCATTGAGTTGCTTAGTGCCTCACTTTCGCTGAGGCTGGCTTTGAACTCGAGATCCTCCTGTCTCAGCCATGTCTTTTGTCATTTGGACATTCTTTTTTAAAAATATGTTTTAGTTGTCAATGGACCTTTATTTAATTTATTTATATGCGGGGCTGAGAATCAAACCCAGTGCCTCACATGCTAGGCAAGTGCTCTACCACTGAGCCACAACCCCAGCCCATGTCATGTGGACATTCTTAGAGGGACACAGAGTAATCTCAGCTACTTTCAGTAACAAGACTGAGTCCACTTATGTATCAGAAGGGGGTTTTATCATTCCTGGGTCCCCTGAGATCTGGGTTGGCTGTCATACCTACAGCCATACCTTTTTTTGACCCGACTGGCAGAGTTGGCCAGCAACTTTACTACAGCATGGCCATCTACCCACCTGGGGAAAACACATGGCAAAAAGCTAGACCAGTTAGTGATGTGGCACCTGCAAGGTAGATGTAGCAGTGCAAGTGGAAAGTTCTTCCTGATAACTAACCTTAGTTTTTCTTGTTGTCATCTGAATATACTTTTCTGATTCTTACAAATCTGTGAGTTAAGGCTGGCCAGACAGCACAAAGCTCTGAACTAATTCTCTTGTGTGAAACCCTGGGTGGGGCTGTGTTTTCGTGGAGGTGAAAAAAACGAGGTGGGGTATCTATCTATGTTGGTTTCATTTAAGGCCGAGATCTGGACTCTCTCTGGGTTCCCTTGTTTGTTTATAAGCTGTGCTTAAGTTAGTTTTTTTTTTTTTTTTTTTTTTCCATTTCTCCCTCCCCTGCCATTCTTTCCTCCTCCTCTCTTATCCTAACAGTCTCATAGGTAAACTTAGAAGGAAGACAAATCCTTCTCAAACTGTCACTGAGGGTGCCATAAAAGAGACATTTGGACAGTGGTTCTAGGGAGATCCTTGTCTTTGCTCGATGTTGATACAGAGGGATTGGGGTAGCCCGGAACGCCAGGGGAAGGCGGTTTTTCTTCATTTAGCTTTTAATTGCTTTCTTTCACTTTTATGTATAAAAGATTGTCCATTTAATTAACTCAAGAATGCAATTTCAAAAACACTAATGCTTTACACATGATGGCTTTTAAAATAAAAGTAGCATTCTAATATTGCATAATGTTTCCCTGTCCCCCCCCCCCCCCCCCCCCCGCTTGCCCCTCCTCCACCCTCCACCCTCCGGTCTGTGTTAACCTTTAATAGTGGAGGGTCCTTAGGAGAAAAATGATGTTCTCCATGGTGGCTCTTTGCTGTCCCTTCCCACCCAATGAGTATTCTTGCAGGGCTGCAGTGGTGCCCCTTGTGAAGTGCTCGGTGGCTTTGGTGAGGAGGGGGCTACATGTCCCTGTCCCCCTCCGCCCATTTTGGGATCAGTGTATACTCTTGCTGTCTTTTAAGAAGCATCACTATGATGGATTGTATGGGAAAACTAAAAAGAAAGGAAAACCTCGACGCTTAGCTCTGTTTTTCTTCAGATATTTCATTAGAAGAAACTTGTATAAATTGGCCTGAGGGTCTCTGATTTCACCATCTTCTCTTTTCTGATAGAAAAGAAATCTAGCTCTTTCTCTTCTTATTTCCTTTCCCCTTCCAGAAATGTTGTGAATTCCTTGTGCTTTTGGTCTTCCTTCTTTTGTAATAAAATTTCTTCTGATTCCAGAATTTTGTTCTCCCTACCAGCCCTCATGGCTCAGGAGCTTTTGACAAGCTTTGTCTTCCAGCTGGACTTGAGGCAGGAGCACAGCTGGAGATGTGTGCGGGTTTCCATGCCACAGAGGGAGACCCCAGCGCCTGTTAGGTTGAGCCCAGCCCGGGGACAGCAGTCTCCTGACATCCTCCTGTGGTTCTCAGTTGTCGGCTTGCCCAGGCACACAGGGCTGGATTATGATCTGGGTCCTGGTAAGGACCTCAGCCCACTGAAGACTGCTTGGGTTTTGTTTCTGAAGATGCCCACAGAAGAACTTCGTAGACCCGTGAAGTGCACTGTCAAACACTGCCCTGAGATCTGATTTAACTCTTTCAGATTAACGCTGTTTTCTCCTTATCTGGCCTCTCTGGTGATGAAATGCTTGGTCATTGAGCACAGATGGATCCAGTGACTCTGCCACGCATCTCTCTGTTGTATTGGTGCAGGCCACGTTTCAAAGAGAGCTTTTCTCTCCCTGCATCTTCTCCACAGAGCATGGTGTTTCAGCCTACTGAGGTGGTTGCAGTGCAGAAATTTCTACCCCGGAACAATTGTATCATTATTAGAAGTGGCTAAAAGATTGCTCCAGGGTAGGTGTGGGACATGGGCTTTTTCTGGACTGTGTGATGTGGATGTACACGTATTCATCTTGGGAGAATCGGTTCTGTGGTGTGTGGATAAAAATGACCTGGGAGACAGATGTTTTTCAATGATGAGCAGGGCTGGCTGAGTGGGATTGTGCTCAAGATGTGTGCTTCTCAATACTTTTGTTGTTTTCCGTTCTGTTCGAGGAGAGGGAATTTCAAATTAACCTACAGCAAATAGCAGATAGGGTGGGAGATTTGGGATGCTTTTTGTGTTTTTCTAAAGTCTGCCTTCCTTGTAATGAGATCCTCTGTCCACCTCCCACCTTTACTATTATTATTACTGTTGGTCCGTGCTCGGCAAACATTCATTGTAGAGGACTCTGGGAGGGTTTTGAATGCTGCTTGTGAGCAGAGAGGCTGACGGGAACCATACGGCTTTATCATTCATTAATTCCTGGGTTCATTCATTGAGCTATTTAAACTTCTGTGTGTAAGACGGCACCCCAGATGGTCTTTTTGGTGCCAGCTTTAGCTCCAAGACCCCAGGCTCTGACAAAAGAGAGCACAGAGAGCAGCTGAATGGACAAAATATTTCCAGCCATTAGAAAGCTGTTCCTGCGTCTTGTGTCTCAGGAGCTAGAACACCTATCATCTCTGGCATCTTACGATTCTTTCTTTTCATCCTCCCTTCCCCCCCTTAAAAAAAAAAAAAAAAAAGAGCCCAGTGTGAATGTGTGAGCCAACTTGTTATTGCAGCAGCGGTCACAGTATCTGATTTTCAGAGTGGAATTGATGGCCAAGGGGTCTCTTGTCTTAGCTCTCCACCTGCTCTTTCTGGAAGGAGGCCTCTTTAACATCAGGGTGAAGCTTTGAGCTCCTTCCCTCTTCCCCGCCCCTTCCCCCCTCAGCTAAAAGACATATAAGCTATTAGGAAATTGCCAGTGGGGTTGGTGAGGTGGGCTACTTCCTTGTAGAAATGGGGAAGTGGATGCCGAGGTGTGCTGTGAGCTCAGGGATGGGCACCTGATCTCGTTCAATCTCTAGGATAAGCCTTTGGCCTCCTGGTTTACTATGAGAAGTTCAAAGAGGCAAGACATTCAGCCTATGCTTTAAAGTTGGTAGCTAGAATCTAAACCCAGGTTTTTCTAACTGCTTGGCCTGTGCTCTTAATGCCTTCTTGGGTGTTCTCTGTGGATGCTGGGATAGGCTGGCCTCAGTGGTAATGGGCATGCAAGGGTATCCCGCCAGAATTGGTTCACCAAATTGTGGTTTTGCCTCTGTTTGCTTCATCAGTGGGCCAGTCCTGTTTGAGGGATGGAGACAGGGCAGATTTGTTGTCCTAACCCATGAACAGTTTAATTGAGCTGAGACCTGGCACTGTGGGAGGGTAGGCTTTGGAGAGGAAGTCAGGCGGAGGAAGGAGAAAAGGAAGAGACATCCCCTTCTCCCGGGGAGTTCACTGGCCTTTTCAGTAGCTCTTCATCTGAATGTGGCAGTTTTCCAAGGAACTTTGTCCCCGCACTCCCTGGCTTCTGTGCTCTTCTGGAAAATGCTGTGTGGTGAGACTGGACCATTGTGTCTTGAGGTGTGACATCTTTGGCTCAGTCAGGTCTTTGGCTAGACTGAAAAATGTCTGCACTCTCCCTGGCATCTCAGATCCTTGAAGCCAGCTCTTGACCCCCATGCCGGGTGCCACTCACTCTTGGAGAGACCTGGGGCTTGATGGAGTTGCCCAAGCTGGAGTTGGGGGCCACAGAGAGGCCCAGATGTTTTGCAGAGTTTTTTCCATTGCCCTGATCAGGAATGTGTTCCCTGAGGACGGGTTATGGCCTGGAAGTGAGCCTAATGTAAACATCCTTGCTGAGGCCAGTCTCCTTAATCGAATGGAAATGGTTTGAGGGATGAGGGACTTGGGGGGGTGTAGAGGAGACAGGAAAGGAAGAGCTGGGGGAGGGGAGAGTGTTTAGGAATTGGCTTCAGAGACAAAGCTGTCCTGGGACCATATTTCTAGGGGTTGCAGCTGAGAACTGAGTTCAGGGATTTGGCATAGTGCAAACTGGGCTGGTTCTCTTTGGGGGCTTGATTCTCCCAGGCAATATGATACATTGAGGGAAAGTAGAGAGACTGCAGTTTGAAAAGTATGGAAACTTCCGTTTGCTCTGCTGGGCAGAACAGCGAGGGAAACTGAGGTGTATGAGAAGAGCCCAGAAATGTGTGGTGGAGGGGAGGATCAAGTAGAGGGCTTCTGGGAGGAGCCCACCCATTCGAGGACTGTGAAGGTCTTCAGTGTCATATGCATTGTAACCTTTTGAAGCAATGTTTTGAAGGAATTAGACTTGCAGAGAAGGGGCTTGAAAAATGTGGGGGGATTTCGCTTGTGTGTGTGCGTGCACGCCGGGGAGGTGCTTAGGGCTCTTGGTGGGCACCCTCAGTGTCAGGAGAGGCTAACCCTCTCTGCTGTGGCTCCACCTCCTTTTCCTCTCCCTTTTGTGGGCTCAGGCTTTCTCAGAGATTCTGGACACTTCACTGAGGCCCTAAGGGGGAGGATTGGGCATAAAAGGGTCTTCCAGGACAGCCTGTGCTCAGAGCCCCGACGAGGTAGCCTGGGGCCACCAGGGGGTTACACATTACTCATCTGACCTGGATACCTTTCTCCTCATGGGGAATCTCAGAATGCTCCCAGGAAAGCCCCCACCACAGTTTTCACCCAGCCAGTAAACTTTTAGGGCTTTGTGTGAGGTTGGTTTAAAAGAATTTGCAGAGATGCCTAGACTGGTATGTTGGTTTCACTGATGCAAATTCAAAGAAAGAGGGTCAGGCACTCAGGGGAGAGCTCAGGAGCAGGGAGGTGGTGGAAACCTGTCTTTCTACCCTGATATCTTCAAATCTTGGTGCTCGGCTGTGCCAAGGAGAGAGGAGATGTAAACAATTTCGTTTGCCTTCAGGATGCAGGATTTAATCTAAACATGATTAAGTTGATTTGATTTTTATAGATTGGAATTTCTAAGTGATAGAAACTGATGAGGTTAATGTGAAATATTTACTTAATAAAAAGCCTCATTACCTGATGCTGAAGGGTAAGGGGGGAAAAAGGTTCTTGGTAACTCGTTTGATCTTTTGGAAATGAAGTTGGGTTAAAGTTTTCTTGGTAAAAACTGAATTCTGTGATCTTGTTTTTACACATGCTGTGCTTAAATATTAACACCAATTGAGCAAATTGCCTTTTAACTGCCTTTATTTGCTTTCATTAACAGTATAATTTAAAAGCTCAAGAATTTGCATGGAACCTGTTGTGCATGTTGGGGGGGAAAACTATTCATAAATTAATTAATCGTGAGAACATTATCTCTAAGGAAGGTCACAAAACACGAGTGTGGTTTCTGAAAAGCAATGACGTGTGTTTGCTGCTTCTTGGGGACATGATGTACTTTTGGCTTTGAGATCTGGGTTGTGTGAGTGTGCGCGCGTGCGTGCGTGTGTAATAACTTGGCTGGATCAAGAAAAATTTTAATGACTGGACATGTTTTAAGTTAAGTTGAGTGAACCTAATTACACTGTAGTTTCCAGAGAGCTAAAGGCAATACCATTGGTATTTAAGCACTAGTTTCAAAATTAAAGTCAACCTATATAATTGGTTGTGCTCCTTAAATTGTCTTTCTGCCCCCAACTCTGGGCCCCCCAGCCCTTCTCTCTTTCTTTCAGTTCTACACCAATAAGAAAGGAGAAACTGGTCAGCCCCACCAACCACACGATTATCTTCCAGTGAGGCATATTAATTGCATTGTCCTTTCATGAAATTACTCTAAATACCTTAGAAGTTTCCAGAATGATTTCGCTGAAATCAGCCACTCCTTTCTGTACAGATGTTTTGTGGTTTAGAACCTCAGCCAAGACAAACACTATGAATGGGATGCGGAGACCACGGTGTCCTGCACAGTGCTGCCAGTTCCTTTTGGGAGTGCTTTGACACGCGGTTCTGACACCTCCGTTTTGACAGTCGCTTGGGTCTTTCACTCTCCTGCATCCGTCTCCCTCTCCTGGTGTGAGTGGTTTGTGGTGGGTGGATTTCCTAATTAATTTAATCTGTAGTCTAGTTTTTCTGGGTCTGCAGATGCCAGAATGCTGAATTTATTTATCTTGAGTGTTTTTGTTGGCTACTGTTGAGACACATTCTTCCTTTTCTCTTTTTACCCCAAGACTGTTCTTTTTCTTGAGTCTTCCCAGACCCACTTTAATAAAAGGACCTTTATTTTGTGCCCAGTGTTTTTAAATGGAAGGGAGAAATATATATTTTAAATAATATGTATTTAAAAGGTCATATGCTAAACTCAAGGGATACAAAGGAAAAGATGGGTAAATTTGCATCAGAAATTTAAGTTTTTATATGATTTTCTGTTGGGGTTTTGCCTATTCTTGACACATGTATTGGTTTTCTTTCTGTCATAATTAAAAAAAACAAAAACATTTATCCTTCATCTGTCAAATGCATGGCAGATATTTTCCCCAGTTTATCATGTATTCTACAATTTTGATTGTGGGTCCTTTTATAATATAACATTTTTGTTTATTTAATTTTAAAATGTCACAGTGATGTTTGTAGAGTGGATAGTATAAAGTCTTTGATGGTCAGATTTTACAGTTTGAATTTGGAAAGAATAATCAGATGAGAGTGGTAGGAAGGAAGAGACAGAGAGAGACAGAGACAAAGTGAATGAGTGGATGATGATGAATGTCTTTAAAAGGTTAATTTCCACCCCCACCCCCCCCCCCCCCCCCCCCCCGTGAAGAATTCGAGGGTTTCCTGAGGACCTTCTCTCCAGGGGAACATTGTTCTGGTGCTTTCAGCATGTGCTTACAGCTTGAGGTTTCCATACTCTGCCTGTCTAGAAGGCAGCCCCACCCTCTTTGTCCTAGTGCTACCCAGCCTGCCAGGCCTGATTAACTGCAGGCTCTGCAAAGCCACCTGTTCCCCACAAATCCTTGTACCTCCCAGGTACCTGCTGCTCTCTGGCAGATGGGAGAAATCCTCTGCATGTCTCACCTTTCTCCTTAGAGTGTCGCTTGACAGCAAAGACCCTGTCTATGGCCTCACTCATCTTTGAATTCTACCCTGTCTCTAACAGTCTGTGGTAACCATCTGTAAGTAAGTGTTGATCAGCTCCCATTCATTCTTACCTTCTGTACACGCTTCTGAGACTGGCTCACCTTTCAGGGAAAGGATTGGGGACCCTGGGAGTCCAATGCTCTAGGTATTTGGTGTAAATCAGATTGAGATGTGAAGTTGGAAACTGGATGGGATTTGGGGAAGACGGAATTTTAGGCTTCTAGCATGGATCTCAGGGTATTCCTAGTCTAAGAACCCTCTAGTCATGACCTTTTCCCAAAAGTGAGATCGTGGCAGTTTTTCCTCAGATATGTATTGAGTACCTGCCATGTATTTTGCTCCGAATGGGGCCAAGGAGGACCAAGGGCAACAAGCCATAGACTCTGCCTCTGAGAACATAGTCTCTAGTTTGGGATTTAGAAAATTTGTTCAGGAAGAAGGGTAAAATAAGAAACAGACATTCTGCAAATGGCCCTTTAATGTTATCCCTTATTGTACTGTGACCACCTGTTCTGTCCTTTCCTCTTCCTCAGTGAGCCTGATTGGGTCTGTCGTCACCTCTGTGGAGGTTATTGGGGCACCCCATAGTTAGCTATCTAGTCATTCAGTTAGTCTTCCCCCCACTGCCCCGGGGATTAAACCCAGGGGTGCTCAACCACTGAGTGACATCCCCAGCCTTTTTTATTTTGAGACAGGGTCTCACTAAGTTGCTTAGGGCCTTGCTAAATTGCTGAGGCTGGCTTTAAACTTGCGATCCTCCTGTTTTAGCCTCCCAAGCCACTTGGATTACAGGTGTATGCCCCTGCATCTGGCTCATTCAGTTAGCCTTGAATTGAAACTGGCATTCATTCTTGTATTTGTATATTCATTTATTCATTCAGTTAGCCTTTCAACAAAAAGTTGCATAATCAATATTATCTAGATTAGCCAAGTTTTAAGTACATGGGGCTCCCAGGCTCCATTCTTCCTCTATTAGGAAACTGATTTATTAGTGGCAATAATGAGTCGTAGGGATAAAGTTGCTACCAAAAAACTCATCCTGTGAGTTGTCGAATAACCTCTAGGCAATTCAACAGAAGAAGTACTATTTCTAGCTCTATGATATATTTTCAGAAAATAACTAGAAATCCTGCAATCTAGAATAAACTTGATATTCTAGCTGGATGGATTCTTAGCATAATGTCTGCCACAAAGTAAGAGACAAATGACTTTGTTGAATGACAGAATAATGGATGAAGACTAGAGGTAGAAAATTTTTGAGAGAAATTACTTTGGAGTGAAGGCATTGGCAAGGGTCACATAGGTACATTGTATCTTGTTATCTCTTCTTTTAGACTTTTTGAATTATGAAATTTATGATATACACTCACACAATTATACACACACATGCATAAAGATATATATGTATATATAATATATCTTTTTTTTTGGTGCTGGGGATCAAGATCAAACCCAGGGTTTTGCACATGCTAGGCAGGGGCTCTGTCACTGAGCTACAGCCACAGCCCTGTCTGAAATATTTCTTACTATTCTCCCATGTGGTCGAACTGCCTCTTTGCTGTGGAGTTCCTGCAGAGGGAGCAGGGAGATGATTTAAGTCACAGTGTTCTTAAGTTTGTTTTGGTTCTTATCAGAATTCTTTCCAGGAACAGAACATACTTTCCAGTACGTGGGACAAAGGTCAAGCGTGGAAGTGAATGTGTCCCCTGCAATGTTCAGCCTGAACTGATTTTCATAGAGGTCCTGCAGATCTTTCTACATGCATGGGCTACAGGGCCAGAGACATAAAGCTCTCAGGGGCACCGATTCCTTTTCTTCCTTTTCTTCTTTTGTTTGGAGCTAGGTAGGAGAGGGTGGTAAAGATGGAATATTGCATTGCTGCAGACCCCTAGACCCCTTTAATCCCTCTCCCTTGAGAAGCTGAAGCCTTTTATTACCATCTCAAGAAGGTAACCATTGCTTTTACACACAGGAGTGACCATAGCAGGGACAGTGTGCATCCTCCAGCTCAGTTTAAAGTGTTTGGGGTCTGCTGCCTCTCCAAAGGTCAAAGGTGAGACAGACTTTTTGTTGGTGTTGTTTCCTCCCCCCCTCATCTTCTTCTTTTTGAAACTCCCTTTCCTTGTTATCTCAACTCCCAAATGTCAGCTTTGATGTCTATTGTTGGGACTTCAAGAGGACTCTTAGCACATTGGCAGGTGTTGGTTTTAGTGAGCAGGCGAGAGTTCCACAATCTTCTAGGACAGAGAAATGGGTCCCCCCACATTCCTACCTGAGAGAGCAGGGTGCTTGGTGCTGAGTTTCTTCAGCCAGGCCAAGCTTGCTGAGAAGGCTGCCTGTGGGGTGGTGGGTGCACACCGGGGCCCCCCCCCCCCACCTTCTGAAGGGATCTGTCCCCCTTCACAGCAGCTGAAGAGAGGTTGTCTAACAGCTGGGTATTAAGGTTTCATTAATCAAAGACACTTCCACTGCCCCTTTACAGAAACACAACTGCTTTGGCTGTCCTCCACTGACAGCCTGCTAATTTATCTTTGCCTGAGGAAGGGAGGGGAGAGGGACAGAGAGGCAGGCGAGTGCCCCTACTCTGCAGAAGGGATGTCCATGCTGGCTCCTAGCATGCAGGTGTGGGTTCACATGTGTTACCCTGGCTTCACGTGTTCGTTCAGTGCAGTAGGCAGCTGGCTGTGTCCCCTCCCCACCCTGTCCATGCAGCAGGGAATCAAAACCACTGAAAATAGATACTGGAGATGGGTTTACATGGCCTTCTTTTATTTGCAAACAAATTTTCATTTCTGACTCCCAGGCCCAGGTTTGCTGAAATAGGCAGCAGAAAACTCTAATAGAAATGAGAGTATGGGTGCATTTATGTAGGTGTGTTTTTTTGGATGGTCTGTGTGAAGTGAGGGGTGATGATGGGGACATTAATGTTTGGGAAGCCACTGACCTGAAATGTAAGTCTTCCTTTGCAGCTTTGTAGAACCTCTCATGCTCAGGTTGGAATCCGACCTTCTGTAACCCTTGGCTCAAAAGATAGATTTTTTGGACATTTGGAAACCTCTCTAGGCCTCCTAAGTAGGTGATTGAGCATTGCATTTTTTTTTTTTTTAAAGCTAGGTCTCTACTGGGGAGTAGCTTTGAACTCACTTATTTAACTCATTAAATATTTACTGAATGCCTACTAGATGTGTTCGGCTGTGTTGGAGAAGTAATGGTGAGGCATAATCTTTTTTTTAGCTCTTAATTTGGGGGCAGAACTAGTATACAAATGACTGTAATAAAAGGTAAAATAAAAATGTTCCCTGAGACAATTAGGACAGGCAGTGGAGGCTTTGAAAGTGTTATGAGCACATTTGACTTATTTATTCAGTGACTGTATATTGAGCCCACTGTATACCAGACAATGGAGATAAAGAAATCCAAAGACTTGGTCCTTGTTCTGAAGAATCTAACAAGCTACTAGGGGGAGGCAGACACATAGAGATAATGACATACTATAGTACAATAAGTGGTAATAGATGAAGAACCAAGTATGGAAGAGGTGGAGGGGAGGCCGCCATTGCCTAGCCTTTAGAGAGGTTCAGGCAAGAGTTTGCTGAGAAGATGACATCTAAGCAAGATTTTTAAAGAAAAGAAGCAGAGACTGGTTAGACAGGAGGGAAGAACATTCCAGGAAGAAAGAAACAGCCTGTGTAAAGGCCCTGGGGAGAGGGGGAAAGTGAACTGTGGTCATTTGGTTTCACAGGAGCTTGAAATGTGTAAGAAGGTGGGTAGAGGTGGTGGCTAGAAGTGAGGTTGAACCTTTCATGAAGGTCTTGCTTGCTTTGGGAGCAGGTGTTGGAAAGGCTTAATCTGGGGAGTCAAATAATAGGAATTACGTCTTAGAAGGAGCACTTGCAGAGTGGCATTGAGATGGGACATGTGGGAGTCAGCATAGAGTCAGGGGTGCCACTTAGAAGCCAGTCAAGTGGTCTGGGTGAGCAAGAAGGCCGGCCCAGTGGTGGCAGGGAAGGGCTGATGGTCGGAGTCAGTAGGCCAATTTGGGGTGGGGGATTATAAGGAGCGGGTGGAGAGACTCCTCAGCTGCTGGCTTGGATCTCTGGTGGGTGGTGGGAATACAGGAGAAGTTCTATGTGGACAGATACTTGTTTCTTGTTAGGACATGCTGTTTGAGGAGGTCTCAGGAAAACTTCATGTGAGGCAGCCTGTGTGTTCCAAAGGGATCCTGAAGGAGAGAGATTTTGAAAAGCAGAGACGTTAGTATACAAATTCAGTTGTCTTCTTTGACTTTTGATGATATGTTGCAGTGAATGAGAATCAGAAGTATCTTAATTCCACTGCAGAAAACAGTATTTTTGGAGTTCCCTGAATCATGAGAAATGTTTTCATCAAAGACCTTTCTTCCTGTGTGTGCTGACATCTGGGGAACAGAGATAGACATTTTCCTTAGGTCTGGGCTCCCGAGCCGTGAGCTCCTCCCTGGCTCCTAATTAATCCTTTGTAGTTACTGACTGATGAAATCATGACTCTATGAAATTTTAATCCTTGGCTGTATACACACAACTGACTTTATCACAGGACCCCAGGTGTGTGTCTGAAATTAGTGTGTGGAATCTATTGCATATTTGATTACCTTATAAAATCCACAGGATCTGGAGAAAACAGGCTGGCATAGTTTTTTATTCTTGGTTGGTCTTGACTCATTCGCAATTGTACATCATGAAATCTCAGCACTTGGGGATTGTATAGTTAGTTACGTTACCTGAGGAGACTTAGGCTCCGGGGGACAGAGTGGCCAGAACATTGGCACCTGCTTCATATCCCGTTTCTTTTTCTCTCCTCCCTGGGAGAACCGGTGGAAGAGAAGTAGTCATGGGTGAGGGGTAAAGAAGAGAATAATGCTCCGGGTAAAAGGAGGGGGTGTCTCCATGATGAGACAGAGTGCTCTGGGTTTATGGTTTTGTGTCTCAAAGTAACGAACTCTGGATTAGAGCAAAGAATAAGGAATGCACAAATTGCTCAGTGATTTGGAGTGCAGGTTGATGTTTCAGGTTGGCCTTTGTGAGTGACAATTGAGGGGGAATTGTATATGAGAGAGCGAGAGAGAGAACACAACTGACTCTCTACCATTGCTGTCCCCTTCTGTACCCCTGGAATTTCTTGTTGGATTTCTTATTAAGCATCTCGCTCTAATTCAGCATCCACCACTGTTCCGTGTGATTCCTGAGCTCTCTCTCTGTGAAGCTAGAAAGAGGTAACTTTGACAAGTGTTGTGTGTTTGTGTGGGGTGTGGTATCACAGAGGTTGTGAGTTGGAAAGATTGGTGGAAGGCTTCTGGTCTCACCTGGATGGGGTAGAAACCTTCTCTCTGGGTCTCCACAGTGATAAGGGATGAGTGGCTCTCTTATAAGCATCTGTGTTCTGTCAGTCCCTGTGTTAGGTGATTTAAAGGCCAGATTTCAGTTAATTCTCACAATGACTTTGTGGTATCACTGAGTCAGAATACAGATAATAGATTGAAGCTCAGATTGATCAAGCATCTTACCTGGTGCCACACAGCTAGGAGCAGTGGAGCAGTGTTGACTCTGATGCCCCATATTTTCCTACTCTCAAGGCTGCCTCCTATGATCCTTGAAGTATGGAAGTCTCTCACCACTGGGAGTTGTTCATTCTGCAGTGAGCAGCACCTTTCTTTGGAGGAGGAATTTCTCAGAAAAAGATTGCAGTCTTCTCTGCGCTTATAAGAAGGGCAGAGTACTGGGGACACAGTTGAAGAGTCATGTCTGGAGGCAGTTGAGCGAGATGGGTGGCTCTTGGTGTCTTTCCAGGAGGGCAGTCTGTAAAGGGGGAGGATGTGGAGCACCACATCCAGAGTCACTGGTCACTGAGAGGGTGGTTGCTTGAGGCCAGTGAGCATCCTTCTACTTCCCAGTGACCTGAAGGCTGTTGGAGCCACCCCAAGCCCCTCAGGTCTCTGTTCCCGAGGTTCTATCAGGGCTCGCAAGGCAGAACCAACACCCCCCTGTGTTATGGGATGAGGAGGACCAGGTGCAGGGCAGCAGGGGCGAGCAAGCGTGGCTGGAGGCCTGCGTGGACAGGCTCTTCCTCAGGGCTCCCTACAGCTTCTCTCCTCTTGAACTGCCTCCTTCTCTTCTGCTGTAACAGACCGCCATTTTTTCTTCAGTGCCTTCTGTATCTCATCATTTAAAATGGAATTCTCTTTATATCTCCATGTTGTGTCCTGTGAAATGGGAGAACTTCTCTTCTAATCAGTCCTGTTTACTTCTCTTCTAATCAGTCCTGTTTACTTCTCTTCTAATCAGTCCTGTTTACTTCAACTTTCCCCCTCCTGATCCATCTCCACACGCGCCCCCTGGTGCTGAGTTTGGGACCTCCTGCTTGCTGTCTCTGCATAGCTTTGGGTGCTTTATTTAACCTGACCACAAGCTCTAGGGTGGTAGTGCCACGTTTGGAACCACGTCCAGTCCTGCTGAGGGACTGCAGGGCTTTGGTCAGAGTGTGTAGATTGTGGTGCTGGTGACTGGTCTGGCGTTGTGGTGATGCACTTTGAGTTGAACAAGAAAGGGCAGCAGGGCACTGGGGTCCTTGTGTCCTCTTTAGCCTTCTGTCTGTCTCTCAGGACTCTGCTTGCCCTCTCCTGGGAAGCCATGCAGCTTTGGTCTTTCCAAGACGGCTCCTCCTTTGGCAGGGCCTCGTCAGGGAGCCAGTATCCATAATTAAATGGTTGTGAAGAAAACTGGAATGCCCATCAGGGATGTGCAGTTATAGTTCCTGTGAAATCCTGCCCGACCCATGTTCAGAGAAACCATAGAATGTTCTGGACTCTTAGGTATCAAGAGGTTTTTGAGATGCTACTTTCCTGGTGAGGAATTTCTTCCGTTGATGTGCTGGGAATTGTTTTAACAACTAATTCTTGAGGCAGAAAACACTTTCTTTATGGCATTTGCTGATTTCCATGGCGTAAAGACTCCCACCATTTCAAGCTGCTGGTGTGAAGTCACTGAAGGTGGGGTTGGGAAGTGATGTGTACAATGGTGTGAGCTGGCTCCAGGGCACCATGGCTTTTGAATGCATGTTGGAGCACTAGCAACCCTAGTGAGGCACCAGAATGGAAGTCCAATCCTTGATTGGCTGCCTGTAGGATGGGGAAGTTATCCTTCCCCAAATCAAAACATGAAATCCTCTCTACTCTGTCTGTTGTTCTTGCTTTTCTTATGTCTGGTTCTTGATTTTGGCTCGCACCATAGATATTTAGTGCAAATATCTCTCATATTGCTGCCATTAGTTGAATGCTTACGTCCATGATCTCTTTTAGTTATAACAGTGATCCTATGAGATGGGGCCTGTTTATTATCTTACTTTACGGATGAGGAAACTGAGTGGGAACATACAATGGGTAAGTAATTTGCACAGGGTTGCACAGTCTTTAAGTGGTAGAGCCAAAATTTGAAGTCAGGGCTGGCTGATTCCAGATCCCAGACCCTTCCCGACTATATTATACTGCAAGCTTTTAGCATTTCACAGACATCTCCAAATTTTGACAGTGCTGCCAAGGTAAGGACCTCTAGTATAACCTTCCTTCCTGTTGGCAGCTCTTCATTTCGGACTGTCATGACGGATTGTCTGAGATGCGAGGTGTCATGACCCCATCTTCGGTAAGTTTGACTGCAAGGACTGGCAGTCCTCTAGGACACTTCTTGAGCCCCTAAGTCCACAGATTTCACTGAGGACTGAAATGGCTGCGTTCTTCATAGACACTAGGTTTGCCTGTTCCAAAAATGGTGATTTCTATAGCAACCATTTATCCTAGCAGATGTGTGCCTGGTATGGTTGGCAGAGAGGGTGGGATCAAAAATGGAAACGGCCTTTTATTCTTTCCTTCCTGAATGCGTGCCCTGTATGAGAGACAAACAGGAGGGGAAAACATGGCATCCGTGTAATCTGTACAAGATCTATGGCCCAGCACAGAAGTAAAATGTCAATCAGGACTGGGTTTTGTCTGAGGCTGGATTGGGCTGTCTTTGGTGGTGGTACATTCTTTGGCAGTTGTACCTGTTGGCTTCATTTCAATGAATGTCTGCCACTTAGTCTCTGTAGAGTGTAGACATTCACCATGAAGGTAGGGTAGTTAACAAATGTGAAGAAGACACTCGGCTCTTTGTCCAGAGTCCACCTTAAGGTGTATTACTCAGGTATCTTTGGGTTGTAGGTTAAAAAGAAATCTATACCAGTTTAGGCTAAATAAGAGAATTTTTGTCACAATAGTCACAGGACTTTTTCACAGAGCCCAAAGGCACGTGTTAGGCCTACCTTTGAAAGGCAAGTGGATTGAGTTAAGATCTAGCTGTTGGAAACTAACTCTAGTTTCATTTCCATCTTTCTGCGGGCTGTAGAGTGAATATAAAATGACTGTCCCAGGACTCCCAGGTTAATGCTTGATAAGACCTGATCTACCTTTGCCTGCCTGCATCCCAGATTCTGGAAAGACAGGATCTGTTTGATGCAGCAGGGGTGAGTGTCCAACCTTGGCCAACCACTCACTGAAGGCTTTGTGGTGAGTGTCATTGCTTTAGTCCGCTCAGGCTATCAGAATAGAACACCACAGGCCACATGGCTTAACCAACAGAAATTTATTTCTTACCTTTCTGGAAAGTGCGAGATCAGGGTCCTGCAGCGTGCAGTTCCTGGTGAGAATTCTCTTCCAGGCTTACAGATGGCTGTGTTCTCACTGTGTCCTCAGCTGGGAGAGAAAGAGAGCACACTCTTTGGGTCTCTTCTTAAAAGGATGCTAATCCACTGGATTTGGGCCCCACCCTTATGACCTCATTTAACTTTGATTACCTCCTGATGGATCTTATGAATACAGTTATATTGGGCATTAGAGTTTCAACATATTAATTTTAATGATACACAATTCAGTAGTATTAAAATTGTGAACATTACTTGGCTGCTGGGATCCACCCTTGGGCCTTGTAGATTGGAAAGGGTGCTCCTTAGGCTCCCCAAAGGAGATCACTACAGATGTAAAGGCTGAATGGGCTGCTAAGAAAATGTTTAATGCCAACTTGTTGTCTGAACTTTGTTCTTGTTGGCCCTGCCTTGAAGATTAATAGCTATGCTGGGTGTGTGTATATGTGTGTGTGTACATGCATGTACATATATACACATGCTTACACATATGTATATACATAATACATGTATGTACACATGCACGTTGTATACACACACAGATACACGAGCATATTGTCTGTGTATGTACGTATGTATGATCTATGTTTATTTTTAAAACCAGAGAGGGCTTTCTGGAAAGGGAGTGTTTGAGGGTGGCCTTGGGTTCCTGTTAACACACTGCAATGAGTTGCTCTCTGTTGATTTACACATAGAGCTTGGAACTGAGTATAAATTTCCATTTTTTGCACTCAGGGGTACTCCACTTTTCTGAGGAACAGTCAAGAAAGAGCTGGATTTACAGTTTTCCAGTCTCTAAGCTCTATGTTGCAGAGGAGTTGTCAGTCTTCTTGACAATGGCCTTAGAATAAGGTTTTTAATAAAATGGAGAGAGGAGCAATGGGCTGCACACTCCTGTCACCTATGACTGAATGGATGTATGTGCACCAGGCGGCTACTGGGAGCCTCTTGCAGCGTACGCTCCCGCGCCAGTGGGATACGTGCTGGGAAGAGACCAGATGATGAATATATTTTTAAACTTGGAACCCATGAACCACTTATTATTTCTGAATTAGGAATCAAAACATATGAATAATCTCACCAGGGTTTCAGCAGATGTATTCTACTTGGAAGGTCACTTTGCTTTGGGGACATGGTCAGGGGTGATAGGGAGGAAAGTCCATCTTGATTCTCTTTGTGACTTAGAGGACATCGTGTCATGTTTGCTCAATTTACCAGTCACTGTATGTGTGGTGAAGGCCCAGTGCTGCAGGGTCAGGGTACCCCTGAAAGCATAGTGCCTTAAGTGTCCCTAGCGCTCACACCAGGGGTTGTGACAGAAGACTGGCACCAGTAGCTGTGATGACTGAAAAGGCAGTGGCCTGCAACAGAGCTCTCAGATTTACCCCACATGCTTCTCTACCCACCCCTCTGTTAGTCTCCCTCCCTGCATTTCTTTCCCTATCCCTTGCCAGACAAGGTCCGGAACTGAGGTGTTCTGGAATTCTACCCTTGCTAAGCTCTGGGATTAAGGGCCATCTTTTGGAAAGGGGATGGTGGGAGAGGAAAAAACTCCCTAATGTTAACCCCTTGGGCCCAGAGCATGGAGAAGAAGGCTTCCCCACGTAGGCCACTGGCAAATCAGCATCTCTTGGCTACAGCCCTGAAACCTGAGCTTCATGCACCAGAAGGAGACAGTTAAGCCAGGCCAGGCTGATGACAATCTCCTGTCCTAATGACTGTGCGGGGCACACCTGTTCCAGCCTCTGACACGCTCTCCTTGTTGGGCAGACACAGGTATCGAATGACCATGTGTGCAAGAGGAGAGTTGGTGTGTGTGTTAGTCGGCTTTTTGTCGCTATGACCAGAATGCCTGACGAGAACAACTGAAGAGGAGGAAGTATTTATTTTGGCTCATGGTTTCAGTCTGTGGCTGACCAGCTCCATTGCTCTGGGCCCAAGGTGAGGCAGAACATCATGGCAGAAGGAAACTGCTCTGCTCACGGAGGCCAGAAAACAGAGAGAAGAAAGGGTGGCAGGGTGGATGAACCCTTCTAGATCGCATGGCTCACCTGCCTACAGTTTAACCCCCCTGCCCCAGTGAGTCTATTCAAAGTAGGATGCACTGATTAGGTTACAGCTCTCACAATCCAATCATATCACCTCTGAACATTCCTGCATTAAAACAGGAGTTTTGGGGGGACCCTCATATGTAGAACATAACAGTGAGCAAGAGAAGCCACTTGGACCTCAGAGAGCTCACTTACCCAGTGAAAAGGGAGTTGGCCCTGGGGTGGGGAAGACAGGAGGGCCTCCTCTCTATGCCAGACCTCTCTGATCCCAGACCCTTTACCCTTCTTTTCCTTCATAGTGGAAATGAGTAACACACACTCATGGTAAAGTAAAGCAGTGTAAAAATAGGTATGAAGAGCTAGCAAGATCCTTTACCCCTGCTCCATTTCAACTCTTATCTAGGAAACAAATGTGGTTTTATTTTGGTGAAATAATTTACAGAAAAGTTTCAAGAGTCATCCAGAGAGCCCCCAGATCATCTTCACTGATTTAGGATATACTGATTTTCAACAAGTTGCCCCGCTGGCTCCTTTCCTCATCTCACGTGCCCTGTGAAGTAGGAGGCAGGCAACGGTGTCCTTTTCCATGGTAGAGGTGAGGAAGCTGTGGCCCAGAGGTGTTGAGCAGTGGAGCAGTGTGCCCAAGGTTGTCTGACTATGAAAAGACAGCTCAGGATTGCCACACAATTCCTCCACGATGTCACTCATGTTTCTATTTTTCCTTTTACTCATAGAATTTCATTTCAGTCAAATCTGCAGAAGGGGATTCCATGGCCTTCACAAGGAAGAGATGGACCCAGCAAAGTCCTCCTCCTGTTCTGCTCCCCCATCCCCATGAGTCTTCCCCATCCCCAGCCCATCCCCCATCTTGGTTTCCCTCTGGGGCAGAGCCTGGGCTGGTGGAAGGGGTGTCCAGTGTGTGCTGATTGCAGGAGTGACATCCTGCTTCATGCCCTTTTAGCTTTGGACACCTAGGTGAGGTCTTTTGGAGTCAGATCAGACTCTCATAAGGGAAGTTCACTCCACAAATGCATCTGTTTCCCTGGGAAGAGGAACAGAGGGAACTAAAGGAGCAAAGCAGCTCTTCTCATGGAGAGTGAAAAGACTACTGCCTGTGGAGCCAGATCTGGGTTTGCACACAAACTCTTGGGATGGTTTTGTCCTTATTTGCAAGAGGAGAGGACCAGAGTACACTGGGAGTTGCATGCACCGCCAGGCCCACAGCCCCCCACTCCTGCTGCATGTGTGCTCCTAGGAGGAAGGGTGGGAGCAAGCTGCACCCACAGGTTCTGCCATGGGAAAGATCTTTCTCTCATTGGAACCCATTCCTTTCTCCCAGGCATGGATAGTGCTTATATCTAATGTCAGCTCTGTCCCATCTGGTCTTAAAACAAGGTGAATCTGCTGCTCTATTTGAAATACCTGGGAGGAAAGCCACAAAGCAGGAACCCGTAATCCCCTTCTCTAGTTTCATTGTCCATGCAGAGCTTTCCTTCTGGTCTTGTTCCTGTCTCTGGGACGGGTCAAGTTATTGGAACCTAGTGACATGGGTGAGATATGAGCCTGGGGGATGGTCGGACATGACCATCTCTTGAGGGAGGTTCTAATACCATGACCTTAAGTGCAACCAGAGGTTCAGGTCAGATGGCCATGGCTGGCCTGAAGATCTGTAAGCTCCTGGACCTCCAGGGGCCACCCACTCAGGTTCCACTCTAGGGCCCTGAGGTCATTGTTCTCTAGGGACATACAACAGAGGACTCCATCCACTCCCTTGAGTCACAAACCCTGGAGACAGAAGTGTCTCCCTTCATCTCAGGACGGAGTGGGAGCGGGCTAGTGTTCTAAGCATTTCGTGTGTGATATGCCCTTGTGTGCACCTCCTGTTACGAGAATTCTTAGCCCAGATGTTCCACTGCTTCTCAGAGATCAAGGGGTTCTCAGAGTGACCCACTGAGCCACTGGCAATAGAATCCCATGGGGTGCCTATTAAAAACTCTTGGCCCACTTGAATGGGCTAGAATAAGAATCTCTGGAGTGGGAGCAGAAATCTGTATTAAATAAGCTCCCCAGATAATTCTAAAGTGCACTGAAGACAGAGGACCACTGTAATGGTCTGATCCTCATTTACCCCTCTCCAGCAAACAAACACACGCACACACACACACACACACACACACACACATGCATGCACACGCACACATCCTGTTAAGTGTCTGTCTTTGCTGCTGAGAACACACTCCCTCCGCGTGTTTGTATGTCAAGAGTTAGGGGAGGGAAGGTTTGGAATGGGGGCTCAGACTGGGGTTCTTGCACCGTCACTCTACAGGCAGAGGGCTCCGGGAAGGGTCTGTTCTACCACTCGTGAAGCCTGAAGTTTCCCTCCGCAGGGTAGGCAGGCACCGTGCAGAGCTCTGCCCCTCTCACAGGTAGGCAGGCACCATGCAGAGCTCTGCCCCTCTCACAGGTGTCACCTGTGCTCCTGGTAGTGGTGGTGTGCCACTCAGGAAGTGTTAATGTGTGCTCTAGTGTCTTGGAGAACATGGCTCATCACACGTGTCCTAGGATGGAGTTGCAGAATCTGGGCGCTGTCTCATCCTTGCAAGGCAAGGGTCTGAGTGGAGAGGTCCTCCCTTCCTTGCAACTTCCCAACTGCGTCTCTGGGCTGTGAGGCAGGTTCATAAAGACCTGGGGTGGGGGAGGGAACAGGGCTGGGAGTTAGGCTCACCCAGGACTAAGTCTTTCTTGCTCAATTTTGAAAGGACATTAGAAAATCCCTTTCCCTCTCTGGGAACTCACTGTCCTGTCCTTTGGTTGCTGCCCCACCTGACCCCTGGCTTTACTGCAGTGTCCATTGCCACAACCACGAGAGCTGCATGGCTGCCTTAGGATAGTGTGGGGAAAGGCGTTATTGATTTGCAAGGGCAGTGACCTGAGTGACCAGTGTCAGCTTGCCCACACCCCTGCCCTGCACCAGCCAGAACGCCTGGAAGCACCTTTTCAAGGCATCCCTCCCAGGCTGAGACAGAACACTTGGAAACTTGACCTGAAGTCAGCCTTATTGGTGGGAGGCCTGAGTGTCCACTAGGCAGCCACCCAGCTCCTCCCGCAGTGGCTTATTGAAAAGCAGAGGACGTGGACCTTGGTTCTGGGGAACGGGACTGCCATCCACGTGGGCACAGTGGCGTGGGAAGATCTCCTCTTCTGCAGTCAGTGGCTGGGTTTGAACCTTCCTAGCTGTAGGATCTTGGGTAAATGAAACATCTGATCCTTAGTTTTTTCACCTGCAAAATGGGAGGAAAAAAGAGTAACTAGCTTCTAGGGTGTGTTGTGAGGCTTCTACATGGTGAAGTAGTAAAACCCTTATTAGCACTTGACACATAGTAAGCAGTTCATGAGTGTCCGCCATGGCTGTGATCCTGGGCAGGTTCTCAAAGATGAGCAGCGTCTAGTGTTGGATTCTGGCCAGTGAAAGACTGGACTGGCTTAAAAGGGGACTAAGGCTTAATTTCCCCAGAAGTTGGCACCTGCTTATCATCTGCACCCCTCCCCATGTGCTATGTATCTCACCCAAGCTTCATTCCCTGGGGTGCTTGAATAGCCTAGGGAGGCACTGAAGACGGGGGAGGGGGGGAAAGGGGTTGCAGAACTCCTCAATTCCTGGAGCAAGAAAGGGATGATTGGAACCAGTCAGTCCTTAGCATGGGTGTGGGAAGGGATGGAGGAGTGGACCAGGTCCAGGTGTGCATCCAGGTACCCAGCAGTAGGCACCCTTTGTCTTTATCCTTGGTCTGGATGGGTAGTGCGCTGCAGCCCAGAGCCCACTTGGCCTGGGTTTGGTTTTGCCCTTGAACTCCTGTGGCTACTTTTCTGTCCTTTTCTTCAGTTGGAAAATAGTCAGCAAAATCCTTATTTCCATAAGCATTTTTTTTCCTGGCTGTAAAAAGCTGAATCCCAAACCTGTTATTATAGCTGTTGATGCTATTTTAATCTGCTCTGTTTAGAGGTGAGAGGGTAGCAGTGACTCTGCAATTACTGAGTACATTTGATCCATGGCACAGCTACTGGAGCCGGCAGAGAACCCTCCGAGTGGGATGGTGCCGAGTGTGGCAAATCACTTTCAAATTTACTAAAAATATTCCCCTTTGCAGCCATGCAGATATCATAATTTTCCTCCCCGAGGCGCGTTGAAATTCCCGTTTGCTTCCTGCCTTACCCTGGCTCCCAGCTCCCGTGGCCCACCCGCCTGTTCCCTTTCATTCTTTGTCTTGGCCCTCTCGCCTAGATTCTGTCTGGTCTCTGTTGCCCTCCACCCCATCCCTTGTTTCTTCTTCTCTCTTCATTTCCTGCTTAAAAATGTTTTATATTCGACTGCATGCTAGTGGAACCATTTTTGGTCTGCCATGGTCAGAAGAAAAATACTTAGAATTTTAAATCTACCAACTATTTCACATTTAAACAAGCTGGCAAGCCGCAGCGACGCTGCGCCTCCTACATACAGTAATTGTTGCATCCCCAGGCTCCCTTTTCTATCTCTGTTCCTATTTCATTCACTTTTCTATTTGCAGCCAGCGCAGAGTATGGGCTTCTCCCCCGCCCTCCCTCCTGCATCCCGCTTTCTATCCAGTGACCTTGGCTTTCTCGAGTGCTACACTGTAAATGAAATGTGGCATTGCCACATGTATCTTGATAAAATATATCAGTGGATGAATTGATTTTCATATTGATTTCCTTGGACGAGCAAGGTGTGTGTGGAAATCAAGCGTCTCTTAATGATAGTCCTAGAGAGAGGTAGGATGCCTAGGGAAGAGCAGGCTTCGTGTTTTCTTGCACTTATGAAAAGTTTCTGCTCATTAGCTTGGGAGAGAGGCTGCTTCGCGTTGTAGGCTCAATGTCTCTGTGGGAGGAAAGAGCCAATGTTGCAAGGGTGTGGCCTGACCCCAGAGGGGACTATGCCTTTTTGGTGACTGCCTAGGGCTTTGAGGAGAGGATGTCTCTGGATGCTCCCAGCCACTTTGTCGTTGGAGAGAGTTGGACAACTCTCAAGTTGCATTGGAGGCCGTGTGCAGCTAGAAGCATGGAGGGTTTGACTGGGAGGTGAACGTGCAGGTGCTCTGTGACCCCTCCCCCTGGCCCCTTTTATTTTAATTTTTTCAGGTTAGTTGAAATGTGGTGATGCCATGTCCTAAGGGCACAATGGGAACGTGTCTAATTCACATGTGTCGACATCAGCGGCTGGGTGTGTATTGGTATGTGTGCTTGCAAGCACACGTACATGAAGATCTGCATGAGCCATGTGTACAGGTCGGCTGTAAACCTGCGAGGCAACCGTCTCCAGGCTTGTGATGGCTTTTATTAGCGAGTGCACTGGACAACCAAAAGGACAATATCCAGTGAGGTGATCAAAACTTCATTTTCTCTCCTCTGCAATTGCTTTCCCAATTCCCTCTCACAACCTCTCCTAAATAAAATAGATGCTTTCAGTGATAGTTCAGCTGATAGTTGAATCTTTTTATGAGGCTAAGTAAGCATGGCTCCAGGTGATCCCATGTGAGTATGTGAATACTGGTGTAAAGAGAATAAAGCACAGTTAACAGGAATATTTGAGGATGAAGCTATGGTAATTCATTACATTTTCTGGCTAACCAAGGCTTAACTGGAAAATCCTCTTGATTATAAGGTCTGTTGGAATGCTTTGCAAAGTAGAGTAGTCTATTTCCCTGCTTTTATAAGTACAAGACAGTGAAGTAATTGAGCCCTTTGACATTCCATGATCTTTAGCACACAAGGGCTAGTATTTCGGTTGTCATTTAGGATTGCACAGTGACGTAAGGAAGGTGTGGAACTGGCTTGGATTAATGTTAACCCTCAGGCAGGGGTTCTCAGCCAGGCACAATTTTGTGCTTGTGGGCACATTGGGCAATGTCTGGAGACATTTTTGGTTTTCACAACTAAGGGGAGTTATTACTGATATGCAGTGGATGGCAGTCGGGAGTGTTTCTAAACCCTTTGTGATGAGCAGGACGGTGTTCCTACTTGTGTGCCTCCACCCATTACAAAAATTACTTGGTCCAAAATGTCAGTAGTGCTGAGGTTGAGACCCTGCCCTAAGATAGATCTTTGTGCAAAATTTCTCATGAAATTCTGGCACACAGTATCTTTTGTTTTCCCTGGTCTGGTTATTCTTAAGAGTCAGGTGTTGGAAATGTTCTGACATAATTGAAGCTTCTAATTCATTGACGTTTATTGTTCCACAGAACAAATAGGGAAGCCTGCCAGTTTGTAGATAGGCAGGCCTGTCCCCAGATGGCCTGCCAGTGAATGCCCAAATTCATTGAATCATGTAGGGTCATTAAAAACCATGAGGGCCACACTAGGTTTAAGTTGAATTGGGCAGAGACAACAATCCCAGAGAGGGATGTAGTTCACCCTTTTTTATTTTGCAATAAAAAACTGAATTCTCAGAGGTTTCCTGACTAGTGAGAGACAGCCTGGCCACGATACACAAACTCCTCTAGTATGTGCAGACATGGTCATTGGTTTTGAATGGCCCCATGTGAGTCTTTGGCAGAATCCATTTGGTCTTGGGTGATGGGTGCACCTAAGGGCAAATGAGGAGATTTTGCATGTTTGACTCTCTTTCTTTGAAGATACCATTAGAAATCAGTGAATCCACATACTAAAAATCCAGTAAGCAGAAGCTAACCATTTAGGTAGGGAGAGTTAGGAAAACCAAAGGGCCTCTTTTAGTAGAATAAAGGGGATGCTTTTACTTTGGGATGTTCTCTCAAATGAAACTCCAGTGTCAAATGTTCTGGAATGGTTGATCATACATCATTTTATTAACCTACAGCCTTTCTGTCTAGAACACTGTAAAAGAGTAGGTAAATGAAGTCAGTATGTCTGTGTATGTGGTGAATGCGAGTGACTAGTTAAGAGACAGAGCATTCCACACTCGGTTTAATGTCAGACTACCCACCGTGGTGCCCTCTGGCACAGGCTCATTATTTCACACAAACTGAAAAGGAAAAAAGTGTCCCTGCAAGAGTGACTTTTCCGAATCACTCGTGAAGGGCAAAGTCATGCAGCTGAAGCATGGTTCATCTCTCAAGTTGTATTTGAGCATTTTGCCTTCCAATTTCTATCAGCAAGGACAGCAGCAGGGAAAGAGAACTGGAGGTGGAGTCAGGGGAATGAAGTTCTGGCTTGGTTCTGCTCCCTTCTGGCTGTGTGATCATGGACAAGTTGCTCACCTTCCCTGAGCCTCATAGGACAACAGCACCCACCCTGCCCCCGTTGCAGGCTTGTTTTCAGGATGAAGAGATGGGAAAGCACTCTGTAAATTGCCAAGAGCTGAGTAAATATCAGGCACTCTGGACATTGTTCTGTTGTTAAACAGGAGCAAGACCGTTTGTGAACCAGGTTTTGAGTACATCCTCAGCATTGTTTGTGAGAGGAGCTGGAGCGTCTCGGCAGACACTTCTTTAGGAACTGGTATCACGATCACTCCATCTGCTGTTTGCTAGCTGAAATGCTAAATGGGATTGTGGGTGTACCTGGGGTCTTTCTTGGTACACTACAGTCTTAGGGGGAGCTAGATGTGTCTCCCTCCTGTATCTCAGATGGAAGCGTATTTATAGTCTGGTACAAGCACAGTCAGAAGGTTCTTATAAAACTCTGTTATTACTGCAGTACAAAGTTAGAAATGCTTGAGGTTTCGGCTTCTTGGCTCTTCCATGCAGCAATGAATATTTTATGGGAAAGGAAATACTTAGTGTCTGACTCTTTTTATAGTGCAGCTACTCACAGGGCTGGTAACCTTCCAGATCTCACCAAAATCAAAATTGCTGCCCGTTCGTCTCTCTGCTCCCTTCTTCACAAAATCCACTGGTGCCCTGCCTCACTGAGGTTTTGGTGAATGGGCCCATTTACAAAATCTGCAGGGTGCAGTTTTCAGTCCCAGCTAATGCCTGAAACCAGAGGGGTTGGTTGCTCGCCAGGCCTGCCCTCCCACCCTGTGCCGGTCCCTGGTAGTGCTGGTCAGCCTGGGAGAGGCTGCCAGAGAATGCCCATGGGATCCTCTACTTGAGGGTCTCCATCTGCATTTTCTGTTATGCCTCCTTTGTTGAGTGCCCAGTGGCTAAGGGAGGAGGTGGCCTGGTCTCTCTAAAAGTCCTCTTCAATCTTGGAATTAAAAAGCAACAGGTGAGTTGGAGGTGCAGCAGGCCCGGCCCCATGGGGCTTCTCCCTTTCAAGGCCTGCAGATTGTTAAGATTTTCCTGTCTGGCCCCTAACTGTGGTTCCTTCAATGGCCCACGTGTGAGGCAGGATGACCTTTGCAGTCTTGACTGTGGCTTGCTGGGTTCTGCATTTGTGGTAGAGGAAATGGGTCTCCTGGCAGGTGAGCATCAGTGGAAATTGCTCTTCTGGCAGCTTCTGAGGGGCCACCCTGGCACCGCTGTTCAGCAGGCCCTACGGTCCTCAGAAATCTGCTGCGAACACAACCGTCCCCAGACCAGGCAGAAGGCCAGATAGTGGCGACCACAAACCTCTCAACTCAGGTAGCAAGCCCAGCGGCTCTCTCAGGGCTTCCTGTGGAGGGGGGCTAAGCAGCCTTGTCTTTGCACCAGTGCCCCAAAGCCCTGGTGTGGAGAGCGAGGCAGGTGTGAAGTGTGGCTTCTGAGACACACAGGAGCACAGCTGGTCCTGCTTCAGCACTGGCTCAGGATGGTTTTTTTAGCAAGGGTAAGTCTGTGACAAATGCTTAACATAATCCGAATATGGGTTCTGCACTGAATTTAGCAGGGCTCTGGGAGCTCCGCAGTTTCACTGTTTGCCTTCTGCTCTGCCCCTGGTGTTTGTCTTGGCGCCAGAGTAGGTACAGGGAAAAAGTGATTTGCACACCTCTGGTGGCTCTGGTTTGATCTCCCAGCTCTGGTTGCGTTACTGCTGCGCAGAGCTGTATTTTCTCACTACAGCTTTGTACTAGTCTTTCCCTCCTTTGCTTTTCTGGTCTTTAAATGTGATGTAGCAAAAGGCAAGGTGGGGAATAGAGGGCTTTTGGGATCATGGGCTTAGAGGCTTGCTTTCACTTCCTCTAAAGTAGTGAAGGTGAGAGAGGGGCTGTTTGTTACCATTAATATGTGGGAATTGGATTGGCCAATGTTTCCCTGCAGAAATTGGACACAGCATTGTATGCCTAGGATCGACCACACAGTAGAAATTTAAGTTTCCTATGACCATCAGGTTGGTGGAGGTGATATGGGTAAGACTTGGAAGAAATGAAAATTCTAAAAAGAAAATTCTAAATTCATTATTGGTCCTTTTCCATCCATGAAGTCATCTTCTGAATAGTGAAAATGGGTTAAAAAAATGGAACTAGAGAGAGAAGAAGAAAAAGTTTCCTTATGTGCTTATTGTATGATGGACAGAGCTATGTGTTTTAAAGCAAGTACTTTTGCATTAATTCCAGAGCTTAGATTTAGCAATTCCCTGGTTCTGGGGTCTGGATAATCCATAGGTGGAATCATTGGTCCTAGGATCAGATAAGCCACTGATATTGAGTGATTCATTCAGTTGTCTAGACGATCCCTTAGAAGATGCAAGGTTGTGCAGGTTGTAATGCCTTCTCTTGAGGTAGCTACCGCACACGCATAAGCATGTGTCCACTCAGAGGTGGGCGCAGCTGGAGGGTGAGGCCTGGGGAGCTGTACATCCCAGTGCTCCAGTGACTATGGTATCAGGAAGGTGACTCCATGGGACATCCCACCTTTTTAGGAAAAAAGTCTGTGGGCTCCCATGAGGGAAACCGTGGCAGTCTATGCACATCAGGCAGATTATGACAGAAAAACCCACTCCCAAAGGTGTATGGCTTGTAAGTGAGGTGAGCAGAATGGTGACACTCCCCCCCAAGATGTTCCCATCCTAATCCCTGGAACCCACAAGTGTGGTAGGTTAGAGGCAAAGGGGAATTGAGACTGCTAATCAGCTGACTTTTAGATGATCCTGGATTATCCAGGTGAGTCCACTGTGGTCAGTGCAACCACAGGACTGGAACAGCCAGTGTCAGAGCAGAGCAAGGACAAGCCCCAGAAGGAGGAGTGAGCCACAGGCCCAGGTGTGAGAGCAGCCTCTAGATCCTGAGCTTGTCCCCTGTACACTCCAGAGTTCACGACGCCCTGCCAATCTCTGATCCAAGTCCAGTGAGTGAGACCCATTTTGAACTTCTCATCTACAGAAATATAAGATAGTACATCTGCACTTTTTTAAACACTGTTTTTATAATGATTTGTTATAGTAATTAAAATGGGGCAGAAGGACACTAAATGCCCTGTCCTTAAGGCGATAGGAACTGGCACTCTTCTTCCTTTTGCATTTCTCAGGGGTTCCTGCAATACCATGTGAGTTCCAAAGAAGTCCCCTTTTTACAAGGAAAGTCAGGCAGGCTAGACCTTTATCCAGCCCAGCTTCTTCTTTTCCTGTGCTCCTCAGTCCCTTCTGCGGGTCAGCTCCTTCTCTGCAGTGTTGTGAATGTACTTTGTGGGTGAATCTCCTGGCAGAGGCTCTGACAACAAGGGGTGAGGTCTGCATGGAAATCTGTTGGAATCCTAGGTGTGGACCCTAGTTGGGGTGCTGATGTCATTGCCAAACTTTCCTTACTCAGATCCTTCTTTTGACTTGTCCTTATGTGGACAGCAGGGGTGCGGTTTTAAACAGAAAGTGAATTCTCCCAGGAAGTTCTAAAAATAGCATTAGCCTTCCCGTTGTTTCAAGGTCAGGGGTGCTATATGGAGGGCCACCCAAAAGCAGCTATGAAAGTGGAGTTTGGCTTGAGTTGCTCCAGTTGTGTGCCCATCAGGGGGACTCAGGGGGACTCAGGTCACAGATCTGTCCATAGGCCATCAGAATGAGAAAGAACATTCTTATGTTTTTAAGAAAATATTTGTTTTAGTTGTAGATGGATACACAATATCTTTGTTTATTAATTAATTTATTTTTTATGTGATGCTGAGGCTTGAACCCAGTGCATCACACGTGCAAGGCAAGCACTCTACCACTGAGCTATAGCCCCAGCCCCAGAACATTCTTATTTTAATAACCGGGAAATTGAGGCCTAGGGAGCACAAAGGGTCCATGCAAGATCTCCCAGTGAGTTTGTGACAGTCAGAGAGCTTTCCTCCCTGCTCAGTTAGGGATGTTCTGAGATTATTCTCTTCTGAAGTTGTCATTTTGGAGGCTGTGGCTGAGCCCTGGTGGCAGCTTGGACCCCTCCTCCATCCCCAAGAGGTAAATGAAAGCTATCATCAGGCAGACTGTTGCCTACCAAAGAGTGTGGTTAGGGAGGTTTAATTCTCCATCATGGAACCTGAGGATAATGCCAACTGAGCATGACTTTGTCTTGGGCATTGCAATTTTATTTTTCAAGATTCATGTGTAGTTTTAACTGAAGGGCATCATCCCCCTTCAAGGTGACTTTATGTGTTTCTGGGATTTGTAACATCACTCTCTTTCCTAGATGGGCATGACCTATAGTCACAATTTATTGTTCTATTCTCCTATCCCCCAGATAGGAGAATTGTCCATCATTGTCCCATGTTCTACATGTGCCTTTTCTTTTCTGGAGGTCTTTATATCTTCAGAGATCTGTCTGGAATACTTGAGTCCCCTTATTACTGGATGCATAGATAGAAGCTTTCCAGGCACTCTGAGTCCTCTGATTCTTAGAAGGTTAAATGATTATGGAAACAGATATTGCAGCAGTGTCTTCTCTTGTTTCCTATGGTGACCTTTAGGGTACATTGTTCAGGAGAACAACATTCTCTACCTTTTGAAGTATGCTGCTCTCATCTCGCTACCAAAAGAGAAACTCAACCTCATTGTCCTGATTAAGGTCAACACCAACAGCCCGTTAAAAATGCCGTTGCTCCTCTTGCTGGTACTGCTTCTCCTCTCCCCAGTTCTCCTAAGGCAGAGCCCTCCAGGATGGGAGCGTCTCGGAGGAAAGAAAGGGACACGGAGAGTACACGAGAGAGATAAAAAGGCTGCATGTGGTTCTTTCCCTCTCTGTGTTGGGACTTGGCCATGTGTTCCTTGGGTACACCAGAGTGACATGATTTGGATGTCCACATGGCAATTAAGTATTTATATACTAGACTTGAGGATTTCCAGATCATGACACCTCCAAATCCCTCCAGCCTGCTTGTGGAGAGAGGCCCAGAAGCTTCCAACAAGATAATTCATGTGTGAATAGAGATCATGTCTCCTCAAAAGGAGAGGAGTCCCCTGGCCACTCCATTACAGTTTGTTTCACCAAGGCTGACCATGTCCCTCTCTTTGGGCAGACAGAACTGGATGGATTCTATGGAGAAACCAGTAGCAGCAACAATGGAGAACTGTTTTCTGAGTCCCTGATAGCGTCTCCATCCTGTCCTGCTCTAAGAAACAGGGCAGAGCTGGGGCGAGGTGCTGCCTGGCTGCTCTCAGCACAGCACCTGTTACGATGCCATGGTCAGCCTGTGCTCTGCTCCCAGGGGAGGTGGAGAGAGGACTGCTCCGGCAGGTGCTGCTCCTCTGGCCAGTGAGGCGTGGCCTGCCTGTCAGGGACCAGGATGAAAATGGTGGATGGGAGCCAGCCTCTTGCTCCCTCCTCCAGAGGTGATTTTGTGAGGATTTGTAAGATGAAAGTTGTGAGACACCAGTTAATGTGAAGGAACAGAAGAATTCCTAGAACACAGAGACCACACTTCTGGAGATGGACCAAGACCCTCCTCCAGGCTGTCACTTTTTTTTTTTTTTTAAGAGGGGTGTAGCCCAGTCCCATCGGGTGAAGACCACTCCCAGGGCTTCAATCCCCTGCTGAGGGGAGGTGAGGTCCACCTGCTTTCTCACAGAGGAAGCCAGTTCCACACCTCCATCGCTCAAGGCTAAGGGTGCTCAGCTCCTATGTGGCAGCTCCCAACATTCGCACTTCCTATTACTGTGGTTTCCTACATCATCAGTTCTATTAGATCATAAGGATCACATGCCAGGGCTACTTACTCTCTACCCCAGATCTGCTGCAAACTCTATTCTACCTCTGGACCAGAGACCTCATGCTGTCACTTTTGATTGGTGGCTTTCCCACTGCTGATTGGGCAGGCTGACCCCCAGTCCTGACAGGGGAGGGGGGCTGCTTCCAATTCCTTGGCATTGCATGATTGCCTGTTTTCCTCCAGTTATTCTTTTTATTGCACTTCCTTCCTTCTTGCTTTTTCATTTGCCAACTCTGCCAGTTTGTTCACTGTGATTGTTTCAGCTTTATTTGGAAACGGGAAGCCTCATTTTACTATAATAGTCCCTTATGATTTTCTAAATGAAACTTGCATACTTCATCTGCTCCCCCACCTTTCAGATATTAGACACATATCTCTAAGAGGGCTCCTGTCTCCCATCCTCGCCCTACTGAGACCAGCAGATTGCTCAGCCTGTCAGAGAGAGATGGGTGTGCTTCACGTTGCTGTGTGCTGGATTGTCCCCACGTTTGGGTGACAGGCACTTCTTATGGAGGGTGCCGGTTTCTGACATATTTTCTTGCCTTGTTGGCTTCCAACTCTGGAGCAAGACAAAGGAGGCTGGTATGTGACCAAACACAGAGTGAGTGGCAGGAAGGCCCTGTTACCCCAATATTCCTGCAAGGAGTCCACTTTGCCGTGAGTAGGAGACTGTGGAGGAGGTTGGAGGAGCAAGTGTCTAGCGGGTCTCCAAGGCCAGCCGTTCCCGAGTGCCATATGTCACGAGAGGAAGGATAGCACGGAGGCTCCTAGAGTGTGTCAGAGCAGTGCTGTCCAGCTACTGCAGCCCTCATGTCCTCTTCCCTCCTCTGTCAGGAGCAAACAGTGGCTCCCTCCTTGTCTGTTTTCTAAGCTCACCTCCTCCCCCTTTAGGTCTCTGGTCCCCACTCACTTGCAAGGCTCCTGCGGTCACCTCTGCTCTATTGGCCTGTGTGGGGTTGGCTGCCCCTGCTCGGGGCTGATGCTGTCCCTAGGCCTGTGTTCCTTGTCTGGATGTCTGCTGTGTCTTTGGAGCTCAGTCTTGAGCACATCTTCTCAGGGAGGCCTCCAAGGTCTTGATTCCTACTTATTCTGGGTGTCAAGCTTGTGGTCTGGACCTGTCACCTGTGTTGGTGAGTATTTTTTTTTTTTTTTTTTTTTTTGGTAGTGGGGATTGAGCTCAGGGGCACTCGACCACTGGGCCACATCCCCAGCCCATTCTGTATTTTATTTAGAGACAGGGTCTCACTGAGTTTCTAAGTGCCTCACCATTGCTGAGGTTGGCTTTGAACTCGCGATCCTCCTGCCTCAGCCTCCCAAGTGCTGGGATTACAGGCGTGCACCACCGCGCCCAGCTGCTATTTTTTTTTTAAATATTTATTTTTTAGTTGTAGGTAGACACACAATGTCTTTATTTCATTTTTTTAAAATGTGGTACTGAGGATCGAACCCAGTGCCTCACACATGCTAGGCGAGCGCTCTATCACTGAGCCACAATCCCAGCCCACTTGCTATTATTTTGTGAATTGTCTTCATTCTTCAAATAAAGTTTTCTGAGGGCAGGGTTTGTTTGTTTGTTTGGTCTTTTGCTTTTATTGTAACTTTCACTATGCCAAATAAATACCTAATTGGTTTTCAGTCTGTCTAGGTTCACAGGAGAGAGGGTACTTGAGTATTCTTGCTTCCCAGTCCCACTGAGTTGGAAGCCAGCTCAGGATTCCAAAGGGAAAGAAGTCACGTGGCGTGGTTCCCCCCCTGCACATTTTTGCCACTATCTGCATTCTGATGATTAGATGATGGCATGTTTAATGGCTGAAGGTAGCTGACAGAAGCAAGAGCTCTTTTGAGTTCCCTGCCACGGTCACTTGTACTCTGGACACCCAGGCACCTGTGCATGGTAGTAGATAGGTATAGGTGGTTTAATCTGCTGTCTCTTCAGTACCTTCTCAGGGAACAGAGACATTCTGCAAAAAAGTAGCAGTGATACTGTGTTTGCATTTTGTTCTGGAAGGTTGACCTCACAACCATCTTTGGAAATGCCCTCATTTTCAATTTAGACTTTGGGCATTTCTTTCTGTCTTTCTCTTTCCATAGTCCCTACCCACACTGAGCCTCCCACTCAACAGCCAGCTCCATTATTCTAAGAAGGGTTTCGGTGGCTGTTCAGTGTCTTTAGCACGGAGACCAAAGTCCTCAGCCTCTTCCTTAGGACTCCACATAACACATCCCACTCTACCACCTCTGCAAGCTTATCCCCAGCCACTTCTCCACGTGCCCACTTTGGATGAGCCACACCAGTGTCCTGAATGCTTGGCCAGTGTGACTTGCTCATTCCTTTGTCAAGTCTTGGCTCATATAAAACCTCCATCGTATGGTGTGCTCTCCCTCACATAAGGCTTTTCCATTCTTAATACCCCTACCATGGACCGATAGAGCATATGACAGACCAGCTCAATTTTACCATGTCCTCAAGCCACCTCTGGCCACAACACCCACTGTTTTTCTATTCTTCTTCTGCACGCCCACAGAACTTTGACATATTTGGATATTCACTGACATATTGGCACATCACCACATCCTCATTTCAGAATTTCTTCTCTGTCTCTTTCTCTAGTTCTGTCTCTTTGGTCATCTAGGTTGTGGACTTGCCAGAGGGTCGGGGTCTAGTCTTCTTCAGCTGTAAGCTAGATATATTCAGTTCATGATCTCAATGCCATGCTACATTGTTTTAAATGCAGTCTCTTTGATCTACCCTCTGAGGTTACAGTATTCTTATCCTACTTGACAGATGAGAAAACTGAGACTTAGGGAATCCCAGAGTCTTAGAGCTCTAGTACATTGTGGACCTGGAATTGGCAAACAGGGCTGGTGTCAGTGTCTGAGTTCTTCAGCTTTGGCTCTCCTCATTGTATCGGGCTCTGCCACTTAGAAAACACATGACCATAGGCAAATGGTTTCCTTCCTTGTGCTTCAGTTTTCTTCTCAGTGAAACATAAATTAAAATAATACTTGCCTCATAGGGTTGTTCTGAGGACCAAATGGCAACTGTACAGAATGGCCCCTGGCGTGTAGTAGTGAGTGCTCAAGTATGTTTTGTACAAATATTCTCCTAATTCATTTTTATCAGCATCATCTAAATATCATTTTTTATATTACTTTCTCTTATTACCTCTTGTGTCTCTGGATTTTTTTTTTCTCTGTGCTGGGGATTGAATCCAGGGTCTTGTACCTGCTAGGTAAGTGTTCTACCACAGAGCTCCATGCTTAGCCCTCTGGCATCATCTTAGCACCTAAGAGAATGTTCTGCACATGGCTTGTGCTCAGGAGATGCTTAATGGATGAATGAAAAAGCCACGTGGGCTCCTGGAGATGACTTGGTGACAAATGCTCAGCATGATGTTGTCTTTGTGGCAGATGCTGATTATGAGGTTGTTTTTGCCAGAGCAGGTTCCTGTTGGGTTGAGGCTGGATGTGAGGCACGGCGTGGAGGGCTGGAGGCTGCAGTCCACAGCCCTCCTGTTGCCTACAAACTTTTCCCTTCCTACCCCCCTTCCCCAGTAGCTCTCTGCCCTGCCAAGTCTGTGCACAAGCCTTGAAATGACAAAGTACCCTTTAGTTAATTGCACAACGGATTGCCTAGAGTTAAAAGTTCTGATTTATATGACTATAGCTCTAACTGCTCAATAACACAGGCCTGTAATCTACTTTCATTTCAAACAGAACGGTGATTTATAGGGCAGCATGCCGCTTTAGCTCAGAAATGAGGTGTTCAACATATGCTCTGTTGACATAAATTTGGAATTTATCGCTGTTGTCAAAACTGCCTGTTGGACAAAGGTGGGTATTAAGGCAATAAATGGCTCAGAATAGTTTTCTGTCACATTTCCTAACCATTGTATTCAGTCTATTTGAGGGAAAAATATATACTTAAAAGTAATCAAATGTCCAAAATCCATGCATCTTGTTTTGAATTGCGAGAAGGGAGGATGCAGGGGGGATGGTGGGGCATGGGGATGTGGGAGGGGGCAGATGGGGCGGGGGTTGTGGAGGAGAAAGCTTTCCATGAAGTTATGGTCCGTTTAAAAGAGATTCCACTTTGCTTCCTCTCCCCCATCCCCATTAGGAGGTGGGCTTTCCTTTCTCATTTACAAAAAGGGGAAAGAAAAATGAAAGCTCATTAAATAAAAATAGTAAGGGACATTTTTATGTGTGGGCTTAAAGCCAGCAGTGTCAGGGAGGAGTTAGTGAGTGGGGCTGTGAGGGAAGCAGAGCAAGATTTTGTTTATGGGGAAATAAAGCCACCGGCCAGGGTTGGTTTCTTTGCCGCCTGTGAATGTAGGGTTGTTCCCACCGTCCCTCCTCAAGCTCAGAGGCTCCTGTGGACCAAATGATGATCGTTTGACGGATGAGGGTGAGGAACTGTTGGGTACCACAAGTCATCCAGGTCCTTATTGACTTGTTACTCACAGCATAGCCAGGACACACCCACCGCAATCCATCCATTCACAGTACAGTTCCTGAGCACCCACTAGTGCCCTTTGCTAGGTTCGAGGGTTGCAGGGATAAGTGAGGCAAAGTTGTGTCTTCAGGTGGCTGCCCATCTAGTGGAGAGACAGAGAAGCAAGCAGAGGAACCCCAGTACCACTGACGCAGCCATAGACACATGCGGAGATGGGGGGCAGATGGAGGCTGAGCTTTGGGAACAAAGGGACTGGAGAAGACTTCCTAGGGATGATACTGACCGTTCTGCCTAGCAGAATGTTCCTTTGAGGATATAATATCCCCTGCAAGGAGAATAAAAAACAAAACAAAACAAAAAAAACAGAAAAGATGCTTTAATGCTAGGCTTTTTAAAAATATAATGTGTGATGCTGTGGTCACTGATTTTTTTTCAGTTGTAGTTGGACAAAATACCTTTATTTTATTTACTTATTTTTATGTGGTGCTGAGGATTGAACAACCAGCGCCTTACACGTGCTAGGCGAGCGCTCTACCTCTGAGTCACAACCCCAGCCCCTGTAGTCACTGACTTTTGTCATTTGAGTTTTCTGTGTTGTATGTTATAAAAAGCAGGGCCCCAGTCCCTATCACTGCATCATTTAAACACAAAGGGCACCAAGGCAGGCAGCACAGGGAGACATAGTGAATGTAGTGAGTCAAGGTTAAGAATTTCTCTCCACCCTCTGTAACAAGATAACAGAACTTGGAGTATGTTGTTGGCTACTATGTGTCAGAGAGCCCCTGCTTGGCCTTGGCTACTGTTGGGCCCGGGGCTGTGGGCATCATGTGCTGCCTGTGTACCCGGCAGCCTCTCCAGTTAGGAGCCAGAGGAGCGAGAAAGCTGCCTGGTGCGTCTTTCGTCTTTCGTCTTGAAAACGAGGCCCAGCCGGGAAGAGGATGCATATTTGTTGCTTTTATTTTATTTTTCCTTTTATCTCCATGCCCGCATGCTTGGACCGTCTCAGCATTGATAAATGTGTGCTCTCACACACACACACGCACACGGGTGCCATTCTCCAGCCTGTGCATGTGCCCTCCCCCAGACACACGCACACACACACACACATGCACACGCATGCACAATCCTGCTTACACCAGGCATAGGCACCAATTGTAAACCTCCTCTGTGTGGCTCACCCTCACTTTGCCACCAACCCCTGTCCTTTTCACACAAAGCTCCCCGTTGGGAAAACTCATAATTTTTACACCACACAGTCTTGACTGGCCATTGCTGGAATTACTGTCTCTTTGAAGTGCTTTCTGCTGGGGCATTTACAGGCCGTTTTAATTACCTACAGCTTGCAAAGGGCCTTGCTCAGGCCCAGTCTTTGTTTGTTTGTTCTTTGCGAGGAGTCTGTGCAGAAAGGGATATGCTGCCTTCTTTTACCCAGAGAGAAAAGGGGGGAAAAGAAGTTTGGGGAGCCCTCCGCAGAGCTGCTCCGTGCTGCCTGCTCCAGGACACCCTAATCCTTCAAGCAAGCTCTGGCAGAGAGGCCACACCTTGTTCTTGAGTTGCCCATCTTCTCAGCAGCTTCCAGCTGTGTGGGTACCTCTCCTAGAGTCTACCAGCAATATTTATGTTTGTGAATTTTTGAGATTCTTGTGTATTGCTGAGGATCAGACTCAGGACCCTGTGCATGCTAGGCAACTGCTCTATCATGGAGCTATACACCAGTCCTGTGCATTTTTGTGTGTGTGTGTGTGCATTTTTGTTTTAAGTATTATTAATTCTGTCTTCAAACTTTCTGGTACAGACAGCAGGGCTATCAAATCCTGCTCTCCTCCTTGCTGCCCAAATCAAAGTCGGCTGCACTGGAGCTGGGATCCCTCTCATATTTTTCAGCTAAATCTGTTTAAGGAGTGTGCATTATTAAATTATTGAGTCTGGATGTGGGGTGGAGGGTGAGGGTGGAAATCACATATGTGAAAGTAGTGCCCACTTGGAGCAATCTGGCGTTTTTCTTTCTTCTTCTTCATTTTTTCACTCGATTCTCTCTCTAAAATGAACTCAATATAAATAGAATTCTTTGGGGTTTCTGTTAAACATGAGAGTGGCATGTCCTGTCTGCAGATGAAGAAGCTAGTTTACCAACAGAGCCTTTCTCTGGGGGATTTCATAGCAGAAGGAATCTTCATTCATTTATTCATTTAGTCTAAAAATGTATTGAGAAATTGGAAACCTCATACATTCTGATGGGGATGTAAAATGCTTTGGAAAACAGTCTGGCAGTTCCTTAATAGGTTAAACATAGAGTTACCATATGACCCAGCAATTCCACTCCTAGGTATACACCAAAGAGAAGTGAAAACACATGTCCAAAGACAAAACTTGCAAGTGAATTTTCAGAGCAGCATTATTCATAATAACCAAAAGGCTGAAACAACCGAACGTCCATCAACTGTTGAATGGATAAACAAAGTATGGTATATCCATCCAAAGGCATATTATCCACAATAAGAAAGAGTGAAGTACAGATGCAGTCTGCAATATGGGTGAAGCTTGAAAACATTATGCTACGTGAAAGAAGCCAGATCCAGAAGGGTGTGTATTGTATGATTCTTTTATATCAAATATTGAAAATAGGCAAATCCATAGAGGAAGATACATTAGCGATTGCCAGAGGCTGGGGGTTGAGGGGATTGAGGGGTGACTGCTAATGATACAGATTCCTTTTTAAAGTGAGGAAAATATCCTGAAATTAGGTAGTGGTGATTGCTGCACAGTTCTGCACAGGACTGAAAACCTCTCAGTAGTATGTTTTATAAGGCTAGGTTTTCGAGTAGGTAGATAATAAGCTCAATAAAACTGATTTTAGAAAAATTTACTGAGGGGTTGTGGCTCAGCAGTAGAGCACTCACCTAGCACGTGCGTGGCCCGGGATTGATCCTCAGCACCACATAAAAACAAAGGCATTGTGTACAACTAAAACAAATAAACAAATATTAAAAAGAAAAAAGAAAAATGTACTGAATGCCTGCTCTGTCAGGTACCCTTGAGATTCTGAGGATACAGTGATAGCTTCTTCCTTCAAGTAGCTTACAGTATAGTAGAGATAATAATAATAATAAGCCAATACATAACTGTTGATGTAGAACCTGCCCAGATGGACTGTGGGTGCAGCCTGACTTGCCTCCAGACTGGCATACAGTGGGTGCTTAACAGAGACAGTGTAAGCAGCAGGAGGTGGTTTGTGAGCATGCCTGTGGAAGGTTGTGAAGTTCCTGCAGATGCAGCCTGTCCGTGAATGCTGGGTGATGTCGTTTACCTTACTTTTCTTGTAGAGACCTCTCTGTTCTTCTGATTAGGTTGGGTAGATCCCAGACACCTTCTCAGTGTGGTATTATGTGCAGGACCGTGGTCTTTCTTCTGCTAGACAAATGTAAATGCAGATCCTCTTACCTGCTGACCTGGGAAAGTAAGTCACTTAGCCTCAGCTTCCTCATCCACAAAATGGGGTTGCACTCTGTCTCAGCCACAGGGTGAGTCAGACATGACATAAATGCACTATCTTTGTTATTATACTACCTCAGTTGACTAGATTTATTTTTCATTGTTCTAGAAGAAAGGAGGAAAAAAAAACCTTAAAAAATGCAAATATCTCTTGGCCCTTTTCTTCATTAAAATGACAATAATTTTCACGATGGGATTTGATGTCCATGCAGGTAATCTGCCTGACTCCTCTCGTGTGTTCATAATTGATGTTGAGAGCGATGGCTCTTGAGCTCAGCATCCTTATAGAAAAGTAATTTAATTTTCAGTGTACTAAAGCAGAAAGAATGAGGCAATATACATTAAAAAGGTTTTCAGAATGGTTTAATTCCAAAGGAACGTCCTTCTTAGGCCTTTAATAAACCTCAGTTATTCTCAACAATCTTGAGTTGCTGTGGCTGGTCTGTGGGATTTGGAAGGTAGGATTGTGGCTTCCTGGCTAAGGTGGGAACATGCAGAAATGAGCCTTGATAATCAGGAGGCAGAGACTTTTCCTCCGCCTTTCCAGGCAACGCGAAGAGATAACAGAAAAGCCTGTCGCTTTCTGAAAGCCATTTTCCTAGAAGTTGGCCGTTTGTGCTGGTTAAAAGCCTTGTATGGGAGAGTGAAAAAACACAATCCTTGTTCATCCATAATCATAGTTTGATTCCCTTATAGGGCCTGGTAGGATCTGGAGAGAATATTTTGAATTTATTTTTGTTTCCCTTAGGCTGACGTCATCAAGCATGCATCATGGTGCCCTGTTTTGGGTTTGGAAAAAGCTCAGAGAAGCTATAAATCTTAAGGCATTTTACTCTTTTTCCTCTTCCCTTTTCTGAAAGCACAACTTTTTTTTTTTTTTTCTTGAAAGAAAAAAAGAAAGAAAGAAACTACAAAAGTGTGTATTGATCCCTTCCCTTCAGATCTTAACTGCTCAGCCTGTAATACCTTGCTTACATCTGCCAGGGTTTTGTGCAGTTTTGCAACATCTCCTTAATCCAGTGAGCATAAATAGAACATTTCAATCATATTTGGCTACCAGGAACTTCACAGATAAGCACGCTAAGACCTTGTTGAAAGAGACTGTATGAGATTGTGTGCGATAAGATCATCCCATAGCCCAGTGCCCAAATGAAAAACTTTTGTTCTTGGTGAAATTTGTTGATAGAGATATTTCAAATAAATGACTTAGGAGAGAATTCAGTATTTTAAAACAAAGGACCAGTTACATAACAGCTAGAAGCCCAAGCCTCTTGGTGCTCAGTGGCCATGAAGATCCTTCTCTGAGCAGTTGCCCTATGGGGAGATTAGCATGCCTCTTTGTCATTTCTGACACGGTTTTTAACACTCAGAGGCGCCTTATCGGGAGGTACTGTACTTGGTGTGGTTATGGCCACCGGGAACACCATTGTCCTTCCATGTGCTTTCATCGCTCAGGACTGCTTCTTCCAATCTTCGGTCAGCTCCAGATTGGCCTTGATCCAAGGCCAAGGCAGGGTGTGTGGCTTTCTTTCTAAGAACCATGGAAGGTTTCTCTTTCAGACAGTGGAGATGACTGTTGTTGTATGGTGGTGTGTGTATGTGTGTGTAAAGAGAGGGTGGGTTTTTCCCACCTCCACACTTGGCTCATCAGATTCCCTTTCTTGTTGGTCTGCTTCTGTCATTGAGTAAGATGCACTGACCCTCTAGGTTCTGGGTTCAATGGTGAAGAGGAGAGGATGAGGAAGGAGATGTAGTCTAGCTGGTGCAGACCCATCTGTCAATCCCAAAGGCTGTCAGTCCTACAGTAGCCTTACAGTTCTGTGAAGCTGTTTAGAAATTATCTTAGAAATAAGCCAGCTCAGTGCTTGCATTATTTCAAAGATATAAGTGAAATCTAGACAGTCTAAGAAGTGGTTTGGTCAAGGTCGTTTGATGGTTACCAGCAGAGATGGAGTGAAAACCAGGTCTTCTGCACCCAGCCCAGTACATACGTACAGTGCATGTGTGTGTGTGTGTGCGTGTGTGTGTGTGTATACATGTGCATATATATGTGTGTGTGTATATATGTGTATAGGCACACGTGCATGCACACATGTGCACACACAGACAGACACACACACATGGTCAACATACATACTTTTTTTTTTTTTTTTTGTACCAGGGATTGAACTCAGGGTCACTCGACCTTTGGGCCACATTCCTTTTTTGTATTTTATTAGAGACAGGGTCTCACTGAGTTGCTAAGTGCCTGAGGCTGGCTTTGAACTCATGATCCTCCTGCCTAGCCTCCCAAGTGCTGGGGTTACAGGTGTGCACAACATACATACCTTTTACACCGATGATTCTTAAGAAAGCATGGCTTCTTTGATATTCTTTCCCCTTCCCTCTAAAATTCCAAAACAACCAAATGACTAGCAATTTCCTTAACTCTACAGGTCAGATCCACAGGCTCCCAAAACCTGCAGCACAGAAGGTGTTAACTAGCACTCCGTTAGTTCTTGGTTGTTTTAAAAATCTGTTCTTTGAAATCCTTGGCTTTTATTGGTATATTTACTTTATGGCATACATAAAGAGCTGTATTAAAAAATAAATTGTGTTGTAAAAGCATTCGGTAATGTTTATTAATATTGACTAGTCAGGGAGCAACGAACTCTATTGCTAGGAGGATAATTTGTAGTAATACCAGCTAAGCATTTGCAGCTTGTCAAATGACTGTCTAATCTCAACATTAAAAAAAAAAAAAAAAAAAAAAAAAAAAGTAGGCAAAGGGATAATTTCCTTTATGTCTTGAGAAAATGAAGTGACCCATTTCCCAGTCCAGTTTAGAACTGTCCCTTCTCTTTTGGCTCTGGGTTGCCAGGCCCCTCTCTGATTCCAGGCAGGTGTGGGCTGCAAGTGGCCAGTTGTGCCTTTGTCTCGGGGTGGCTGGGGTCTGCCTCACAGGCAGCAGCTCCTGCTCTGGCTGCTCCCATGGCCTGTGTCTGTGCTGAGGGAGTTGAAGACAGAGATACAGACAGGGATTCGGTCCTCAAGGAGCTTATAGTTCTGAGGAACTTATAAATGGCTTAGTCTTTAATCACATATGTAAGGAGAATGACACTTCGAATGACTAATGACCTGCCCTGCCTGAAATATGACACTGTTGGTGGCATTAAGAGACATTCTTTGGGAAGATCCAGTGTCACCCTTAGAAGGTAGGGAACATTCTGAGTGTCCCAGGTGCCCTGTGAATAGCATGCTCTAGTTTAGGGTGCAGGCCTCTAGTAGAACCAGCTCTGTTCAGAGTACTCCTTTCCCACAAAAAGGTAGCTAGAAAGTGTAGGAGTTTGGGCTGAATATGAAGACGTCTGCAGTCTCCTCGGAATTTGTTTTTTGGGGGAAATCCTGATAGCTTCATAGCTTTTCATACATTGCTTCTCCTTAACATCAGAGCACAGAAGGCTATTGGAGATTTGACCTTTCTCTTGTCATTTGAACTAAGGGTAAATGGTCATTAGAGGTATGGCTTTTTAACCTAAGGGTCTAAGGAAGATGAGTAAACCTGTTAACTGAAGTATGTCGGCTCTTCCCTGTCTTAGTTCAGTTTCTACTTGGAAAGGTGAGCTTGGCCAGTGTGCAGTTTTATCACTGAGCTGAGGGGTTAGCGCTCTGGAAAGGGCCTTGCCTCATGCCATTCCATGTGGGGAGACACAGCATTATGTCAGTGCCCGTGGGCCAGGTCCAGCTCCAGAGAGGACCAGGAAGGTTGCTTGGTGGCTGGGTTCTTGTGGTAAGTAGATCTTGGGCTTTTGAGAGAGCAGAGGGTCATTCAGACCTTGGTTGGATTTCATTCACAGAATCTCCTGTCTCCTCCTGTCTGTTCTGAGTACCTCTTAGAAGCACTGAATAGGTCACACTAATAGCCATGGGATCAGAAGGCATAAGCCCTAAGCATTGGGGAGGTTTCTGCCTGTGGAACAGCCTCAAATTAAGGATAGGGGAGTTGGAAGGACCTTCTGGCATGCTCTGAGTGGGGGTTCAGGGGATGGATCAGGTAAGATGAAAATAAGGAAAACATAATCCATGGTCCAACTTTGGAATTCCCTCCCAGTGGCTTTCCCCAATTACAGGTCCCAGTTTTCATCACTGGTCTGTTCAGCAAAATTCACAGGTCAGGCAGTTTCAGCTTTCCAGTAGGAAAGTGAAGGGCAACCCTAAGGCTACTAGAACCAAGAATCCTTTCTCTAAACCTTCCCTGCTCCGGCTTTGCCATTTGCCTGTGGATAGAGGAACCTGGGAAGAAATGTGGCATTGGAAGTGCTGTGGCTGGAGCCCTCCCTTGCTCTGCCAGCTGGTACTCTTGGCCTTTTCCTCTTGGCACCTGGTGGTGCAGTGAGCCCTTCTCCTCGCTTTCTCTCCTTGGTCATTGGCTGTGGGGAATGGAGGTGGACTGAACTTCTCCTGTAGAGAGTACTCTTAAGGCCAGCTGTCTGAGGAGACTGAAGGTAGGGAGAATGGAACTTGGTGTGGGTCTCTCCTTGCTGTCACTCATGTTGTTGCTGTCCTAGGTGGACTGGGGTGATGAAGGCTTATCCTGAAGAGGTTGGTCTAAAGCTCAGGCTTCATGCTACTATGAAAGTCTTTGCCTTTTTTGTATGGACTTCAGGGGCCACAGGACAGGGTCTGGTTCTGGACTGGAGGTTGCCCACGAAACTGTTGTACTTGGATTTTTGTTAGGATGAGCAGAGGAGTGCCCTACACTTATCTAGATGGATTTCTTTAGTGGTATTGAGCAATCCATTTTAAACTGGGTCTTCTGAAGAAAAGGGAATATACATGTGGCTTCTGTCATTGTGGAGTTTTAGTGTAAATCAGACACAATCTTTATGGATTTTCACACTTTTAATAGCACAGAAATGATTCAGAGGATGAGCTTGTATCTTACTACCTTGGTTTTACTAGTGAGAGTTGTATGGTTGACAATTGGTAAGCAGAAATGGGTCCTTCTCTTACGTTACTTGTTAAAGGATTCAGATTTGCTCATCTCTAATTTCTCATAATGATTCGGCTTTATTGAGAATATAGATAGAAACTTGTAGGGGTTAATTTTTGTTGTTGTTGTCATTTCGGACCTAAGTGAATGTTATATGCAGTGGGCCAGGCGTTGTCTGAGATGGCCCACCATGAGGGGTAGAGGAGATCTGGAGCCCACTCCCCAAGAATAAATAGTGGGGACTCAAAGCATATGGGGGAGATGGATCCTCCACTGTGTATGGGAAGGGAGTCAAATGCTTGGGCTATGCTAAAACCAAGTTACTTTCAAAGTGGTAGTCAGCAATGTGGCTTTTGCTCAGAGAACAGAATGTAGAAACTCCATCATCAACTAGAGAAGTACACAGCAAAGTGTAAAACTATCCCCAGATGTCTTTCCGTGTGCACAGTGGAGTTGATGACTTCAGATGGTCATAAGCAGTCAGACCTTGTGAAAAGACAGGACTAGATTGGGAAGGTCTATTGAGTGTGGTAAGGAGGATGAGGGTGGACAGAATTTCCATTTTGATCTAAATGTCCTGCATGATGTGGTGGCGGTGGTTTTGGGAGGTTGTGGTCTAAAGAGGGTGACCATGAGCTCATACAAATTTGTACTTTTGCTCCAGAAACCACTCGGAATTCTGTTTCCACATTGGCTCTTCTGTGGACTCTGTCATAGAGTCTGCTGGTAGCCAGGCCCATTGGATGCAATTGAGTCTTCTCTGCCATTTGCTTTTTGTTGTTTTCTTTTTAGGTATACATGACAGTAGAGTGTATTTTGATATACTGTACATCCATGGAGGGTAACTTATTTTTCTTTGAATCAGGAGAAGCTTCTACTTCTCTACACTCTTCTTGGTATGTGAACAGTAATTAAAGATGGGAGTAAACAAGCTATGTTGAACTCCCCGGCAGGCCTGGGAAGTTGTTTCCTTTTTATCTTCTGGACTTTGTGTGCTTTGCCTAGGTTTCCCTGCCAGTGGGTGGGACCTGTGTGCTTGTCCTAGGTGAGAACTACATGGATCCCACATTTGCCCCTAATTACCTGTGTGGGGCACTGAGTTAGTGACATGGTTTAAGGGTAGTGTTCTCACCCTGAGGATTGGATGAGACAACACCTACATCTCTGAAGGCTAGGAAGTGTACAATGGCAGAGATGTTCAGAGGAAAGGCTCGTGATGAGTTCTGGGAGCTTTTTTCACTGAAAAACAAATAACAAGTGAGTAAAAGAAGAAACACTGGCCATCTGGATTGGAAGGTTTTAAAATGAATAAATGGCCAGGTTTGGTCCAGAGTTTTGCTTGGGCTCTCTTAGCCTGACTGCCTGGGTGTCAGAGAACATCATAGTGGGCAGTGACAAGTGGAGCATGGCTCAGCAAGAATAATGGTGCCCAGGAGAGGGACTTCTTGGAAGCAAGGTAAAAGGATGTGGGTAAGACTTTTGAATAATAAAATTTGGTCTCCACCTGAAATTTTAGCTATCACCCACATCCATTTATAAGAGAGAAAAAAAGGAGAGTTGTGATAGCATGACTTGTCCAAGGTCTTAAAAAGTTAGTGACTGAGTCAAGATGAGGATCCAGGTCTTCCAGCTGCTCACTGGGCATTCTTCCCTGTGCCCTGCTACCTCCAAGCCACTCCAGTTGGCCACTGGGAGAAAAGACACTTCCAGCAATTTCTAGGCAAATCCATTTGCATATAGGGAAAAAGGCCAGAAGTATTACTGAAAGAGTGTTTATCAGGGTGAAGGAGTTGATCTGGAGCTCTCAAGATGAGATAGGTGGGCTGGGGTTGTGGCTCAGTGGTAGAGCTCTTGCCAACCACGTGTGAGGCACTGGGTTCGATCCCTAGCACCACATAAAAATACTAAATAAAGATATTGTGTCCATATACAACTAAAAAATAATTTGGAAAAAAAAAGAAGAAGAAGAAGAGAAAAGAGCCCAAAAGGGGAGGTTAGCCTGGCTGGTGGTGGCTCCCAAAATCTTAATACTGGCCACTGTAGATTCCTTTTGGAAAGTAGATCCAAGTGGGTGTCTGTCCTCCTGTTCCTCTTGACAGCCACCCGTGAAAGGTGGGCACCCCTGGAAACTAACATATTACCAATGAAGAGGATGAAAATAAACTGGAACCCATAAGTTGTCATCCACTAGACCTCATGAGGATTGTATATGAGAAGTTCATCTGAAGAGCCACTTGCAAATGGAGCCTTTGCCACCCTGTAGAACATCTCCTATAAAAGCAAATATCCATCAGGCCCAGGCAAGAGGCAGGAATGCTCCACTATCGTGTGTATGTGCTCACACACATGCACCTGCACGCGTGTGCCTGGGCACATATTTAAAAGCATGCTTTACTCCAACACTATTAGGACAGGTCCCAGTGCCCAATATTGTGAAATGCATCTAGAGTTAAGAATGTTCAGTTCAAATTGTTCTGTTATTTCTCAATTGGACGGATAAGCAGTGGCCAAGAGTGAGATAATATAGGGCCAAGGGGTGTCCTCTGCAGTGGATGAGAGAGAGAGAGAGAGTATGTGTATGTGTGTGTGTGTGTGTGTGTGTGCACGCGCGTGCGTGCATGCATGTGATTGAGAAATCATTTGTCTTTGGCAAGGGGATAAAGGGAAAATGAGCAAACAAAACAATGTGATTGAGAAAGAGTTCTGCGAAGAGAACTGTGTGTGATCACCATCAGAAGACTGAACACACTGGGTTGTGTGCTGTCCTCATGCCTCAGCGGCCCATAGGCTGAGGCTCATCTACACCTGTGAATTGGCTGGCCTGTGTTATCACCCATGCAAAGACATGGTGACAACTTGTCACAGGCCCAGCCTGCCATAGTTCCCCAATCCCACTTCCCACCTGAAGCCTTTCCTGACAGATTCCTTGCTCTCTCATGAGCCAGCAATGGAGTCCAGAAGATACAAGGAACTGGATGGGCCCGCAAGCAGGGAGCTGAGTCTGGGGAGTGGTTTTGGTACACTTTTAGGTTCTCATTTGAGGATCTGGAAGTTGGTAGTTCAGTTTCATTGTCGTAATTTGGGCACTGCCTGCTTGAGTGCATGACAGTCCTGTCCTCATCTGAAGTTTTATCTAACATCAGTACCAGCTCTCTAGCCTTTTATTGTGGTCTTGACAGTTCAACGTTCTGATTGCAGTAGGCTGTTGGCTCTCAGAGAGCCCTGCACCGTCCTGCCTGCCCTACCACCCACAGATGCTACCTCTGGCTGCCACTGTTCTGGAGGAGAAGTTGCAGGGAAGGTGCAGAAACGGGCAGGGGTGGAGACCAGAGCCCAGATCCTCCGGCAGTGGCAGTAAGTGCCTGGAAACAGAGTGTGGATGGAAGGAAAGTCAACATTTGGGGCCAGCCAGAAGCTCAGAGCCTCTTCCCAGACTCCGCTCCCTGCTTGCGGGCCCTTCCAGTTCCTTGTATCTTCTGGACTCCATTGCTGGCTCCTGATAGAGCAAGGGGTCTGTCAGGAAAGGCCCCAGGTGGGAAGTGGGATTGGGGAACTGTGGTAGGCTGGGCCTGTGACCAGTTGTCACCAGTACCACTGTCTTTGTATGGGTGACACAGGCCAGCCGATTCACAGAATCATGGTGGTGGCAAAATGTGTGCAAAAGTACTTTGTAAAGCCAAAAATGACTGTCAGAGCCTTTTTATCTGTTGGGGAAAGACACAGACGGAAGACACTTCTAAAGCTGGTCCTTAGGGGAAGAATGTGTTCTAGGGATCACCATAGTTCTGAGGACATCTGGGAACCCTGATTGTCTGTAAAGACATCAGTTCCTTTAGAAGATTATTTAAAGCCCGTGCCTCCTCTGTGCCAGTCACTGTAGTGGGTTTAGGCAGAGAAGAGAGAAAGGATGCAGGTGCAGCCCTACTGCTGTCTAGCAGTGGGGGCAGGGACCCAGGTGCATGCACGGTAACAGCTCAGTCTGAGCTAAGCAGAGGCTGGTGTGCCTCCATTTATGACCAATGCTGGTTGGATAGTGAGCATATATGTCTGACTATCCTGGGAACTACCTCCCTAACCCTCTGGAATCAGATCTGATTTGTTCCCTTGGTCTGAGTGCCAGTGAATGAAGCAGTAGGAAGTACCCTATTCTTCCATCCTTGGCCAAGACTAGGAATGGGCGCATGATTGGCAGCAGGCCTTGGCCTGGGGTGGGGGTGGGGTATTGGAGATGGAAGATCCAGAAATGAGTCTCCATCAGTGTTATGCCCTCCACCTCCTTCCTCCTGTTCACCTGCCAGAGAGATGGCTTCAGAGCTCCCAGGTGGGGGTGGGCCTGCCTTCTGTCCAGCCAGAGCAGCAGCAACCTATCTTTTCCTTTCCCCTACAGGAAGCTGCACAGTGGGATGAAGACGTACGGGTGTGAGCTCTGCGGAAAGCGGTTCCTGGATAGTTTGCGACTGAGAATGCACTTACTGGCTCATTCAGGTAGGCAAGGATGCCTTAACTGGCCCATTTGGGCACAGGCAACTACTTCCTGCCCACCTTCGCCCCCAAATCAGAGCCTTCTGTGGCCCGGGTGACCCTGCTGCCAGCCAAGACCTTGGTCAGCCTTGTCACTTGGATTCTCCTTCCAGGTTCATGGAGCAGAAAAGCTGTCCTGACTGTGTGCACATTGGATGAACCAATTCTCATGCTCCCCTGGGGTTCCCAGGGCATCATTGGCACCCATGCCCTGTGTGATCTACCTTCCAAAGTAGACTGCAGTTTCATTAGCAAAACAGTTGTGGAATTAGGTTCTCGCTGTCTAATGAATCTGACTATTGGGTTCACATTATACAGGAGCCTTTAATTAAATAGATATAGAAAGGTTGGAACACAAAGCTAGTTATAGCGTGCTGTCTTTTGCAAGTTAATTTTATCCAATTCTAGTGGGGTCGGCTGTGTGGCTGCTGGTAATTTTGCTGGTGTTTGGGCAAAACTGCTCTGCCCCATGAGGCGTGGAAGGAGAGAAGCTGCTGGTATTCCACATGTCTGGGTGTTCTGGTGGAGGGAAGGATCCTGCAGGTTTGATGCTGCGGCTTCTGGGTTCAGGGACACTGGCCTTTAGTTGTAGAGGCTTCACCACTGCCCTGCCCTGGGCATACTCTTCCCTGTAGTAGTAATCTTGCCTTTCAGACTTGGGGTCACTTTTTAGGGTAGCTGAGTAGGCTACCTTATTTGGTCTTGCTCTTCCCACATGCAGATATCTATCAAATTCTGCCTCATCTTTCTCCATATTGCCTGAAGCAACTGACCTTCTAGGCAGTTTAGTGTTTGTGAAATAAGCATGGGTTTTGGGCTTGAGCAGATGAAGGTTCAAATCCTGTTTGTGACAGGTGCTAACTGTGTGACCGTGGCCAGATTTCTCTTGTGAACTCCAGCTCTGTATCTGTCAACTGCAGGTGTTGCTAACTCACATTTTTTTTTTTTTTTTTTGAGGATTAGATGACAGAAAGTATGTTCAAGGCATCCGTAGCAACACCACAGCATGCAATTCGTATTCGTATTTAATTGCTATCAATGACTTCTGTGTGCACCTTCCTCCCCTTTTCCTACCTCTGAAGCTATCGCCTAGCTCCAGAAGCTTCCTGCCTGGCTGGCAGGCTGCGTGCTATTCTTCCTGTGGCCCTCTGTGCATACAGTTGTAGAGTGCTCTTTGGTAGCTCTGCTTCAGCTCTCCATTGCCTTGCGGCAGAGCCCATGTGGCTCTGCCCTGTGCAGGATGCGAGCTCTCTCCCTGGCCCTCGCGGTCCTTCCTAAAGCACCTAAACTTTTTCTTGCTTCCCATTCTTCCCTCTTTCAGACACAGAGATTCAGCACCCCAGGCAGCTCTCTGTGTCATTTGTCCGTTCTATCCCCATGTCTGTTCCCTTCCTCCTTACTCCCTGGAACCATCCTGATCCTGCCCTGTCTGACTTTGGCCCAGTGTCCTGAGCCCAGGCATTCCTGTGTTCAGCATCTGATTGGCACTCAGGTCACTTTTTCTTCTCTCTCTCTCTCTCTCTCTCTCTGGTACCAGGGATTGAACTCAGGGGCACTTGACCACTGAGCCGCATCCCCAGCCCTATTTTGTATTTTTTATTCAGAGACAGGGTCTCACTAAGTTGCTTTGCATCTCGCTGTTGCTGAGGCTGGCTTTGAACTCGCGATCTTCCTGTCTCAGTCTCTGGAGCCGCTGGGATTACAGGTGTGCGCCACCCACCATGCCCGGCGCTTTTCTTCTCTTTTAATGGTGTATATCTTCAGCTTGTGCATTGTTTAGGGTTCAGTGCGTGGTTTCATAAACTGTCTGCCAACCAGGTTGGCCATCCCTCCTTGACCCTGAGAGCCAAAGTGTGGGTTGTCTGTTTCTTTTGCTCCCTGTCCCAGACACCTATATGGCACTGGACACTTTGGTGGCACAATATACATTTTGATCAGTGATTAAAACCCACTTGCCTTCTCTGAAACTCAACCCCAGTCTGCACCCTTTCTTGTCCAGTACCCTAGCCAGACTCACCTTCTTGCTGGGTTACTTCACGTGCTCCTTGCTTTCTGAGCCCTGTGTCTTCATTCTCCCCATTCTGTCTGCCATCTTCTGGGGGATGCCATCCCCAGCCATCCTCCATTTCTAACCAGAAGCAATTGTACCTTCTTTGGGGTGCCCATATTTCTTCATCTGGAGCTGTCTTTGGATACAATCTCTCTTCTTTGTGTTATGGTTAATTATGGACTTGCCTTATCTCCCCTCTGTGGGGACAGGGTGATGTGGGGGAAGGAATTGGGGCACCCACCTCCTGACAGTGTGATCTTAGGCACTCACCTTGTGGGGGTGTGAGCTGGACTCTCTGATTCTGAGCCTCACTGTGAAGTGAAAATATTTAACCCTACTTTCAGGAAGTAGGGCTCAGGTGCCATCCTTAGCACTGTGCCTGTATCATTGCAGGCTTTCAGTAAGTGGAATTTCCTTTTCCCTCTCTCCTTAATGGACTGTGATCTACTGGGGCCCAGGATCAGTCCCCATCGTGTCTAGTGCAGTGCCTGGCACATTATTGGACTGAAAAACTATCTGTTGAATGAATGAGTGCAACCTGGGAGACCAATGAGCAACTCAAGGAGACGCCCATCTCCTGTCTGGTCTCTCCTACGGCGGGGACTCTTCATGGCTGAGGGGCTTGCTGGGGTAGGGAGCAGCCAGGAGACCCTGGCCCATATTTGAACCCTCTTTAAGGCAGCAGAGTACATGTGTTTAGCTGCTGTCTGCTCTGAATCCCATGTCCACAGCGCAGGTGGGTGCCAGAGAGAGGACAGTGGCTGATTTCAGGTTCTCCTGTGTGTTTGGCGTCCCCAGTTCACACAAGATAGTGCCTTTGCACTACCCCCCCCCCCATGGACTGGCAGGTTCCTGGGGAAATGCACTCCAGTTCTCCTGAGATAGCACTTCCAAGGCCCCATCTGATGTGTAAGAGGCTTTGGGAGTTGAATCCTGCTTTTCTGTTTCCCTCTCTGTGCCTGTCTCGCTGGTCAAATGATGACTTGTCCCTCTGAGCGTCACTTGCCAGTGCCCTTGTCGAGGGGGGTTTGGTGATGGAGCAGGCATGATGAGTCATCCTCGTGTTTACATTCAGCCCTGCACATAGCTCAGGGCCTACGGAGTCTGAGATTTCTAGTCTGTCTTCTTTCTGTTGCCCTGCATGCCTCTCATGGTGCTGGAATGTCTTAAAAATCAGATAGCACAAAGGGTTAGTGAGGATAGACCCCTTCCTGAATTGGTTGCCCCCTGTTGAACAGTGACTACTCCTGGGAGAGGGGACCCTGTGGAGACCTGAACTAGTTGGGGTTGGGATCTAAGGGCTGGGTTGGTTTTCTCGAAGATTCCACTTGTGATTTTACACATTCTGATCCCAGCCCCAGATGTCTAATAACAGAACTCCATTATTTTAGAAGACACGTTGAATGAGATGACATGAGACTTCCTTGCTCCCCTGTCTTGAAGGCTCCACGCAGCGAGGAGCTGACAGTGAGAATGGACCCTCAGGATCTATAGCACAGACCCATTTTACAGAAGATGACCAAGGCTTGGAGCAGCAGCAGCGTAGACCCTGGAAGAACCAGCGTAGGGGACTGTTTTGTTTAAAAAAAAAAAAAAAAGCATGCTGTAGGGGAGTGAGCCTGTGATCTGAGCAGGGGTCTTGGTGGCAGCCCCTGCCCAGGCACAGCCAGCCCCGTGCTTCTGCTCCAGAGCACTCAGCAGAGCCCAGCCACACAAGGCTCCCTTCCCTGCTCACTGGGCTGTGTTGGCTGCCCCACCCCCTCTTGGCTAGCGCTGCCTGTGTTTGTTATTGTAGTCCTGGCGCTGGGCCAGGCCTGGCTGCGAGCCAGACTTGTGGGTACAGTATGTACAGTGAGTGCCGAGCCAAGGTTGTCATCATACACGATTAATTTTTTTTAATTTTTTTTTTTTTTTTTCTAATCTGGTAGGGGTGGGGTGAAGAGGAGGCAAGAGTTTCTCCGACGCTGGAGAAGAGGCCACACTGAATTCCGCCAAGATGTTATTTATGAAAGGAGAAAACGGCTTCGGCTTGCCTTTCCTCCCATCTTTCCCCCCTTTCTCTCCTTGTCTTCCTCCTCATTTCCCTATCAGATGAAATCAGCCTGTAGGAGATCGACAAGGCGAGGTCTTATTTCCAGTGACTGGAATACTAAATTTATACTCCTAAATCAGTTTTCATTGTGTTGAAATTGACAATTTGTTTAATTAGAAGTTTGCCCTGTAGGAGGCCCTTCTCAGAGGCACTGCTTTCTCTTTTTCTCTCTTACTTCTTCTTCTTTTTTTTTAAGTTTGTTTTTTTTTAAGACCTTAAATGGTAGTAGTGAATGTTCAGTATAATTGAAGTTTTTATTTCGATTTAAATACGTTAACTAATCAAGTGTTTATAAGATATACCTGATGATAACAATAAGTTTAAACTAAACCAACAATAACCTAACTCAATAACTAATGAGATGATCTGTCCAGGCCCTGCATTCTCAGAGGTGGTTTTGGGGGTCAGGAGGTTTGAGTATTGGGAAAGAGGCTGGTGGTGGGAAGAGAGGCAGCCTCCCTCTGAGGCATGCCAGAGCTGGCTCTGTGGCAGGGTGAAGCTTGGGTGTAGGACTGTGGCAGTGAGCAGAAGAATGTCCCCCACCCTACCCGTCTGTGTCCCAGGATGACTCCAAAGCCTCCTTCTCCACCCTTTGCTGCCTCTTTCCTTGTGGGGCTTGGGTCTCTGGATCCCATATCTTTGCCTCTCCTGTTCTAACAGAAGTGATTCCTAGCTCTGGAATGTCCCTGTAGAGACCACAGACCCAGGTAGCGACTCCAGCTGGTTCTGAGGTTGGCCAGTGGCAGGCTTCCCATCAGGTAGTATTTCCCACGGCTTGGCTGGACGTACCAGAGGGTTGCAAGGGCACGCCTAGAACTGCTCGCCCATTTCCGACTCAGCTGCTGAGGGGTTTGGGTGTGGAGGTGGCCTGGTCCCGTTCTGGGAGTGCCATTCATTCTTGGAGCCAGTGGGTGTTTAAGAAGCACCAATTATGTGTCTGACTCCATGTAGCTCTAATAGAAGAATACCATTGCACCCCTGCCTCAGGGGCCTAAGTCCAGTAGGAGAGATCAGTTTGACTATAGAAGAACGTGAGTACCAAGTGCCAAGAAAGAGGTGTAGGGGAAATTCAGAGGGTGGAAGAACTTAAATAGAAGGCGAGTACAGCTTTCTGGAGGGACTTGGTGGGGAAGCCTGACCACCTGTGGGTATGGGCAGGGCCACTGCAGGTGCAGAGAATGGACAAAGGCAGGGCAGGGCTTGGAAAGGAGGGCTGGGACAAGATCACAGAAGGCTCAGAGTGGCAAAATGGTTCCTACTTTCCTCCAAAGCACTGAAAGATTGAGAAGGGAGTGACACTCCCCCCCCCCAACTTCTCCTAGAAGGGACTGCTGGGCTTTTTGATTTTGACTGGGCTAGGCTGTCATCAGATGTGTGAGACCCCAGGAGAAAGTGAAGATGGGCAGTCCAGGCTGGTGTGTGGCCACGTCCTGCACTGGCCAGGTCCATGCAGCCCATCTCAGGGACAGACCCCTCCACTCGCTCCTTGCTGCCTTTTCCCTCCCTTGGGCCTGTTGACAAATCTCCCCTGAGCCCAGGCTCCTCCCCAGAGGGGCCACAGGGAAAGAATGTGGGTTGAATGATCGACTTTCTGACCTCAGCTGGAGCATGGGGTGGCCAGTGCTTATAATCTGAGACCTGGACCAGCCAGTGGGGAAAAGTGCTGGGAGGTCAGGACTGGAAACCAGACTGGCTTTTTTATGCTTTTCCCTGTTGCAATCAGGTGGAAGGGGAAAAAAATACAAGATGGCAAAGATCTGTGGGTTGACCTGGTTCTTTTTTTTTTTTTTTTTTTTTTTTTCCCCCCTCTCTCTTTGTTTTTGGGTTTAGCTTTGGGTTCAGTGTTCTTAAAGCCAGAGAAGGCGGGGAAAACAAGTAGAATGGTGAATCCCCTGTGACTGTGAGGAGAGGTGTGAGTGATTGGAAAGCCACCTTAGGTCCCAACCATGGCTTCTCTGGACCTGACTCCTCTCACCTTGCAGCTTCTTCCTCCCTGTCACTTCTCTTTCTGGATTAGGTACGTGCTCAGAGCAAGAGATTTGGGGGGTGCCGGGCACATGTAAGCCCTTGACCAATCCATTCACTCTCTGTCCCTTTCCAACGGACGTCAACTTTCCCTTCTTCCAGTTAGCTGCCAGATCAGGGTAAAACCAGGAGATTCCCAAAGAGAAACTCTCCTCAGCCCTGTACCTCCCTCAACATGACTTGAGAAATGGGCACCACTGAGTGGCCGGGTTAAGAAGGTAGAGAAGATTCGATGGGGGCGGCTCAGGGGCTGGGCTGCCGGCCCTCTGGTCTACACAGGCGACAGGATGCAGAGAGGAAAGAGTGAAGGGAGCCACTTTCACCCGCTCTCTCTTGAACACACTTCTCTCTCTCCCTACTCTGAATTTGGCCTGCTTCCCGAACTTTTTCCCAGAGTGGTGTCGTCACTGGCCTGCCGGCAGGTCTGGATGTTCTGCCAGCATTCCAGAGAGTTTATGATCGCTTGCAGATGCGCCTCCAAGAACACACTGTACCCAAAGCAGAAATTAATGCAGGCTTGACTGCGGTCCAAGGCCCTACACGGGAGAGAGGAGAAAGAAAACAAAAACTGTTTAATGCTGTTTATAAATTATACACTGGCTGATGAAAAATACATTTCTTGCCTGCCCCCTTCTAGCCTCCCCTTCCCCACTGCCCCCCCTCCCCACCTCCCGCCCCTTCTAGCTTTTTGCCTCAAGAGCCTCAACTGAGAGCAGAAGAATATGGTTTTGCTTTTTAGCTCCTGTTTTGGCTGAGATCCGAAATCCTGCTGCTGATTCACAGCCAGAGTATTTTTCCCCTTTACCTGATGAAATATACTGATTTTCCAACCCAGATGGGGTGTGTTTGATTTTGTTGTCTGGATGGGTTTTCTTTTTTTTTTTTTTTTTAACTTTTTTTTTTTTTTTTTCTTTTGGCCAGGGATTTTGTTTACAGCAAGTGTCAGTTTCCGTGGTGCTGCAGCATGCGATGCTGGCCCCAGGGCAGATAAGTCCCCCATGCTGTCCACCCTGGTGCCACTAGGTGGGAGTGCCTGGGTGCCTCAGCCCTCAAGACTTCATGTGGGTCCACCCGAACTGAGAAAGTTTGGAAAGTTCCTTGTAGGTCATTGTTTTGAACGGGCTCTACCACTTTCTCCCACCCCTTTCTCTTCACCTGTAGCCCTTGTGAAGAGAGGGGGTTCAGAGGACCCCCATACACATGTCTTGTCTCCATATGGTGCCATAGCAGGGGTCTGGATGCCTGTTCCATCTCCCTCTCTGGATCTCACCCAGCTTCTCCCCCACCCTCAAGCCCCTATCCCAATTTATTCTATAAATTCGTTTCCACATTATGTCTATCCATTTACATGGCTTTTGTGTTTTTTAATACTGCTAATGTTTATCATTTGCCCAACAGGCTCGACAGATTTTGCTTCCTGTAGAGCATCGAGGCTTTAGAGCCCCCTCGTTGCTAAGTAGCAGTCTCTCTGTACTGTAATGGGCTGATTTTGTATTCCGTTCAGCGCTGTATCTTATTTTTGTATGCAAGACAAAGTGTTTTGATGGAGGACGATTGCGGCAGTGTCTGGAGGCTGTTTGGAGTTTTATGGGCTGTACAGTACACTGTGTGCTCTCTGAACAGAACACAGGCTGTTGAATTTTGGATTGGATTTGTCATTTTCCCCCCTCAGAGAGGAGCCTGTCAGATAGAACATTACTTGAAGGGTGGAGGAAAGAAAGTGGAAATTATGTAATAACCTTCTTCCTTCTCTTCTCTTTCTCTCTCTCTTTCTGTGTCTCTCAATGATTTTTCTATCCCCAAATAGGGCGTTTTCTCCCACACACACCCCCTTTCATACCACCACATGATTTCACACAGCTCAGTGATGACGTTCCTGTTAGGAAATGCGCAGTGCCCTGGAGGGGTGGATGCTGGGACATCTGTCTGTCTGCTGTTTATTCTCGCATTCTCCTTCCTCGGGCTTGCTCCTTCCATCCTGCCCAGTTCTGGGCTGCTGGACCTTGATTTTATCTGAGGGCGTGTGGCTATAGCAGGGTTGTAAGGGAGGGATGTTGCCTGGGATCCACCCCGGGGCGATGCGTGGTCTTGATTCCAGGGGCTTTTCACCTTCCTTTGGCTTCCCAGACATGCACCTTGCCAGGACTCCTGGGGGCTCCAACTGCTGTCCTCTCCCAGCCCCCCTGCTCTTGCCCTCTGACTGGGCTGAGCCTGCCTCCCCCATCTATCACACCATGTGGCTGTTACTCCGCTCTCTCCTGAGTCTCCGGGGTGGCAGGTGTTTATTTTTCAGCTTTGCTCTTCTCTCCTTCCATTTCCCCCAATCTCCTTTCATCTCACTTCATCTCTTTGTCACTGTCCTTGTGTCTGTGTTAGCCTCAGCCTCTGCTTGACACTCCTGTGTATTTTCTGTCTTCTTTCTTATGTCTTCATCTGTCTTTGTCTCCATCAGTCTTGGTTGGCCTTCTTTCTGTCAGGCTGTCTGGCTGTCTGTCTTTCCGTCTCCTTCCCATCTCTCCCCTTCCTCACACTTTCTTAGCTTGGAAGTTGGGCAGTGGCTGAGTGGGGAACAAAATGTTACTCTGGCCCAGAGACCTGGTGAGGCTTCCTGAGCGAGTGACCAGGGGAACCCTTCCAGCACCTGGACCTCACGTGCTGTTGTTGTCTCGTGCCTCACCGGGACCAGAGGGGGGCTTTTCTGGCACGGCTCTCGCTTTCCCTGGATCCCTAGATATTTTTTTCAAGGTGAGCTGAGGATGGGCGAGTACATGAGCAGGATCAGGCTTTGCTAGGCCCTTACTGGACACTGCTACCCATAATCCGTCTTGTGAAGACTTGCTCACGTGGGTCTCTGCTGTGCATGTGAGCACCGAACTTACCAAACACCCTGCCATTTGTTCACCCTCACAAACCCAGGGCTCGGCAAAGTGCCTGGCATGGAGAAGGCTCTGGATACCTATTTGTTGACTAAAAGAAGATCCTTAACTAAAGTGTTTGTACTACTAGGGCAGATCTGGGTTTGGTGGGCCCGAGGCTTACACAGTTTTGGGTGTCCTCCCTCAGAAAAGGATTCTGAATGTTAAGTGTTAGAGGCCTTCCAGGGAAGGGACTGATGCTGGGGAGAGACCTGAAGTTTCAGCTTTACCAGATGAAGCAGCTGAGTGGGGACACCCTGGTTGAGGACAGAATGGTGACATCTGCTCAGCTCTGGGGACCCTCAGATCATGGGGCAGCTGTGTTTTCAGGCCTTAGGTTCAGGCCCAAATCCTCTTCCTGCTTTTGGCAAACTATTGCTGGGTACAGTGGGCCTGGAAGCTTCTTCATGTTTTATGCTCTCTTCTCACCATGGCTGGTTGGTAGGAATAGACCCTAAGTTCCATCTCATCCAGAGCTACCAGGGAGATAGATATACACCATAGCATCTGTTCTAGTCAGGTTTTTCTCTGCTGCAACTAAAAGACCCAACCAGAACAATCGAGAAGGATGAAGAATTTATTTGAGGGCTCAGGTTTCGGAGGTCTTAGTCTATACAAGGCTGACTCCATTCCTTGGGCTCAAGGTGAGGCTGAACATCATGGCAGAGGAGTGTGGCAGAGGGACGTGGCTCACACGATGATCAGGAAGCAGAGAGAGAGACTCCACTAGCCAGATAAAAAAAATATATGCTCCAAAGCCACATCCACAATCCCCACCTCCTCCAGCCACACCCTATCACTTCAGTTACCACTCAGTTAATCCCTATGAGAGGATCAATTCGCTGATTGGGTTAAGACTCTTAGGACTCTATCATTTCTCCTCTGAACCTTCTTGCATTGTCTCACATGTGAGCTTTTTTGGGGACACCTCACATCCAAACCATAACAGCATCCTGGTCTCTGTATTGACCTTCAGTGAATAGTGAGAAAATGACATGACCTCCACCCATCACAGGTGTTCCTTCTGCCTAGATCAGTGACTTTAGTTCCTTTGCTTTCCTGGGGCAGTAGAATCGCCAAGTCTAGCATGGGCAGAGGACTGATCTTCTCATGGGGTGTGTGTTAATCATCTTTCTGTTGCTGTGACAAAATACCTGAGATAAACAAAGGAAAAACGATTTATGATGGCTCGTGGTTTTAGAAGTCTCAGTCCAGGGTCACTAGGCTTCATTGTTTGTGGGTTTCCGGTGAGGCAGAACATCATGGTGGAGAGCACAGGGTGGAGACAAGCTGCTCACTTCATGATGGTCAGGAAGCAGACAGAGAGAAAGGAATGGATCAGGGACAAGATATACTCTTCCACTTATGCCCCCAAGGATCTACTTCCTCAACTAGGCCCCCTCTCTGAAGTTTCTGCCACTTCCCAATGGCCCATTAAATTATGAATTCATCAGTGGATGGATTAAATTGATGAGGTTAGCACCTCATGATCCAACCATCTTCCAAAGGTCCCACCTATGAACATTGCAGCATTGGGGACTGAGCCTTCCACCATCAAACTTTTGGGGGACATTTCAGATCCAAAAAGGGTGTGTGTGTGGGGGGGGTGCTCTGAGGTGATGGGAAGCATCTGCAGAGGTTTGGGGTCTGTTCTGTTGGAGCTTGCAGGCTTATCAGTTATGGGGTAGAAGCACTAGGCTGGGACATTTCTTTGGGTAGGAAAGTAGTTACTTGTTGGGATTATGGAGAAGTTGCAGTTAAGTTCCAAGATATGAGGGGATGAGTTCTAATCAGAACACTGTGTGTGCACACAGGTGTTTGTGTGTGCAAGGGTGAGAAAAAAAAAAAAAAGATTTGAGAAGAAGTGTTTATGTGAAATATTCAAAATTGTTCCTTTGCTGTAATGGGCCCCGCACAGGCCATTACCTTGAAGATTTAAAAACCTAAATGAGCTCATCATATCTAGTGACTTCCATCGACATTCATGCGTGATTGCAAAGCCTGCTACTTTTTGAGTTGCTACTTTACTGTTTTTATTAATTCTCGGATGTTGGTGGTTCCCCCCTGCCCCCCCTCCCCTGCCATTCAGCCAAGAGCATGTCCATCGTGTGTGATGGATGTGAGTGTTTCTCAACAAGACCCCAATGAAGAACCTTTTCATTTTAAAAATAGCCCCGTGACCTTTAGGGCCCAGACCAGAGTTTCCGAGGAATCTAGTGGGCTGAGGCGAAGAGTCTCAGTTGACTTTGGAGGGGGCGGAAGTTTGCATTTTTTTAAATTTAATAATTTGAGTTTCATATGAATGATTCTGCGTTCCATGCAATACTAGGCATTTTCATAACTGTCTCTTCCACTTTGGGTAAAGGGAGGGAGGGAAAAAATAACAGCAGCAGCATTCTGTGGGCAAAGGAAGAAAACAAGAGAATGGGGCAGAGAACAGGCTAAATTTAAAATTGTAATTGGCTGACTTCCACTGGCTTGCGGGTGTTTTAATGACTCATAATAACTTCATTTAAAACCAGCTGAGCAGAAAATAGATTGGAGAGGAGCCTCGGGCCATTATGGATTTGTTTTTTTTGACAAGCTCGGTTTTCAGCAGCCAGGAAGGCTCTCAGAGAGGGCTTGGCTGTGTTCTTTCTCTCTTTTTCTCTCTCTCTCTGAGGGTTGGTGGTCTGCCTGGGAGAGATTGTACAGAAACCAGGGCTAGTTCTTTTTTTTTTTTTTTTCTTTAACTCTCCCCCCACCTCTTTTTTTATTTTTCTTAACTGATTAAAAATAGATGCCTTGAGGTATTATTTTAGCATCAGTAGGATTTTTTTCACTTTTGATGTGGTAAATGGAACATAAATAAAATTGTTTTTGAAATTACTGAATTAATTGGGTAGTAAAGCAACTACAATGCATAAATTTCCTTTGCTATTTGTTTTTTTTCCCTGAGCCCTGACCCATATTTGTGGGGTGTTTCCCTTTTCTTCCAGCACCCCCCAAAACCCTCCTCCCTCTGAGCCCAGACCCTTCCTTTGAAGGGCAAGATTCTTTATCATCCCAGCAACCGCTGATGATTTTTTTTACAAAATTTGGAGGATTTGGACAGCATTGGTTCTATCCAGGTTACCCAGTCAGCTCCAGAAAGTACGAGTTTTAGGAATTGCCAGAAAAGGCTCTGACCTGCCGCTGGATGTTTTAAATAGATCCTGCCTGTTTCCCGTGCTAGGAACAGTGCCAGACTTGAGAGTGGTCCCTCTCTCTTCTCTTTTGAAAGTCAGCCCGCTCAGTCAGAGGATGCGTCTGTCTGGGCAGGACAGGAGTCCGTCCCTGTCTGATCATTCTTAGCCGTTTATCTACCCCCTCTTATGGCAACTGTCACCTTCTTTGTTAAATAGCGATTTACGTGCTTGTCCTTTTTCACCTACTAGACTCTCAGCTTCTTGCAAACATGTGATTTATTTCTGTGTTCCACATACTACCTAGCATAGTAACCTGCTCGGTGGTTATAACTCAGTTGTTTTTGAACAAATGAATGAGTGACTGGGCCAATAGTAAGGTATAGAGCTGAGGGGCTCCCTTGCTTCCTCTAGCCCTGGGAGTCAGCAGTCTGGATGAGGAGGCGGGAAGGGAGGCAGGGGCCTTATTAGTAGCATGCTCTGTTGCATCCCCACAGCCACATCATAGCAGGATCTCAGTAAATATCTGTCGAATAAATGAATGACTCTGGATGGATGGTAGGGGTGAAGGAGAGAAAGACACTTAATATTTATTGAATACCTGCTGCGTTCCAGCCACATTGGAGCATTGGTGTTCTACACATCTGATCTCACTTAAGCTGACATTGGCCCTGGAAGGTGGATGTGCTGACTCCATTTTGCAGCTGAGGACATTAAGGCTTAAAGAATGAACATGCCTAAGATCAGACAGTCAGGAAGTGGCAGACTGGATTCAGGTCTCTCTTCCCCCCTGTCCCCTTTGCTTTTCTGGTATATATATACCTGGCCCCTGGCCTCATACTATCTGAGTGCCTAAATTCTTGCTTTTCTGTTTGTAGAACTAACCAATGTCTTAGAGGCCAGGGAGCTGAGGTCAGGAAGGTCCTGTCTCCAGGGGTTCTGGAGCAGGGGCAGCACAGTATAGCACAAGCCAGCATACCTAGCCACCAGGAGAAGGTTTGGCTTGTTAGCCTCTCCCTGTTCTGCCAGAGCAGAATGTGTCCACTGGTTGCTGAGTTGTGGCCATTACTTCTCTGCATTGCCTTGCAGGACTGTGGGGAGGACAGTTCTGGGAGTATTGCTGGAGGGTCTGTGGGTCAGTATGTGGCTGTCCTCCCCAGGGAGAGCTTGGCTACATTGTGCCCCTGCTCTTCTTCCCTGGACTGTGCCCCAAAGACAGGAGGGGCAGGAAGAGAGAGTTGCCTATGGCCCCTCTTGCATGGTCACTCAGCTGGGTGCTTTGCTCCTGGGGAAGGCCCCCTGGGATCAGGAGTAGAAGGGGCAACTGACTGTGCTGCAGCCCAAAGATGTGGGAGCTGGGACCACTTAGTAGTTCCTAGCTCCTTAGACTGCTAGCATCTTGGAGCGTGATCTGTCAGGAAGATAGCGGCCTCCCTGACCTTTCAGAACATGTCCAGTGAAGCTGGACCACTCAGCAGGAGGCTAGTTATGTCTGTTCTCTGACAAGCTCATCTTCCCCAGCACACTCTTGAGATGGAGGAACCTTCTCTGGGAGGGGAAACCTCAGCCCGAAGGAAACCAGACGGCAAAGGTTGGGCAGTGGAGAAACTTATTAACCATTCTGGGTCACACACATGGATCTCTTTTGGGGGGAAGTTATTCTTGAATTAGTTCATCAGTTAGCAACCAAACTGGGGGCCAGTGGCATGCAGAGACTGGAAGGGCAGAGTTGAAGCTGCCATCCATACCCACAAGTTGTTGATGGTGGCTGAAAAGATGACATGAGCCCCCTGGCCAAGGAAGCTCGTTGTTCCCACAAGGGGGCAAGTGGGCAACAGAGGAGTTTAGAGCAGGGAGAATCTCCATGGACCAGGGAGATGATGAGGAAAGGCTTCATGAAGGAGGTTCGAGGGATTTTGGTGGGGGCTTTCCTGGTGGGATGTCCAGAAGGGGCTTCATGGTGGAAGGTGGTCCTACTTTTCTGGACAAGAGGAAGAAAGAACTTCTGTGAACTAGAACAAGCCAGGTGGACATCTTTCCTCCTCTGCCCACAACCATCTTCAGAGGCTTAGAGCCCAGTTTCTTGCATCCGAGGGTCCTGAGATCTCCCAGGTTGAGAAACATTCCTTTAATATGAAAGTGGCCACCTCAGGCATTCCTTCCGTTTTGAGGTAGCCACCACACAAGCCCACAAGGGAAAGCGAGGCTTACAATTGGATACAGACACCCCAAATGGCAAATTTCTCATCTAGGATGTGATGAATCAAAAATGTGTCATGAGTGCCCAGAGCTCCACAAAGCTCGGGCTGAGAAAACAGCACTGGGGGCTGCCTTTGGTGGGCTAAGGACTCAGGCCCCCTGGAGTGAGTGGAGAACTGTGGGGACTGTCACAGCTGAGGTCCCCAGGGCCCCAGCCTTCCTCCTTGACCATGCAGGGGACATCCCAGGTGTGCCATTAGTGGAGGTGGGCTGGCTCTCCTCTAGGGGAGGACAGAGGGAGGCCCAAGGGCTTCTGTGGGGAGTTGGCTCTTCCTGAGATGCAGCCTGGCACAGGTACCTCTTCTAGACGTTTCCCCAGGAGCTAATGTGCTCCCTCCTCCCTCCCCTAGCCAGGCCCATTTTGATTGGAATTCTTTTGCTTGCCAAAGAAAAGAAAAAAAAAAAATATCAAGCTCTAAACTTTTCATTAGGTAGTTGGGATAAAAAGCCTTCTGGGGTAGGTGGATTAAACCTCGCAGCTCTCTTGCTGACTATTATAAGCTAATTGAGCACGGGAGCTCATTGGCGGCTGATTTTGTTGGAGTAATTATGCAAGGCCACAGTCGTTTGGGTAACAAGGTAACTCCAGGTAAGGAGAGACGCCCTGAGACTTTTGATTTGCTGGAGTCTTCTTCTGTGGGTCTTCATCAAATGAGCCCAGCAAGGACAAAGGCCCAGAGACCAGATTTTGGGGGCAGGCTGCTGTCCCTTGGGGATTATTGGGGCTGACCAGGACACAAGGGGACTCAGGGTGGAGTCTTTCCTAAGCTCTGAGGGCAGGGCCTGGCTGCAAGTCATGAGCTGGAATACCTCTGTCTCTACGGGGTTCTGTCCAACCTGGGTGGGCAAGGTGCAAGCCTATATAAATAGGACAACCCCTAGGGTCTTCTCAGTCCTATAGGATTCTTGATGGTGATGCTTCCCTACACATGCCATCTTCCCACTGGACACTACCTCACCTGGAATCTTAGGAGCCTGCAACTGCCACATGTGGGGGCCTGGGCTCAATGGGCTGAGAAGGACCTTCCACTGCCCTTTGGAGGGGACCCTGAGATATGGCCAAGCTGAGCATGTTCTCTGGGTACCTCACCTCTGTTGCTACCCGCCAGAGGACAGCATGTAACTGTGTTCCCTGACCCCTCTGAGTGACAGAGTCACTGTCACCAGAGCACTCCATCTTTCTGACACTGCATGGCCAGCCTGACTTTCTTGCCTCACTTCTCAGCCCTGCACAGCCTTGAATTCTGTTCTGGGGGCATGTGCAGAGCCGTTTGAAGCAAATGTAAGCCTTTTAATTTTTTGCTCTTCTTTAGCTCTCCCACTGTAGTGTTCAGGCCTTTGCCTCCAGTCTCTGGCCTGAGCTGAATTGTTCTTCCATCTCACAGTTATAAGTTTGTCACAGTCAGAGGCTGGCTGAATCGAGGAAGGAATGTGGTGTTTGGCTAAATTGTAAAATTAGCTAGGAAAGTTAATGAGGCATTCGCCTCTGCCTTCCGAAGAGCAGGACGTTTATGAAAGTGCTTCAAGCACCTGCCTGAACAGGGAAGAGATGGGAAGGAGCACTCATGGAAGCTGCCTGGGAATGCGCAGAGCCTGGTCCAGGTGAGTTGCCAAGCCTAGGACACAGCTGTAGCTCGCTTAGCTTGACCTGACCTGAGAAGTCATCCCCTCAAAACGCCTGGATTGGGACAGACTCTTCTGACCACTGGGAGTCCATAGGAGTTTCCCACCGCACTCCCTAGGATGTCTCGAGGTTGCACAGAACTGGCTATGGTTAGCCATTCTCACACCCAGATTTCTTTTTATTTGCCCCAGACAAAGAATCAGCCTGGATGCTATTATCTCAGGAATCCATGGTAGAAAGGAGAAGACCAAAGATGACAATGATAATGACATCTAGCATGCACTGAGGGTCTGTGGTGCAAGGTGCTTTTACTCCATTATCTCCCTGGATCCTCACAAGACCCACTTGAAGCTGGTACTCTCAGTGTGTCCATTTTGCAGACACAGAAACTGTGTTTACTTGCCCCAGATCAGCCAGCAAGTAAGAGGCAGGGTCAGACTGTGCTTCCAGGGATACCTGACTGGAAGCCCCTCGTCTTAACCTCAGAGGCAAAGTTGTTTCCAACCTCTTTCCAAGCTGCCCACTTCTCCCAGCCTGCGGTTCACATGGTGCAGAGTGCACGCCTGCAGATGCCCACCCCGAAGCTCTGGAAGTCACGGTCTCAAAGGTGCATATAGAAGAGCTGCCAACCATCTATTTTCTGCACACACCAAATTCACAGGTCCTCTAATTACACCAACAAACCATTCTGTTTTCAAGCAGCAATTCGATGTCATTTTAGTTATCAAAGCACTTTAATAATGCTGTGGACTTCACTTAGGAATAGTCACCCCGCCTGGACCTTTTGCACAGGGAGAACCAGAAAAGGCCAGTGGCGTTTGTTTCTTCCCCTGGCGGAGAGATGGGCATTAATTATGACAGGCAATATTTCTGTTTGCAAAAGTGTGGCGCCTTCAGGCTTCTGAATTTTGAGCCTGGAAATGTCAGTGCTGCAGTTGTAATGTAACACCTCAATTATGGTGCAGGGGGTGAGACAGCCAGGCTCTGAAACCTGCAAGGATCTTTAGATCCACGGCCTGAGCCACAATTAAGGTTTCAGAAACACCAAAGGCAAGCCAATGAGTGTCATTTTTAACCGGTTTGAACATTTTACTACTTCCTAACATCAGAAGCACTCGGGCTGGAGAGCCCGCTTCTTGTCCTCAATAAAGTGATTAAGCTGAATGGGTGTTGGGGAGTATTATTAGGCTGAGAAGGCTAAAAATAGACATGCTCTGTTTTCTGAAAGCCACAGCAGGCCTGGAGAGACTGGCAGCCTCGAGGTGCCACTGAGGGGCCCAAGGAAGGGGGAGGGAGGGTGGCAGTCCCCTGGGCGCCAGGTCTGAGACAGGGTGGTGGGTGTGGTGATGGGTGAGGCAGGTGGTGGGGCCTCTTTCCCAGCTGTCCTCTGTGAGCAATCGCAATGGAAGCCAAGCCATGGGTTCACTGCTGCTCCCTTGGTTTGAAGAATCCTCCAGGGTGTGTGTGTTTGTGTGTGTGTGTGTGTGTGTGTGTGTGTGTGTGAATGAACTTAAAGTAACTGATAACTCCAAAGTTTAGAATGGATACCTGGGCCTAAAATGTACTTATTCACCCCAAAGTCACTAAATTCACCTGGTGTTCCGGAGGAAGGGGTCCAGTTAGAAGGGGAGAAGGGGAGAGACCCTCAGAGCCAAGAGTGAGGGTCTTCTCTGCAAATCTTTGGACAACTAAGATGCTCAGGAAGGGTGTAATAAGAGGACTTTTTGGTTAACTGAAGGTCAACCAAGACAACCTTTTGTATTTCAGACTTTGTAGTGTGCTGTCATTCATCAGTGTGAGAGTCAGTTTTTCTACTTTCACTGAATACAGTTGACTGTTATGATAGAACATCTTGCTCCCTTGGAGGTCAAAAGGAGAATTCTGGAGTCAAGGGAGTCAAGTCTGGAGGGGTCTGCCTAATTGGAGTTTGGTTTTAAGTCAGTTTTGAAGATCAGTAATACCTTTTCCTCTGTAAACCCGCCCCCCCCCCCCGCATGCTTTCATGTCTTTGAGCCCATTCCTCTCTATAATAGCTTTAGACTATGGAGAGGGGCTAGGAATTTGATGTACATTTTGCCGATGGAGAAATTGAGGCCAAGAAAAACACTGAAGTGCCTTGCAGAGCCGGCTCTAGGAGAGCCTGCTTCTGCCAGGTTCTCTCTGGTGGACAATGGTGAAGACAAGAGTGGGTGAAATGAAGAAGGAGCCTGAGAGCCCACGGGGGAGGTCCCCTGGCTTCAGGTGGTAAGCCGGAGCGTGGAGAAGAGCAGAGGACTTGAGCACATTGCCTTTGGTACCTTTTGTTTGTTCCCCTTACTCGGAGCTTCTCATGCATTAGGGTCTTACGTGATCCAAGACCCTTCTGGTTAGGTGGTCTTCCCATGCTGCCACCCTGGTTGAAGTTAGTTTCATTCTCTGACTCTTGCCAGCAATAAGACCTAGAGCAAGTAAACTAATAAGCTTTTTTTTAAACCTCCATTTTCACATTTTTAAAATGGGGATAATCTTAGAGTTGCGAAAGGTCTAAATTATTGTATATTGCATGTAAAGTAGTTAGTGCAGCGGCTTATTTCATAATAAATGTGCAGTAGACCTCAGTGACTAATGTTCTCACTGTGATTGCAGCAGCTGTATCATTGATGCTCATTGCAGGGCAACCTTTGCTGGACCCATATGATCTTGAGGGGAGAGGAGAGAAAGGGTTGTTACTGGGTAGGGGCTGGCGCCAAGTACTGTGCTGGACACCTTCCCATGCATCTTCTTATTTAAACCTCCCAAAAACCTTGTGGTCCCATTTCTAAATGAGTGGCACCCTTGGAATTGGGCAACTTCAAAGTCCTGCCTTCAGGGCATGAGGGATGTATCACCATCTATTTAACAGGTGAGGAAACCAACACTCAGAGAGGTTAAACTGCTGATGCTCTTGATGCAACTTGAAGGAGACCTTGCCTGCAGGGCGGGTATAGCTCACAGCCAAGGGAGTGGTCAACAGATACCCGCATGCAGAGCCCTGCCAACTGGTTTCTTGAAGAGTGCAGTGGTTCTGATGCCTGTGACAGCATTTGAAGCCTTCAGGAAGCCTTTGTGTCTTCCCAGTTTAAGTATGATTCCTAACGGCATTTAACTTAAATTAAAAACAAGCAAAACACACACATACCGAAAAGACACTTGCAAGTAGCTTTGGAGAGAGATGCTAGGAATAGGGAGGTAAATGGGCAAATTCTGGGAAGAAAGGGAATGGGGAAATTATCAATACAGAGATCTTAAAGATACCTGAACCCTGTGAGAGAACTCTGCAGACTCTTCAGGGAGGAAGGAGTGAGGGAGGAAGGAGCCAACTTGGAGAAAGGAAGGGAGGACCAGAGTGCTCATAAAGCTGAGGAAGGCTTCCCTCCCTTCTCTCTGAAAATACCTCTACTGAACATTTAGGAGTGTCAGGGGATGTTGGGGGACCAGGGCAGTGGCTGGCATCAGTGTGGCATTGTGTGGACGAGGTAGGGCTTTGACTCTGGCATTGCCCCTTGGAGTGGCCCAGGTTTCTTTTATTCTGCTGTCCAAGCAGCATTGTAGGTCTTATCTGGGAGTGGGATGCATTCATGCAGGTGTGTGTGTGTGTGTGTGTGTGTGTGTGTGTGTGTGTGTGTATGCGTGCACACATGTAACTCCTCTCCATACCAGATTGGGGCTACAGGCTCTGACAGTGCTCTGAGGTTGCTTCAGAAGAAAGGAGAAGGGTATTTGAAGAGGAGAGGTAAAGGCTCAGGTAACACCAGAGCTTTGGGACTGCTTCAGTGCCAGAAGAAATCCCTGTCATCATTCCGAATCTCTCACTTGGGAACCCACTAGTTGGGGCCAGGGAGGAGGATGATTGCTGGTATCCAGGATTTGAGCAGGTGTCCCATAAAATCGTGGCTCGACTCCCCACTTTCATTCATTTCTCTGTTTTTTTTTTTTTTTTTAACCTAGACTCTTATAAATGCTAAGATTACCGAGCTGTCCATCTCCCTTAAACAAAACAAAGCTGTGACCACCCAAAACCTACATGTCCCTGGCACTCAAGAGTCAGCCTCGGTGTAGCCTCATTGGCTCAGTCTGACGCTGGCTAATGATTATCCCAGCCTCTGGACTCTCTGTTCCATTTTGCCGGCCTGATAAAGTATTCCCTGGAGAGGGCTCACCCGGGCTGAACTGGGGCACCCAGCCCTGGCTTGATCCAGTCAGTACCTTGCCATCACCAAGGGTTATAGCCTTTGAGCTCCCTTTTCTGGACACATTGAGCTTTCTTTGCCATGAGCTTCTGGCTTCGTCTCATACAGCACCCATTCATCTTTTCTCCCTTAGCAACGTCCCAGTTTAAAACTGGTCATTTACAGATGAAGAGATAAAGGGGCTCATCCAAGGTCACACAGCTCAGGCAGTGACAATTGAACCCCGAATCCATTTCTCTTTGTGGTAGTTTGGATATCTTAGGTGCTCAGGGCTGGCAGGACTGTCCTTGAGCAGTGATTCACACTGGTCATCTCAGAGTGGCCTCCTCTCCCCTCCCAAGCAGTGGGATGTGCTTATGAGAGCCTCAGAGGTGGTGTCTCACCTACTCAGGCCATTTGCTCCTCGCAGGTGGGCCTTCCCCTAGGAGCTCTGGGGCTAGAAGTATTATGGGCTGGAGTTTCCCAGAGGCTTTGGCCAGGGGCTGACCTCCTGGAGTTCATCAGCTTGAGGAAGTGAACTTCATCTGTAATCACCACGATGACTGAGCACCTACTGTGTGCCAGGTACTTCATGTTGGTTCTTGCTGAAACTGTGATGTGGGGATTAATGGACCGCATTTTAAAGAGGGATGTGAAGCTACAAAGTTGATGCTGAGACCATACCACCAATAAGAAGAACCACCCCAAAGCCGTGTCTGACCACTAGCCGCTGTAGGACATGAGTTCCAGAGGCCTGATGTTTAGTGTGGGGAGATCTCCCAGTTGGCATGGCTTGTCTGGAAATAAGTCTGGTCTCTCACAGCATGGGCTGACGTCCCTTTGGTAGGAGAGATGTCTGTGCCCTTGCAAAAACTGGCCATAGTGATTGCTATGATACCATGACTGCTCATTCATGAAATTGCCAGGAGAAGAAAGGGGTTAGAAGCCATGGTCAGGTGAGCCTGCAGATCAGGTCAGTACTAAGACTTCAGGAAGATTTGGGAACTGGTTTGTTTGTTTGTTTTTACCTACAGTAAATTTACCATTATACTTGTATTATGTGTGTATTATGAACTGTAATGCATTCTACTATTACAAATACAACATTGAATAAAAAAAAAATATTGGCCATGAGAGACCTAGGCACAGTGGCACAGGCTTTTTATACCAGCCACTCTGGAGACTGAGGCAGGAGGATCCCAAGTTGGAGGCCAGCCTGGACAACTTAGTGAGGCTCTTAACCTAGCCAGAACTTGTCTCAAAGTAAAAAATCAAAAGGGCTGGGGTTGTAGTTCAGTGGTAGATAACCTCTAGGTTCAATGCCAAGTACCACCAAAAAAAAAAAAAAAAAAAAAAAAAAACTGGCCATGAGTGTAGATCAGAGCAGAGATGTCTCTCCTTCACACCCAGGGAAGAGGGAGCTGATCCTGTTTTTCCTTGTAACTTTTGGTTTGTACTGGGGCTTGGAGCACAGTCTTGAGTGGCATTGCCTTTCCATAGGCTCACAACCCAGAGGAAGTCTGCCCAATGAAGGCTTGTCAGCGTGGAAATCTAGGTTCCTTTTTTTTTTTTTTTTTTTTTGTCTTGGTGCTTTGACTGGGATGGTAAGAATTTCTCAAATGTTGTGCTTTCATTTAGTATTCATGTGTACCTCATATATTGACATAATAAAATAATGGCAATAAGGACAATGTTGACAGTAAGTATATACTGAGCAGTTACTGCATGCCAGGTAAGATGTTAATGACTAGAGAGAGAGAGTGTGTGTTTAAATTAATCATCACTCAACCAATCCTGTGAGATGCAAACACCCTGAACCCAGTTTTACAGGTGAAGAAACAGGTCCAGAAAAGATGAATCACTTGCCCAGGATGGCAGCTAGAAATGATGGAATCGGAACTTGAGCCCAGGTTGGTCTCATCCCAGAGAGCACGTTGTTAAGGACTTTACTTGTGCAACCTTACTCCGAGTCTGTGTGTTTGCACTGGCTGTGGGCTGCATTTCAAAGCCTATTGGATTACCTACTGGTGCTAGGAGCCATAAAAGGGGAGCTTTCCAAACCTCTCTGGTGGAGAATTTGGCATTAGAGGGGCAAGGGACAAGGTAGACCCTGTGAGAGCTGAGAGGAGGACTTACAGGACCTCTATGAAGCCAAGAGCACCAGGCACCATGGCACTGCTGCTCCTATAGTATATTTATTGGGTAGGAGGAGAAATGTTCTCTCAGACATAAATGCTCAGCCTTCCCCTTGACCCAGCCCAAGGTCTCGTCTTCTGCAGAGTGGATATTGAGCCAAATGGGAGGGATCGGGCATTTAACAGGTCAGTGATAGGAAGTTGACTTCCAGACATCTGGAAAGGAGCCACCCTCCACCCCAGCTCACCCCCTATCTCTGCAGCTCAGCCTGCCAGTCTTTCCGGGTGGCTTTCTCCACCCTGTCTTTGATTTGGGGCCCTGTCTTAGTGGTTCATTCACCTCCAGTCCCTGGTACTGTCGACGAGAGCTCCCCTTGGCCCTCCCTGGGCTGGCCGACAGGACTGCTGGTTTCCCAGTCAGCTGGCATCCACCCACTTGTGTCCCCTTTCCCTCTTTCCTGAATCTGTGTCCCTTACAGAACCTCTGGTTCTGTCGTGTTTTTTCTTTTTGTTGATAAGGGAGAAACAGAGTGAGAGGGAAAGCCAGTGAGAGTGAGAACAAGAGAGAGAGAGAGAGAGAGGGAGAGAGAGAGGGAGGGAACACAAGCGTGCCTGCAGCTCCTCTCTGGGAGTGCGCATCTCCTTGAGGGAAGGAACACACAGTGCTGGCCTTTGGAATTGGCAGCCCGTGTGCTGTTCTCCGTCTGATAAGAGGTACTGTAAATAAAACTGTACACCGTGGCCTGTTGTAAAATGCCCCGCGTCTGTACTCATTGTTCTGACAGCTCATGCTTTTTTTGGGTCTGCTGTTTTGGTACACTCTGTACTTCCTTATGTAAGCAGGCATGCATATCTCATCAGAACATTCAAGATGTTTATTTTAAAATCTCAAGGAATTAAAAAAAAAAAAAAAAAAAAAGGACACACCACTCAACATTCGATGCTGGCAAACACTAGGTGTTTTTTCAGTGGTTCCTTTTAAAAATATATATGTATTATTAGCCTGGGGGTGGGGGAGGCTAGGAGAGGGAGGGATTTTTGAATTTTTTTCTTTCTTTCATTGGCTCCTGCCTTCCATCCTTCAGAGGGACACCACCCCACATCTGATTGCATTCAGTGCCGTCTAGATGCTCCGGACCCCCAGCCCCATTTCGACTTAGGAATACAAGCAGGGAGGAGGTCTCTCTGCTTTTTGCCAAGGGAGGGGGCCAAGGAAGGGGCACAGCTGTGGGGAGCTGGTGGTAGCTTCTGTGGGCTTTCAGCTCTGTTGTCACTGGCATCCTGGCATTTAGATAAAGCTTTATGCTTTTGCAAATGCCTTCCTGGCCTATCCCTCTGATTGCTATGAATCAGGGAGATGCTGAAGCCCCACCAACCTGGAGGCCGGCTCCAGCCTCAGTGGGGCTGTGTTGTCTCGTCTTGTCTCTGTTTATTGGTTCTGTGCATCTACCCACCTTTACCTGCTTTGAGCCCTTGATCCCTCCTCTGTCCTCTAGCCCCACCTTCTGAAGGTGCCAGAAAATCAAAGAAAGTAGAGGTCTGGTAAACTTGAAATGGTCAGGCAGCCCCCTGTTCTCCTCAAGAGTGGTGTTAGAGCACCCCTGAGTCCTCATCTGCAGGGTCCCTGGGGGTCTGGCAGGGGCAAGGCTGGCTGGCTGTTTCTTAACAACTGGGTTCGCTAACTCCCAGATGAACTTAGTGGGGAGGCTGGGGAAGGGGAAGTCCCCCAGCAGATCCCTGCCAGTCAACGGATGATCCAGTCTGGCCTCTCCAGGTCTGCCTGGGGACAGGAGGCTCACTGAGTGTCCTGGAGCGAGGACTCCTCTGCTTGCTGTTGGGGGAGACGTTGGGTGGTTGGGTTGAGGTCTTGCTCCAGGGGAAGCAGACATCCCCACTTTCTAACCTTTTCTCTTTTTCTCCCTTGAACTTCCTGAGCTCTAGCCAGAGACCATGTCCTTGAGTTTTCAAAAAGGGGCAGCAGAGAAGCCAGAGTGTGTAGAATAAGGACTCTGCCACCCCCTAGGGGACAGCATGGCAGTGCCCTGAATGGCTACTGCCCTCTTCCCAGGCCAGTTCTGTACCCAGGAACCTGCCTGAGGGTTTCTTCAACAAGAATTCAGTGCACACCTTTGTGTGCCAGGCAGGGCGTGGGGCCCTGGGGGGGGGGGAGGGGTCAGCGGAGCCCAGGACATACGTAAGCTGCTTGCACACAGCTTTGGGAAGACAGAAAAGAACCAGGAAGCCCAGGGTTGTTGACTGGTATTCTGGGGGCTTGTCTTGGGGAATTTCTGAGCTGAGTTAGTGGGTAGGTGCTAATGCTGATGTATTGGTCCTAGGACAGATTTTTTTGCTCCCCCCAACAGAACAATCACTCACCTTTAAATCAGAGGGACAAGGGTTTGTTGGGGTGTGTGAGCATGGTGGCATATGTCTTTACAGATGTGAGACTCCCTTTGTACAAGATAAATGGCCTACAAATAACTGTGCATTGAATTTCAGTAAAACCAATCATACTTTAATTGTACAACAGGAGTTCTTCTTTAAAGGAATAATGACTGGTGATGATGGTAGCTGCTTTTTACAGGTTCTGTGTATCTTCCTACTGGACCTGGGCTGAGTGCTTCACCTACCTGGTCACAGTCCTCAGAGGGAACTGCTTTTGCTGTTCCCATTTTACAGACGAGGTGATGTGTGCACCGAGGTTGGGCACACTGTTCGGGGTCACAGCTGTTGGCTGGCTGTGCTGGCATTTGGACTCTTTGCTGTCTTGGCCTGCATCCTGAGCTCTTAGCCACTCACTCCTGAGTTATAAATAGCCTCAATGATCTCTTGCATCGGAGCATATTCTGTGGCTGAGAATGAGTTTTGTGTTTATTACTGTCCATTATCTCCCACCAGCCTCTCAGCAGGCTCGGTGCAGCTGGCAGGTCTAGTCATCCCCATTCTGCAGATTGGGAGGCAGGTTCATCGAGGTGCGATGGCTTGTGTGATGTCCCAGCAGTGAGTGGTCGACTCAGGCCTGGCACCCCTTTCTAGGTCCTGCAGCTCTCTTCCTGGTTCACTGGGTCTGTGATTGATAGGAAGGGTAGCGTGGGACCAGCTCTCTCTTGTCTTCCTGCTGTTTCATTTCTCTCCCGGCAGTCCATCCCTTTCTTGCTGGGTCTCCTCTCTCCCTCACCAACTCCTTGCCATCCGTCCAGCCTTCTTGCTGTTCCCTGCCCTGCGTGGACATCCGCAGGCAGCAGTGCCGCTTCCCGCTTCCCACCGCCTCGCCTCCTTTCAGATGCTGGCTCACCGCGACAGCAGCCCTGGCACTCCATCCCTTTCCGCTTAATTTATTCTCTTTTTATCATTTATCACCACCTGGCCTATTTTACATAGACCTGCTTTTTACCAAGATCTGCCTTTCCCACTGGAACATAAGCTCCTTGAGGGCAGAGAGGGCGTCTCTTTTGCTTCTGTACTGTACGCCACCTACTGGCACGTGCTTAATGGGCATCCTCTGTGTGCAGGAAGGATGGGGCGATCATGTCCCTCTCTAGACTGTGTCCCTGAGGTTCCCCCCGCTCTAGGATGAGCCCCAGGAAATTTCGTGGGGGTGAGTGCTGCTAGGCCCATGTGCACCCGTCGCGTTCAGCTGGCGTGACCACCCCCTCCCCCCACGCCCCTCCATTGATGCTTTATAAATGTATTAGGGGCGGAATGATGTCACCGTAATGCATTTTGGGAATAGCCATGTGGTTTATACACACTTGAGTTGCTTTGAATGCAAACCTGACATCATACTGAAGGCAGCAGCGAACAACATATGCACAGTAAACAGGCAGAGACTGTCTTATTGATTAACAGATGAGGCCTCTATTATCGATCAAAGCTTGGCGAGGAAATTTATCACTTTTAATTTCAGGGCTGCCAAATATTTCTGCCTCTGAGCCAGCCATTACAGAGACAATTTAAAGGCACAAGCCTCCCCGGGAGAGCAGATTTCGGGATTTTCGTCTGGTGCACTCAGCTCAGCTCTGTGCTCTTTGGCTGGCCCTGGAGAGTTGGGGGGGTCAGAGTGTCTCTGGGCAGGAGTGGCAAGAGTTTTGGGGCTTCATAAATGAGGCTGGCAGTGGGAGCCTGTGTCTGTGGTGTCTGTGTAACGGAGAGCCTGACCCAGGGTCCCCGAGGACAGGGACTTTCACACACCTCGCTGGGTTCCATGACTTCAGCCTGTGGGGAGGGGTGAGGTAGGGTGGGGTGGGAAGGACACTGAAGGCAACCAGATGCGGTCAGCCAGCAGCCTTCAGAGATCAGTGTGCTCCTCTGTCTTTATCTTCATCTGAACCTGTCTGGTGGTGCACATCCGCCCTTCATTTCCTACCTGCTCCCCTCTTCCTTTCTCTCTACTTCTCAGTCATTAAAGTGAGACGCTACTACAGCCACACTGATGGCTGTTTCTAAGAACGGCTGCACACCACATCCCTTGAAGCCCGTGCACGGTCAGACTCCTCACTCGATCACAGGGCTCCCCTCCCATGAGGCGCCCACCCCCCCCAGTCTTGTGGAGGGGAGCCATGAGAACAGATAGAACCAAAGAAAGAAATGCAATTAAAATCAGATCCCTTACAGATCCACAGAAAATCATTGACGGCTAATGATTTAGGACTGGGGGGAGTTGCTCACTGTGAGCGCACTGTGGCTTCATCCAGCCCAGATTCCCCATCCTGGCCTGTGCTGCTCTTTGAGGCGCTTTTCTATATTTCCTGCGTAAATGGATGAAAGTGGCGCCGGCTGCTGCCTCTGTGAACACACAGACACTGCTTTGCTAGCCTCGTCAGAAGGTATTTTCTTGGCTGCTTTTTCAAAGCTCTCTAAGCCATGTGCCAGGTGCTTGGCCTAAGGATATCCTGCAGCTTGAAGGGACACCCAGAGGTCATTGTGGAATTCTCCCTGCCTCCAGGTGAAACTCAACCCCAGCCACCTAAGACAAATGATGATATTTATTTTTAACTCTTCAGGAAAAGCAATTTCATTTCTCCCCTGGGGTGCTTTATCATTCGTTTATTTAGTCAGTCACTCCTATTTATTGAGCACCTACTAGAGTCTCACCTGCTCATCATTTGGAATATAGACAGGGTCGGCGTCCTCATACTTTTCCTTGGTGCTTAATTTAAGCCTTTGTATTTGAGTTACTTTTCTTAAGTATATGCTAATAGTCTAAGAAAAAGTTGATAAACTTTTAGAAAGTGTTATACAAAGCCCTGGTGGATAAAATGGACAAACTTGTTTTCCATTTTTTATTTCAAGTTGAGGGAAGGGAGTCTCTTATCTTTACAGCATCTCTGCAGATGGAATTCTATCTAAGGAGCATAAAGGTATAGGGATTAAGAGCAAAGGCTCTGAAGTCAGGCTGCCTGGATTTGAATTCACCTCTTCTATTACCCACTGTGTGACACTGGGCAAAGTACTGACCCTCTCTGAGCTTGTTTACTCATATGCTAAGCAGGGGTTATAATAATATGTACTTTAGTTCTTTTTGGGATTACGTGAAATGATATATACTAAGCATTTAGTATACATACATACCTGGTGTATAGTAAAGCCTTGGGAAATTGGCAGGGGTGAGAAAATAGCACTAGGGGCTCTAGCTTTGTGTAAAAAGAAGTTCTGGCTCCAATGAGACTCTTATGCATAAATAAACCCACAGGCACGCTTAAAGAAGTGCTCAGACATGTTAAAAGGAGCCAAGTGGATAGGACAGAACAGAGAGGGGCTGGAGTGCTTGGTGCATGCATACTTCCTGCCTGGTGTACCTCCTTGGTGCATGCATACTCTGGCTTTGAAAATGGAATGGGGCTAAAACAGAGGAATGAGATTGGGCATTGCTCCAGCTCAGAGACTCAGGGAGAGGACCATGAGGACAAACTACCTGCAGAGTTGGATGGCTCACTGGCTCAGGTTAGGCAAGCCAAGTAGAGGAATTTAGAATCAGTACAGATTGTACACTTCCCTCATGACTAGGGAAGTGTGTGGAATCCAGTGGCCTTCTGTAAGCTGCCTGTCATGGCCAGCCACGGCGCCGCGGGAGGAAAACTCGGAGGCAGAGTAAAGCTATTACTACTTTTACTTCTACTTTCTTAGAGCTTAGAGAGAGAAATTAAGATTTTTCTTCTTCTTAGAAAGAGCTTAGAGAGAAAGATTAGAGATAGCTTTTTCTTCTTCTTCTTCTTAGAGCTTAGAGAGAAAGAGAGAGAGCTTGAAAGAGAGAGATTTCTTCTTTAGAGAGAGAGAGAGCTTAGCTTTTAGAGCTTCTTTCTTCTTTCTTCCTCGGGAGCCTCGGCCTGACTCTGACCAGGAATTACTTCTTCTATCTGGTTTCTCTTCTGTAACCGCTGTGCCTACGTTCTGGCCGCTCTGATTCTTTTCTTCTTCTCCGACCCGAACTCTTCTTCTGACCAACCGAGTGCATGACTGACTGAACGAATTCATTCTTCTCCTGACTCCAACCACTTTTCACCCGGTTATATACCTTTAGCTTTGTGGGTGCCTCACGTGCATTTACAGGTGCGTCACATACATACTTATTATCAGGTGGAACTTATGGCTTCCAGCTGACCGCAATAGCCATCTCCCTAATTGGGGCTCCTTCAGCCTTCAAAGAACCTGCCTCTGTTGGATAAGTCAGAGGGTGGCTGACAGTGTGGAAACCGACCTTGACCCTTACAGTGTTCCAGGTATGACACAGCAGAGTCCTGTGTGGACAGTGATTACCCACAAGCATAGGAGAGAGCTGTCTTCAAGACATTTTGCAGGAAAAGAGCCAAGCCCCAGCCTGTGGGCAAGATAACATATTAGAGCCTCGAAGGCTATTAGTGGTGGTAGAGGTACTGTTTCATCCTGACATGGTGACCTTGTTGCTTGGAGCTTTGTAAATAACAAGTTCTAAGGAAATGTATAAAATTGGATTGCACTGAGTTGATGTTGCTTATTCCACAAATATGTGCAGTCACAGGTCCTCACTGTGTCAGGTAGGTGCAGCCATGCACAAGATGACCTGGTCTCTCCATCAGGGAGCTCACAGTGTGGCAGGAGAAAGAGAAGGTCCACAGGTGTTTGGAACAGAGCATGGCCAGGGCCACCACCTGGAATATAGGAGGTGCTAGAGGAGCGGAAAGAAGGCTCATCTTACCCAGACATGAGGGCGCGGGTGTCAAAGCTGAGGCCTAAGTGATGAGTGGGAGCTCCAGCTGTACCACAGAGCACAGGGGACAGGAGGAAGGATGTCTGTGGCAGAGGATGCAGGAAGAAGGCAGCTCCTCCAGGAGCCAGCATGGAGCAGAGGGAGCAAGAGCCGGGAGGGGGATGGGGCAGGAAAGATAAGCACCAACAGTGAGTGACCTTGCAGGGCCTGGGGAGAATGTAGCCTCTGTCCTCCAAGCATGGTGCGCCATTCCAAAGGTGTTCAGGGGTCAGATGCAGGCAGTGGTTGGACGTGGACAGTGAGACCATTTGGGGTATACCGAGTCCTAGGTCCCTGTGGACATCCAAGTGTGGGTGCATCGACGATGCCTGCTTTCCCATACAGCATAGGGCAGCTGGGCACATTTCCCCTCCTGGGTGTCATGTGTTCCTGTCCATCCCGCATGCAGAACTGGCCATTCAGAATGCCCCTTCTTCGTGGGGTGTCTTGCCTGGACTCCATCTCCATTTATCTTAGTTATGCTGCTTTTATTTCTTCTACTCTCTCGGAGAGCCCTGGGTGAGGGCATCTGGAATTTGTTGGGGTGTAGGGGGCACCTAGTGGAGGTGGATCTGGCCTGGTTGCTGGGGCCATGGATTATCCCTGGCTCAGGATCTTCCGCCCCCCTCCCCTAGTGTCCACCTGCACAGTTTTTACCCGGGACCTTCCCACCTCATGGATTGTCCTTCCAGTGGTAACTGCCTCTTCTTTCTTTCAGCGGGTGCCAAAGCCTTCGTCTGTGATCAGTGCGGAGCCCAGTTTTCAAAGGAGGATGCCCTGGAGACACACCGGCAGACCCACACTGGTGAGTTGCCTTTGGCTCCCGTTCTCCAGGTATGCCAGCATGTAGTGTGTGGCTGTGAAGCACCTTCGTGCCTCTTGTCCTTAGCCACATGCTGTCAGTCACCTGCAGGGGTGCTGTGAGTAAGGACGGACCTCTGCCACGTGCAGTCACTCTTGTCTGTGGGCTGGCCGGACAGGGCTTCATAGGTGTGACTGTGCCCCATGACAACAGCTGCCATGGCCTAGGCCAAGACCTGCGGTCACAGGCCACTCATGCTGTCACCGTCCAGGCCTCTTGGATGCTCTTGGTGAGGCCTTCGAGAGTCTGTGATGTGACCTGAGGCTCCCCTTCCCTGAGCAGTGGTAGGAAACCTCTTGCACCCCGCTCTGGTGAAATACCAAAACCCTCATGTGGCCGCAGTGGACTGGTCCTGATCCCCTCTTTGTGAGGGTTGAGCCATCATCTAAAAGACGTCAGTCTACACGCAAGGATGTATTTGAACAATATTAGCAATATAGCTTTATTTGATTCCAAAGCATCAATTTCACAGCATCAGTGTCGTCCCATCCTTGTGATCGGCGTCATTGTTACTGTCTTTGCAGGAGCTCACATTTGTTGAGTACTCATTATGTGCCAGGCCCTCTTCTCAGCGCTTTACTTGATCCCACTTTTTTCAGTCACCCTGTGAGGTAGGACGTGATTCCCATGTCATAGATGAGAAAACTGAGGCTCAGAGGAGGGAAAAGGACTTTCCAGAGTTCGTAGTGGAGACAACTGTGGTAGAGCCTTGTAGTTCAGAATTCAGACGACCTGAGGTTAGCTGTGACTCTGCCACCTCCTATTTGTGGAACCACGGATAAATCACTCAAACTCTGTTAATTTGGGTTTCGTCGTCTGTTAGAAAAGTGGAGTGATAATAGTATAATAGTATCTATCTCCTAGCAGAGGGATTCAATGAGGTATTTTAATTTGAAGTCCTTTGCGCAGTGTAAGGACTAAGATCATAGTAAGCATTCAGTGAACAGTAGTTGATGTATTTATTGAGTTCCTACAGTGAACTTGGCACTGTGTGGACACAGAAGACATTCAACAGTTCTGCTCTTCATGCAGCTGGTATTCTAACTGGGAGACAGTATTGGGCTTTCAGGTCAAGTTATAATACGTGGTGTTAACAAAAAATAAAGAAGAATAAGGAGTAGAAAATAAGAAGAAAATAAATATTTTGGATAAAATGGTCATGGAAGAAGGGCTCTTTTTTTTAAAAAATATTATTTATTTATTTGTTCTAATTTGTTATACATGACAGCAGAATGCATTTTAAATGGGCTAAGGAACTGAACAGACACTTCTCAGAAGAAGATATACAGTTGATTAACAAATATATACAAAAATGTTCAATATCTCTAGCAATTAGAGAAATGCAAATCAAAAGTACTCTAAGATTTCATTTCACTCCAGTCAAAATGGCAGTTATTAAGAATAGAAGCAACCGTAAGTGTTGGCGACCATGTGGGGGGAAAGGCACACTCATACGTTGCTAGTGGGACTGCAAATTGGTGCAAGAAGGGCTCTCTGAGGTGACATCTGAACAGAATCTGAAAGTGAGGGAGTGAGCCACTCGCAGGTTTCTGGGGAAGATTCTGAACAGAGGGGATAAGCACTTCCACGGCCCTGAAGCTGGGTTGTGCCTGACAAGCTCAAGGAGCAGCACAAAGAGCAGTGTGGCAGACAGCACGGAGCGAGGGGGGGCAGATGAGCAGGTCTCTCAGCTCCAGCAAGGAACCTGGGTTTTATTCTGCTTGGGCTTAGAGTCTTTTGGAGGGGGAGAACATATTTACAAATCATATTCCTGAGAAGGAACTTACAACTAGAAAATATAAAGAACACTTACGATGATGCCAAAATAAAAATACGAATAACTGAGTTAAGTAATGGGCAAAGGAAATGAGTTGACGTGCCTCCAAAGGCAGACAAATGGCCGGTGAGCACATGAAAAGATGCTGCGCACCACTAGGCATCAGGCAGGTGCAGATCAAAACCACAGAGAGAGACCACTTTACACTCACTAGGATGTGGCTATAATAAAAGATATAGATAGTTGCACGTGTTTTTGAGGATGTGGAAAAATCAGAGCCCTCTATATTAGTGAGAATGTAAAATGGTGCAGCCACTTTGGAGAACCCTCTGGAATCTCCTAAAAAAGTTAAACATAGAGGTACCATATGACCCAGGAGTTTCACTCCTGCCCGTCGACCAAGAGAAATGAAAACACACATCCTCACAAAAACATGTACACAAATGTTCAAGGCAGTATTGTTCATAATAGTAAAAAAATAGAAACAACCCTGTGTCCATCCACTGATGAATGAATTAAAAATATGTGATATATATTCATGCAATAGAATATAATTTGGCTATGAAAAGAAATGAAGCACTGATACGTGGACATGAATGAACCTCAAAAATATGCTCTATGAAAGAAACTAGACACAAAAGGCCACATCTTATATGGCTCCTATTTATATGAAATGTCCAGAATAGACAAATCCATTCAGACTCAAAGTAAACAATAGCCAGAGGCTGAGGGTGTTGGGAGGTGACTGCTAATGAACACAGGGTTTCTTTTGGAGGTGACAAAAATGTTCTAAAGTTGATTATAGTGATGGTTGCACACTCTGAATATATTAAAATTCATTGAACTGTATACTTCAAAAGCATAAGTTTTATTTATGGTATGTATATCATAACTCAATAGAGCTACATGAGGGTGTGTGTATGTGCATGAATATGTACATATAAATGAACTTTGTCACATGCTAGTGAGAGTAACTTGTGTCACACAGGCTGTCACATACAACATACACACAGGCACACAAACACATGAATTTGTTGAGATAAAATACACATAAATAGTTGTTTATATATATAAACACACATATATGCACATGCACATGAACATTTAGAGAGAAGGAGAAAAATAATCCATTGGATTTTTTTTAATTAAAAAAAATATTTTTTTGGTGCTGGGGATTAAACCCAGGGCCTGTTCCGCTAAGTGTGTTCTATCACTGAGCTACACTCCCATCCCTATTGGAGTCCTTTCTGTGGGAGAATGACATAACTTGAGTTATATGTTTAAAAGAGCAGTCTGGCCCCTGTGCTAAGAACTGCAGCCATCAGTTGCTGTGTCACCTACTTTTTCCACAGCAGCTTAAAAGAATGAAGTGTTATCTCTGACAATTCTGTGAGTTGACTGGGCTCAGCTGGGTGGTTTTCACTTGGGTCCTCTCATGGCTGCCATCAGGTGGTGGCTGGGGCTGGCATCATCTGAAAACTCCTCTGAGCTGATGTCTACAATGGCCTCACTCAAATATGACTCAGAGCCCCTGCACATGGCCTATCTACAGCAGAGCATCTGGGGCCTGTTACACAGCAGCTCAGGCTCCAGGAGTCAGGGGGCCGACACTGCTTGCCGTCTTCTCAAAAGCTGGTAAAACGACTGTAGAAATACAGCTGCACTTCTGTGGTATTTTGCTGATCAGAGTTGTCACAGGTCAGCCCTAGATTTAAGGTGGTGAAGCCTACACTCCCCTTCTCAATGGGTCTGTGAACCTCTAGGGAAAGAAGAATCAAAGGCAGCCATCTTGGAGACAAGCTACCACAGGGCCTGGAGCTGAAGAAGGAAGGCAAGTCTGCTGCTGGCATGGTTATGGTCATCCACATTTCTAAGTTCTAGTCCTTCCACCTCACAAAAGTCTCCTAAAAGTGGAGAATACACCTCCTGACACTGGTATTAGGGCTCTGGCCTGGGGCTTCCCTGAGGTGATGGGAGGGGAGGTCACAGAGGAGCTGCTGTTCTAGCTCATGTCTCCCTGTCTGGAGATCCAGATCTGCTTGTCTTGAAAGCCAGGGGAGGATCAGGTCTCCCAGGGTCCCAGCCATTCTCTTATTGCTAGACCTCAGGGAACCAAGAACCCCCTCTGAGAATACTAACCTGGGGGTGCGGAGGAGGCTTTGGAGCCAGCTTTGCCACACACCTGAATTCTGTCCATCCAGTTTAAATTTGCAGCCGCAGGGGAGGGAGAGCTACCTCCAGCCAGGAGCAGGTTGAGTCCTGAGGGGTGAGCCCCTGGGCAGGCTGACCTCAGGCATACATGGAACACCTCCTGTGTGCCTGGTGCACACTGGGAATGCTGATGACAACACAGCCACACTCCTTGTTCTTGAAGAAAGCTGGGAACGTGAGGGTGGTGGTCTGAACTGTGCTTTTCCAGAGACCTTGTAGATGGAGCCTGCCTGTTGGAGGAAGGAGATGCCATCAGAGAGAAGTTACTGCTTATATTGAGGTTAAATGTGGCTGATATTCAGCATGCCATGTATGGTTTACTCAATAAAGACTGAGTAAAGTGCAAGCTCTTGCAAGGATGAATGTTTGTGAGAGGTGAGAGGCCAAGGTGGAGGATTGGAGTCAGGCTCCCCACCAGCCTGGGCTGGGCCGTGAGCAAGCTCCTCCACAGCGAGGCGCCTTGGCCACTTGCTAGCATGGCTCAGGTATCGTGCTTGGGGCTGGGCGTTTATACAACAGCAATCTCACCCTCCATGTAGGTTTGGCAGCAAAGTGGCCTGCGTGACACCCATGGCTTCCTGACACATGGCAAAGTTCCTTTATCGCTCATGGCACTGCTTCCTTCTGAACCCAGACAGATCCTCGGCTCCCCTGATAAATCAATGAGAGAACACAATGTGAAATCTATTTGCCATCTCTGTTTGAGGACAGGAAACCCAGGAGAAGGGAGAGAGGTCTGATTACAGCGGATGCCGAAAATAAAACTCAAGCTACCAGAGAGGGACAAGCCAAGCGCCTGGTGCCAGGTGTCACAGGAGAGCCAACAGGAGGGCAGGGAGAGAGCTCTGGAAAGAAGGAGAGTAGAATAATGATAATGCACCTGATATTTTTGATACTGGAATTTATTAAACCCTTTATTATACCCATTTTACAGATGAGGAGGTGGAGGTCTAGAAGCCACCCACTAGGCAGTGGAGAGCTGGAACTTGACTCAGTCTAACTTTCCTGATCTTCCCACCATTCCTCAGCTCCCTGCATGGTGACCCTCTGTTGGCAGTGGCTTCCTGGACTGAGCAGCCAGGGAGATCAGTTCAGAGTCCTTTAACTCATGGCCTTGCCTGGGGCAGGGCTCTTTTGGATCCCTGTAACCCTTTTAACTAAGAATTCCCAACATCCCAATGCCCACATCCTCCTCCTGGGGTAGCATACAATTTCCCTGAATCAGATTGGATCTGGTTCCATGATGCCCATGGCCACTACTTCCATGATGCCCACGGCCACCACGTGGGGGAACACTCAACATTGCATGGGGTGGGTGATGATGGTGCCATTCAAGGTATTCTTGAAATCAAAAAGATGAATTTAGTAGAAAGCAGCTCCGATTCCAGTGTAGCCAAGCAAAAGGCAACTTTTGACCCGACTTAGCCTGGATTTCTGTCCTGGTGTGTGTGACCCTCCTCTTACAGCCTCCCTGCAAAATGTTGATGAGCCCAAGCTGGTGCTCAGGGCGGCCACACTTACGGTTGGGCTGGGCTCAGGCTTTGTTGTCACATTTCAGTTTTCTGTTTTGGTACAGCAAAGACTTCGCAGAGATAAACAGAGATCATTTTACACCTTTTATATTATGACAAATACATATTGCAGAACACTGCTGCTTCCAAAATGTTTGGGTTGCAGAGAAGCGAGGAATTAACAGCTAGGCAGCTCCCGAGATACTGGTACTTCATTTACACATCAGAAGTTTTTTTACACTGTTCAGTAAAATAAGAGTGAGAAAACACGCATGCACGCGCACATACGCACGTGCCCCCCTGGGCACCTCCTGGGATCTATATCGGGAATGTCTTAAATTAGGAAGTAGTTCTTTTAAGTCCAGATACGCTGATAAATACCATTAATGGCTTAATTTATACTCTGGGTTTGAAATTTGACACATGGACACTATCTTGGCTCAGGAAACACAAGTGGTTTTGTGCCAGAGGTTTTAATGACCAATCAGTAATATAAATTGCTGCATCACTGAACAGAAATAGCTTCTCCATGTCATTTGATCTGGAAACTTCTCTGGCCAGGCAGCAGTTAATAAATTTAAAAATAATTACCCTCTTTATTCAAAGTCAAACTAATTAGGAGTGGATTTTACAAATCATAATGTTGTTCAAGCCACTGTACATTCCCACTTGGGACCTGAAGAGGCCTGGGGGCAACAGACAGGAGTGGGTCATGTTAATTAGAGGGCAGAGGAAATATCCTTGCTGAGCTTAAAGGTAGGGAGCTGGGACCATCTTCAGCATGCCCTGGGAGAAGACGAGTGACCTCAAATGAGCAGGCTGTGAGGGTGACCTGTAGGACCCTTCGGCTCTTTCAGTCCACTCGCAGGGAGCTCTGAGCGGACAGCCACTGGGACCTGAGCCTGGGGGAGCTGGGGCCAAGACTTCTTTGTGTGGGCGAGGCCAGAGAGACAGAGATAAGGAGCAGGAGAAGTGCACATGCCAGTGACCTCTTAGGGAGAAGGGACATACCTGGAGGCAGGGGAATGGACAAGATGATCTCTGGAGGACTTTGCCTTCTAGACAAGTGTGGGCCTTAACAGTGGCTCAGTCTATGCTCCAGTCTGTAAAGAAGAAGGAACCCCTGGAGTCTGAAGTCAGAGTGTACAGCTCCGGGTATCGGTACACAGTGACTCAGAACTTGGTATCTGGTGATTCAGATACTAGCCCGTCATTTACAAGTTTCATCATCTTGTACAGATTGTTTACATTCCTCTAAGCCTCAGGTTGCTCCCTGTAACAAATTATGGTGTGCATTGTACATAGGGTATTAAGGGATTTTCTTTGCTAGTTCATGTAAAACACTCAGCATAGGCCTTGCATGGAAGAAGGTCTCAGGAGATGGCAATGGTGGTCACCATCACGGCACCATCATGGTGCCATTATCCATCTCACTGGGTGAGAGGAAAGGCAAGTCCTGATGGTGCAACAGAAACAGGAACAGCATCTAGCTGCTTCTCTGAGGTGAAGGTAAGGTCTTCCAGGACCCCTGCGTGTGTCCTGTAGCCAAGAGAACATTTCCAAAGTGCCCACCAAGCTTGCAGACACTGGGGCCCTCTAAGTACAATGAAAGACCTAAGGACAGAATTATAGTTCACAGTTTAAATAATCTTACAGGGCCTAGAGTGTCCAAGCTGCCCAGAGGAGCCCCTGCCTTTGCTGCTATCTGAACAAGTGATATGTAAGCCTGCGCCAGAGAGGTGCAGAACCAGGGTAAGGATTAAGCAAGTACCCCAGTCTCCAGGAGCACTAGGCACATGCCCTGCCTCGACTTAGAGGAGGCTTCAACAGTGCCCCCAGGAGTCAAGAATTCTGAATCTCCTAGTGCGATCCCATATGTGCTATCACCAGGATCCTGGGTATCCTGGGACTCCCTGTCCTGCCTTCTTCAAGTAGGATCTCATCTGTCAAAAAAGAGAGTGAGAAAGAGACAGACATACAGACAGACAAAAGATGGCCAAGGTCATTTGCACCTACAGGCCTCCCCACTCCCACCCCAGGCCTCCACCCGCACCAGGCTACTGGATTGAACTAGACCTTGGACTTGCCCCAAAGCAATTCTGCTCTCTCCTCCAGCCCCATCTGCTCCAGCAGGTCTGCCAGGTTAGTGGTTTGGTAGCCTGTGCAGCTGGTGTGTCTCATCATTCCTTCATTCACGTCTTCACTAAGTTTTTTTTTTAGTTGTTGCTAGACCTTTATTATTTATTTATTTATATGTGGTGTTGAGAATGGAACCCAGTGCATCACACCTGCCAAGCAAGTGCAGTACTGCTGAACCACAGCCTCAGCCCCTTCTCTAAGTTTTTAAGTACCTGTGATGTGCCAGGTGCTTTTCACCAATACATAATGGTGAACAAAATTTGGTTCCTGTCTTGCTGAAGGCTACAGTGCTTTGAGAAATCAGCAAGTAGGTTGAACTCGCCTTAGGTGCAAATAATTCAGTAGCTGTCCTTTCTTGGATACTTTTGAGTTATGAGTTTAAAAAGTCTTCATGTTTTCTCTTTAGTCTTTGCTGGAGAAAACTTGAGACCCAAAAGAGTCCAGAAACAACACTCCAGGCCAGAGCTAGATGGTGTGCCCTAGGCTCCTGCACCCCAGAGCCCTTGTTTTAACATCATCTTCCTTCCCTGGGAGCCTGGGCATTAAATCTGATATGCAGACCACAGGATCATAGCCTATGTTTGAAAAAGACAGTCAACTAAGAACAAACAATCTAGACTAGAATTGGAAGCCACAGGTTCTTAGTTTCAGCCCAGTGTTCTCTCCACTCTGACTACAAAATAAGAACCTTTTTTACCGGCCTAAAAAATGTTGCTTAGGTTCCACGTCTCTTGTGTCTCAGGGGAAGCCAGTCAACCAGATGCAAATATGGAGATGCTGGTTCTCAGGGACCTGGTGTTGGCTGCAAGTGGGTCTCATGGTCCAGAGGCCACTGATGACACCTGGCAGTGGGGCCACGTCGTGGACTCTGCTCTCCCTGCCTGAGTGGGCAGGGAGTGGGCAGTGGGGTGAACCCTGCCTCCCCGTGGACCCAGTCCATAATGGTGAACAGGGTAAAGGAGGCCAGGAGGCACACACACTCTGCTGCTTCAGAACCAGCCCCTCGGAAGGTGTGAGACTGCCCAGCCTTGTGTTGGCTGCCTGCTTCAAGTGCCTCTGCCTCTGAACGTCAGGGTGGAAAATGGAGCCCTTGTTTGGAGGACTCCCTGTGGTGGCTGCGGGTGGGAGGGGTGGCAGGAAGAGCAGGTGGGGCAGAGGATTTAAAGGATAAGCAGCAACATTCCTTCTCTCAGGGTGGCTGCTTGCCGGCCTTGCCTCTCTCCTACCCTGGGCCTGGCAAGAGGGGCCGTGTTGGGCACCTAGGAGCCTTGTCAGGGTGGCTGGCTCCAGTCCTACAGCAATAGGAAAACCAGCAATTATTCTGGCTCCTCCTCCAAGAGAAGCCTCCCAGTGCCAGCCCCAGAGGAGATGGGGGTGGGGGGAGGAGCCAGCTTTACATAAGAAAGGAAGAAGGAGCCTAGGCCCCTGCCCCAAGGTGGAGGGTAGGAGGAGGACAGGAGAAAGAGTCATCAGATGGACACGTGGACTCCTTGCAGGTTGGCGTGACCTCCCCATTGAAAGCATAATAGCATTTGACTTTTATAAATATCAGAGGTGATTTGTATAGCATTTCACATGGTGTGCCAAGGAATTTAACACGAGAAAACTCGAGCTGGAGGGCCGCCGCAGAACGTCATAGGCACTTTGGGAGGGAGGGTCATGTGCTGCTGTTTGTACAGTCAGTGCCCCAGCATAGATTTACTCTTGACCTAATTTCATGCTGTTACTATAAAGGCATGTTTGATGCCTAATATAGAGTTTTATTTTCCAAGCGCAGGGCTCTCGGCTCTGTGGGAGCTGCTTGCTGTGGAGTGGGGAGGGACAACCCAGCTGTCACCTGCTGGCCCAGACAACCTTCTTTCTCCTCCACTGTTTGCTCCCAGGCCCCTCTGGCCACCTTCTGGAGGAACTCCCAGCACTACTTTTTTTTTTTTTTTTACTAGTAAATTTTAATTCTTTTTCAGAACTGTTTTAGGTTTGCGGCAAAACTGCCTGGAAAGTGCCGAGACTTGCCCTGTAGCCCCTGTCCTCGCAGGTGCACGGCTTCCCCACTGCCCACACCCACACCCCCAGGCTCCATTTGCTACAGTGAACCCCCATGAGCACATCACTATCAACAAAGTCTAGTCTTTTCTTCGGGTACTGGGGATTGAACCTAGGGATGCTCTTATCATTGACCTATATCCCCAGCCCTTTAAGAAAAAAAAATTTTTTTTAATTTGAAACAGAGTCTCACTAAACTGCCCTCGCACATGCGATCCTCTTACCTCAGCCTCCTAAACCGCTGGGATTACAAGTGTGCGCCACTGCACCAGCTCTTCAGTTGCCTCTTACTGTTGTACACTGTGTGGGTTTGGATGACAGTAGAATGACAGGTGTCTACCACCATGTGTCATACAGAGTAGTTTTTTTTTTTTTTAATTTGTTCTTTTTAGCTATACATGATAGTATTTTTGACATATTATATGTACATGGAGTATAACTTCCCATTCTTGTGGTTGTACGTGATGTGGAGTTTCAAGGGTCATGTTTTCATATATGAACATAGGAAAGTTATGTCTGATTCATTCTACTGTCTTTCCTATTCCCATCCCCCTCCCTTCCCTTCATTCCCCTTTGTCGAATCCAGTGAACTTCTATTCCCCCCCAATTGTGTGTTAGCATCTGCATATCAGAGAAAACATCCGGTCTTTGTTTTTTTGGGATTGGCTTATTTCACTTAGCATGATAGTCTGTAGTTCTGCATATTTACCGGTAAATGCCATAATTTCATTCTTCTTTATGGCTGAGTAATATTCCATTGTGTACATATACCACCTTTTATTTATCTATTCATCTGTTTAAGGGCACCTAGGCTGGTGCAGTAGCTTGGCTACTGTGAATTGAGCTGCTGTGAACATTGATTCTTTTTTTTTTTTTTTTTTTTTTTTTTTTAATATTTATTTATTTATTTATTTTAGTTGTACACGGTGCCTTTGTTTTTATGTGGTTATGAGGATCGAACCCGGGCCGCGCATGTGCGAGGCAAGCGCTCTACCGCTGAGCCACAAACCCAGCCCCTAAATGCAATTGTTTTTTTTTTTTTTGTTTTTTGTTTTTTTTTTTTAACATTTATAGAGGCTTTATTGATATTGACCAAAGATTGAGGTTTACAAGATGGCCCTTCAACAGGTAAATGCATAAACAACAGCATAGTCATGAAATGTATAACTACTCAGACCTGAAAAAGTGGTCTAGTAGTTCAAATCAATTTTTTTTTTTTTTTTTAAAAATGAAATACATCTATGTTTATTAAGCTGGAGAAATATTCATAATATACTCTTTTTTTTTTTTTTTTTTTTTCTCCCAGCACTTTGGGAGGCTGAGGCAGGAGGATCACGAGTTCAAAGCCAGCCTCGGCAATGGCGAGGCACTTAGCAACTCAGTGAGACCCTGTCTCTAAATAAAAAATACAAAAAAAAGGGCCGGGGATGTGGCCAGTGGTCGAGTGCCCCTGAGTTCAATCCCCGGTACCACAAAAAAAAAAAAAAAAAAAAAAAGAGTATATTATGAACATTGATTCTTACAGAGCAGTTTTGCTGCCCTGGAAATTCTTTTGCTCCATTTTTCATCACCCCAGTACTTTTCATGAGAAGCATTGCTGCTTTGGGTGGTGTTTTCAGGGGATCTGTGGTGTTTGGTTACCTTGGAATTGGAGAAGGAGAATTGACCCAAGGCAGGCTTGAGTTAGAAAAGGGGAACCTCATCACTCAGCGCTCACCTTGAGCATCCGCTGCCTGCTGTACAGTCATGCTGGGCCCTGGGATAGGGATGCAGCAGTGAGCAGGACACACAGAGGCTGTCCTCCATCCATTCCTCCCTCAGCAGAAATGATGGGGAACGTATTTGGGGGATGGTGAGAGAGGCACTATGGTGTTTGGAAACGATACTGAATTAGGAGAAAGGAGAATGAGGTTCCTATGATGGCTCTATCATGAACTTGCTTTATGACATGGGACAGGTTGCTTTGTTTCTCTGCCTCTCCCAAATGTAGAGTGTGGGAATTGGGAAGAGAAAAGAAATGCTCTTTGGGGGGTCGGGTGGTTCTGAGCACTGTCTAAGATTCTGATCTTGTATTGATGGTCTATACTTGATTGACCTCAGTTTTCACGCTTGTGAAATATGGTTGACAATAGCTGGTTGTCGTCAGGTCTCAATGAAATCATCCCTGTGAAGTGCTTGGCCTGGTGACTGAACAGAGAGGAGCAGGTTCCTTGAGTGAGAGCCGTGTACCGCTCCTACTTGATGGGGGGAGTCTACAGCTCCTGTCCCTCATCTGTAGACAGATGTTCCCTTCACTTGATTTTGAAGCTTCTCCCATAACTCTGTATTAAGTACTTACCGTCTGAAGAGGTGATGAAAGATGGAAATCTTCTTCCTTTTGAAAGCTGCTCTAGACATTTGAGAGGAGTGGGAGAATCTGATCTTTTAGGACTGTGATTTGGGCTTGCTCTTGGTCTCTGTGCATTATATTGTGTACAGTGAGTAAGTACCCAGCAGAGCCTCCTGACACCACTGAGTCAGGGCTTCCCCGCCTGTCCCTGATGGAGCCACAGGCTCAGAAGGTGAACACTGTGACTCAGCCAGTGGCAGGGCTGGGATTCAGATGGACATTCCTGTGATTAACCTGATGGGACTTCTGAGGAAACCTTGTCCTTCCTGTTCAGAGTTGCCCCTTCCTTTCCACAACTGTCCCCACACCAGAGCCCAGCCACCAACCTCCAGGCCCACCGGCCGCCCCTTGTTCTCATCCCAGTCCCCCAGGCTTCTGCTTTATCCTTTCCTGTGCCACACTCTTCCCCTGTTCTTTCCTCTGTAGTGTCTTCCCCTTCTCCCTGGTGTCACCAGCACTGCCCGCTGCCCGGTGACAGAAAGGAGTTAATAAAAAACCATGTGTAACTGAAACTTGAAAAGCCATAAATCGCCTTGTTTTTTCTAGGATGTTGGTAGCATTTTGATTTAATAGTTGGACAAACACAAGGGCCTATTTTATTCAGAGTTTACAGGCCTCAAGGCTGTTATTCCTCCAAATTTAATAGCATTGAAATTGCAGGGTTTGCTATAATTTGCCGATCGCTTTCTGCTCCACCATTGATGTTTATTGTCAGCGGGATGGAATCTCAGTCCGACTCACTTAGATAACATGTCTGTTAAACATTTAGATAATTGTGCCATCATTAACTTGTCACATTATTTTAGAGATTCAAAACAGAGGCCGGGTAAGTGGAGGTACCCAAGGGGAGTGGGGGTGGGGGAGGAGCAGGAGGAAGAGGGACCTCTTCTGAATTAGGCAGAGGGGTTGATTTCACACTCTGCCCCCTTTGTCAGAGATGTCTAAGTTAAGGAGGTGTGTGTTGCAGAGAAGAGCCCAGGCTTGCTCCTTGCCCAGCCTGACCCACCATGCACTGGGACAGTTGGGCCTGCTGTGGGCTGACCCCTAGGACTCAGAGACCCTGTGGGCTTCATCCCCTCTGTGTACCAAAGACAGATTTTTAAACTTCCCCTAGGGATGTGGATTGCAACATTATTTATAATTAGAAAGCACTGAAAATTACCTAAATGTCCAAAGGTAAGGAACCTGTTAATTATGGTACCTGACGTGGAAAGATGTCTGTGGTGTTTTGCATGATAAAAGCTAGTTGGAGAAAACAAGTTTTATAGTGTGATCCCACTTAATGTAAGCCATCCTATAAGATTCTACAAGTCTCTGTACCAGTTAACATTTATCTTTAGGAATGGGATTATAGGGAAAAGGATTTTTTAAACTTTCTGCTGTATCTATTTTGGGGTAATAATAATTTGTTTGTTCTTTTATTTATTTTTAATTTGTGTGTGTGTGTGGTGCTGGGGATAGAACCCAGGGCCTCCTGCATGGTAGGCAAGCACTCTGCCCCACCTCCAGCCCCATATTTTTAAATTATTATTTGTAGGCATATACCACTTACAGAATTCTTAAAATTAAAGTCACTTTATAAAGGAGGAAAATATCATCTTTGCATCTCATTCTTTCTATGGGGAAGATTCCTAAAAAGAAAAGCCTGCAAGTTTAAGCAGGAGGGGTTTGGGAGAGTTCAGGGACACTTACTTCTCAGCAACGTTGGCAGGGGCTTGTTTCCCACCATTGGAACAGACAAATGGCAGATGGAGAATTCTAGAACAGGCGTATGCTGTCCCATTCATTAAGGTGTGACAGGATGTGAGCAGCAAGAGAAGAGTTCATGCCGGGTGCAGTGGCACACGCAGGTAATCCCAGCAGCTCAGGAGGCTGAGGCAGGAGGACTGTAAGTTCAAAGCCAGCCTCAGCAATTTAGCAAGGCCCTAGGCAATTCAATGAGACTCTGTCTCTAAATAAAATATAAAAAAGGTTTGGGGATGTTGCTCAGTGGTTAAGTGCCTGGGGGTTCAATCCCCATTACAAAAAAAAAAAAAAAAAAAAAAAAAAAGAGAGAGAGAGAGGAGTTCAAAATGAGCTCACCCCAAGGTGGGGGCAGCTCCCCATAAGGGAGATTCTGGAAGAAATTAAATATCAACAACAGTAGGCATGAGCTTAGAATACAAAACTGCCCCCTAGAAATAATGGGGTACATGCCCACTCCTCCTAGGAGGTCACAGTGTGACTACAGTTCTGTCTATGGGAATTTGGACAGCGTGTTATGTCCTACACCCCCAGAACCTTCTGTGACTTGAGCAAGAGAGCTCTGTGCGGTCAGCCTGTGCATACCCCAGTGACACAGAAAAATAGGAAAAATGCACAAGTCAAAAAACACAGGTTAATGTTTCCCCAGCTGTACTGTAAATAATGCAGCTATTTGGGGGTAGAAAAACAAACAATGTAAATATTTTATAGTCTGTAGGCTAAATAATGTATATATTTAGAAAAGTGGCTTAAATATTTCATAGACTGCAGTGTAGATTCCTGCTCAAAGGAAGAACTGGGCTTGTGGGGCCTGCAGGTTAAAGGGGGGGGGGTTGCTGCAGAGCCCAGGTGGAGAACATCGTGACGCAGTGAGAGTATGTGTGTGAGATTACTCTTTGAGAAGGACAGGCAGCTGCCAATTACTAGGAACCCAAGTAAGTGGGAAGTCTCAGTTTTTAAAACTACCTCTTAAATATCCTATACTTTTCTAAAATGTGGAAGAGAGACCAGGTGACAACCTAAAAATAAGAATTTTTTTTAACAATGTGCAGTGCAAGGAAATTGGAAACATGCATTCACACAAAAACTTACACATGAATATTCACACCAGCATCATTCATAACAACCATAAAGTGGAAAGAACCCAGCTGTCAACAGGTGAATGGATAAACAGAACGTGGTATATCTATACAATAGAGTATGACTCAGCCATAAAAAAGGGTGGTGTGGTGCTGTGTGCAACCACAGGAATGAGCCTTAAACACATTAACGGCTAATCAAAGAAGGCAGACAGAAAGGCCACATATTTTATGTTCCATTTATGTGAAATGTTCACAGTAAGGAAATCTCTAGACAGTAGGTCACTGGTTGGCAGGGGCTGAGAAGAAGAGGGAATGAGGAATGACTACTAATGGATAGGGAGTATTTTGGGGGTGATGAATGAAAATCTTTTGGAATTAGATAGTAGTGGTGATGGTTTTCAGTTTTGCAAATTCATTAAGAATTATTAATGGTGAATTTTATGGTATGTGAATTATATCTCAATTAAAATAAAAAGCAACTTAAAGTATGTTTTTGGTTTTTACAGCCTTAGCTCAATCTCCCATACCTGCTGCATCATAAGACCATCCAGACAGGTTGCACTTCACATGATAGTGATCCTCTAGACAACAGGAGACTCTGGCATCTTTGGGATCATTCTATTTGCAGACAGCAGCAGGGAATGGGAAGGCCCAGGGATGCCTCCTGGCCCTCCCTGGCCCTCCATGTTCAGAAACAGAAAGGAAGAATCAGCTCAGGGCTTCTGAATAGGCAAAGGGTGTAGATCTGACATCCACAAAGTCAGGAAGAGACCAGCCATTTACCTTCCATTTGGATCTCAAGAAGAGAAGCCAACCTCATCTGGCCTGGGAGGAGTCATTCTTGCCAAAGGCAGGACATGAACCGTATTGACCCAGGCAGTGGGTTTCAAGAAATGAATCACACAAGTAATGTGCGTTCAGTGTGGGGAGATTAGAAAACACACAAAACAAAGAAACACGTCCCCTTCAGTCCCACCATTTTCATTCCATTTTTCTTTTAAACACAAATGGAGTTGTAATAAGCAAGGCAGGCTGTTTGGTAATCTGTTGCCTGCCTGTCACAGACCTATACCTTGAAGATGGTCTTAACGGTTTCCTGGTGTCCTCCCCTACCCTGATTCATTTTTTTCTGTAAGCCCCAATGTGCCTTGCTTGTACACTAGGGGACCAGATCCCACATCCAAAGGACATTCCTGGACTGCAGGCAGGAGCAGAGGCTAACAGAGACACAGCACATTATCACCTCTTACCTATCGTGGCTGCTGTCAACAAGATAAACTAGGCCGGCCGGCCGGGCAGTGCTGCAGCCACGTTTGCTCGGCCATTCCAGGCAGGCCTGAGAGGCTGAGAACATTCCAGTCTCACATTCAATCTTCTTAGAGGCTGTTTCCCTTTGGTTTTCTCCAGTCTTGCAAATGGCCACTCGCCCTGGGCAGGATTTGGGCAGGTAATTTACCTCCTCTCCTAACTTAACGAATGGCATTGCCCAGGGGCGGGGGCAGACCGAGGAAAATCCAGGCATCATTTATTTGCCAAGTTAAAACCAAGAGTTTAATACCGAGTTTAGCATCTCCATACATTCAGTGTCCCAGGCCCAACTAGGAAGATTTCCTAGAGTTGATGAGCACCAAGTACCCCCAAGTAGGCCTTAGGAAAAAGGCTTTTCTTTGGGAATTTTATTGTTGAACATTAGGAAAGGTCACCTCACAGAGGGATTGCAGGTTTTGGTCGGACACATGTCCCCTTCCCCCACCAGGAGGAGATCCATTACAGATTGGAAATGACTTTGTCTCTAAGTGCCCGTTGTCAGATGGGATGCGAGTTCCCCTCAACCAAACAAATATAAAATGCTTCCAGCCTCTGCAGCGGATTTTCTATTACTGTTTCACAGGACTCCAGAGAGTTTTAAGATAGCAATTTGATTAAGCTTATGGGGAAGATCCCATCAGATAACATTCTTTTTCTGCAGGTAGAGATAATGTGTTCAAGTATTAAGTATGTTTTAAAGGTAATTATCTTTTCCATATTCATTTTAGTTACAGGAATTGAAAAGGGGGAGACTTTGCATCTGAAAGCTGCCCCCTGGGCCCTGCAGTGGGTGTGACTTCTGTCCCCCCGAGAACACAGTGAGGTTTCTGACAAATCAATGAGCACCAAGTGTTTTCGATTTTGAAATGACTGGCCGGGCCGGGGTGGGGGGTCCGCTATCGCTAAAGAGGTAGTCCCCAAGGTGAGCTCTTGACTGCTGACCTCATCTGGTCCCCCACTCTGGAATGCTGGCTGGGCCCCCCAACTTAACCTCCTGGACGTCTGGGTAGGGCGCGGCTACTGCTCAGAAAGAGGACTGACCTCATCCACCAGGGAGCTGCAGTGCCACGGGTCCCACCTTCTAAAAGGAGAGTCTGGAATTACCACTGGCCTGCACCCAGCTGTGCTAGGGTGGACTCAAACAGGAGAGGCTGATTAGAAGTCTTAGAATTCTAAAGTTTGTGGACTCCTAGACTTCAGAACTGGAGCAGGGGGCACTAAGGAGCATGATCCTGAGCCTCAGAAGGGCTATTTGGTTTTTCCCAAGATGACACAGCAAGTTAGATATACACTGTGTCCTGAACCTGGTCCTGGCCTTCCTGTCCCTCAGTACACCTACATCTTTGTGCCATCTCCAGAAAATGATTCCATTCCCTTTTCCTAGGAATCTCAGGAGATTCTGTCCCTGGAGGCTCTCCTTGGCAGTCAGAGAACGTGGGTCTGCAGTGAGAGCCTGAGGGCCTGCGGGGCTGCTGAGCCCCGGAGCAAGCCCAGTGCTGATGCCCAGCAGCTCCGCAGACCTCGCTTTGTCTACCAGCTGTGCTAAGTATTCTTACATAGAAAAACCAGGTTCCAGCCCTGCTTTCAGAAAGCTGACCGTTGCTAGGGAAGAAAACACATATATCTAAAGAGATGATTTTAAAAACAAGGCAATTGAATGTGATACACACTCTAGGAATTGAGGGGTGATATGCTCAGTGTTCCTGATCCCTTACCCTGCCTCAAGTTCTGCTGTGGCCAGAAACCCATAGGTGTTCTACACAGTATTCCCCATGTTAATTCTCTGCCTGATCTCTCAGGAGTCCCCAGTTAGACGGGCTGCAGTCAATCTGTAGCCAACTAAGAAGGGACCCTGGTGAGGTTCACCTAGCCCCCCGTGGTGACATGCACCATCGCCTCTGAATGCATTGCCCATTTCTATCAGACATCACTAGCACTGGAGAGGTGGATGTGAAGCTGATGGATTACAGCCTGGGATCTTGGTGCTTGGCCTGAAGCACTATATCCTAGGCAAGGAGGCTCTGGCATCTAAAAGGCACAGCTGCTCCTGCATCTCCAGTTCTCATCCTTCAAACCATGCTCTACATTAGAGTCACTTACGGGAACTTTACCAAGAAACAAAAACAAACAAACAAAAAGACTCCCACCTCAACCCCTTGGAGTCAAACTCTCCGTCATGAGCCCAGATGTGGATGTTATTTAATGCTCCCTAGGACACTCTTGTGTGTAACCAAGGTTCAGAACTTCTGGACAGGATAAGATCAGACTCTATTGCATGGCCCAGGAAGTTCCTGCAGTGGGTCCCAGGCCATCCCCTGTGAAGCTACATGAAATTTCTCAAACTCGTTGCTATTTCCTCCTTCATGCCTCTTCCTCCAACCCCACATTCCCATGCGTGTAGTCTGCCTGCCAGGTTCTCAATTCAGTTATGCTGTTTGGGACACCCTCCTCCACACTGCTCCCTCTCTCTGGTCTCCTGTACCATGGACCTAACCCCGTGCCAGCATTTGGCCTTCTTGCCACTCTCTTAGCTGAGGGTGGTGTCTGGACCCTTCTTTGGGCCCCTGCTGCTATCCCTTCTGCTATGTTTATTCAAGTAGTTAACCAATACATATTTGTTGTGTGGTTAATCAAAAGTAAAGGGAGCTTCCTGATGAGAAGCGGGAAGGCAGAAAGAATCTGTTCTTGTTTCTGTTCTTGTCTGGATTCAGATTTTTGATTTTCACTTGCCAGCTGTGTGGCCTTAGACAAGTCACCCCACCTTTCTAAGTCTCAGATTCCTTGTCTGAAAAATTAGGACACCATACTTAGGAACACACACCAAACCTCGAAGACGGCTGTGAGCATCAGAATGGTCTCAGGACAAAGTAGACTCTTTGTAAGTGATAAGGTAAGCCTCAGGTTTAAGATGTTGTAAATCATGATAACTCCTCTCAGTACCTCCAGGGACTTTGGCTTCTGGATGCCCTGTGAGGCCACTGGTCGCTGGTCTGTGTCCTCTGCACAGCCTCCACCCCCACTCTTCCAGGCACTTTCTTTCCATGGCTTCCTGTGCTTGCTGATATGGTAGCTATGGTCCAAAGTCAAGTCAATTACATTCTGAACGACAGGGAAAATATGAGGAAAGCAAGCTGATCCATTCAGGGCTAAGTGAGTAAAGGTGGTGGGCAGAAGTAGGAGGAGAGGCTGCTGAAGACTTTTGACTCAGTGTCGTCTGCATGGGTCCATGAGACGGCCCCTACGTGTAAACCATTCCATATCCGTCACTCTGGTCTATCAAAAGTTTCAGAAGGAAGACATACCCCCAAAGCTGTTAATTCCTTCCTTCCTTGATCAAATGTGTTTTTAGCATCAAGCACCCAGCATAGGTGCCATCATCCAAAGGTCATTGCCAGGAGCTGGGAAGCAAGAAGAGGGCAAGGATAGGGGTGTGCTGTGTGTACTGTGTGCAGTGGGTGCACACATGGGGTGAATGGGCAGGGCTGCGTTGGAGGCAAGAGGGGGAGAAGCTCAAAATGAATTTTCTTCTCTCCCTGTGCCTTCTGCTTAGGGTAAAACTTACTTTGTAGGCATGGTGAATGATTTGCCGGCCATCTCTTGGGGAATAAACCTTTGTGTGCATGCATGTGTATGTAGGCTGTTACTAATCCCCTTCCTTTCTTGGTCTCCTGTTTCTGAGTTTAGTGGTGTCTGGGATTTGCAGAGGGAGGAAGGATATAAAAGGGCAAGACAGGAGACCCTGGTGCCTGGATTCAGAGCCTCCCGCATTCCGGAGATCCCCAGAGGCCCCTCTCCCGGACCCTTCAGCTCCAGAAAGCCATTGTGCTCCCTCCTGGCCTCTGACCCCGAGGCTCTGGGAAGCAGCAGGTTGTTGACACTTGGACAATCATTTCTTGCAAGGCCACTGCCTTCCCGGGAGCTCCCCTCTCTGCCTCGGGGGTGGTGACTGTTCCCCCAACCAGGGGGGTGGAGGTGGCTGAGGAGGAGGGAAAATCAGCTCTCAGAGTGGGAGGACAGGAGGGGGACCCTAGATTTCAGGCCTCCCAGGCAGCTTCCCCAGTTGTCTCCAAGGTTCACCCCTCCCTCACCTGTCAGTGCAGGAACACCCCCTCCCCAGGGTAAGTTCTAGGAAAATGGGTTTAGGAAAGGCATTTCTGGCCAGAATCTCTCTGGTCTTCCTGTGTGGGTCTCGTGTTTATCAGGGGAACCCATTTTTCTTCATGGAGGATGTCTTTCTGTATATCTACTGCAGTCACAGGAACAAAGAAGTTTCTAGCCTTGGTGCTGCTACTTGTTAAAAGCTAAAAGCAAAACTTTGGGGGGAAGCCATTTGTCCTTTCCCAGGCTTGGTTTGCTCGTTGGGAGAAGAAAGTCGAAAAAGCCACTTGTCTAATGGGCCTACTGTGAAGCACAGATGAAATAATATGTGTGGAAGAACTTTGCACTCTGGAACACTCTGCAGATGTACAATTTGATTACTAATGGCTCCTCTTGTAGACAAGGCTGGTATTTTGTGTGCATTATTCTCAAAATTTCTGAGGATGGGGTTCCCAAGCAGTTTCTCCTTCTCTGTCCTATCTGGGATGTTTCAGGAAGCATTATTCAAAAGCAGATGAGATGGGGCAGAAGGACTTTTTAAGTTTTTCAAGTGGCACTCTGCATTCCTTTTTACCTTGGTCTTAATGGTAAAAACAAAACAAAAACAAAAACAAAACAAAAAAGAGAGCTGGGCCATTCATTCTGTCCAAATGAACTTAAGTTTGTGTCTCTGGTGGCCAGGTATCCCCATTCAGTGGCTTTGAGCAGTACCATGAGAAAAGCACTCTTGCTAAGCTACAGAAATATCTCCCTTGTGCTTTAATTCTGGAAGAAGCGGATTAGTGCAGCCATATTTAACCTTTGACCCTAAAACAAAAGCATTATCAAAATTAGGTATTAAGAGATTCTGTCTTCCTCTCCCGGCTCCCACCTCCCTGTTTGCAGGGGCTGATTTAGGATCTTGGTAAACTTCTTCAGAGCAAGAGCAAAGATTAGAAGGCCAGTGTTGCCTTAGAGACATCTGGGCCTGTTGTCCAGGGCTCTTGGGGTCCAAGGTGGGCTAAAGGATGCAGTCAAGAATCTTGCACTATGGTGGAGTTCAAAATTTTTGCCTGGATTTTAAATATTACTTCTCTTCTGAAATGAGCCTAGTTCTGTCCACTCAGCAGCTGTCTGACCCAAACAAAAGTGCTGGTTGGTCTGAAGGATTGATTTCCAGCGTCTTTCCCTTCCAGGCAGGAGTCCATCAGCTTGAAGAGTGAGGTAGACATATGTCTGGACCTAAGTCACCTCCCTGGATTTCAGTCTCACCCTCCCTGTCATTGACTGTCATCACAGTCTTGGGAAAATCACTTGAACGCTGGGCCTCAGCTTCCTTGTCTGTGAAATGGCATCGTAATGATAGTGCCTTCTTCCTCGAGGTGTTCCTGGGGACAGGTAACAGGATGCACGCCAAGTGCTTAGCATGGTGTCTAACACCTAAGTGTTCAGCAAATGTTGACTGTCCTTACCGCTGTTAGCAGTAGCAGCAGCAGCATCGACGCGTCACCTCCCAGGTCCCAGTTGGCTCCCACACACACTCTACTCCTACCATTCCCTACCACACTCTGGTTGTCTTGGTGACCTTCCCATTTTTGATTCCTCTTCTTCCCTAGCTTTTCTTAGCAGTCACTTTCAGAGTTCCCCTTGGGGTTGGGGGGGAGGGAGTAAGGTTTGACTCCATTTCATACCAGGAAGGTCCAGCTTGCAGCAAGGGATTCGGGGGGAAAGGCGCTTTGTGAGCTCGAGATGAAAGCTGTAAAACGAGATGGTCAAGGATCTGGCCGGCCCTGGTTCAGGATTATGGCGGCCCCTGGAATGCTGAGGGGCCTCTTCTAAGAAGCCAGTGTCTATTTACAGTGTATCTCTCATAAACCCCAACGCCAGGGCGAGGGCAGGGGGACTCGCCCTCCTGGCATGTGATTGATTATCTGGTATTTATGCCATTGAGGACTTGTCAGCGGTCTGGGGTCACCGGGTCATCTCATGTGTCTTGCCGCCAGCCCACCTCCTTTTGTACAGTGTGGACCGGGTGCACCCTGCACAAAACAGCTTTTTCTTTTCCTTGGGAAAAGGGGGAGGGGGGGGGTGGGGAGAGTGTCAATGAAATTTTTTTTTCAACCTTTTCTGAATAGTGTCCTTTTAAATCTAAAGAACTTTTAATTAAAACTAGCAGGAAAATTCATCTTGAGAAGGTTTAACTTACCTTAACAGATACTTTTGTGTTCCAAGAAGCTGGGAGTGACTTTCAGAAAAAAAGAGAGAGAGAGAGAGAGGAAAAAAGGAAAGTTAAGTAAGTAAGGGGTTTTGTTGTGTCTCTCTCCCTCCCCCAGACATCTTCAAAGTTCCCTGGCGTCCCTTCCACTCGCTGTCTAGTATGGACCCAGCTTAGGAAAGCGGGAAGTGAAGAGGCTGCCCTCTTTGCACACAGCCATAAACTTTAGACAGCGTTGGTGTTCTGTGGCCTAGCTTCCTCCTGTTATAGATGAAGACACTGGTGGGTGAAAATTCTCACCCCAAGTCACACAGCTACCAGGCTGTGGTAGGTACTGGGATGGCCTTCTCCTGACTCTTTCCCCGTATTCCTTTTAGCATCCTGAGATGTTTCCTGAAGCTTCGGATGCCCAGTGAAGATCAATGTCATGTTATTGTTTTTGAGTTTAGATGTTTTAGACTTGCAAACTACTCCTAGAGTCTGTAGACTGGAGGGGCCCCTGAGTGACCACCAGGCAGGCTCCTTCCCCCTGCCTCTGCGCTCATGTTTCCCCGAGGAATTGGCCCTTTCATAAACTTCTGCAGAGGAGGAATCTCTGTGTCCTCTGCTTGGTAGAAAAAGCCAGCACTCTCCCCAAACCCTTGTCCTGCTGATGGTCTGGATGTTCTTCTACAGCTGACTGCATTTGCTCTGACGGCAGCTCAGGAGTGGCCCGCAGCGGAGATGAGCTTAGCAAACCTTCTAGAGCTGAGATGGGCCGGGTCACTTCAGTTGGGGTGCTGCTGCGGTGTGGCCTCACTGCTACAGGGGAGCGTTGCCCTCTAGGGACCGCCCAGGCTGGTGAAGTGAGGCCTGCATGGGATGATCTGCCCAGAGCTCTCAGGTCACTGAACCACAGGGAAAACCTAGGTGGAAGAGTCATTTGCGTAGAATGAGTTAGTTGTAGGAGTCACGTGAAACTCATGCTCCTTGTATTCCTGGGTTTTGTTCTCCCTCCATTTAAAAAAAAAAAAAAAAATGCAATACAAAGAACTGTTTGCTACAGAATAGCTTTAGAAATCCTAATTCCTTTCTATTTCCTCCATTCCCATTCAGGTTAAATTAGTGAATGCTAATTTGGGCTGATGGGACAGGACTGTGAGGTCTGATTCCTGCTCACAAGGACCAGCGTTGACGGAGCTCTCACCAGAGTCACTGAGTGCCATGAGCCAAGCTAGTGCTTGACTTAGGTTATTTTATTTCATTCTGGTATCAGCTTTTCAAGGTGAATGTGCTTGTGTCCTGATGATGAAGGCCAGGGCCATATACAAGCAGCCTTCCCTGGGGTATATCATAGCTGATAATTTATTGAATATTTGCTTTAAGCTAAACAATAAGAAGCATTTTTAAAACAACCTCTCCTTGAATCTGCCTAAAATCCCTATGAGTCAGGTTATTGTTGATATCTTAGCTTTACCAAAGGTGGGACTGGCACAGAGGAGTTAGGTAACTTGCCCAAGGTCACATGGCAGCGGTAAGTGGTAGACTGGGATTTGATTCACAGTGAATGACTGCAGAGGTCATTACTTAAATTACTTCATTATTCGGCCTCTTTAAGTTGTGGAGCTGGGCTGGAACCCAGAGCTTTCTGATGCCAGGGCTCATGTTTTGCTTGGTCTTTTTTTTTTTTTTTTTTTTCACTCTCCTAACATAAATTTGCTGGGGAGACACTGTATAGAGACATGTATAAATCAACCTGAGACCAGCAAAAGGTCAGTGTGTAATCAGACGCCAACCTGGGTGGTGCATGGAGAGGAATTTAGAGGAGGACTATGGTAACAAGGAAGTGGCATTTAGCCTCATCTGTGGATGCCTGTAGTAAGGGGACAGAGCCTTATCCATCTCTCCATCCCCAGGTCCTAACTCAGGACCCGGAACACGTTAGATGTGCAATATTGCTGATTAAATCACCACGAAAGATTAGTAGGGGAGATGGGACTTGGACCGAATTTTAAGTTTTGTGGAAATAATACTGATGGCCATTTACTTTTCCTTGTGTGCTTGGCAGGGCCAGGGACTGCACCAGGCACACTGTGGTTGTTGGTGTTGCATTTAACTCTTCCAACAGCCCTGTGGCTCTCAGCCCCAGAGCAGGCTGAAGCTGAAGGAAAGGTCTGTATCTTGCCTCAGGATTCAAGCCTTTAGGGTTTATTTTCTCTTTTTCTCATTTCAAAATTCTTTTCCTTCCCTGAAACAGAGAAAACGGCATGAGTGGATGGGGCCAAAGGGGAAGTGAGCAGAGAGTGCAGGGGGACCCTGCCCTGGGACAGGGGACCTGGACAGGTGGGCAGAGGAACTCGTCCTGTCTTCTGCTTGTGGTTGGGAGTCGACTCTTTGATGTAAGGATTTCTGGATCTATGAAGTTAACTGTGTCCAGTTAATTGAATTTATAATTCAGCACCAAAATGCTGAAAAGAATGGTCTTTTATGTCCCTTAATGAGTGCTATAAAAACAAGTGGTGAATCTAATTTTATGAATGATTCTTTATGACTTACCTGATAACTAGTAGTTGTTCGGCTTCAAGGATGCATAACTCAGTCTGGTCCTGTGCTGCTGCCTGTGGCAAAATAACTCAAGTTAGGAGTTTGCATCTTGTTCCCCTGAGTGGCCGAGGACTTAGGTGTTCTCTCTTCAGCTGTCTCTGGTGGAGAACCAGGCACAGGCTCCTCATTCTGGGGGGGTTGTGGGGAAGTGTCACCTGGCCTGCCAACCTGGGATGTCCAAGAATTTGAGGCTTAGAATTGGCTTTTAGCATGAAAGGAGAAGGGAAAAGTATGGGTGCTCTCTTGGATGGCCCTCTGGTAGAAGGTGTCAGTTCTACCTGGTGGTTGTCTGTGTGCTAAGGAAGAGAATGGAAACTGGGAGGAACATTCCTTTGATCTTTACTCAACAATGGGAGGCAGTGAGTTCAATATTATTTAAGAATGATTGCTCACATCTGAAATCATCAGAGGCAGGGGGCTGGACTCCATGGGTTACATGCCTCCTATGGTGCCAACCCAGAAGTTGGAAGGGCTGTGGGCCAAGGGAAGCCCTTAGACAGAGCAGCCAGGGTCAGGGTGTGTGTGAGAGCACTGATGAAGGAAGGCCAAGGTCAGGTTGTGGCTTCCATTTGTTACCATCTCTTCCCACTTCATCTTGGGCAAGAACGGGTCCCGCAGCCCTGAGCATGCTTTTCCATGGCGCTTCTGGGGTCTGGAGAGAACAGACACTGGCTCTTCCTGCCTTCTTTCCATTGCCCCCTCTCTCTTTAACACACGTGCACCTGTGTTTAAGGGAGGCTGCAGCTTTGGGATGCTGGGCGGATGGGGACAAATGTGAACACATCCCCATCTGGGTTCTGATTACTCCTAGCAGAGCTGGGGCCAGTGGTGGGCTGGGACACTTGTCACCCATGATTTGAGTCTTGCCTCTGCTGGCCTTGTGCCCAGACTGGCCAGTGGGTCATCTTCTGTCTTGTTCCACCCTCTCCAGGCTGATGAATTGTTGTTAGGGTCAACAGGGTCTGTGACTTGGCTGTTATCTGTGGTCAGAAGGAGGCTGGGTGACAAGAAGAGGGAGAAGGGACTGCTGCTCTAGCCAGACGTTTGAAGACTGATGAACTTGGGCAGGGGAATGCCCACCCAGCTGGTTGGGGGCCCAGATAAACCCCTAGCGAGGCTTAGCTCCATCAACCTAAGCACATCTGTGGAAAGGCAGCCTGTGGCTCAAGACTCATCGCATTTGGCTTGTGGGAGACAGGAGATGGGGGGGAAACAAGGAGCCACGACCCAGATTTCAGTGAGTTGCCCTGTCACTGGATGTCCCCTTGTTCCCTGGTATTTCTAAAGAACCTAGGCAGTGTCTACCCCTCCTTCAACACTTATTACCTATTTCTCACTTGACATGGGCACAGAGACCACCAAACCTGTCTCTCAATTGAGGGATCTCTGGGAATATAGACTTATAAATAGGTAATTCTAATGCTGAATGCTGAGTACACTGGCAGAGACATTGGTATGCAGGACACTGTGGGAGACAGGGGCACCCCGTTGCCAGCCAGGGTCGGCTTTCTGGAGGAGACCCCATGGAATTCTAAGAAGATGCAGAAATCAGCCAGAGTGAAGGGAACAAGATAAAGGCACGGAATCATGTGTGTTTGGAAGTGGTGTGGGGGTGTGGTTTCAGTAGCACAGCTGAGATCTGATGCATCAGAGGTTGCTGGAGGTGTGGGCAGGGCTGGATGTCTTGTCCCGGGTTTAGGAGCTGACATTTTATCCATGGGAGAAGAAGAGTCCCCAGAAGCCTTCAAATAAGCAGTGAAGAGATGAGCTAAATACCAACAGGCCACCCTGGAGGAGGATTGCAGTGTGGAGTAGAAGGAGATGAGCTGGTGGTCGCCCTGGTGAGGGCCACCGGTGGCTTAGACCAGGCCAGTGCCTTTCTGGAATGGGGAGTCAGGGGCACCTGAGGGAAATACCTACATAATTTAAAAGTGAGCCAGACTGAGGTGTGTAGGGGAGGAGGACACAGAGACCTTTAGAAAGGTGTCTGGTGCAGATGACAGAGTGGCCTTTAGTCCTAACAACCCAAATGGAGATCCAGGAGGAGGGGCGGGTTTGAGAAGCAAAGATAGAGGTTTCAGGTTTGGACACATTGAGTATAGATGCCTATGGAATATCTAGGGAGCAGTGGGATTTACGGGATTTGTTTTCAGAAGTCCAGGCTGGAGTTATTATCTTCCCAGTGGCCTTTGAGACCATGAGAGGAGACTTCACCTGCACAGACCAGGGAGCAGGACATGAAGCATTGTGGGTCAAGGGCAGAACACAGCAGGGGTAGGAGTGAGCGTAGAGGATGATGCTCAGCAGAGACGGGCCTCCTCAGGCTTCCTGGAAGGTGAGGGAGACAAGAAACCTGGTACCACAGGGATTTCACACGCAGATGGGGCCCTCCAGGTGAGAAGGCCATCTACTGCCCAGCTCCTGGCAAATGCAAATTCCAGCCATCTCCCTTGAATGGGGCCCTGGCCCTGGGGTGGGAGAAAAGAGATTGACAGGCTGAAGAATAGTCTCAGAGCTGGAAAGGCCTGAAGGGATGACAGGTCTACCCTCCTGCTTCTGGGGATTGGATGGTCTGTCCTCCATGCTGTTCTTAGAGAAGGGCCTGCCCTGCTGCACAGGTTCGAACCCTTCTTGCTGGTCCCATTACCCCTTATACCATCCCTTTGCAGGGTCTCCTTTATGAGGTTTATTAAACTTAGCTCTGTGTCATTGTCTGGAGGGGACATAAGCACTCTAGTTCCTTCCAAAGGAAGCAGAGAACAGGGACCCTGAGCCCTGCCCCATGTGAGCTTTTCATTTCCTGGACCTTCTCTTCCATGTCTCCTCGCCCACACTGATCCCAAAAGGAATGCTTCATTCGGGATGTGTGTCCTGCTCCCCCTCGCGGCCCCTCCTTCAGTGGCTTGGCACTTGGGGACCAGCTGCCGGAGTGATTGACATAAAGCCAATCTATAAATAAAGTCTTTTTCTTTTCTCATAAAGACTTTGTGGTTGAGTTTGCCTTCAAGGTCAAGATCAGACCTTTCTAAATAAACACATATCAAAGGATCATTAGCAAAGCAGCACTGTTAAATTGAGATATTAACTTCTGTCAACTGCTTGTTTCTTTTTTGTTCTGTAACTCATGACTGCAGTAGGTTTTTATTATTTTGTCCTTAGGCAGTAGCATCTGGCTTCTGTAGAGACTGTAAAAATTAAAAAGCAACACAAATCATTGCGAGAGAAAAGCAGTAAATTCAATGATAAGAATTTAAAATTAAAATGTTTCAGCGCTTTTATATTCTGCAAAACACGAAATGAATGAGTTTGTTGCCTGTTGCCATAAACCTAACCCAGCTAATCGTCCGCTTGGGTTTTTCCTGTCTCCTTCACTCATCACCATCAATTCTGTCTTGGCATGAAGCGAGACATAAAGCAAAAGCTCTGTGTGTGTGTGTGTGCACGCGCGTGTGTGTGATGGGGCAGTGTGTGAATCACTGATTCCCACTTCCTTTGAATGGAAGAGACAACAGCAGGGAATGCAGCGTGTAGAAACCAGGGTGGGGAAGGAAGTGTTGAAGATCAGCACATCCCCATGGATCAAAATACTCTATTTTTCTTCACCCTTTCTAGTTAAGCTCAAAAACAAACAAACAAACAAAACCCCAAACAAACAAACAAACAAACAAAAAAAAAAAACATTGCAGGTCACAAGCAAACATAAGCTAAACTACAACTTGTAGCATCCAAGTTAAATTCTATTCCCCCCCCCCCACGCGCTGTGACACTGTGAATCAAACCTAGGCCCTTGTGCACACCAGGCAAGTGCTCTACCACTGAGTGATATCCTCAGCCCCAAGTGAAATTCTTAAGAGTAATTTCCTGAGCCGGTGTTGGCTGTTGGATTAGGGTCCAGGCAGGTGGCTGGCTCTTCCTATTCCAGAGGTGCCGGGCCTCTCAGTACACTGGGGGGTTGGGGGAATGAAGCAGCATCTTGGCTCTTTATTTCAGCCAGAAGATTTAGGGTTTCTCTATCGGGGTCATTCATTCTTACTGCAAAATCGAGTTGTGACTCTGGGCCTACCAACGTCCTGGGTCACAAGGGAGATAAAAGTAGATCATTTTTCTTCCCTGCTCTGGAGAAACTAGCTTTAAAAGAAGAAGATAGGCTCCCCATTAAACAGGTAGAGGACAATTTGAGGCAAACATGTGCAGGGATGTGTGGGTACTGTCCGAGCCGTACACAGAAGCACAGGGGAGCGTGTTGGGGCTGGGTCAAGGAGCACTTTGGGGACTGGAGTTGGCTTGAGCTAATTCTCTAGTCCATCTGACTTGGGCCCTGGAAGCCCTGGAAATCCTGGTGTGGACTTACCCCCATGTCCAAATAGGGCAGTGGGGCCGGGAGGGAGAGCGAGGGGGGCACCCTGCGGGTCCCTTTTCACATGGCCTGTCCCAATCTGACTGCTGGACCCACAGGCATGAGGCCAGAGCGCTTTGTCCTGGATGAGCTTCCCCAGCTCAGGAAGAGGTGAGAAAAGAGAGCCAGGCCTTGGCCTCCATCAAAGGGAGTGAAGGAAAGTGTGAAGATTAGGGGACGGAGGGGTCGAGTTAAGAGGGTATGACTAACACGCTGGTCATTCAGAGAGGAGAGCACATTGTTCTCTGGGCCCAGATGGTCCTTGGAATAAAGCAGCTCAGGCAGAAGCAGACTTCTAGTACAAGGAAGCTGGAGCAACCGCTGGCTGCCATTCTGCAGTGACATCCCAGGCCGGGCCCTGAATAGGGCCATTCACGTCTCTGCGGTGATGTTGGGATGGGGGGATGTGCACACTCACATGATTACATAAATATGTCCTTTTATAGCTCCGACTCTTGCAGGATGGCGCCAGTGTTTATGTGGTGAGGAACGCAGGGGAATGTTCGATTAGGAGCCCAATTCCTCTTAACTTTAGATTCCCACTTGGAGTTTTATAAGTAGTCATTTGTTAAACTCAGTCTCCATCCTTAGACAGGAGCCCCTCCGAGGGCAGGGACAGTGGATTGGTATGTCCTCAGTCTCCACCCAGCGCGGGCAGGCTCAGGGCTCTAGCAGAAGTCTTTTTGTTCTCTGTTGCCTTTTGTTACCCCTCCCCTGTTAATTCATTAATTAGAACCTAAGTAAAGAAATAAATTAATAAACAAATTATTTATTTATTATTAGCTGAAATAAATAATTCCACTCACGTGGTTCCCATCCAGGGATGGGGGTGAGGGCTGAATGAGGCGGGGCAGGGACACTCGCCACAGCGTCACATGGAATTGGGGGTGTTGCAGGTCCTTTATGTCCACATTTGGAACACTCCGTGGCTAATCTGCCTCTGAAGCATGATCCTCTGTCATAAGGATTTTCCAAACACATATCCTCCCCACTTCCCCTGAGGAAGATTGTGGGCACACGCAAAATGTAGACTGGATGAGAGGGTCCCCACGCAGTTTCTTTTGGCACAGAGGCCAGCGGGTAACAGGAGTCCACCCTCTCCCTTTTCTGTGGTCTCCATTAAAAACTTGACCATTTCCTTTCCCTTAACAGAATCCGTTCAGGCTCCTTTGCAGGGAGGCTAGGGAACAACTAAGTAGTAACATTGCTGAGTAAATAAGAATAATGAGATACTCCCTGGAGAGAGTTTTCTTTCTATGAGGATGTTAATTAATATGAACGCAGTGTCCTCGCATTCCAAGGTGGCCTTTCTGTACAGACTCCAGGACTACGGGTGCAGCCCTAAGTTGTATCTTTGGGGTCTTCATTCTTTGGGGAATGAGCTCCTTGGGAGACTCAACCCAGATCCTTCCTGTATAGAGATCAAGCAAGTGACTTTGTCTGAAAGTTTAAAATTAAGTGCAGAATAAACAAGTAACAGTGGAGGCCGGTGAAGACACCTTAGTTCTACATGCAGTTGAGAAAGTTGGGTGGTTTGGGGTGGTTGCTCTTCCATTCATATCCAAGATCTTACGCAGTCCACAGGGTGTTTTATGGGTGCTTTCTCCTCAGGACCCCTCAAAGGGAGAGGTATGGCACTGAGTATCAATCTACAGTCTTCTCTCAATGGGCTTTGTTCAAGAAAATAACTGCAGCTGATGACATAAGGCCAAGAAAGAAAAGGGGGGGACAGACAGAAAATATGCCCTGGGGAGTATTTAAAAATGGAGGAATAAAGGATTGGCAGGTGCTAAGAGGATATCCATGTTATATAAGAAGTGGCTATGACTACATGGTGTCCATCCAGTGTAGACTCTGTGCTGTTGCCTGCATAGAAAACATTAATGAGACAAGCCAGTCCTGGGTGAGAGCCATGTGGAAGTGTTCTTGATGTAAGCATCTTTGGAATGGCAGCCTTATTAATTTTTGCTTTTCCTACTGATCCATGGGGCTTAGAAAACCTCAAAGTCCTTCCATCTGGCCTTAAATGGAAACATTTTGAAGGTTCGTCAGATTTACTCTTTTCAGTGACCTTTGCCCAAATCCTCCAAACCCACGATTTCTCTAACCTGAATGAACAGAAAGTACAGCCCACATTTTCTAAACCTCAGCCACCCCTCACGAGAGCATGAAAATCACAGCTCCACACCCCTTCTTGCCCCATAAAGGTTAGGAAAGAGGAATAAAGAGGACTGAATAAACACTGTGCCCCTTCTCATTTTTAAGGCTTCTTTGAACTTGAGAGGTGGGGATCGTGAAGGAAGGTGAACAAGGTGTCTGGGCAGAAAAAGGAGCCTAAAGGGACATGGGCAGGACCAGGGATCCTTTGCCCAGGAGCTGGTAAATACCTAGGGGTATTTACCCCTGTGTTGTCACATCTGCTTATAAGGACAGTTGGCACTGTGTTCACCACTGAGAGCTCATCTCTAGATCCAAAAGAACCCTTGCAGGGTCTTTGACCAGGGTTGAGAAAACAACTCAAATTTGACAAAAGCCTGTATAACTGTTTAAAAAATTATATATAATCTTTCTTTTCCTAGCAGGATGGCATCAGAGGTTACAGTGCATGTGCATGTTGGTGGTGACATGCTTTTGGCATTTCCATCAGCAGCCTTGTTTTAGGGGATTCCCATCTGCTGTGGAAATCGAATCTCAGAACAGTATATTATACATAATCGTTATCTGAGGAGGGATTAAAAAACCCACCAAGAAAGTTGTCTGTGACTTGGGAAGCCCATTGCCTGAGTACAGAAGGTTCAGCCCTTGGGCCAGCTTGTGTGACTGAAGACAGCTCCAGGCAGGGAGATCTGAGGGCCTGGTCTCCCCTCAGAGAAGGAGGCAGAACACAGACAGCTGCAGCCTCTGCTCCATGTCCTTCCAGGGACCAGGACATGTTGACGGGTTTGACTTCAGTTCCCAAACTGCGGTGCTTGCTGGCTGCTGCTGTCTCCCAGCTTTGACTCTGGAGTAATACCCAACAACTCAGTTCTCCTCTGGTCCTCCATTGATGCGAATGATTCGCCATCATGAAGAGACAGCTGGGGAGTTCTTCACTGGGTTCCATGAATAAGTGCTTCCATTCTGGGAGGAGAAACCAAGGCCACTAGAACCTATGCCCTGCTCCTAATGCATACAGACACAAGTGTACACCTAACAGTCAAAGGCATTAAGAGATGCATGTTAGAAGAACACGCGGGCCCAGAAGCCCACAGGTCACAGGGAATCCAGGCTTATGGGTGGGAGGCTGGGGAGGCTAGAGGCATGTTTGCTTGAGGTTGGTAAGAGTCAAATATTACTGGCTTGGGTTCTGGAACTCAGAACTTACCAATAACCTCAAACCCACAGAGGTATTAATAGGTTCATTTTTTTATGTATCCTTTTTTTTTTTTTTTTTTTTACTAATCCATTCAGCAAATATTTATTGAACACCCATCATGTACCTCCTAGTATATTAAGTTCTGGGAATACAGTGGTGAGCAGAACTAAATCCCTGTCCTCCTGGATCTCTTGCCTTGGAGAAAAACAAGGAATTTAGCAAGTGATTTACAGGATGGATGCTTTCATACTGGAGATATAGGTGTGATGAGGGTGAGGTGTCGTGAGGGCCTCCAACCTGGATGGGAGTTGGGCAGCTTCCTGGAGGTGGTGTCATCTAAGCTGTCCTCTGAAGGTGAGAGGAAGTTGTTAAGATGGTGGGGTAGCGTAGAAAGGGAAGAGTGCCAGGCTGAGTCAACATGGGCCATTGCCCAGAGGTGGGAGAGGATGAGAGGAGTTCCAGGAACTGAAATTGGGAGTGAGGAGGAGGGCTAAAGACCCATGGTTGGAGAAGTAAATGGGTATGTAATGGTGAACGTCCCCAGAAAAATCACTTTAAATAGTTTGGTCTTTTTTCTGATGACAATAGGGAGCCATTAAGGATCTTAATCAGGGGGAGTGATGTCAGATGATGTCATAGAAAAATTATTTGAGTGCACAGTTGTGAATGGAGGGTTTAAACTATAGCCAGGGAGATTAGGTAGAACCACACTGCCATTATCTAGACTAGGAAATAGGCAGGAAGATATTAAAAGACTGAATAAAGTTGGTAATGATCTGTTATGAGAAGTGAAAAAAGAAGCTAGGCCTCCTTTTCTTCTTGGACACTTGGGTAACAGTGTTGGTGATGGTGGTACTTACTGAAACGGGGACACAAGAGGAGAAACACAGCTTTTTTGTTACTGTTGTTAAAATAATGAGTAGTTTGGGTATTACAATGTGGGAGGTGGGTGCTAAGTGACATCCAGTGGGTGGAAATACCCAGGTATGTCTGGAATTCAGAATAGAGAGACTCACTGGACATGTGTGTCTTGGAGTCCTCAGCATGTAAATGATTGTGAGAGCCCTGGGTGAGTTTGCATAACAAGAAGGTGTGGAAAGAGAAGAGAACTTGAACAGAATTCAGAGGAACGTCAGTATATCAGACCCTCCAGAATAAGCACAGCCCACAATGGTAATTGCTACGGAGTCACTGGAAGAAATGCCTGGGAGACCAGGCAAAGGCAGTCATGGAAGCTGGAGAAAGAGGTCTCCCAAAGGAAGAAGGTGCAGGTTTTAAATGATGCTGAGAAGTCCCCAAAGAGGAAGATTAGAAAATGCCCATTGGTTATACCAAAGGTGGACAGCCTGGGGTGGTGGAAGCAGGAGTGAGATGCTGCGATGCTGAGGAGGTCAGGGTTTGGCAAGATGGGTGCAGTGGGAGGATGGAGGCCAGGTGCAGCTGTTGTCAGGAGGCAGAGGGCAACTGGACCATGGGTCTTGAAGTGTGGACTGACTGAGGAAGAGGCAAGCAAGGAAGTGCAGCTCTGGTGGGAGGAGCTGGAAGGGAAAACTTGAAAGGTGGGAAGGAGGTTTGAATTTTACACTAGAGAAGTAGCTCTTGTTGCAGGGTGAGGCCTGGAGTGTTCTTCATCAGCACCTCCTGGGGGAGCCCAAGAACACTCATGGTACTTGACTTGGTCCTGCTCTGTGCTCCTGTAACACAATACCTGAGACTGGGTAATTGACAATGAACAGAAATTCATTACCTCACAGTTCTGGAGGCTGGGAAGGTCAAGATCAAAGTGCCAGCATGTGGTGAAGGCCTTCTTGCTGTCTTCAACCTATAAGGTGAGAGTGAAAGAGAATGAGCGGGGTGGGGGGGTGGAGGGGAGAGAGAGAGAGAGGGGGGAAGCCAAATTCATTATTTTAAAAGGGACCCACTTCCATGATAAAGGCATTAGTCCGTTCATGAGGGTGGTGATCTCATGACCCAGATCTCTCCCATTAAGCCCCACCTCCCAGTATTGCTACATTGGGAATCAGGTTTCCAACAGATGAACGTTAGGGGACACTTGTAAACCATAGCAGTATCTGAATTAAAACACCATGGTAGGGACTGGGGTTGTGGCTCAGTGGTAGAGCACTCACCTAGCACGTGCGTGGCCTGGATTCAATCCTCAGCACCACATAAAAATAAATGCATTGTGTACAACTAAAGCAAATAAATATAAATAAATATTTTTTTAAAAAACACCATGGTCCACTGGTTTACATATAGCCCCCCAAGCCCCTCACCCAGCCACTGGATCTTCAGTCTAAACAGCTACCATTTTTGACCACCTACCACATGTCATTGTGATAGACACTTTTCATGTTATCTCTAATCCTCCCTGCAACCTTGCACAGTGGGTATCATGGCTGAACTCCGATACTGATGAGGAAAGAAAGACCCAGAGATATTAGGTAATTTGCATGTGGTTATATAGCTAGTAAATAAATGGCAGAGCCAGGATTTGAGCTTAGGCTTGATCTGGCTTGAAGCCCCATGTTTTGGGCTCCATGCTTCTCAGACTGTGAGCTTTTGGGGGGGGGGGCAGGAAGTATTTTCTCAGCATGGCCTCAGCATTTGATGCCTGCACAGAATTGGAACTCAAAATGCAAGGTGCACGCATGAGTAAATGAGGGAGAGGTGCTAAGTCACTCGAGTACTGTCTCCCTGAGGAGACAAGAGTACTGCCACCCAGAGAGGGAAGCACAGATCACCCAAAGGAGGAAGAGAAGAACAGGAAGTCTTGGAGATCAAGCAATGCCAGTGGTGGGTGGCTAGAACAGGGTGCTGGCCAGCTTGGCCATTGGCATGAGAGTCTACCTTAAGGTCACCATCTGCTGTGGGGCCAATCTCAGGTTGCAGTCCTGTCATAGAGCCACCCAGAAACTCCAGAGGAACTGGAAGGGGAAGGATCTAGGAGACAAAAAGAGCCCCAGGCCACTAAGTGACATTTAATCTTGCATTTCCCTCTTAGTGTCAGAACCTGGGGCTACTTTCTCATTCTCTCCAGACCTTCCTTCAGAGTGACCCTGCGTGGGGGTGGCCATGCAAGAGGGCATGGAAGGGGGGGACCACATTGCCCTTCAGTTGTCTGGGGAGCATGCATGCCACCAATGTGGCCTCCAGGCCCAGGCAGGAGCCTGCCAGAGGATCTGTCTCCTTCCCCGAACAGACTTAGTGAATCAGCAAGGCAAATAGGAAATAGGTTTCAGGGTGATGGAAGACTGCTGGACAATTTGGCCTTTTGTTGTTTTTTCTTGACCATACTCAAATTCCTCACTTGCCCTCCCTGAGTAGTAGAATGGATAGTTTCCTCCTTCCAGGCTTTAAATACCATTGCATGCCTCCTAACACAAAAGCCTCTTTCTCTGCCCCCCGTGGCTGCCTCCTTTCGTGTATCTCTTGAGGAGGACTACAGACCGACTGTCCTCTCACCCACCCCCTGCCCATGCCTCCTCAGTGGGGCTGGGAAGGATGCCTCGTGAGCCCCTGAACTCCTCCAAGGACAGCAGCAGAGAGGATAGAGGTGGAGTGGCCAGGGCAGACTAAAGTCATAGGGAAGTCCTGGAGCCCACAAGGACAGTGGCCTGTCACCACCCCTCAGACATACCCCTGCTGCAGCCTGTCTCCCACCTGTGTGCTCACACCCACTGTCTACTCTCTGGGCCTCCACGTGCTAGGGGGCGGTGGACTGAGGTTAGTAAGTAGGGGAGGATGTCAAGCACAAGAGGCCCCTTAGGACTGAAGGAACTTCAAGGGACCAAAGCCTGCACTCTTTATTTTGTAGATGAGTTGAAGTCCACCGCGATGAAATTCACTTGTTAGTTCTTCATCCACCTGCTCATCCTTCTCTCAGTCTAGTAAATATTCTTTGAACATCTGTCTGGACTGAGAGATACAGCAGTGGTTAAGAGAAGCAAGGTGCCTGCTCTCAAGCAGCATTCATTCAGACAGGGAGAGGGAGACAGTAAGCCTTGAACTTGAAGGACCTGAGAGTCTACTTAATGTCGGAGCTGAGAAGTAGTCCTGGATTACCCGCAGTGTCCTTTCCAAAAGTCCCCATGTGACAGCTCCCTCTTCCTCGAATGTGAAGCATCACTTCTGTTCTTCAGGGCAGATGGAAAAGTTTGAAGGAATAAACCTAGATTTTGTTCTAGGTACTTCTGAGGAGCTGAGGGATCAGAAGGGTTACAGGTAGCTTTAAGCCAGTCTAGACTAGGGATTTGCTTTTTATTTTGGTAAATATGTATATAACATAAAGCTGACTATTTTAACAATTTTTAAGAGTAAGATTTAGTGGCACTAAATGCATTCACATTGTCATGCAGCCGTCATCACCATCCATCTCCAGAACTCTGATCATCTTGTAAAACTGGAATTGAACACATTTAACCACCTCCCTCCCCACCTGCCTCCAGCCCCTAGACCAGGGATGCTTAACTTCTTTGTGCCATGGACTCCTTAGGGTGTCTGTTGAGCCTTTGAACCCTTCCTTAGAATAATGTCTATCAATGCGTAAAGTAAAATACTCAAGGTTATAGTGGAGACTTGAAATACAGGTATCAAAACTATTTTTAAAAACCATTCGTAGTATCATAATATTCATGATTCTTTGTTACCCTGTTAACTAACAAAAACCAAGCTATGGTCGAATAACCATCATATTTTTGCAGGAGTGGTTTGCATAAATGATACTTTGAGGTAACCGCAACATTTCCAATGTGGTATGAAAACATCTGTGATATCTGTTTAGTAGCCAAGGCAATACTGCGACGGGTTTATTGCTTACATTCCCAGATGAAGAAACTGCAGAATTTCAGATGGAGGTTGGTGAAAATCAAGATGTCACATTTTCCTCCTCCAAGTTCACCAACATCCTGAATTCCATCCCTGGCCAGCCTTGGGCGTGCGTGGGTTGCACAGACAAGAATCTGCGGCACCATTTTCGCCCCTCGGGTTGGGCAGGGGCGCAGTGTCTAGAGTGGGAGCTTGCTGGTGATAGCCACGGGAGGGAAAGCCTCCTTGTGCAGGGCATCCCAGGAGCTCAGCCAACAGGAAAAGGTGCCCCATTCTCCAGCCGCCAGCCTGCTGTCTGAAGAGGGCGGGGCCAGTGCCCTCTAGAAGTGTGCCTTCTGGCAGCTTCCCCCGCCCCTCCCACCCCCTTGTCCAAAGGCTGCATGCAGAAGGGAGCCATATGGTCCTTTGTGGACACATTTTTCCCCAGTACAGTATCTTCCTGGTGTGAATGTGGGGCCTGGCGCCCATGTCAGCTGTCCCTCCCCTCCCCTGCTGCCCCATCCCCCGCAGCCAGCACAGGGAGTGGTAGCAGGTTGTGGGGAGCAAGCTCATGGAGTTGGGGAGCCCTGTGGGGTCGGGGTGAGAGAGGAGTCTTTCAGAAACTCCCCCCCACCCACCCACACACACTCACACAGAAAACTGTTGAAGTGAAGTCAAATGTCTCAAAGTCAGATCCCTTTTTAGTATGAATTTGCTGTGTCTCATTCTGAGCACTAATTCCAATTTAATTGCAAGTGGCCTGAAGCCTCTTCAATAGGAGTAACAAATGGTTTGATTTTGTAAACTTCATCAGACTGCATTTTAAATGCGACACAGTAGCCCAACTCGAATGCCAATGAAGCACTGGAGTAGCTCTCTGTTTACTAATTATCCGTTTTTACTCCAAGCCACGCTGGCTGGCTTGTCTGATTAAATCGGATTTGTGGGATAGAGAACAGCTAGCAGAGTTTTCTCTATAGTAAACGAGATTGAAACTATGGGCCGCCTGGCTGCACACTGTAAATTATATTTCCTTTTAAAGGGGACGTGTCTCTTTTATTTCTCTGTCGTCCCTCCTGCATATTAAACTTTACGGCACAGAAATGGACCCGGCAGCTTCTAGAGGCAGCCTCTTGCCCTCCACCCGATAGCCCTTTCTCTCCTACACTACCCTTCTTCCTCTCTGGAGAACTGGTAGCTACAGGAACTGGTAGCTGCAGGCCGTGCCCCCTATCCCCTGCCCCAGTCCTCTTGCATTCTTTTCTTCCCCTTTATGCTGGGCTTCAGTTTTCATTCTTCCAAAATTTTAAAATGTACCTGGGATGACATGGATTCTTGGAAACTATATTGAGCTAGCTAAAAGAGAGTCCTAGCTATGGGATTTACAGGGATCCAGTGTGGACTGGGTTTTAGCCTTTCAGAGAGTCATGAATATTTGTGGTCTGGGACTGGGGCAGGTAGGGTCTGGGCATGCATTGGTAAGGATAGTGTAAACAGGAGGAAAAAAAAAGAAAGAGTTAATTTCTGAAAAAAAATGAATGTGTTCTTTTGGTATACCCTGAAATGAAGTCCTTTGCTCTGAACAAAGTGCAATTTGGATCACCTAGTGTCTACCTGCATACAGCACAACCTTGAGAGCCCTGGTGTGGGTGCAGAAGGGGGAGCGTAGGCCCTGCCCTCCCAGCTGAAGGCCAGGCTGGGGCAGCTGGTGTGTCCTCTCCTACTGCCTGGCTGCTTCTGGGGTCTGATTGAGAGCTCCTGGGGCTCACTTAGTTGTTTCTTCCTCTGTCCCTAGGAAAGCAAAGCAATGTCTGCCCCTGTTTTTTCTGCATATGTACATGTGTGTGCATGCAGGCACACACATACACACACACACACACACACACACCACACACAAAATCCATGAAACAATCGCAAGACACCCCAATGAGGTGTAATCAGACAGCGCTTCAACTGTGCCTCTGCTGAGACTTTAATTCTGTGAGCTTGACCCTTCCTGCCCTCACTCTTGGTATCTATCTTTGTGCCTGGAGCTTTTTACATTTTAATTTGCTTTTGAATATGTGGCAAAATTAACGGTATACACTTTCCCCTTTTTGGCCATTGTGTGCGGTACAGTGCGGGAAGGCCCCGTAGTGTCTCTGATAGCCTGGTTACCGTGGGAATGAATGGCCACCACACTCTCAGGCCCAGAGACCTCCTTTTAATTGTTGACAGTAAAAAGCATTTAAATGATGCTTAATTTGTAATCATCTTCTGTGGGGGGAGAACCATTAAAAATGTCAGTAAAATGAATACATCGTCTCTTTTTTTGTTTTGTTTATTTACATTGCAGTGGTTTTTATTTTCTTTGCCCAGTGCTTGTCAGATATCTTAAGTGGCTCTGAAACAATGAGTATTTCATTTGTTTTGAATTTCCATCTCCCCCCAGCCCCTGCTCCCCTCCCCATTCCATCCTGTCCCTCTAGGTCTTTGTCTTGCTTTGACTCTCTCTCCTCCTCTGTCCCTTCTCTTCCACCTGGGCCTTCTGTCTCTACCTCACTATCTGTGAAATACATTGGGGTTTCTGGAAATATTAAAAAGAGCCAGAACAAAAGTTTTTTTTTCCCCCTCAAAGGACCCCACTTCTGGGCCCCAGTTCTTCCCCAGAGTTCTCAGGTGGCTCTGGAGCTCTGGGGATGCTGAAGAGGTTGACTCTATAGAAAATGTTTTTCATGAAGAACATAAGAGAGGACAGAGACCTCTGTTGTACAAGTAAAGAAGCTGGTCTCATCTTCAGGTGGAATCTCCACTAAGCTCTGGGCACCCTGCTGAGAACCTACTGAGTGTCCACTATGTGTGGACCCTGGCCAAGGAAATGAGACTGCTAGATTCAGAGTATAGGGTTCTCTGATGCACCCTCTCTGTGGGGTTGCTTGCTGTTCTTTGCTGTCTTGCTAGTGCTGGGGCATGAGAAAGAAAGTCCCTATCCCTCATCCTTACCCCATCAGCCCAGCCTAGAAAGGCCCCAGAAATTCCCAGGCCTAGCCACTCAGAGAGATGCCCTTCATGTGTAGGGCCAGTCCTGGGAGGTTCACTGTTGTTAGCTGGTGGCGCCTAAGAGAGCGGACCTCTCAGTCTGGCTCCTCCGTCTTCCTAGGAACCCTGGACTCACAGGGTGACTTGCGAAATGGTAGGCCTGGATTGGCAGTTAGCAGGTGCTCAGTCAGTATCAGATCCTTTCTGCCTTGCCGTGGCTGTTCCTGTGTCAACCTGAGACAGCAGTGGTCATTGAAGCCTAAGGATGCTCTTTAACTAACAGAAGGCTGTTGTATCAGATTGGAAGGAGAAAATGCTGGAATGCATCTCAGTGGGAGAAAGGACAGTTAAGAGTGCCAGCACCTTCTTCAGTAGGCCTAGAACCTATGGCTATTAGAGTCAGGGAAGCCTTTCGAGGATCTTTCATTTCCCCTTTCATTTTTCCAGTAAAAAAACTGAGGCCACAAGGGGTCTAGTAACTTAGCCAAGAGTGCACATTGAACGAGTGCCTGAGCCAAGAGCTGAGGACAGGCCCTCCAGCTAACCACTCTGGTGGTTCCTGTTCTTCTTCTCCTCTTCAACTAGGAGTCTACTGTGAAAAGGCTGATCCTCCTGGCCTGTCTATTCCCTCACCATCCTGACTTTCCATCATGCTTCCAGGGCTTCTTTTCCCAGGAGCCCCCAAGACCAGCTGAGTTAGAAACTGAAAAACCCTAGTTGCTTACAGTTCTCACGGAGCCTCAGAGAGAGTAACAGGTCACCCACTAACCACCCCAGCCACAGGCAGAGGGACCAGGACTGATACTCAGCCAGGGAGGATGGGCTGAGGAAGGAGCAGACCCTGGCTTAGGTTTACTTGCCACCCACCTACCCCAGATGAGGGTAGTGTAGAGAAACTAAGGAAGATAGTTCTTTTGAGTCTTGGGGGAAGAAGTCTGTACACCACCCACCTGACCCATGCCATGATCCATCTCTCTCCCAGACTGGTCCCATCTCCAAGGCACCTCTCAGCCAGAACAGGCAGTCCCTGAGAAACTCTCGCATCAGATCCCCAGGGCTGGACCTGGCTGGCTGGATGTGCAAAGCCAGACTAGGTTAGGCTCCTGCAGCCTGCCCTTCTCCTCTCAGGGTTGTTGAAGTTGGTCCAATTTTTCAATCGTGGGCCAATTAGTTTCACAAATGGGGGCCCCCGTGGTGCCAGGGCACATTTGTTCCGGGCCTGCGCACTGGCCGGGCCCCATTGTCCTGCCTCCTACCCCCGTGTGAGCCCATTGTCTTCGCCCCCAGCGGGTGCTGCTTACCACTGATTTATATGGCAGGCGTCCCGCGGGCTGCAGGCTTCACTGCCACAGCTGGCCGAGGTGCTTAAGGCCTTGGACCCCCTGACCTCTGCCCTAGTCCTGCTGTCATTTTGAAAGTTACAGACCAGAGGGCTGCATACCTCTCCGGATTTACTTTCCACCCTAACCCCCCCCCCCGCCCTTACGTGTGTGTGTGTGTGTGTGTGTGTGTGTGTGTGTGTGTGTGCGTGCGCGCACACACACGTCCCTTCTTCCTCCCCTTGCTCTTATGGTAGAAGTCCTCGTTCACACTGGAATGTCTGGAAGGTTCCGGCAACTAGACTGGGACGTGGGAAGGGCTGGGCTGCTGGAGCAGGTGGCAGGTACCAGGAAGGGCAGTGGATGCTGTGGGTACTGCTGCCTCCTTGAATGTGGATCTTAATCCTCAAGTTCATTAGTTCAGTGTCCGTTGCAAAGTGGGGAGGAGTGGAGGGGCCTGTACCCGTCATTTTGGCACTACCAAGGAAGCAGGGCTTGATTTAGTTTTTCCTTACAACTTCTCTGCTAGGAGTCCCTGCATCCTCAAAAGAGGGTCTTTGAGGTAGACTGAAGGTGAACGTGGTCGTGTAGCCTGACAGCAAAGTGCAGATCTTGTCCCGGTCCTTTATGCTGTCTCTTGTAAACCAAACTTCCCTCCTTCTTTTTTATCTTTACCTCTTTTCCTCCCCCCCCCCCCCCCACCTCTTTTCTTTACCCTCGCCCCCAGTTCCATCCCCTCTTTGGCTCGTTTGTTGGAGTGATTGACAAAATTAGTAAATCCATTCATGTAACTTTTATTGTGCAGGTCTCAATAAATCCCGCGTGTCCGGGGCGCACCTTAATGAGCTAGTGAGCTGACAAATTTGTTTACTGTAGCTGGAGGTGCAGAGTAATGAAATGCGCTTGTGTCTGGGCTCACTGCTAAACAAATACACGGTTTCCGGAGCCGACTCTGCTAGCTGCTGCCGCCTGAGGAGGCAGCCACATTCCCCAAGAGACTGAAAGAGAGTGAAGAGTATAAGAGAGAGAGAGAGAGAGAGAGAGAGAGAGAGAGAGAGAGTTTTGAAAAATGCAGTCATTCACCCATCCATTGCTTAGTTTTAAAACAAATTTGAATCAGCTGCCAGACTCCTCCCCTTTTTTGTTATCCATTGGGAATTCTTCGGCTCCTTTGCCTAATGATCTAAATCCATAACATTCCCCCTGTCCCTTGTGGAAATGGAAGGCTATAGAGATGTGCAGATGCCTTCCAAGGGTCTAAGCAGATAAGAAAGAAAGGAAAAGGAGGGAGGGCTGGACAGGAAGACTGAAGATTGATATAACTGAAATTGACGAGAGGGCTAGAAGCTGAAGTTTTGGCTCCTGGCTTGGTTTGGGAAGATATGACTAAGTGCCCCAGCATAGGTGACTGCAGGAGACAAACAACCAAGCATATGCTTGAAGCTGATTTAGTTTGAGGCAAGCCTTCCAAGACATTTTCTCAGGCTGTTCTACCCCTACTGGGAGAGCTGACATAGGCAGTAAGAGGAATGGAGGGACTGGCCAGCAGCTGACATTCCCAAGCAGACAGCTGACATACCCTTCAGTTGGGCATCCTGGGTACTTGTAGCCCGTCTAGGAGGACAGGGGTTTGGGAGCTTATCCCACATGATCCAGCCACTTGTGCCCCAAAGGAAACCAAAGGGAACTAAAGAGAGGGCTCTTGGCCCTTTCTCCAGGAGATCTCTTGAAAAAGGAGTCAAGCCCTAAATGATGGCACAGGGGAAGTCAAAAGGGAGGAGCCTCTGCACATGTCATGGGCTTTGCTTTTGTTTCCTTTCCCTCTGCTCCCCCTCAGCCTTCTCCATCCTCTTAAGATGCAGACGGAGCCTCCCTGCCTTTGGTGTGAGTCAGCCTTTGCTGCCTGCCTCTGTCTCTCTCGCACTGTGGACAGGCAGCTCCGCCACCTTCTTCAACAGCAACCTGGAGGCAAAGGGAAGAGAGAGATCGGGGAGGAAAGGGAAAGGTGGCCGTTGAAGTGATGGCTTTGGTGTGTGCTCAGGAGGACTGTCCATGGCTGGAGACAGTGTCTTAAGAGAGAGTAACTCTGGGGGGATCCGAGGGAGCAGAAAGGCATGTCTGAAGGATTGGGAGGTGGGAAGTGTTTCCTGCTTAAATCAAGGTTTTCACAGCCCCCCAAATTTGATATTTTCCTTCTGCAGCAGAAGCAGCTGCTCAGGGTAGCAGCAGAGACAGCTCTTCCTTGTTGGGTGGGGTTGGACGTGAGAAGCCCATCTGTGGTTCATGTGCATGCACACACGGGCATGCACACACCCCGACACATGTACACATAGCAACCCCCAACCTGCTCACCCAAAAAAGCTGGAGTATATTTAGATCCCTCTGCTCCTTTGATTAAGAAACTGTTATAGTGGGAGATAATAAGAGCCTTGCTCCAAGAAGGTGTAGCACCTGAGCATCTTCTCCAGCTGTGTGCCCCTCTGATCCTGTTCCTTCCTTTCTATTAAAGAGATAATTGGTATGGAAATGGCACAGGTGTAAACACAAGGGGTTTTGTGTCTCATGATTTTAGACCCTGTCATCACCTGGGTGAAATAAATACACTAGGTCTGTGTCATACACTCCTGCCTCCTGTTCCAACTGGCCTGGCTTTCTCCCATTTTTTGCTAAAATTAAACTTGCTTTAAATTGTGAGTTGGTGAGTTGTACATGCCCTGCATCCCAAACTGGCTGTGCCGCCCTGGGAGGTCAATTATGGGTCACTTTCTAGGATAGAATCAATGCAAATGGATCCCAGAAATTTGCATAGACCCTGACCACATTACCTAGAACCACATTTCCAAGTTTGTCCTTGCCACACCCATGTTCTCTTCCTAATTTAGATTCCCTCTAGGCAAGTATCCTAGGAGTCCAGCTAGGACTGAACCCCATTCATTCTCCAGAAGAGTAAAGGAAATGTGCTGATTCCTTGATTTGATAAATCAATTCCTTGGGGAAAAGACTGATCTTTGTATTCGATGTACATTGAAATTTACAGATTTTGGTAGAAAACAATACACTTGTAGGAATTTTGTGCTAACAACACTTATCAGTTGCCTCATGGCAGCCCTATGAAGTTAGTGTTGGCAACAACAGGTGCACTATGAATTCTCTGCCCTCATCAAGAAACTGAGGTCAAGGACTTATTACTCAGCTTCTGTTGCTGTAACAAACACCTGAGATAATCAACTTGTGGAGAGCTTAGGTTTATTTTTAAGGTTCTCAGTTTTGGAGGTTCCAGTCCCTGATCCATTGGCCCTGTTGTTTGGGGCCTGTGGCAAGGCAGCACATGTGGTGGGGAGCAGGTGGTGGAGCAAAGCTGCTCACCTCATGGATGGGAAGTGGAAGAAGAGGAGGGAGGAGGGTTCCGCTGTCCCTCTCAAGGGCACAGCCCCAGTGACCTAACTTCTCCCAGGAGGCCCCACCTCTTACAGTTTCCATCACCTCCCAATAGTGCCAAGGTGTGGACCAAGCCCTTGACACATGGGCCTTTGGGTCGGAAAAGAGTCCGGACCCAAACTCCTGCAAGAACAAGAGCTACCCATCCTAGGGTCCCAAAGCCAAGGACAGCTGAACCTCTGGGCCAGAAGTTGGGTCTTAGGACTGTTTCCTTGTCTGATGTGGTGAGACTGGTCTATGGTCTATTCTCGGCTTGTGAACGACAGAGTTCACAAGTGTAGGTTCTGTCTGGGTTACCAGACAGATGTGAGAAGCCCCAGTGAGATCAGCTGTTTGTGTGTCACTTGGTGTTACTAATTTCTAAGGAGAGTCTTGTGGGAAGCTCTAAGTAGCGGCCTTTTTTGTGGACTTTGGTCTGAGGTCTCCCTAGCCTGAACTGTCTGTCTTTGTGCCACGACTCTCCCATGGTCTCCTCCATGCCTTGCAATTGGCCCACAACCTCTTTTTTATTCTTTAATGCAGTGTGTAGTTATTGAGGGCATCAGGCCCTGCACTGCACATTGAAGAATATCAAGTTGACTAGAACAGAACAGTTCATGCTTTAGAGGCTTACGATCTCGTAGGCAGAACTGAATGTCAAAAACAAATGCAATTGTTTTATGTGCTGTAACAGTGAGAACTGAGAAGATGATGATGTCCTTGGCACTGAGATATAAGTGGTATAACTCATCCCAGATGCCTTGCTAGGGTGAGCTTCCTGAAAGAAGCAACCCACAGTCCATAAAACAGCTTAGGCTTGTATATTGTTCAGGGCTGCCATGATTCGTGATCCAGGTTGTTCACTGTACAAGGGTGCCTGACTGATGAGAGAAAAATAGAGACTGAAATCCAGCTCTCTCATTATGGGCCAAAAATAAGGCTCTACATCTGCCCAGAGGAAGAGACATGATTTTCTAATTCAGACAAAATCATCATTTGGACTGGCTTTAGCTCTGCAACCACTTTGTAGTTATAAAGCTTTTCCACATGAGTATCTCATTTGATGTTCTTAGCAGCCACAAGCAATATGGCAAATGATGGGCACACCCAGATTTGGGGAAGTCGAGAGACTTGCTCAGGGTCATTAAAGCAGGTAAAGCGGCAGAGCCAGCACCTCAGTTTCATTTTCCTCCCTGTGTCTCACTGACTTAGGATTTCAGAGGTCCATCTCCTCCAGCGGGCCTTGTTCCCTCCCCAGCAGGACCAGCAGTGACGTTTCTCCCTCCTCAGCGGAGGGCAGGACTCGGGCGGTGAAGGCAGCAGAGTGTTCTAACGCTGCCGGCCCCCTTGCCCCGCTGCACATCTCACAGCAGCTAATGAATTGCTAATACAATTTTCTAGATAATTTTATTTCCATAGCCCCACATTTTAATGTGTTTCCAAAAGCTAGCATTTATTTGCTTAATCTCCCAGTGTAATAGAATCTGCCCTGACTCATCATACATGCGAACAGTCAGCTAGGCAGAAACGACAGCAAATTGTTTAATAACTCAAATCGAGTCGCTAGATTTTTAACTTGCATGCACCACAAGCTTTTCTTGTGTCTCATACACTTCTTCCCCCGCCCGCCTTTTTTGATTTGATTTTCTTTTCTTTTCTTTTTTAAATACTTTTTCATCAGCAACCACTGCTGAGCTCCAAGCAGAAAAATGGGGAAAGTGGATATAGGCCTCAGAGCCTCCCTTTCTTCCCCTGTGAGCCTTGGATGGGGGATATATATCCAAGGAGAGCCCTGGTGCCCTGCAGGATGTCCCGGGAAAGGCAGAGAGACCACTGGAGGGACAGCATAGCATTTCCTTTCCAGAAGGTGATCACTTAACTTTAAACCGGTTTAACAGGTGCAAAGCAGGCTACCTGGGCCTTCCTGACACAAGCCCAGGGCCAGGTCCTGTTGTGTCACCTTCCTGGGATTTCATTTCTCCATGCCCCTCCTGACCTCAAAGCCCCTGTCCTCGTCTGGGCCCCAGCCTCCTCCAGCAGTAGCACGCGAGCCATCAGCTCTCTCCCTGCTTCCAGCCACTTGCCACTGCTGTTTGTCCCTGTGATACTCGCAGAAACACTGCCCTATGATACGAGCTATATAGCATGCTGGCATCCCTGTCTTAGTCATTTTAAGCTGCTGTAACAAATTGCTAAAGACTGGGTGAAGTATAAACATAGAAATTAATTTATCAAAGTCCTAAGAGGCTGGGCAGTCAGATCAGGATGCCAGCATGGCCAGGTTCTGGTGAGGGTCGAATTCCTGGTTGCAGACTGCTGACTTCTCACTGTGACCTCATGCGGTGGAAGGGGCTAGCAGACTGCCTGAGGTTCTTTTTATAAAGGCATTCATCCCATTCACGAGGGCTCCACCCTCATGATCTAACATCTCCTAAAGGCCCACCACCTACTTACATCACTGTGAGGGTTAGGATTTTAACATGTGCATTGGGGGACACAAACATGCAGACCGTAGCAACCCCCAGTCTTTCCATGGCGGAGCATTGCCTGTAGCATGACATCTAGACTGTTCTACCTGATACCCGTGGTCCTCTGTGATGTGACTTCCAGTTTTTCCCAACATGTCTCCATCTCCAGCCTGTCCTCTATGCTACCTACTCTGAAATTTGCTTGTGGTGTTTCCCTAGCCTGATACGGTGTCCCACTGTCTGGTCCTTGGCTTCTCGTTCTCTTCATTCTCAAAGCTTGACTCAAACTCTTCTTTGAAGCTCTCTTGGAGTCACTGGTCTTATTTCTCTGGGGATGGCCGTTGACCCACCAGTGTACCCCCCTAGTCTGAGGCCCTGTTTCTCTGCTCAGTGTCATCCTTGCCCTGGGTACCTAGCCTGGTGTCTACACTTGGTCATGGGTCAGTGAAGAAGCTAAATGGAACTGAAATGTTTTCAGGCCATCATGAGAGCTAAGAACGACAGAGTGGGGCAGCTTCAAGGGGCCTTGGGGAGAGCAAGGGCAGAGTACACAGGATTCTCAGACTGTCCTTCTGGGTGGTACCGGCCCTCAGAGTGCCTCTACCTCTGAGCTTTATAGGCTCAGGGAGTCCTACTGGGGGTGACATTTACACTCTCTCTGACTTCATGCTGGGGACCACAGAGGTGGCCTACAGGGAGGCCTCGGCTCCTTAAAGGGCGTGGCTTGCTCAGGAAGCCTGCTTCCTCTTGCTGCTGTTTGAGTACCTGGTTTAATCAGGGCTTTCTGTGTGGTGAAGGTTAAGGGAGGAGAGGGTGCTGGTGCTGGGAGCCCTCAGGTTGAAGCAGCAGAAGCTGCTGTGTCACAGAACGTGCTGCAAGTGGACTCCCAACCCTGTGCATATTGACTGGTCTGGATGGGTCTTGGCACTGCTTCTGTCCTAGCAGATCACTCCCTCCCAAATAACCCCTGCCGTCAAATGGAGCTGAGCACCCCAATCCATACCTCCTAGGGATCTTGCTGGCTCCTGGTGCCTTTAGGGTCGGAAGGCTTCAGAGAGCTGTGCTTGTGATCAGCTTCCCATACACTCTTTCTGGCCCCGTTTCTCCAGCCATTGCTGGAGTGCCCCTTACTGTCATTACTGTGCCTCTTCAGGGGAAGCCCACACAGGCAGGTGACCATCCCAGAGGTAAAACTGGCCCAGGCCTATGTTAATCAAACAGACCAAGGTGTTCCTAGATCTCTGCTGCACTTCTTTCTCTCTGTGTGACCTTAGGAAAGTTACTTTATCCCTTTTTCCCCCCTCTTATAATTTTAAATGAGATGCAAATTTTAAATGAGATGACAACACACCTGGCACAATGCCTACATTAGTCCCCCTTCCCTTCTGTTTTTCAGGAACCAGGAGCAAAATCAAGTGCTCACTTGGTTGGGCTTTCCTGACCACTGGTGGGATGGAGCGGGGCTGCAGTGCCCAGACTTCACTGTCTGCAGAGGGAAGGGCCCACCAGATGTGCAAGGGGGAAAGGAGTGGAGGGTGTGAGAGCCAGGCCCTACCTCCTTCTAGTTCACCCTCAACCCAGCCAAGGTGCAAGAACCAGACCTCTCACTTTCTGTCTCCATTGCTGGGCCAGAAGGCAGCAAGGTTCTTCGTGCTTCCCCTTCTTTTCACCCTCACTTGCCTCCAGAAGCTCTGTGACGCCACAACTTCAGCAGCTGAAGCTCTGGACCTTCCTGCACTTGAGACTGGGTTGACAGGCACCAGTCCCAACAGCCTCTCCTGCTTGTGTCCCTCACACAGGGGATGGTGTTGTGGCTCTGGGTGCAGGTAATGTCCCTCAGAAGCCAGCAGAGAGGAATGAGCAGGTGGGCTTGCAGGGGACTGACATACTAGGAGAAATGGAATCCAAAATGGTGGGCAGTGAGCTGCCAGGTGGGACTCAAACACGTGGTCAGACACTTCCTCATGTGGTCCTATAGCCAGAAAGGCCATGGCTCTAGAACAGCACCAGGAAGGGGTCAATAACAAACAGAAAATGGCGGCCTGTCTCTGGGGTAGCCTGGGGTACCTGTGCTGCTGGATCAGCATGGGGAATGACAGGACAGAACTGTTGAAGATCTTACCGTCACCCACTAGCTTAAAATCCTTTGATAATAAACCAAAAGCTCTTTACGTGGTGTACAGGAGTCCTCATGACCCTGCCTTTTTCTTTAGCCTCCTTCTGACACTGCCTGCTTTCCTGCTGCACTTCTGTCTGATCCTCTGAGATCCTCCAACCTGCTGGGATTCTTTCCAGCCCTGAGTATTCATAGATAACTGTTCCACCATGGAGGAATGTCCTCCCCCTTCACCCAGTGTTCTGGGTGGCAACAGTGATTGGAGCAGGGGCTTTGTATGCTCCTCCATTGTTAAAACCCCAGTCCCACAAAGAGAGGACTACTCGTGGAAAGTATCACAGTAATATCTGTCGAAGGAGTGGATGCTCAAGATGCACGCTCTAGTGAGTGGAGGTGTGGTTACACGGACTGGGTCTATAGCTAGTCTCAGGAAAGAATTCAGATCCAGGCTGCTGGGTATGCATCCCAGAGACACTATGGCTTATGAGCTCTGTGGACAAGTTATTCAAGGTATTCATTCTCTCTGTGCCTCAGTTTCCTTAGCTGAAGATGAGGATACTAGAGATGGCCTTTTGGAGTTGTGGTTTTGAATTATTTACATTGGAACAATGGATGGCCTGTGTGAACTTCATTATTATTGGTCCTCACAGAGCCCACCCTTACTCCCCACTGCTGCCAAAGATCCCACAAGGTCCTCTGACATATGTCCTTAGTAGCCTGCCTTCTTCTACATAGCACTGGACACACTTGGAAATTTATAATTGCTGTTGCCATGTATGTGACTAATGGCTCTTTCTCCAGCTAGTCTTTAGGTGCCATCAGGGAAGGACACCTGTTGATTTTGTCCACCAGATCATGCCTGGGGTGCTGGGTCAACATTGCATGGTCTGGGCTGCGTCTGGACTTGACCTTGAGTGTGGAGGACCGGGGGGGGGGGGGGCTGGTCCTGATGCTGGCTCCTACCGTAGCCTGGATGGGTGAAGAACTGGCCTCATATTCCAGCCTCCTGAGGCTCTCCCCTCTGCTGTCTCCTGCAGGCACAGACATGGCCGTCTTCTGTCTGCTGTGTGGGAAACGCTTCCAGGCACAGAGCGCGCTCCAGCAGCACATGGAGGTCCACGCGGGCGTACGCAGCTACATCTGCAGTGAGTGCAACCGCACCTTCCCCAGCCACACCGCCCTCAAACGCCACCTGCGCTCACACACAGGTAGGCCACTCCAGGTGGTTGGGTAGATGAGGTCTCTGGGAGTGCACATCTAGATTTGCCTCCACAGGCCTAAAGTAGAGGTGCCAGACTGAGTCACCTCCAGCCTTTCTCTGCTCAAGGCATGGGCAGGTGGGGGCTTCATGTAGTACAGGTAAATGTTGACAGATTTCCCCATCCCATACTTTGGACAGAGGATGTTCATTCAAAATGAAACTTCTTGAGTCCACATTCAGAAACTGATTCAGCAGCTCCACGGTGGGTTCCACAACTTTGCATCATTAATAAAGTATTTGCAAGGGCTGGGGTTGTGGCTCAGTGATATCGTGCTCGCCTAGCACATGGAAGGCCCTGGATTCGATCCTCAGCACCACATAAAAATAAATAAAATAAAGGTATTGTGTCCAACTACAACTAAAAAATAAATATTTAAAAAAAAAAAGTATTCCCAAGGCATTCTGATGCAGGTGGACTTTTTTGAGAAAATCTGACCCGCTGGGCCTCTAATTCTGTCTGCTATGTCCTCCATAGTCTTGCTGCCCCATCCCTGCACATACTTGCAAAGTCAGCTTTGGTATTGAAGGCATGTTAAAGAAATGATCCTGCTTGCTCCATAATAAAGAAGGCATCTACTATGGCCTGAAGGTTGTTTAGAGAAGACAATGAGGATATTTAAACAATGAGCCATGTAACATCCCTGCTCAACCAGTTCCACATGATGGGGCGAGGAAGAGGCTTGAGTCAAGGAAGCTAGGCAGGGTGCCCAGGGACTAGCCGATTGCTCCTGCCACCCTCTAGGTTTTGGAGATGGACCACTTGGTAACCAAAGGGTCAGGGGGATTTTCTTCCTTGTAGCAGACTTGGTCTTATTCTAGCAGGGGAATAAAGGACAAATTCTTCTCTTCCCTAAGACAAAGTGAAGTCTTTGCTGTCTGTACCTGGGTAAAAGAATGCCCATTTCTGAATCTGCATGTGTCTCTCCATGTGTTTTCTGCCTTGGTTTGAGGAGAGGGGTAGGGCCAGGTCTCCCTGGGTAGAGTGTGTAATTATGCCTGTTGGAGAGGATATAAAAACTCTGTGTACCTCACAGAGGGCTGGTAGGACCCTCTCTCTTCTCATTCTTGAGAGTCTTGTCACAGCTCAGGGATTGAGGATAAGACCAGGCTTTACACAGGTGACAGGCTCTGCTGATGAAGGAAAGGGCTTTGTTATTGTGGACTGAGCTGGCCTGTGCTGCCCGCCGTAGACATCCTCACTAAGGAGCCTGCAGGGCTCTCACTTCCCAATTCCATCCTATTCAGAAGAGCCTATTACCTTAGCATGACCAGATTTGTTTAGAATTACTTAGGATTGCTGGGATAGGCTGAGGGAGGTCCCTGAGGGTAGGTGGGGTCCAGTAAGAAGGGCCAAGGAGGAAGGGATGTGGACAAGGGCTTTCTCTATGAGGACTGTATAAGGACTTCTTCTGGAGGTGTGTGCATCTTCCCATCAGAGCCTCCCCCAAGGGGTCACCATGTTCCTCCCTCTGAAAGATGGCCAGTCACCTTTTAGCCACTTGAGAGCATGTGACTGGGTCTAGTCATTATGTCTTAGATGATTCTAGCCCTACTAAGTTCACCCAGGATACACCTGCTTTGCCCATACCACCTGCTAATAAGCACTGAGACATCCAAATGTTAATCCTGCTTTGCCCTTTGTCAATCATGGTTCAGATCTGTAGGGAGGGACAGAATGTGTGAAAAGCTCTAGCTTATTCTAGGAAACACAGAACATGTGTGCACACACAAACACCCATCGATTTTCACACCAGCCACATGCAGGCTCTGCACCCCCCACACAATGCCTCATTAATATTCCGTTGTTCTTGGCCCATTTGCTGCTGGGGCCGGGTGTTTAGCATCGGCAGCTGTGTTTGGTAGGTTAGTCCAGCCGTGCTCTTGGCATTGATGGATCCCTGATTCACATGGCTCATCATATAATAAACTCACAGCTGTGCTGGAGGGAGGGGCTGGGGGAGGGGCCTGAGGCACCCAGGGGATGGGCCAGGTGGGTAGGATGACACTGGGCTTGGCCAGAGCCAGGAAAACACCAGGTAATGACAAACCGGGGAAGAAGGGGAGTCACAGGTGCACTGGGCAGGCCAGAGGGGCTCTAATTAGTCTCGTTTGTCCTGCACTTAATGTCAAGCTCATTAACGAGTCTACCGAGTTAATCAACATGCCACAAATTGGATTTTGAGTTCTGCCACCAGTTTTGTGTACACTATAGCCACACTGGCAGGGTTCACTCTCGGGGTGAGGGTTGCAGGCGGGGGCTTGCTGTGCTACAGTCTGGGAAGGGGCGTGTGTCTTGCTAACTCGCATGTTTTTCCTTCTAAGTTCTTTTTATTCCTTTTCGTGGGTAGACCCAAGGGACTTCCTACTTAAAGTCATTTAACACGTGATCCACTTCATAATTAAATTCGTAAAAAAAAATCTGATCAGACAAACCTCTCTGTTGGTTTTTTAAACTTTTAGGGGCCCCCTCTGGAGGTGAAAGGCACACACACGAGCAGCCATCCCCTGTCGCTGCCTCCCCCAGGCATCCTCCCCTACATTTTAATTACCGGCTCCGGCTGAAGTCTCACATGGCCCTTGCTTTATTTATTTATTTATATCTTAATGAGGATACTGAATCTTTGATTAAAGTCGTAATCGTTGCCGATTCAGTAAAGAGGGGGGAGTTGGATGTCAGACCAGACGGGGCCACGTGTGCAGACACACAGAGTGGCATGTGGGCACACGCACAGACTGACCCTCACTCCATTAGACACACAGCTAATTAGTACCAGGGTCTGCATGGGCCTCCACTCCCCATGGGGCTGGGGGCTGGGAAACAGGCAGTCCCTTCAGCTCTGGCAGCACGAGGACAACTAGCTGCTGGTTTTCCCAGCCAAGAACTCTAGGACTCAGTGCGTCCCCAGATCTGCATGTGAGGGACTCGCTGGCCGCACCTCTGAGCCAGAGCAGTGAACTGGATCAAGAGGTGGCTCTGCTCTTGGAGGTTCCTCGATGAAAGCCCCCTCCACCCAGCCCACGCCTTATGCTCTCAATGCTTCTTGCAAATCTTCCACCCGGGAGAGAGTCAGCCAGTGAACAGACCCCAGCATTCACTCCCCATGGAGCTTCAGAACCCTTCAGAGTCATCAGAAGAGATGAGAATTTATGTGGGTACAGGGGCCTGCGTTTGGGAGGGGGAGGTTTGGTTAGTGGCCTGCGGAGGGGAGCGAGAGGAGAGAGTAAAATATCATTTTAAAGAGGAAGTGAAGGCACAGGCATGCGAGTCTATAAGGAGAAGGACAATTTATGCCCAGGCACGAGCGCAGTTTGACATGGGGATAATGAAAAAACGTAGGTCATTGTGGATGACTTAAACCTTCAGCAGCTGAAGAAAATGTATGAAATGCAGAGGACATTACACGGTTGGCAGCCCCGCACATCTGCAGAGGGACAAGTGAAATACAGTGGGCCATTCTTTACCATAAACTGTGGTGGTTGGAGATGCAGCCCAGAGAAATTGTAATTACAGTGACAAGACGAATCAGCGATATTTAAATATTCATGAACAAAGTCTGGGGTGATCAATCTATCTTTATTGTCTGTGCCTTCACTCCTGTAATAAATAAGTAGCTGAAGTCCTCACCTTTCAGCCCCCAGGTCCCTACTCTGGGTACAGAATGCAGGGTCCCCACACCCCATCCCCTCACCCTCTGGAGATTTAAGGGTGCAATCCCCCAAAAGAAGGCTGATGGCTTATATTAAAGACAGAAAAGGCAATTCTCCCCAAGCTTAGTATACCCGACATTTGCAAGTCTGTCCTGGGTCATACCTGGGCTATGCACTGGGGCTGTAAGGGTGGATAAGGCTCACTTCTTACCCTCGAGATGCTTCCATTCTAGAGGCATGGCAACCATGCCGGTCAATACCACATCAGTTAGCAATCTAAGAAGTTAACAGTGGCCAGACTCTGGAACCAGACCAGAACTGAGTCCTAACCTAGCAACTTCATATGTGATGTTGGAGATGATGCTTAAGCATCTCTAAGGATTCATTTGATCACATGATATGATCTGTATGAGGTCCTCAACATTAACAAGTGTGGCCCATTTTAATGGGAAAGTGCCATAAAAACATACTACTGCAATAAAAGAACAAAATGCAAGATATTTCTTCTCTTTGGTAACAGAGAAGAAAATGTGACTTATCTTGTCTGGGGACTAAAGGGAAGCTTCCAAACAAGTGTGACCTATGAGCTGGGCTTTGAAGGATGACTAGGAGTTCACCAGGGAGAGAGGAGGAAATCAAGCAGAGGCAATAGCTGTGTTAAACATTAGAGGAAAGAAAGAACAAAAAATGGGAACAACGAGAGGTTCCCCAATTTGAAGGGATTTTTTGGGGGGGGTTGGGAAATCAAGCTGGAGTGAAGGAAATAATGTAAGAAGTAGGAGGGTAGGCGGGCACAGTGGTGCATGCCTGTAATCCCCACTATTCAGGAGGCTGAGGCAGGAGGATTGTAAGTTCAAGGCCAGCCTGGGCAACTTGGCAAAATGCTGTATCAAAATAAAATAAAAAGGGGAGGCTGAGGCAGGAGGATCGCGAGTTCAAAGCCAGCCTCAGCAATGGCGAGGCACTTAGCAACTCAGTGAGACTCTGTCTCTAAATAAAATACAAAAAAGGGCTGGGGATGTGACCCAGTGGTCGAGTGCCCCTGAGTTCAATCCCCGGTAACCACAAAAAAAATAAAAATAAAAAATAAAATAGAAAGGACTAGGGGTGTAGCTCACGGGTTCAATTCCCAGTATTCCCCACAATAGACACACACACAAAAAATAAGTGGAGCTGCAAGGTCTCAACCCCCAGCTCTGCTCTATCCTCATGGGGTCTGGGGCCTGCTGTTTGTTGCTGAACCAAATGACGGCCCTTGCCCTGTGGATGTGCACTGGGCAGAAGTATGTGTAAACCCATGACCTACGTTTATGTTTCGGGGACCAGTGGAGGCTGTGGGTCCTTAAGTCATCTTGGAGGTGGTGAATACAGGCACTCCCATTCTCCTGGTGGACTAAATGTACCCTGCTGTTCCCTGAAGAGGGATCAGGGAGAGGCCTGATCACACCCTTGTACCTCCAGGTGACCACCCATATGAGTGTGAGTTCTGTGGCAGCTGCTTCCGGGATGAGAGCACACTCAAGAGCCACAAGCGCATCCACACGGGGGAGAAGCCCTACGAGTGCAATGGCTGCGGCAAGAAGTTCAGCCTTAAGCACCAGCTGGAGACTCACTACAGGGTGCACACAGGTACCATGGACCAGGGATGGGACCTGCATGGGCTCTGGGGCCTGGGTGGGGTTGGGGAGTAGAGAAGCCCAAGTGCAGATGGGCCAAGGCTGAACCAGAGAAGAGAGGTTCTACTGAGGCCTAAACATGGAAGGCTGAATGCCACTGCCCCCTCTCAAGGCCAAGGCAGATATTGCTAATCAATCACAGTGCATTTTTCCAGGAGCCAGGAATCTCAGCCCCGAGGGCAGCCATACCAGCAGTTGAAGGATGATGTGCAAGTAGATGGCTATTCATGAGTCCTGAATTCAATTGACCAGATTGAGTTGAAAGTGAAGACGAGGGTGGTTTCATGTTGCTCGAGGGTTGAAATAAGAATTAGAGTGCATTGGATTAGGTTATGATGAGGGCCCGGAAATTGTGAAGCTAGATCAAGTTCAGTTCTGACATGAGAGGAGCAGATGTATTTAATAATCCCTCCATGCGTATAATGTTTTACCATTTCAAAGTGCCTTCACATCCCTTTTCTACATAAAGGAAGTGATAAGCTACTGCTTTCCCCGGGGTCTGAGGACAGGCAAGTGGAAGTGGTCCAGACTTCCAGAAGTTTCCAAGTTGGGAGCCAGTGGTGTCTTGGCGTTGGCCTGTGAAAGCCTATGTCTCCCCATTTTCAATTTTAGTGACATCACTTTGGTTCCTTAAAATCGATTGGGGGGCTGGGGTTGTGGCTCAGCGGCACAGTGCTTGCCTCGCACGTGCGCAGCCCGGGTTCGATCCTCAGCACCACGTAAACATAAATGCATTGCATTGTGTACAACTAAAGTAAATAAATAAATATCTTTTAAAAAAATCGATTATGGTGGGAGTACGCATGGTACAGTCAGAGGCAAACACTACCCACTGGGGCTTTTGAAAGGGCTGGTTGTAGAACACTCTCCACCAGCACATGGCCAGCTGCAGGGAAGCAGATAGATATTCAGAAGAACTTCCTCTGAGGATGAGAAGTGGTGGAAGCTGGAAGAGTAGGATGCTTTCCCTGATTGAGGGGAGATGACCTACCTCAGCCAGGTTCTGCTGGCTTCGGGGAGAGTGCCTTGCCATGGAGGGGAGGGGTGACAGAGGGAGCAGTCAGCAGAACTGCGTGTAATCAGAGCTGTTTTCTTGCCTCCAGCTTGGGGGCCACAAGGAGAGGATGGGGTGCTCATTGCTGAAAATTCCAGTGACCCAGAGGATTTCCCAGAGCCCTGGGGTTTCCTTAGCCCCTGGTTGGGGATGTGACCTGGCGGGCGGATCATTAAATGCATCGGCAGTGACTATTGTAAATAGCTGGTCGATAGTTAGATCACTTTGGCTGTTCATTACTTCATTATTTGCTGGGGCCTCTGCACGGAGGAGTATTGATGGTGAGATGGCTGGCCAGTTAATTACTGTATTGAAACAAGGTTCCCTTACATCCTCTGCTCAGCTCCAGGGGACTCCAGTGGAGGGGAGGTAGGGCAGCAGGCTAGGGTGTGGCTGTGCACTCTGAAGTTCCCTGTCCCCCACATTCAAACTATAGTGGGGAAAGCAGAGGTCCAGGAAGGTTCTTAAACTTGAACTGGCCAGATATCCCCAGGTGTGGCATGTTTGAAGAACTCTGGGTTCCCCTGATCTCCCAGACCTCTACTCCCCACCATCTGTAGCCCTGAAAGGAGCCATCCATTCCTCTGCTCCCCCTGGATGAACTGTTATGGGAACCATCTGACTTCCAGGGCCTTACCTGCCCCCTTTCAGTACATGCATTTCCTTAATTAGAAGGGAAGAGACCGGCCTTTGAGAGGGTTAGGAACAACGAGGGCAAAGGGCCAGAGCTGTGTTCCATGATCCTGTAGTGGCTAGTTACAAGTAGCTGTTTACATTAGTCACAATGAAATAAAGCAAAACATAAAGTTCACCAGCCACATCAGAAGCCCCATGTGACTAGTAGCTACCATATTGGGCGGTGCATCCATCATTTCAGAAAGTTCTTTTGGAGAGCACGAGGCTAGAGGGACTGAGATTCTCCCACAAGCCCAAGGGTGGCATAAGGCCTTGTCATCTTCTTCCAGTGTCCTCACTCTCCTCTGCCCTGTTTTTACCTCCTCTACAGGCGAGAAGCCCTTTGAATGCAAGCTCTGCCACCAGCGCTCCCGGGACTACTCGGCCATGATTAAGCACCTGCGAAACACACAACGGCGCCTCGCCCTACCAGTGCACCATCTGCACGGAGTACTGCCCCAGCCTCTCCTCCATGCAGAAGCACATGAAAGGCCATAAGCCCGAGGAGATCCCGCCCGACTGGAGGATAGAGAAGACTTACCTCTACCTGTGCTACGTGTGAAGGGAGGCCCCGTGGTAGAACAGGAGCGGGAGCCAGGAAAGACGAGTTAGAGTGAGATGGAGTCAAGGAAGGACTGTGCAAAGAGAAAAAAAAAAATAAGAAAGAAAAAGAGAATAAGAGAAAAAAGAAAGAAAAAAGAAAAAAAAAAGAGAGAGAGAGAAAAGGAAAAGGAAATGTGATAGTTATTTGACCTTGGATTCTCTCTGGGGCTCCAGGTGACCAGGATGCCAAGCCACTGTCCCTTCCCTGGAGGCCTCTGCCCTCCTTGGAAGCTGGAGGTTTGCCTGATTTGGGGGGGTGGGGTGGGAGTGGTTTTGCTCACTCATATGGTGGCATATCTTTCTCCTCCCTCTCCCAGACCCACCTCCTGTGTCCAGAAATGGAGGTTAGGAAGAGGGTGAGAGCTACAGTCTCTGCCTGTCCTTCGCCCACTGCCTCCTCAGAAGACAGAGGGAGGGGGCTCCAGATGGTGGAGCTTCCTGGTCGATGCTCAAAATGGCAGCTCTGGTTTGCTGGGGGCAGATTGGGAAGGGGAAGGGCTCTTTCTCTTCCTACCACTCAGTTCATCCATTGCTTTCCTTTGCCCTGGCTCTTCCCCTCCCCTAGCTCCTTTAGCTCCTTGCTCCCAGCTTCCCCTTGACTGCTGTCCTTTGGGTCCCAGGGGGCTCCCAGCCCCTCATGGAGCTGAGTGGCATTTCGCTCTTCCTCTGGACCCTCATCGGAAAGCTGTGTCAGACTCCAGAGCCCCTTCCTCCTGTTAGCTTTCTGAGAATACAGAATAAACCGAACACCCTACCCTGGCCAAACCCAGCCATGAGTATGATTCCTACTGAGCTGCTTTTGCTTCCAAAATGGAAAAAAAAGAAAAAAAAAAAAAAACTAAATATGTTACATCCCACCCACCAAACACACACACATCCCTACAACCCTATTTTAGTCCCTAGGGGATGGAATCCACGAAAGAGCTCATTGTCCAAGGAAGCAGTGGATGTCCTTCTCCAGAAGAGCTCTGCACCTGGAGGAGGAACAGACACCCTGCCCAGGTGGGGGAGCTGGCCAGGGGAGGAAGTTGCTGTCATACTGGGGACCCATTAAGCACAGGGCCCGGGGACCCCAGACCCAATGAGCCCAGTGGGAAAACCTGGGTCCAGAGAGTGGCATGGAATTCCTGGCTCGTGAGCCCCTCAGTCCACAGGGAGGAGGAGGAGCTGAAAGCGCTTTGGCCTTGTGTTATGTTTTGCTTCTTTTCTGTGTCCCCTGTTAGCACATTGTACTTGAATTACCTCAGTTTTTTGTGACCTCATGAGCTTTTTTAACCCCTATCTCTCTTTTTTGGTTGGGGGTTGGAGGAATGGGGAGGATGTTCTGTTCTGTTTCTTGTGTAAAGTGGATAGTTGGCTTTAGACTTCAGCTGGCCAGGGCCCTCCCCACACCCTTGGGGACCAGCCTCCCAGCCCAAAGGAGCCAGACAGGAGAGTTGAACACTCAGGATCTGAATAGGAGGGCAGGAGGAGAGCAAGGAAGACAGGTGGGTGGAGGAGAGGCAGTGGTGCCTCACTGTCCCCACGGGGCACACGGGAGTCACTGTCAGCTCTGCCCACGGCTCACATCATCTGTGCCCAGCATTGCTTAGCCTGAAACACTGTGGAGAAAAGTCCCACCATCTTTACAATTTGCTGGGACCTTCAGGCTCCAAGGCCTGTCTTCTTCAGATCCTTGCAACTGTGTGGTCCCACCTCTGTGTGCATCATCATTGCCAAAACTGGCATATTGTTGTGGCTGGTCGGGGTGACCCAGCCTTGGTTTTGTTGCATTGGGGTGGGGTGTTGTTTTCTAAAAGCTACCTCTTATGTTCGTCCAGCCGTTCTCCTATTGCTCTCATGCCTCCCTTCTGCTGCTCTGCCTCCCCTCTTGCCCCAGCCTCCCCACCCTGAATTTTGGAAAGCACATTTATGATATTCGTGTTTGCTTTGGGACGGGCCCCCCGTTTCATCTCATGCTTTATGTGATGAGTTTTTCGTTTTGTTTTTGTTTTCTTTCCTTTCTCTCCTGGAGAAAGTTGTGGCTGCGTTTTGATCTTAGGTTTGAAATAAAAAAGTGGTTTAGGGAAGTGAATTTGGGGAGAAGGGTTGTGAGGAATATTGGGAAGTCGGAGGGATGGGTGCTGCTGTGACCACCCCCCCCCATCCCTCGGCCCCATCCCTCCTGCTCTCCCCTTCAATCTCGTCCACCAAATCTGAAGGCCTTAAGAATTGTGTGTTGGGGGGATGTGGATCGGGGGTACTGTGTCACTAGACTGTGGCTTAGGGATGATAAGGTAGGGAGGATGCTGTTTTGCAACTATAATAATGACAGTGCTTTGGAAAAGAAAAAAAAAGTTAAACTTGAAATAGGTGACTAAAGCAATTGTCATGTTTATAATGTGAAAAGAACGAAATCTTTGGGGGGTGGGCAGTCTGTAAGAAATGGTTATGCACTATGGCTTCGTCTCCCAGTCTGGGAAGAAGGGGGACTCACTGGCCCTCAGGGGATCTGAAATCCCAGAAAACAGTATTTTTTAACAGCAAGATGTCATTCAACTTTGGAGGAGAAGGGAAAAAAAAATCAAACTATTCCATAGAACTAGCCAGCCCCTCACTCCCTTGCCCTTCCCACTCAGCCTGGTCCCCCCATTCATAAGAGCGGAGAGGGCTGAGCTAACCTTTGCAAATTGTAATATTTTTGTAATATTTGTTAGTTCCTTCGTCACTTCTACAGGACCTTGCCCTTTCCTTTTGTAATGTGAATAGGACAAAAAAAAAAAAAAAAAAAAAAGACAAAAAAATATTCACCACCACCACCAACAGCAAGATACCCTTTGTACGTGTGCTTGCAGGAGTGTGCTGTGTGTGCAGCTGTGTGTTGAATCATGCCATGTTGTCATAGTTGGTTGTTGCAGCGTTTGATGGTACAGACTCAGCACTGGCCTGCCCCACCCATCCCTGGGGCTCTGCAGATCCTGGAGGGAGGTTAAGGCAAGTTCCTGAGGGAGCAGGAAGGGGCACCTCTGTACTAGTGCGTGATCCCCATGCAGCCCCAGACACACCGCCATGGAGTCCCACGTGCCTCTTCCCCTGTTTCCCACCCAGAGACTAAACAGCTCTAGGGTTGCTAAGGCCTTCTTGGCCAGGCCGATGGCCACTGGGCAGAGGAGGGGAGGCTGTGGGGAGGCTTTCACCTTATCTGGAACATTTGGAGTGCAGGAGTTGGCGAGACAAGGAGGGTGGAGGCTGCTCCCTCACTTGGGGTAGGGGTGCGGGGTGTTCTCTCCCCTCTCCTCTCTGTCGTCTGGCTTCCACTGCCCTTGGCCGAGTCCTGCAGACTTGATACTGCCTTATCCAGCACCACGAACCACCCCACCTGAACAGTCCACAAGTTGGTCAACGGTCCCTTTCCCCACCCAACTCCTACAAGTGTGTGACATGACCCCGCACCCATGTGCTCCTTCCCTATTCACTCCTTTGTTCATTCAAAGCATTAAAATCCTATGTGTATATAGGATAGACAAATTTATATATAGAGAGATATATATAGCAAGAGAGATATAAAATAGTAACTATCATTGCTGCTTTGGGTTGCTTTGGAGGAGGCACGGATATGATGCAGGCAGATCTGGGGCACAGGGGGGCCCCCAGGAGGCTGGGGGACCTGGTGATTCCGTACAATCCAGGGATGCAACATGGGCTTGTTTAATCTTTGTGCCTGAACAGTTTTTCCGTGTTGAAAAAAAAAAAAAAAAAAAAAGAAAAAAAGAAAAAGAATAAGAAAAAAAAAACTGCTGCAATTTTTCACAAGTGTGTGGTACTTTCTGGGTGCTATGGGTACACCTGCTATGGGAGGAGAGGCCCTTGGCACCTTCTTAGAGGGGAGTGAACAGGGACAACCTTTGGACTGTTTGTGAGGGGAGGAGGGATAGGGGGATGTGACCACTTCCCTGGCAAGCCAAACTAGGGTGCAAACTGGGGGCCCGAGACGTGAGACAGAAAAGCAGAAAGAGATGAGACTCTGTCAGTTCATTTTTTCCTAGGCCTATTTTATTGTCATCTTCCACCATCCCACCATCTTGTCTCTTCCTTCCTGGAGCTTCTGCTGGCTTAGCTGGAATGGCGGCACTTACCTGGACATTTCAGTGGGAGGACAAACAGTGGGACTGACTCTGTTGCGGTGGGCCAGATGGGTAGAGGAAAAAGGCAGAGGTGGCCAAGAGAGAGGCGCAGGACAAAGCAGGGAGGTTGGGTCAGGGAGAAGAGTGGGGAGAAAGAGGAGGGTAGGCCCGCAGGCCTGGTAGCCAGCAGCAGCAGCAGCCTCCCCTGTTCCTCAGCGGCCCACTTTGCAGACAGGGTCCCAAGCCTCCCGGTGTGTATCATAGTATTTGTTCACATAGTGTTATGCATGATCCTCGTAAGGTTAAGAAGCCGTGGTGGTGCACCATGACATCCGCCCCATATATATAAAGATAAATATATATATATGTATGTAAGTTATAGCACTGAGGGCCCTGTGGCCCTGCTGGACCAAGCAAACTAAGCCTTTCGGTTTGGTATTATGTTTGTTTTGTTTTGTTTGTTCTGTGGCTTGTCTTATTGTCGTGACAGCACAAGTGCCAGTCCGATTGCTCAATGTATTACAGAATAGTGTTTCTGATTCATCAATGTTCTAGTTAATGTCTACCTCAGCACCTCCTCTTAGCCTAATTTTAGGAGGTTGCCCAATTATGTTTCTTCAATTTTACTGGTTACTTTTTTGTATAAATCAATCTCTCAATCCCTCTCTTCCTCCCCCTCTCCCTCTCCCCCAGCCTTGCTCTCCTCCCTCTGTTCCCCTCCTGGTCACTCCCTCTCCTGTCCCTTCCTCTCGCTCCGCTCCCCCAAGTCCTGCTTGCAGTTTTTCCTGTTCTCTGAAGCAGTTCACTCGGAGTTGTCCTGGTTGCAGCTTTCCGCATCTGCCTTGTTTCGTGTAGATTGATGCGTTTCTTTGTAATTTCAGTGTTTCTGACAAGATTTAAAAAAAAAAAAAAAAAAAAAAGAAAAAAGAAAAAATGAATTTACTGCTGCAGGTTTTTTTCTCTCTCCATGTGTCACTAAGTGAAGTTTGTGCCTTCTATAGCAAAGAGAATATTTTTTACATCCTACTAACAGTAGATTTTTTTGTAGTGAACATTTTTTGTATTTTTATTTATAAGTCTCATAAGAAAAATAGCAATGTTCAGTTGTATACCTTGAATCTGCAGTTAGAAGAGAATAAAGTTAATTCAGTTGTCTCTGGCTCAAAGTGTCCTTTTTTTTTTTTTCCCCCTTAGTACTTTGTCTTTTCTGCCTTTTCTTGGGTGGGGAGAGCTGAGATGAACTGAAATTTCTGCCTGGGGATCGGGGAAGAGAAAGCTGTGTTACACACATTCAGCTTTATTTATGTGACAGTTTTACAGCACATTTACAAGGCCCATACCCACTCAATAACATACTTGTCTAATACTTTTTTGGTAAAGAAATAGCGTTAAATACATTAATATCATTTGAGCTTGGTATAGTGTACCAAGTAGACTTGTGTTTCACTCACTCATTCAACAAGACTCTCCTTGTCAGTGACTTGTCTGTACTGGAAATATAACAAAGGAAAAACAGAAACCCCACCCTCTCTTGGAGCCAAAATCTATTTGCATGTGTGTGATAACTTGATCAGGATCACATAGCTGGTGAGTGGTGATCAGAACTTAGGTCCAGATCTGATATCAAAACAGCTCATTTCCCCAGAACACCAAGGCAGGGATTGCCTGTCTGGTATTAAAGTCATTGTCAACTTCTGCCTGGCAAATAAACAAGCTTCAGGAATGTCTCAACATGAAGCTTCTAACCGATTAAAGGTCCTTGGTCTTGCCGCAGCTAGGACCTGTGGGGAAAGGAGGTTAGAGTAGGTGATCCTGTGCAGGGAGGGTAAAGCTAAGAGCTGGTGAGGCGGTGGTGGTGGCAGGGTTGCAAGCTCAGCATTGTCACCAACAGAATTAAGAATAAAACTCCACTGGTCCGCTTCTCCCCCTGTCTCATCTCCCTGTCTCTGGGCCAAGACCAGTTCTCCAACCCTTTCTTCTTTCCTCTTACTGGGGATGAAAGTGTCACTCTGCTTGTCTTTAGAGGTAAAACCAATTCCATTCAATCCCAGACATGATGGCCCAGCACCTCTGCCTGAGGCCAACCCAGCTGTCTCTCTCCTCCAACATCATCCACTCGTCTCTCACCGAGACCTGGGGGACAGGAGCTAAGCCCAACTGTGGTTGCCCAAAGTGGGTCCTTTTGGGGTGAGCCAGTGTGGAGCATCATTGGGAGTCACCAAGAACTATCTGTCTCTGGGCACTTTCTCTCCCTGCTCTGCAGTCAACAGGGATGGCAAGGGTGGCTTTTCTGCCCCAGGTTTTCCTGGGGTCTGTGTGACCCTGAGACTTCTGAGCTGACATCCCCTGGATCTGCACCAACACCTGGATGCCCTTCCTAGGAAGAGAAATGTCCAGTAGGGCCTCCTAGCCCTCCAAAAACTGGGTTCTGTCTTTACTTTCTCCTCTCCCTTCTTTTCTCTCTGCTCTGCTCTTTTTCTTTCCTTGGGTTCTCCTTCCCTTCATCTCTCATCCAACCTTTCTTTTTCTCCTTTCCACCTTTCTCCTCTGCTTCCTCATTTCTTCTCTTACCCCCCACCCCCATTATTCCTCTGGGGTTTCCTCTTGCCTTGTGTCTCTATTCCATGTTATTTTTCCTCTCCTTATATTTCTCCTCTTGGAAAACAATCCTTGGCCAAAAATGTACTTGTTTTGCTTTGGAGCTGCGCACCTCGCCCCAACCCGACCCGACCGGCCTCCCGCCCCTCCCCCAGCGCCGCCCCTCCCTCGGGCCTCAGCTTTCTCTTGACAGATGGGAGGGCAGTGAGCACTCCCTCTTTAAAACAACATTTAATCGCCGTTTTCTGTTCTCGGACATCAAAGCTGGGGCTTAGGCGCTGCGCTGGGGTCGCGGCGGCCGGGCTCTGGGGGAGAGGAGGTGAGTGAATAGGGGCCGGCTGAATGGGCTTTGTGTGACCGCCGGGGTCTGCCTGCTTTACATGCTCTTTGACCCAGATATGATCTCATGGAGAGAAAGGGGCCCTGGCCCGGCCAGCCTGAGAACGCTCGCTCCCTCCTTCCCTCCCTCCTCCCCGCCCCACTCGCCCCTCCTCCGCCCGGGGCTGCCCCGGCCCCAGCCCCTCGGTTGTGGGCCACCTCCTCCCGGACGGGGCTCGCCAGGGGCACGCGGCTGGGGTTAGAAGAGGGGACGGGCAGCTGGGCTGGGAAGATGCCCCCAGGGGCTACGACTGCTCCCGCAGGAAAACGTGTTCTCCAGGGACGCGAACTGGGAGCTTCGGCCCAGGGCCCAGTACTCTTGGCCGTGGCTGCTCGGCTTGGGTCACGTCAGCCTCAGCGGCTCTCCATCTGGTGGCGCTGGAGCTTACCTCCCTCCAAAGGTGGCAAAGCCCAAGGCCAGAGGCAGCGGAGACCTACTGGAGACCCAAACAACTGTGACTCTGAGGAGGAGGGAGGAGGCAGGCTCCGCCCAGGGCCTTCCCCACCCACTCAACAACCCCAGCCCTGCCCACCTGGCTGCCTGCAGAGCCCCTCTGCCCTGACACCGAGGGGACAAGACTGAAGACACTGACCTCTCCTGTGCTCTGCCTCCACCCTTCCCTCCTCAGTCTGCGACTTTGCCTGCAGCCTTGGTGATTTTCCAAAAATGCAGAGAGCATCATGTCACTCCTTTGATGGCAGTCCCTGGTGGCTTCTCACTACTCCTAGATGGAATTCAAATTCCACAAGGCTTACAAGACCCTCATCGACAGCCCCTGCTCACCACCCCAATCTCATCTCCAGATCATGCCAGCCCCTTGGCCGCCCCCTACTTTTTGCCCTCCTTGACCATAAATGGTTTGTGGAACAAGTGATCTTTTTGGCAGTATAGTTTGCTCTGCTGGGAGCTGCACAGAAATCTTCCCTGGCCACCTGATGCTGAATTAGGTGCTTCTCCTTTGCAGACCCTCGATCATACCATTTGTCATGATGCATTACAATCACCAGTTTTCCTCATTGTCAGCATTTCCAGATTTGAAGTACCTTGAGGTCAGGAATTGTGTGTTCTATATCTTCATATTCTCAGAGCTTAATGCTGTCTGCCTATGGCAGGCACCCAATAAATCTTTTTTAAACAAATGGATGAAAAAAATTGGGAGAAGGAGGGAAAGAGATGGACAGCACTCTGGGGCTGAGGATGCAGCTATCAGGCAGGGCCCAGTGAAACTGGGTACACAAGAGACTCTCATCACATGCCTACCCAGACACCCCCACATGATATGCAGGGACAGGTGTGCATACAGGTCGCAGCAGGGCTTCTACTTCCCACACCATGCCAGTGTTTGTTCATACAGTCACCTGAACTGGGTTTGCCACGTGCCAGAGGAAGGAGCAGCAGATACAGGGCTGGCACTTCACAGGTGGGGGTCTGCCTGGCCTGGGCATGGCTGGGGTGGGGTCAGTGTGCATGCAGACGTTTGGTCCTCGGCCCACTGGGGAGAGGTCCATCCCCCAGCTCTCAGTGCTTCTGGGCCCAGCTCTGCCACCATCCCCACTTGCAGCCTGTGCCCCTAGTGGGCTGTCGGGCTCCTCTAGGCTGCTTTTTATGCTCCCCAGGGGTGCCTCAGTGAAAGTGAACTCGCTCATTTAAACCTGACTCCACAGCCCTGCAAACCCCTGCAGCGCTAATTACCCTGTAGTTCTGAACTGATTGCTGTACACTAAGCTTAAGCCCTCCTTTATTTATTTACTGACTACATTAATAGCAAAGCTGAGCTGCTTTCAGTTGCTCCCAACTGTATGCCTCAGGCTGGCTGCACCCTGTTCCTCTGTGTCTCCTAGAGGAGGTGGGGTGCAAACATGCAACCTGAATCAGAGCCCCCAAACTCGCCACCCTGACCGAGTCCCCTGGGCCAGACAACAATGAGGATTGAGAAGACATTGCTTTCGTCCATATCTACTCCTGGACACAGTGGGGCTCCTTTTCTATTCTGACTGGACAGAGTGGGAGCACCAGCACACAGCAGCTCAGCAACCCGTGGGATCTATTTACAGGGCATTCCATACACCTCCATTCAGCCTTTACTCAGCTGGTGGGGTGAGGTGCTGTCCAATGGCCTCATTTTATGGAGAATGAAAATAAACCGAGGCTGTGACTCTATGCTGGTATAGGGTGTCAAGGAGATGACCTCTCCTGGCCCCACCAGCCCAGGTTGGATGGTTTCTGTCCAGTTGTGTGTTCCTACAGCTTCTACCCCTTGCCACAAGGAAGAAATTCCTCCTGTGTTGAACCAAAGCTGCTATCTCTCAGTGTTTTCTACTGCATTCTAGTGCTTGCCCAGAATTTGATGGAAACTTGAGAACTAGAACCTGTCCTTCAGCCTCAGGGCAGACCAAAGTCAAGTCTCACCACCCTGTCCCCCCCACCAAGCATACACTTGGGGACATGGGGGTTGTGGTGGCCTGTTGCAGGCTCATTCTAGCGCACAGAGGGCCACAATCATGCTGCTGTTTCTTCCTGCTTCTCTGAGTGCCCTCAGGTCCCTGAGGCAGAGCTGGGCCCTGGCCTTGAGGCACAGCAGCATTCTAACCAGATGGGCACTGGCAGAGTGCAGCATATGGACTCAGAATCAAGCACCCAGGCTCCACTTTGATTTGAAATAGTTTGGTGGCTGCCACACCGGGTACCTCTGTGGAAGAGGGGCAGCTGGGATTTGGCAGAAAGAAACTGGGATTCAGAGTGGAGGACCTGGGTTTGTACTGCCATGCACTGTGTGGCTTTGACTGCATCTCCAGCCTCTCTAAGGTCTCATTTTCACAACTGTTTAAACAAGAGAGCACTACCTGGCCCATCTACCCTCAGGACAGTTACGAAGCCAACTGGGAGAAGACACATAAATCACTGTTCTAGGCACCCGCAGGGCTGTAAAAATGCGATATAAATGGGGGCATCTCAGGCTTCCCTGAAAAGGAGGGGTGGTCGCTGGTGACCTAGGCGTTCTTTTCCAGAAGCCCACCTAGTGGGACCCAGGGGTGTGGGAGTTTGTATTCAACACAGCTGCCTCAGGCATCGCTGGGACTCTGTCTCCACCTAGTGGTCCTTGGGTGCAGGTGCGTCTGCTTCTCAGGCGGTCTATAAAGTGTCTAGGACTGTGCATCTGCCCTGTGTCTTGGGGTCCCTGCTGTATCAGGCCTGGGTAGGGCTGGGTAAAGCGAGAATATGGTCGACAGTTACGGTAAAGGAACATTTTGAACTACTTGAGTGGAGTTCAGTGAGGTCTTTCCAGAAGCCTTCCTGACTCAGTATTTCTATCCTGACCCTTTTTCTCTCATCTTTCCTCTCACCGACCAATTGGCCATCCAAATCCCACTCCTTTCATCCCTAAAATGTTCAATTGGAAGCTGTAGTCAGCTATCCCAGCCCCCGGGATTCCCAACACCTCCTCTCACACTGAGGAAAGACCAACCTCCAATGGGATTCAGCTACCCTGGAAGGTTTTCTGCTGGGAAAGATGTAGACTGGTCAGGGGGTTGCAGAGGGAACCAAGTGTCCTCAGCCTGGGCCAGTGACCACTGAGAGGTGATGTATGAGGCTGGAAGGCAAGGGGGCAAAGATCCTATCTCCTAAAGTCCTGAGCCTTCAAAGAGCCTGGAAACCCCAGAACAGAAGGTTACTGAAGTTGCCTCGTGCCCTTAAGTAGAACTGCCCTTCCAAGGGAGTGAGTAGGGTGGGGGCTTACCCCAAACCCTCCACTGCAACTCCCCTGGCTGAAGGACAGCTCAGTTCTCTGGGACGGTAGATTCTCCCACCATTGGACAGTCGGTCTCCATAAGATTTGATTGGAGGTGAATTTAGGATGGGCTATTTTGTCTCTTGGTACTTCTGGCCATCTCAAATGGATGTAATAAATTGGCTTGAAAGACCCCTCCCAGCACAACATTTCTAGGATTCTAGGACTCTGGCCAACTGTCAAGATTTTCAGAGAAAAGCATGCACCAGGCTCCAAATCACCTGTTAGCATTTCTTTAAAGGAGCAACATTTTCTTGCTGTTTTCTCCACTTGGATTAGTGAGTTCTTCAGCATACAGTGAGCTTCCAGTGACACCAGGTGGAGAGAAAGGGAAAATGCATGCATGACAGCTGGTCTGCTGGTCAACTGGAGGAAAAGGAAAAGGCCTTCCCTGGTAACTCCCACTTGGGAAGGAAGGGAGTCATGAAATGGCAGAGGGAAGTGGGCAGAGGGGACATCCCAAGCCTAATGTGACTTACTCTCAGAAATCTCTTGTCAAAGTTCCAGGTTAGCTTCAATAACTTAGCAAGGCCCTAAGCAATTTAGCAACTTAAAAAAAAAAAAAAAATCAGGATTTGGCTCAGTGGTTAAGCACCCCTGGGCTAAACCCCCAGTACCAAATAAATAAATAAATCTCTTGCCCATTAATGTTCTTCCTTAGCTCCCTACCCCAAGCCTGCGTACTTGACCTTTCCCTTAATTCTCCACAGCACAGCTGAGACCAGCCTGGAACATTCTAAGTCTCAAGGACAAAACAAGAAAGCATCACCAACAGCAACATGACAATAGATCATCTGGGTTGTAAGTGGTGATATAGGCCTCCCACATGGTGGCTCCCTGCCTGCCTTCAGGATACAGGGACCATAGTAATCCCCACCACTAACAAACCCAGCAGAGTGACTGACGTGGGCTTCCAGTTTCTGATGGATCATGTGTCTGTTCCCCACCAAAGGTTAATTCCTCCCCTTCAGCTCTGGATTTTACCCTTTCTGTCTTTCTAAGCTCTTAGATCCTGCCCTTATCTCTCTACATCCATTTCTCCTTCTTTTCCTGATCATTCTCGTGAGCACATGAACATTCCCCATCTTACCAAACTTTTCCTTGACAACCCCATCCCCTTTTATCCTTTGGATAGCAAAATTCTAGAGAGAGCTGTTATTTGGTGTGTGTGTGGGGTGGGGTGGGGTTACCAGAGATTGAACTCAGGGACACTCAATCACTGAGCCACATCCCTAGCCCTGTTCTGTATTTTATTTAGAGAGAGGGTCTCACTGAGTTGCTTAATGCCTCACTGTTGCTGAAGCTGGCTTTGAACTTGAAATCCCCCTGCCTCAGCCTCCTAAGCTGCTGGGATTACAGGTGTGCGCCACCATACCCGGCTAGAGACAGCTGTTTGTGGGTATTGTCTTCTTCCATTTTTCTTTCAAAGTTTCTGATCTGAGTTTCATATTTTATTCCATTAAAAATACCTTGTCAAGGTCACAGTGGCTCTGACTTAGAAAAGGCATTGCTGGCTTCATCTTACTTGCTTTCCCACCTTTTACATAGCTGACCCTCCTGTAAACACCCTTCTGATGTTCCTCTGACTTGCCTTCTCTGTCTTGTTGGTTTGCTCCTTCATCTTCCTCAGCTGGAACTTTGGATATTAGGCAATTTCTGAAAGGTTCCTTGACTGTTTTTACCTTGTCTGTTTGCATCCTCCCCGCGGGTGTCTCTACTTTTAGTGAGTGCCAGTGAGACCCAAATTTATATCTCTTGTTGTGAATTTCCTTTTCATTTCTTTTTTGGTACTGGAGATTTAACCCAGGGTTGCTTTACCACTGAGCTATATCCCTATCCCTTTCTGTTTTTCATTTTGAGACAGGATCTCAAAGTTGCTGAGGCTAGCCTTGAACTTGCAATCCTCTTGTATCAGCTTCTGGAGCTGCTGGAATTCCAGGAGTGTGCCTGGCTTTACTGTGCCTGGCTTTTGTATTGAATTTTCCATGGAGTCCCACGTTCAGCTGCTTAGTTGACAAGTACATTCTTTTTTTTTTTTTTTTTTTAATTTTTTATACCTTTTTTTTTTTTAATGTGGTGCTGAGGATTGAACCCAGCGCCCCGCACGTGCTAGGCGAGCGCTCTACCACTGAGCCACAACCCCAGCCCCCCCCCCCCGACATGTACATTCTAATGTCCAATAGACATCTCAGACTTAACATGTTGTACACAAACTTTTGTCCACACATCATCCATGCCTCTCTCTCCCATTGGAAATGCACGATGGTGCTAGCTGCTAAAACAAATAGATCTCAAATTTACACCATGACTCAACTGTAATAGAAGTTTAAGTGTCCAAAGTGAATGCTTGCAATTGCAGGTGGCTGTTCTCTACATCTTCAGGATACACCATCTCCAAGAGGACTTATTATCATCTGTATGCATCTAGAATGAGCAGAGAGAGTTAAGAGGGCCTACCTTGTTCTTAAAAGCCTTGGTCTAGTGATGACAGGCATCTTTCCTGCTTATATTCCATCGGATAGTTCTCAGTCACCTAGCCACATCTAACTGCAAGAGGGGACAACTTGGAAGATGTATTCCTTCTATGTTCAGAGGAAGAAGAGATTGGTTTTTGGTGAAGAGCTAGCAGTTTCTGCCACAATCTGTCCTTCTGATCACTATATACCTGTCTACTCTCTTCTTTCCACATATAAAGTGTACTTGCTCCTAAAGAGGATAACCCCAAATTCCATCCAGCCACTGCAAATGTTTCAGAACTCAGAATCTCTAAGTGACATGTTCTTCTCTCCATCAAGTCTGGGCATGATTCTTCTTAGAAAAGCAACCTGGGAACTAAAAGCAACTTATCTACACTGGGCTCCCATCCATTAATTAGGCATTATGCTAAAACAATAGCCATGTAATGTGGAATCAAAACAATTAGTGAAACCAGTCTCTACAGGAATTAGTCTTCTGCCCTTATTTGCTATAAATAAAGGGAGATTATATTTCCCTCGCAGTTGGGCATGGCCAGGTGCCTGACTTCTAATAATAAAAGGTAAATAGGAGTCATTGGCATCTATGTCAGACAGAATTTTTAAGTGGCAAGAAAGGCTGCAATATCAAATTATGATGTGGTGGCATAAACCAAGGGAAATGTGTTCCCTCACAGCTGTGGAGGTCAGAAATCCAAAACCAAGTTGTTAGCAGGGCCATGTTCCCTCTGGGGCTCAAGAGGAAAATCTTCTCTTGCTTTTTTGGGCTCTTGGCAGCTCCTGGCTTTCTTGGGATTGTGGCAGCATACCTCTAATCTCTGCCTGCGTTTGTGTGGCATTCTTCTCTGTGTGTCCTTTTCTGTCTTTCTTAAGTACACTGTCATTGGATTAAGGGGCCACACTAATTTGATATAATCTCATCTTAATTCTTATCATAATTACATCTACAAAGACCCCATTTCAAACAAGGTCACATTCTAAGCTTCTCAGTAGATGTAAAAGGTGGTATCACAATACCTTTAGCAAGAAAACTTTTCCTTTCTGAAATGGGAAGAATGGGGCATGCACAAGTTCCTGGTCCATCGTGACGGTGGCAGCCTGGCACACAGCAGTTTGTGAAGACATCCTGCCTGGACTGGAGAAAGTTCCTTTGTTAGACCCTGTATCTCCTGTCAGGAAGAATTCCCTTGTCTGTTATTCCAGAATCCCCTGGCTCCAGCCTCCAGGGAATGAATTACTCCTTACCTGTTACCTGCCCTGGCCACACCTGAAATGAGTTCTGGGTTGGGTCTCCACTGGCCCCACACAGCTTCCACACCCAGGCTACTTCCTGCTTGTGCAAGTTAGGGAGCCTGAGTGGTTTTCAGCTGCAACAGTTGAGGCCTTTGTTAGGCCGGGTTTGTGGGGTTTTTTGGTTTTGTTTTTGTAATGCAATTTCTTTAAAAATAGTCTTTGACTCTATTTACTTCCAGTCCATTCCTTATGCCAGTAGCCATGCCTAACGTTCTTTCTTGGACATGGTTGTCAGACCTGTTGCTGTTATTATTATTAATTGTTTTCATCCTCACCTCCAAGTGTCCTTGTCAACATCCTGGTGGCTACTTTGGGGTCATCTAAAGAGTTAATGTGGGTGGGAAAGACAACATCTTTAGTGTAATGTTTGCCCCGGGACTAAGTCTCTTTGTTAAGAAATTTCAGTACTGACCTTTTATTTATTTCGTGCTGGGGCTTGTTAAGCTACCCGAGAGCTATACCCACAGCCCATGAGCCTTAATTGCTGGAAGCCTCTTCCAGTCTTATTTTCTATAGTTTAGGTTCTAAGAGCAGTTAGTTTTCCTGTATCTAAGAGAAATCAAACACTGGTTCTTTCCCAACTCTTGTCCTGACAGCTGTACACTTGCTGTCTGCTTGGCTTGGTCTGCCTTTCAAGTTATTCCAGGGAAGAATTTTATGAAATGATTTATTCCTGCCTACTATTGGCACTCCATCTTTTCAGCCAGTTCTCTCTTTTTTTTCAGTCAGCAAAGCCCTTAAATAATCTGGCCATTGTCTACATCTCTGGTCCATCTCCTTCCACTTTCCTTCCATCCGTGTTCCCAGCCTCGATGCCTGCCCTATGCTCCCAGGAGGGGACAGGTCTTTGCTGGGCCCCCCTGCCAAGAGGTCCCTGCCTCCCCCTTTCCCACGGCTGTCCCTTCACCTTGCCTGCCTTTGGTGCCTTTGCATCTCGAGTTTGCTTTTCATAGCATTTGCCACCACCTGACATTGTCCTCTTGTCTATGTGTTTACAGCCCTGCCAGCTGTTTGCCACCACGTCCTTGGTGTTAGGAACTGTGCCTGCCACGCAGACATGGTGACAACCAGCTCCGATTCTTACCTAACATACACGGCATGCCAAATGCTCTTGGGTATTTACTGAAGACTTTTCAAATGAAAAATTTTTTTTTTTTTTTTTTTTTTTTTTTTTTTTTTTTTTTGTGGTACTGGGGATTGAACTCAGGGGCACTCGTCCATGGGTCACATCCCCAGCCCTTTTTTGTATTTTACTTAGAGACAGGGTCTCACTGAGTTGCTAAGTGCCTCGCCATTGCTGAGGCTGGCTTTGAACTCGCGATCCTCCTGCCTCAGCCTCCCAAGTGCTGGGATTACAGGCGTGCACCACCGCGCCCGGCATCAAATGAAAAATTTTAAAGATGCAGAAGAGAGAAAAATATAATGAACGGCTCCTAAAGCCCATCACCAGATTCAACTTGACCAAGACTTTGCCTTACTTGCTCTATCTCTCTCTTTTTTTCCTTCTTTGTCTTTCATTTATCTTTTCTTTATTTATGTTGAAGTACTTTTTAAAAGATCCCAGACACCATGTCATTTCTCCTCTACATACTTCAATGTATTCATTTTTAATTGTGGGCAGGATTGAACCTAGGGGTGCTTTACCACTGAGCTACATCTCCAGTCTTTTTTGTTTGTTTGTTTGGTACTGGGGATTGAACTCAGGGACACTCGACCACTGAGCCACATCCCCAGCTGTATTTTGTATTTTATTTAGAGACAGTGTCTCACTGAGTTGCTCAGTGCCTCACTGTTGCTGAGCTGGCTTCGAACTCGCAATCCTCTTGCCTCAGCCTCCCGAGCCACAGGGATAACAGGTGTGTGCCACTGTGCCTGGCCCAATGCATTCATTTGTAAAAAGGAATTTTTGAAATATAACTGCAAATACCATCTGTACATCTTCAAACATTGGAAATGATTCCTTAGTATCACTCAGCCCCTATTCAGATTTCCATGAGTGTCTTAAGAATAACTTGATAAAGTTGATTCTTTTGAAGCAGGAGCCAAACCAGGCCCATACACTCTGCATCAGTTTGTAATTTCTCTTAAGTCTCACCCACCGCAACCTCACCCCAGCGTTGACTTGTGCAGAAAGGGATTGTTATGAGCTCATCAGGTGTAAGAAGAGGAGGCCTCACGTGGGGCTGGCTGGTAGAGAAGCGACTTGTAGGGACTGTGTGAGACAGTCATCTGGTTGATTCTGCTCTAGGTTAGCAGAGTGTCTGATCTCTATAAGACACTCAGGAGCTTTGAGATTAACTATGGCCTTGTTCTCTCTCATGGGGTCCCTGGTGTGACAGCTGAAACCAACTTCACAGATCAGCTAATTGTACCTCTTGATTTAGACCTTTGCCCAGCCTCTCCCAGTTGGGCAGAACCTCTCTACAGTTCTCCACTTGTTCACAAGCTTCCCTCTTTATCTTGCATCCCCTGGAGCTTGTTAGGAAGGGGTCAGTTCCCATGCATGGTACTTACCATTGTTCCCAGACCAGCTGTGCACCACAGCTATGGAGTTTTGTTCTGCTGCTTTAAAAAATATACTCAGACAGCCCGATCCCTATCCCAGACCTTCTGAATCAGAATCTGTGGATAGGATACCTGAAATCTGTATTTTTTTTTTTTAACTTTTTTGTTGTTGTTGTTCTCAAACAAATTTTTAAAAATTCTTTTTAGTTACACATGACAGTAGAATCCATTTTGACATAATTATAAAAGTATGGAATATATCTTGTTCTAATTCAGTCCCCAGTAACTCTCCTTCAAAAATATGTTTTTTAAAACCACTTTCTAGGTGATCCTGATGTAGGAAATTCACAGATCTGTTTCAGAAACCTTGTAGAATACATCAAGGGTATGCTTTCCTAACATAAAATTCGTAAAGAAATTTCTGCCAACAGAGTTACAGTTCCTCTAGGTTCAATCATCTCCCAACGTTTTTGTTTGTACATCCTTTCCATTAAAACTTTGAACATGTATTTCAACATTTATTTATGCATTATGTACATGCACTACCATGTAAGGTATGCAATATGCTAAAGTAATTTTAAGATTTAAGAAGCTAGTAAAAATAGAAGTTCTGATATGTGTAATAATCAAATAACCACCTTAAAGTTCTGCTCAGTTAATTTTAACATCTAAATAATTTCAGAGTCTGTTTCCATTGACACTTTTATTCTTATGGGTAACACTCCTGTTTCTTGACATATCTGGCAATTTTTATCCTAGATTAGAAATCACAAATGATACATTTATAAGAAGTCTGGATTATGTTATACTCCTTTAAGGAGGGTTGCATTTTTTGGTGGGGGGGGCAGGCTGTTAATTTATTAGAGACTTTCCTTGACCCTGTTTTAGGCTTTGTTAGGGTAAGTCTAAAGTAGCCTTTGCTTTGAGGCATGATCCTTAATCCTAAAGCATAACTACTTTCCTTGTTGTCTCAGCTTTGTGCTAAGATAATACTTGATGTGATAATAGGATCTCTCTGTTTGGCTGAAACTGTGATTCCCAACCCTGTTCAACTGCTAGTATTTCCTTTCTTCTCCCTCCCATTCTATAATAGCCAGTCTCAGTCTTTTATAACATTCTAACTTGTGCACATGCTACCCAGTTCTTGATCAGCACCCCATAGGGAACCCCCTTTATAGATTGAATTGTGTCCCACTAAAAAGACACATGGAATAAATGGAGGAACTTTGATGGGACAAAGGGGAGGGAGGAGTGGGAAGGGGGTATGTTGGTAGGAAAGATGATGGAATGAGATGGACATTATTAGTACATGTGTGACTGCTCATACGGTGGGAGGCTACATCATGTACAACCATAGAAATCTAAAGTTGTGCTGCAATTGTATACAATGGATCAAAATGCATTCTGCTGTCATATATACCTAATTAAAATAAATTAAAAAAAACATACATTAAAATAAATATTAACCCCCATAACTAAAATGTGACTTTTTTTGTTTTGTTTCAGAAATAGGGTCTTTACAAAGATGATTAAGTTAAGATGAGGTGATTAAGGAAGACCCCAGTTGAATATAATTGATTTCCTTATACAAAGGGGAAATTTGGAAGGCAGCTATGCTAACCCCTATACCACCAATGTGGAGTATTTGGATAGAGACACATACCCAGGGAGAAAACCATGCAAAGCTTGCAGGATGCATCTATAAACCAAGGAATGTCAAAGATTGCCAGTAAAGCCCCCAAAGCTAAGACAACACCATGGAACAGATTCTCGAGGCTCTCAGGGGGAATCAACCCTGCAAACAGTTTAAGTTCAACTTTAAGCATCAGGAACTGTAAGACAATGAATTTCTGTTCCATACAGCAGCCCTAGCAAGTGAATACACTCCCACATGTAATCCTTCGGGGCCTCTCTGTATAAATACTTCCTCCTGGTAAACCAACCACATAAGTCCCATTTGCTTTATCAGCTTCACACTCGATCTTGGCTTTCTTAGCTCAGCAGAGCAGCTGGGCTCCTTGCTTGGGTTCTACCTTTCTGTGCTGTGGATGAGAAATTATTCCCAGGCAAGGAGTTGGTGAACATAAGACATGTTCTCAGCAATTGTGGTCCTGCTAATGCCTCAAAACAGTTAAGTCGGGCTGGGGTTGTGGCTCAGTGGTAGAGCACTCGCCTAGCACGTGTGCGGCCCGGGTTCGATCCTCAGCACCACGTAAAAATAAAGGCATTGTGTACAACTAAAGTAAATAAATAAAAAAATATTAAAAAAAAAACAGTTACGTCATACATTTTATCCAGTTGTGTAGTTGTGGTGAAAGGCAATTCTTTTTTATTTTTATTCTAATTTGTTATACATGCTTGCAGAGTACAATTCATTTCATATTACATATAAAGAGTACAGTTTTTCAAGTCACTGGTTTTACATAAAGTATTTTCACGACAACTATGTCTTCATACATGTACTTAGGGTAATGATGTCTAACTCATTCTACCATTATTCCTATCCCCTTGTCCCCTCCCCCACTTTGTTCTATTTAAAGTTCCTTCATTCCTCTCATCCCCCCTCCCTTGCCATTATAAATCAGTATCTTCATAACAAAGAGATCATTTGACCTTTGTTTTTTGGGGATTGGCTAACTTCACTTAGCATTATTTTCTCCAACTCCATCCATTTACCTGCAAATGCCATGATTTTATTCTCTTTTAGTGCTGAGTAGTGTTCCATTGTGTATATATACCAAAGTTTCCCTATCCATTCATCTGCTGATGGGCATGGGGTTGGTTCCACAATCTGGCTATTGTGAATTGTGCTGCTATAAACATTGATGTGGCTGTGTCCCTGTAGTAAGCTGTTTTTAAGTCCTTTGGGTATAGACCATGGAGTGGGATAGTTGGGTCAAATGGTGGTTCCATTCCAAGTTTTCCTGGGAATCTCCATACTACTTTCCAGATTGGTTGCACCAATTTGCAGTCCCACCAGCAATGTATGAGTGTGCCTTTTCCCCCACATCCTCGCCAGCATTTATTGGTGTTTGTATTTTTGATAGCTGCCACTCTGACTGTAGTAAGATGAAATCTTAGAGTTGTGTTGATTTGCATTTCTCTAATTGCTAGAGATGTTGAACATTTTTTCATATATTTGTTGATTGATTGTATATTGTCTTCTGAGAAGTATCTGTTTAATTCCTTGGCCCATTTATTGATTGGGTTGGGTTATTGTTATTATTTTTGTGTGTGTGTGTGTGTTAAAAGTTTTTGAGAGATTTATATATCCATGAGGTTAGTGTTCTATCTGATGTACTTGTGGTAAAGATTTGCTCCCATTCTGTAGGTTCTCTATTCACCTCAGTAATTGTTTCTTTTGCTGAGAAGAAGCTTTTAGTTTGAATCCATCTGCCGAAGTCCAGCTCCGGTAAGGGGGAGTGAAGATGTCGGCGAAAAGGTGAGAGATAGACCACGCAGCATACAAGCCTGGAGGCCTAACTCTAACTTTACTTTTTTACCCGAGTTTTTATAGCCCAGACAGCACAGTCTTTTACATCACAGCTTTTGAGATTACATTGAAGAATTTCAGAGTTATACATTATGAAGGAAACAAGTTACATTAAGGAATTTCAGGGTTATACATTCTGAGGGAAACAGGATATTGTTCTAAGTACATATTACTGATTAAACTTATCTAAAGACGTAGGAAAAAGCATACATTGATCAATCTTAAATGTCAAGAACAATCGTATAGCAGTACAAAACATGTTTTCACCTAAACCTATTTCCGTAACCCCTTAACTCCACTCATGATTTCTCACAGCTAGATTGCTTCAATACATCATAGCTAAATCTTAACTGAACTCAACTTACTATTGTTTCCTATAATAACTTTGTTTTGAACTAGAAAGAAGGAAGTATAGCTATTATTCAGAAGTTAAGCTAACAGGTATTTTTCCTTTGATCAGGTGTTAGATCTAAGGGGTCTCTACCATGGAAAACTTATATCAATATATCTTAAACTAATATCCTAAACTTACCTAAGATAAAAGAATCCTTATCAATCACAAGAAAGCCTTATAACTATAACTTAAAACCTTATAACTATAACTTAGAAAAGTCTGAACTATGGGGCACAGCAAGAGCCACAAGTTTAATCATTACTTGCAAGCCTAATGTCTAATTATGAACCCGTTTTACTCATGTACTAAAGAATTTGCTATAGAGCTCCTGGCTCAGACTCCACAGTGTAAATTTGTGTGGTCAGATTTATGCTTAATAGCTAACTTATGAGCCCCTAGTGGTCACACAGAGACACAGTAAGAATAGGGAGATAGAATTAACCATCGCGGCGCCATTTTTGTCTTACATCGTTCCTAGAAGAGGGAGAGATGCCTTGCTTTCTCTCCCTATTATTTTGGACAAGGAGACTTGCTCACTTGTCACAAGGAAGATGTGACATCCATCCCACTTATTAATTCTTGGTTTTAGTTCTTGCGCTATAGGGGTCTTATTGAGGAAGTTGGAGCCTAATCCAACATGATGGAGATTTGGGCCTACATTTTCTTCTATTAGGTGCAAGGTCTCTGGTTTAATTCCTAGGTCCTTGATCCACTTTGAGTTGAGTTTTATGCATGGTGAGAGATAGAGATTTAATTTCATTTTATTACATGAGGATTTCCAGTTTTCCCAACATCATTTGTTGAAAAGACTGTCTTTTCTCCAATGAATGTTTTTGGCACCTTTGGCTAATATAAGATAACTGTAGATGTGTGGGTTAGTCTCTGTGTCTTCTATTCTGTACCACTGGTCAACTGGTCTATTTTGGTACCTATACCATGCTGTTTTAGTTACTATTGCTTTGTAGTACAATTTAAGGTCTGGAATAGTAATGCCACCAGGTTCACTCCTCTTGCTAAGCATTGCTTTGGCTATTCTGGGTTTCTTATTTTTCTAGATGAATTTCATGATTTCTTTTTCTATTTCTATGAGGAATGATATTGGAATTTTGATTGGGATTGCACTGAAATTGTATAGTGCTTTTGGAAGAATGGTCATTTTGACAATATTAATTCTACCTATCCATGAACAAGGTAGGTCTTTCCATCTTCTAAGATTGTCTTTAATTGGTAAAAGGCAACTCTATTATTTTTTTACTCTGTCATAGCGAGAAGTGAAGTTTCTTTCCTAAATTCTCTATTTGAATTAGCTGATTTAATCCTCTCAACAACAACTGCGTTATTCTGCTTTCTATTGCTATGAAAAAAAAAATACCTGAGATAATGAACTCACAAGGAAGGAAGATTTATTTTGGCTGACAGTTTCAGAGGTTTTAATCTATGGTCGGTTGCTCCATTGCTTTTGGACCTGTGTTGAGGCAGCACGTCAGGGTGGGGAGTGCATGGTGGAGAAAAACTGCTTGCCTCATGGTGGGAGGAGAGCAAAGAGAGAAAGAAAGAGAAAAGCAACCCAATATCCCAATGGCCTAACTTCCTTCTACTAAGCCCCACCACCTAAAGGTTCCACCAACTTCCAGTAGTGCCACAGGCTGGGGACCAAGCCTTTTTTAACACAATGTCACTCAAAGGAGGGACGTTCAAGATTTATACCATCGCATTGCAATTCTAAAAGGTAGGTTATTACTTTCACAGAGAGGGAGGGAGGGAAGGAGGAGGGAGAGAGAGAGAGAGAGAAAAGAGAGAGAGAAGAGAACAAAATATGATATGTGTCCAAAGACACATATCTTATAAATGGTGAAGCCAAATTTTGAATCTGGGCACTTTAGCCCCAGACTCTGTTCTTGAACATCAACCTGATATCTTATTAATAAATGCTCAATGAATGTATTTTGAATGAATAAGTAGATAGCTGTGTCTTCTACCTTTGCTGCCCATTTACTTTCTGTTCCACCTGCCCAGGAAAATCCCAGCCTTATGTCAATCCAAAATCTTTTCTTCTTTTCAGACTGCCACGCACATTGGAGAAAATGACACTTCTGGCAGAGTGAATGAACTCCTGCCAAGTTCCCTGGGCCTTCAACAATACCTAATGCATTCATTCCTCAGTATGCATGGGGGATTGGTGTCAAGACCTCTCCCTCCCTTTGAGGACACAAAACCCCACAGATGCTCAAATCCCTTATATAAAATAGGAATTTGCATATCAACTTACACACATCTTCTCATACACTTTTAAGTCATCTCTAGATTTTTTATAATA